>VICG01000004.1:1572500-2172500 GCA_008692225.1 Monilinia fructicola
ATCTGACAAATCATCCTCAGCTAAATCCTCATCTAAAGAGTCTCCCTCAGTGGAATCCTCATCTGATGACTCATCTGAGAAGTCCCCCTCAGTATAATCCTTATCTGACGAGCGATCTGACGAGTCATCCTCAGCGACATCCTCAGCAAAATTTGTCAGAACCAGTAAAGATGTCAATTCAAAGTAGCTAAAAAACCTCGGTAAAGACGCCAATTCGTTCAACCTGGAAGATGTCTGGGCATCTAAAAGCTTTGGTTTTTTGTACTCCCAGGTATCAATGAGTAAGCCTAAGCAGACAGACTTATACCTCAAGAACGTCTCGAATGAATCATAAAAACTGGGATTATAGTGAGAAGTTAAGATTCTGACAGTTCTGATACCCTTGCTGATAAGAGGGTGAGTCGAGACCATCTCAAGATGTGCCAAGGATGCCAAAGTCAACTCCACGCGCACGGAGTGGAGAAGTAAGGGTGAGCAGAGAATGTTGGTTGTTTGGCAAGTTAATCGGAGGTTCTTGATGGTTTCAAACTTAGGTTGTATTCCTTCTCCCTTCGTATTTTATCAAGTTCGTATTTGAAAACGTGGCTGCAAGGAGGCTCAAGAAGCTGTGAAGCCAATATGATGACAAAAATAGCATTGAGCACCTCTGTCGGAAGCTCTAGGAGGGTCAATGGTCCATTGTTTGATTGCGGATACAGGTTATTCTTGGAGTTCAATTTGAAGTAATCCAAACTGAGTTTCTGCTTCTGTTCTTCCTGCACTCCTATCTCAGCGTCAGAATCCTTCGTCTCAGGGGGAAGAGAGGCTTGATGGGAATTGTCAATCAAAGAAGAAATTTCCTTGTTTGAAGACATGTCTGCGAAGCTTTGAATTATTGGGGAGTTGTTTGGTTGAAGTTGTTTCTTGAAGTTGTTTCTTGAAGTAATGTCATGAAATACACAGTAGACAGTATGTTGCTTGCCTTCCGCGTGAGTTTCCTGCTGGGGAAGAAACAGGTGGGGATTTGGCATATACGTATCAAGTATATCCTCAAAGGTATTTATCAAATAAAATACCAACAGAAGAAGTGATGAGCCCTTTGTCGGTAATAGAAAGATGGATATTTTGTCGGATAGTTGAAGAGGATACTAGGTAGTAGAAGAAAATGGTTGAAGAGGAAGATCGAAGAGGGGGATTAAATTAGAAGAAAAGTCTGTTCGGATGACAATTGTAGAGGGTTAAAGACAGCTTGAGATTTGTTCGGCTATAGATGAGTAATCTTAATGCACACTAGCATATGATTTGCTTGTAGGTAATGGGTAGGTATCTCGGAGGCTGTACTATTTGGATCTTGGATCATGTTTTTATATGCCCAGATATGATTGGTTACTCTTGTAAATCAGAAAGAAATGTATCAGCGCGGGCATTGAAAGAAGGGAGTTCTTTGAAGGCAGCGAGCTGCTTTATGAAGATTTATATGACATCTCTATAAATTCTGAGCACCACCTAATCTTTGATCTGTATAGCTCCATTGCAGTCTTGATTCATGACCTAGAGATCATTCACAATGACTTTACAGTTATGGACTGAAGGTGACTTTATACAACTTTCAGCCATGACTGTTATGATATTTAATGATTTAAAAGCACTATGCACTTCCTAAATCATGACTTGGATGGAAACCAGGGACCTGATGTGTTGGGAATGATGAAGACATCATACTCTTCCCCTCCCATATTGCTCTTATTCAACTTGAACCCTCCACTGTTGTGAATACTGCTCATATTGAACATCCCCCTCCATGTTCCTGTCCAGACTTAAACGTTCTCCCATTCCCCTTGATGACTAAGATTCTCCCATCGTTACACTCGTACAACTTGAATTTTCATTCCCACTTGTTTTTCTAGTGAGTCTTAACCATCAAATGCACTCCCAAGAGTCATTCTCCTACCTTCCCAAATCTCCCCCTATCATCAATGAACACCAGCACCAATTACTCCTTTCAGGCCTATACATCAATGACTGCTTTGAAAAATGAAGAAGGAATAATACCATACATCTTAAGCAAATGCAATGAAATGCGTCACAGTGATACCCAACACCCCTCTACAAGGGTCTCAGAAAATGTATAAAAGGATTTGGAACCCCCCTCAAGGTCTCTTTTCCTTTTCTTCTATATCTTCCACATACCACTCAAATATTTCAAGAGATAACCAAGTTCCATACCTCCGCATCAGATACTCTTGCATACTCGCATCACACAGCCTTGCATCAACCAAGCACATACATACCGCCCAGCAAGCCATCATGGTTACCATCGCCGGAATCAATAAGTTCGAACAGACTTTCCACAAGGATGACATTCGACCCGTTCACGTGGCCATCATGGATGTCCTCAACACAAAGAGCTTGGACGTATCCAAAGAGATTATTCCCCTCTGCCTGCACAGGCGCATCGAAGGAAGTTCCGACAGCGGGCACGGGTTCTTGCCCACCGAGCTCGACAACGATGGACCCTCCCCTGGTTCCAGGGAAAGAACAATTTTGCATTACCGAAGGCCGGGAATATGACAAAGGGGGCCTTTGGGTTGAACTTGCTCTTCCTTGCAAAGGATGCGTGAAAGCGTATAGAGAGAAGTACAACGACGAAAACTTTATCTATTATACTATGGCTTTGGCTCGTCGGTTTCTATTGAGCGTGGTCCACAGAGGTAGAGAGGTGAAGGGAAGAAATGATTCTTATAACATCCTTGAGCCAGCGGCCTTGCTCTATTGGAGTCGGAAGGATAAGAAAGCTACCATAGAGATAGCCGATGATGAACGAAAACGACAGGAAACTATCAGGGCTGAGATCGGGGAATACCTAGAGAGCGGCAGGGTGCTGAGCTCTGAGACTTGCATGTACGTTAAAGGTTGGGTGAATAAACTACCCGCAAACCCTGCAAATCTATCCAGACCCTCTGCGCCACCTTCGGATATAGGTGATCGGGAGCACCTCATGCCACCCCCAGGCGGTTGGGACGCGCCTTCCCGCACTCCTACTCCTGAGTAGACTATTCCTACGAACGACTTCGTCCAAGTCTTATCGCCACAATCTATACCGCGAAACGAAAGGACGGAAGACAGTTCATGGTTGATGGAAACTTTGTACTCACCTTCATGCTTTATTTTTAATATCCTTAGATAAATAACTTTGCTTTTCAAGACAGGAAGATTGGATAGGAAACTGGAAGAAAGTTTATGTACGGCGTGATGGATCTCCTACTGATGGACTGTGGAGGGAATATATTGGATGTACACTTATACAATATAAGCATGATTTTAACAAAACCAATCTTTATTGATTTCCCACGGGTCTTTGATATTAGTGGATTACTCATTTACTGTGTATGTACAATCGTTCTAAGAATTATAACCCCTCACCTTAGTGACACATTATAGCAAAAATGCCATTACAACTCCCATTAACCCCATGACTCCTACTTGTAAGCTTCCTGCTCCTGAAGTTGATACAGTGATTGGAGCCGAGCTCGAGCTAGTTCCCGAAGTCCCCGTATAATTCGATGATGAACCATTGGTTCCCGTACTAGCTGCGATTATTTTTGGGCACTCTGCATCATATAACGATGGACTGGCAAGGTTCGTTCCAGTCTGGTTGTTGTAACCCAATCTGATGAGTGTATCCTTTCCAGGCTCGTATTTTGGCCATCCATAGTTCGTCAAGCCATTTTCAGGATCTTTGGCGAAAGCTGCCCATGCCCCACGCATATACTTTCCGATTGCCGTTTGCTCTGTTGTATCTGGAGGGTTGGCAATGTTTGTGTCGAAAAGGATAGGAATATCGGCAGAATGCCAAGCGCCAGCATTAGGGACAATCTCGGTGTTGGGGAAGGCACCAAAATAGCGATAACGCCAGGTGGGTACCTGCGCTTGAATCGAGTAGTTTGCGCGATAACCAGTTGGGCATGTAAAGCTAAGTAAATTGAAAGATTTCCAAACATCATCAGGATAGCTTAAACCTTGCAAAGAGCTTGTAGCGATAAACAAACCAGCTTCATTTTCAGTATTTCCTATTAGCATGGGTTTTTTTGTGAAATTTCCCGCCAATGAGCGTTCGGTATAGTTGGAAAATACGACAATCTCGTCTACGGTAGGGCCGAAGCTTCCCAAAACACCCCCGGATCCAGAAGTAGCAGATATAGCATTGACAATTTCCGTTGTGTTTTTGGTACGCACACAAGCAGTGACATTGCTAGACGATGATCCACCACATCCCAAGGCCTGGGTAACGTTCCACCACGCTAGAGCAACAGTCTCTGGCTTATTTGGCAAATCCCAACTCAATGCTGTGCCAGATTGTGGAATAAAACCGGCGACAATTGGGTCTTCTACCCAAGCATAGTTGTAAAAGTCGATTGATGCGGAACCCGCAGATTGTCCGAATAAAGTGATGCGGGATGTATCGCCACCAAAATTTGCAATGTTATCCCGAACCCACTCAACAGCCAGTCTTTGATCTAAAAGGCCAAGATTTGCGGTACTGGTTGGGTCACCCGGAAAACCGAAAATATTGACTCGATAACTAGTTATTGATCAGCGAAGTTTAGGGGGTTGAGTGGCTCAAAACATACTTGATAGATACGACAATGACATCTTCTTGCTCCACGATATGTTTTCCATTCATCGCTAGTATGGAACTAGAGCCGCTGTTGAAACCACCCCCATAGACCCATACTAATACAGCCTTCTTGGAATCGCCATTCTGTGGCTTTGTCCACACGTTCAACGTTAAACAATCTTCACTTTGTGCCGTCAAAGGAGTTCCAACAGTCTGCAGGACTGGGAATCCTACTGCCACAGAGACATTTGAATGTTGAACGAGTGTAGCGTTGTATGTGGTGGTTTGAGCAGGACATGTATAACCCTACAGATGGTATTAGCAATTGGTGAGAAAGTAAAAGTCTTGACAGAGTTTGACGAACAAAATTGGTTCCATTGAGAGTTGCATTGCCCCTGTATGCAACTGGCGCAGCAAATCTTAGGTCTCCAACTGGTGGTTTGGCGAATGGAATGCCCAGGTACTCGGATACTTGGGATTCGTTCAATGCAGCATGTCCATTGACTGGCCCACTTGTTGTCTGAACCGTTTGGCCGATAGTCCAATTTGATTCACGGTTCTGCAAAGGCGCAGATGCCTTTACAGATGCCGCAACAGCAGAAATCAAGAATATTGGGATCTTCATACCGTAGAGTTGAAGGAGATGGTGAGAGGGGGCAATAAGAATTAGGAGGGGTATGAGAAGGAGAAAGGTAGATAAGAGGTCCACATAGTCATCTCCAAGAGGATGTTCAATGGTATATAAATACAGACATATTTACCTGTGCCTACCAGGAAACAAACTCCCTTTGAGGGGAAACTATGGCACTTGATTAAGGGTAATGGAGTCATAGTTTAAACATTTCATTGTGCATTAGATCCCTGCTCTCCAAATGTACCACCAGCCTAGGGCAACTTGGTGTGCAGAGTTTATACAGGCAAAACTGGTTTGGAGCCGGTTTTCAATGTCATGACAGACGGCGGAATCCATGTTTGGAAGCTCATCAAGGTAACGCACAGAGGGACAAGCGTACTCGCATGTCCCGTGGTGCTTCTTGTTTGTACATCCATGGATGTGCGTGTACTCTGTAAACAGAATGCTTCGGATGACTATGAGAAGAGCATGCCATCATTGTGTGATGTCGTTCTGATGACGAGGGCGACTACATTGCCTATGCCGTCAGAGATATGCAAGGAAGAATGTTGTCGAGTGAAGAAAGAAGTGTGTGTGGTTGGTGGCAGTAAGCATTCCCAGGTTGTGGTAAGATCCGAAATACGGAGAGGCATTTCATCATAATCTTACCAAAGACGCAGATTTGTAAGCAACCGAGTCATCAAGGGTCCTGGTGGTCTACCGGTGGTGGGTAGATCAACTTCATCAAAGTTCAAATTCTAATGTAAAATACTTATTACTGGGTATGTGATGTGAACCCTTCTTACTTACTGCTACTGTGCCTCCTCAGAATTCTAACCTTATGAAGTTCGAAACGAGACCCTAGAAAGGCTGATTCGTGAGTAGGTATGAGCACAGAGGCACGATAAGGCTAGAGTGAGTATATTCTGACAGCAACAGCAACAGCAACACGGTGTCATTCATTCCACTACCAATCAACAATACCTTCGTTATGGGCCCCGGCCCTCTCAATACAACATTTGCTCACTTGCACAGTATCCACTCACTTACACTGACTTCACATCTTTCTCTTATTGTACCACCAATCAATGGACAGATAATCACAATCGACCTCTTCATATGGAGTGGAACTATTACCGGTCATAGGTTTAACAAATGCGTTCTCGTGCACGCGATATAATGAACCTGCATTATCAGCTCTCGGTTGCCCTGCCATGGCGTTCACACTGACAACACAAGTTAGCCCGAGCCTCTATAGGGAGTGATCTCCGAGGCTAATAATGAGTACAACAGTGTACTTATTCCTTACTTGGCGAACTTCGACGTCTATCACTTCATGCGTTGAGCCCCTACTCCCCACCCTTCATATATTATCCTGTGCGGGGGAATGGTCGTGATTCAAGTTGAAGGCTCGGACATTCTTACCCATATGAGAAATTCTAATGACAGGCAGGACGCGGAGGTTAACTTGTTCCTATCTTCCGTCATGATATAATGCTCCGAGGTGTTTTTCTATTGGCTTTGTACTAACAGACTGATAGGAATTTCAAGGTTTGGGGAATGATAACATTGACTTTTCGACTCCCAATTCAATCGAGCAATGATTCTACATCATTAATCGCACGTCCCTATCGATTGTCCAAATACCTAGGTAACCTTAGGTACGTTTTGACACAAATTAGTCTGGCACGTGTGGTTCGGGTAGTTCTGACCAGATATCAAATTCTCAACCACAACTCAAATGTTCAGATACTTGCTGTCCAGAAATTCCAAAAGTCGCCAAACGATCCATATGCTTTCAGTTTTCAATTGATTTACTGGATAACATTCCAGGCAAGATTACCTAGGTACTCAATGATCTTGGAATAGGTATATTGAGCTAAGTCTCATTTCGCCATGCAAGTGCATTATCGTGAAAGGAGAGGTTCGATTTCATCAAATATCTAGAAAACTTTCATCTCACTACAAACTTCATACTCAACAATATTGTTTATCATATGAATCGTGCCTGGGTGCTCCGACAATTGCCATGGCGCAGAATAATTCCAATCATTCATCGTCCCAAGACTTCATTTCCCATATATAATGCGCAATTTCGGTCATATACGATAAATCAACAGCTCTCATGCGAGATTTGCAGATCAGGTTGATTCGTGATCTATCTTGATGTATAGCTTTTTTCGGAGAATTAATATTAAATGGGTTGAAGGTATAAGTTCCAACTCTAATAGCCACTTCAAACATTACTCCAAGAAATCCGGCATGGAATCACAACTCAAATGATTGATTGATCCCAGGGATTTTGAACCTACACTTGTTAACTTCAACCGCTGTCAAAATTTTCCTACCTTCACCGGTAAATATATGATTCAAGTTCAAAAAGATTAATGAAAACAGTCATCCATCAACGCAATGTATTTCGATGGTTCACCGAAGAAATAGTTTTTTCTTGCATCTCCTTTATGATACGGTACATAAACCATACATGATTCCCAGTAATTTCATTTCCAAAGTATCAACCACCTCTCCACATCACCAATCTCGTGCCCCCTTTCCAAATTCCAACTTCAAAACAAACTTCACGGACGTGATCAACCCTATCGCTCTATTTACCCCTCCAGTGCCAGTGTTCCAGCCTCTGCCGCCAACCCTGACACATCTCGTACTCAACATCAACATCAACTCTAATCCCATCACTCCAGCCTCACCATGACCCACCCTAGACCTCCAGATTCCAGAAGGATAAAATAACCTTCCCGACGCTGGACCCTACACTAATCCACCACAAGTAACCCTGATCCTCACCCCAACCATCCTGAAGCAACCCCACCGCGTGTCCCCCTGCTCATCCCACCACCCCTCCTCTTTAGCCTCTCGCACCGTGCCGAAAGCGCTCGAACCCTCCGCGTCCAAGCAAGAGCACCGTCTGATCCAAGAACCAGACCAACCTTTGGCCACAGAAAGGAGGAAAATGCGCTTTCCAGGAAAACCTCAAATACGCGGCCGAGAGAGCTGGTCTGGGTGCCATGCGCAGAGATATCGCCGGCGTGGTGCATGCCCGAGAGCCTCCACCAGCCCAGCCCTGAGGTACTGGCAATGATACAGGATAGACGTTCTCTATTGGGAGCACCGGTATCAAGGGGATCGGAGAGAAGGTTGGAAAGGGGCCTGAGAAGGAGAAATGACAGGCAGCAACAGGAAGCAGGACCGTCCACCAGGCGAACCTCCCCTCGCCACTTCCGCGAGGGAGTTTTCTCTCTTTGTTCGTCCCGAGATATGGGAGGAGGAGACTCAACAGCCCGTCCTCATAGATCACGTTATCTTCACGGCTGAGATATATATTCAGTACCCAACTATCGTACACATACTTGGCTCTCCTCAGCGCGGCTGCATGCTGTGAACGCTTACCCCGAGATCGATACACCACAGCATGCAATCCACAGCGTGTGGGTCCCCAAGCGGAGATAACCCACTCCTGAAATCCATGGCTTCCGTCCCACCGCATCGTGCACGACGCCACCAGCACCACTCATCACATACATACATCGACATGAAACCCACGCGCGGCCGAGCCGAGAGCCCCAACCCTCGAGAGCACGGCGCCACCCGATCGATGACCAAGACGCAGGGAAAACGCAAGAACAGAAGGAGAAGGAGAAGGAAGCTGCTCTCTCGAACCAAAACATACACAATCCGAGCTGCATCTCTCACTAAAGCGTGACGATCCGGACGGTGCAATCTTTGATGCCGGCGGGGGGGGGGGGGGGGGGGGCACCGAATCGATCTCGCCAGCGTGCGCGACCAAGATGAGAAGAAGGGCGAATGACAAGAACATACGCAAGAACTCGCCACACAAACAAAGACTCAAGCAATTCCCGCTTCTCGAATCACCCACGCCGATCTTCACACGAGACATCTAAAGCGCAAAGGCCAAAGCCAAAATTCCACCCGACAGCAAAGCATCGCATCCACCCATCGCCCACCCACTAGCACCCCCTCAACCTCAACAGCCCGTCCGTCCTTCATCACCACTTGCCATCTGAGATTTGAGATGCTCCACAGCATCACGGGGAAGGCCTGCGTCTTCTCGTTCAGCCTTGATATCTTCTTCGATATTGGCTCTTCCACGCAAGCCACTCGTCCGAGAGTCTACGTCTGTGCTCGAGAACTCGGTATAGCTCTAGCTCTAGCTCTAGCTCTAGCACTAGCACTAGCACTAGCACTACCCATCACACCCTTGCTGGCAAGACGTGTACATCCTCTGCGCTGCCCTCGACCATATCCCCAACAGGGTTCCTCCTCTAAAATCAAGCAGCGATAGCCAAAGAAAACAAAAGCACAAAGCAAAGCAAAGCAAAGCAAAGAAAAGAAAAGAGCAAAGAATCGAATTTAACATTGTGCTTTTTGCCAAGTAGTTGTTGCACTTGATGATGATGAGGAGGAGGAGGAGGAGGATGATGATGATGATGATGCTTCCATCCTTCCCGGGTTGATTTGATTTGATTTGATAGAATGGTATTTTTGGCGAGGGGGCAAGCGAGCATGTGCTTAGCAAGCTGGCAAGCTGGCAAGCATATACGCAAGCAAGCAAGCAAGCAAGAGGAAACGTGACCAGAAGGAATGATGCAGGGAGGGGAATGAAGGGGAACGTTGTAAGAGCTAGGAGGAGGGATGGAGTGATCAAGGATGTATTGCAGGATGAAAGATGTAGCATGTATTTGTGGTGAATATGCAAGAGCAACAGGGGTGATGTGATTTGAATAGTTTGAAGTTCCTGGGTCATCATACATCATCTTCTTTCCTATTTTACGCTTCTGAACTGACACTGATCAATCAGTGGGAGGAGCATTACAACGCTCATCTAACTAGCACATAATCTAACAGAAAACATCGTTCAAATTCGTTAACCTCTTGCCAACCCATCTACCAATCATCTGCCAAAATAATACGGGTATAATATGCTTGACTCCAGAGCCATATGATTCAACAAAATCTAGCCCAGACCATGTTTTATTCCTTCCGCCCTACTTCTTGTCTTCTTCTTCTTCATCATCAACATATGGCCGACTGCCGCTTGCAGTTCCACTTCTAGTTCTATTTGCGGGTACACCGCCAACTAAATTTCGACCGGCTGCAGCTTGTGATGTGCTGGCCGCGGAATTTGATGTTACGCCACTGGATTGTTGCCCACCTGAGTATGATGGGTAAAGAGAAGTCGATGGCCCTCCAGTTCCACCGGCTCCTAAGTTTTTGACTTCTAGTTGAAGCGACAGATGCATTGCGTCCCAGCTGACCCGAGGGATTTACAGGGAATGGCGCGTATTTTTGATAACCGCTACCACTGCCATATGATGAATTGTATTCAGCAGAAGATGGTGGGGAACCTTCATCTCCAAGTGAATTTCCATAGGTTCCTGATCCTGATGGGCCTTCTATGGTAACACTGAAGCCAGGGGTTGATTGGAATGCATTTGGTGGTAGATGCTCTCCAGGCTTACGTCGACCTCGAGTGCTTGCTCTCTTCAAAAGAGATGATCTTGGATTCCCGTATAGATCGAAATTGTCTTCACCCAGAATCGAGATATCATCGTTATCGTTGTAACTGTTACTGTGCGCAAAGTCCAATCCTGGGCGGCGTGCGTTCAACGCTTCCGCTGCATCTTCTTCGGTTTCTATTGGGCCAAGATCTGGATTGGTGTTTTTAAGAGTAGGTACGAGTCTTTTCGAGTCTTTGGTGGCCGTTGATTTATCACGAGCTTGAGCGGCCCACTCATCAGTTACAGAAACGGAGTAGTTGGGGTTTGCAGGTCCACCCAGAGCATCTCCACCACCTCCAGGAGCATGGATTGGAATCTTGCGCAAGGCTAAAACGAGAGCACACATAAATTTGGAGCGACGAGCGGCACGAACTGTCTCGTTATGCCAATTCGACTTGTGTCTGATTTCAACCTTTAGTTGAAGCTTATCCATATTCCCAATCCCCACAGCCTCCAAGACAATATCGGATTGAAAGTCGCGAGAATTGTCTGGGTTGCGGACAAAAGCCTCCATCTCAGTCCGAAGGAGTTCAATATCTTCGAGGGTGGTATCAAAAGAGATGAACATGTCGAGTTGTTCTTTCATTGCCTTGCTGCGAGTGATGTTCTCGATCCAAAGGTTGTTCAATACGATGTTCGGTACCTGCACCATCTTCATGTTGTCGATACGTTTGAAGATGGTGAACAGGAGAGAGATTTGCTCCACGACAAGGTATTCGGAACTAATATCAACACGATCACCAACATCGTATGGATGTTTGACAAAAAGGAAGATGCAAGAACCGAGAAACTCCTGAGTAGTGGCAGCGAAAACGAAGGATAGAGACAAGAGGGTCGTCCCGGCTGTTGTCAGTGTAGCGAGGAAACCAGTATCTTGGAAAGCAACTATTCAAGTGGTTAGCGTCATCCTGCTGCGGGAACGTGATAACTTACTGTAAGCGAAAATGACAATGATGAGAACAATGATGAGCAAAACTTGATCAAGAACCCCAATGGCCTGACCAACATCTCTCATACTGTTCGCAATTGACTTTCGGTCACGACCAATATCCACTACCTTCATAATCATCTCATCAAGCGAGATGTCGCCATTTCCATCATTATCCAACGCCTCAAAGATTTCCTCGGCCTCCAATTTGCGACCCACGCCAAGGACCTCCTCAAGATCTTCTGCAGACAAAGAATCTTTGCCTTCGACGGCGAAAGACATCCACAAACGTCTCGCCAGTGCCTCGGATGATTTGGTCTTCTCGAGTGCCTCGATCACGACGGAGTGAGCAGAATTTGGATTGAAGACTTGCTTTCCGGTAATTTCAGATGCAATGTTCCCAAAGACTGATGTAACTTTGTCACCAAAACGAGCAACATCTCCAATAATCTTCAATGGTGCATTTGAGCCAGACCTACTGTGACCCATGATCTTTCTGTTCGTCTTTTGAAGGACGGCCTCAATGCTGTCACTAATGATGTAATCTTCTTCTGCGAATTCGTGGCAGTACATTGGAAACAAAGTTCGGGATGCTTCGTAGAGGAGGCCAAGCAAGTGGATGAGGTGTTTTGATTCTTTGATGCGTCCATCGAAAGATCTTCGATGATAGTTCACACTAATCAGTTGAACAATGAGCTTCTCAACCAAGAGTAAAATTGTCGCGATCAAAGTGGGGATCAGAACACGCTTCATTGTGTCGACCCAGGGATCCATAGTACCATCATATTGTCGGCCATTCTTCTCCAATTTATTCAATTCCTTGGAAGTCAAGGCCGTAAAGGTAACCAGACTGGTAATGGCCCACCCAACCAAGGACAATGGAATTTCCAAAAGCTCTCAAGATCGATGCGTACTTGCGCACCCCAGTGCTGACAACTCCGCACAAAAACATAAAGATGTACGGTACGGCTTTGGAACATAATTTGGAGATCCAAATACTCAGCCAGATAATCTCAATCCAAGTGAAGAACAAGTACAGTTTCATTTTTCCGATCGTTGCTGTGTTGTAGAATATAGCGAAGATGACGATGGGTACGGCGAGAAGAATCCCAATAGGCGCGACGTAGAACATATATCGAGTGACGACGGAGAAATTGACGATAGTGTTGTAAAGTCTGCCCAAGCCATTCACCGAAATCTCTTCGCCATTTGTTCCCCTTTTTGCAGGTTGGACTTTCCTTCTACCGGCAATTCTTTTCCTGAACATTCCTTGCTTCTCATCTTCTTTCCCCGAATCATTCTCTGAACTTCCTGCCAGTATTCCGTCTCCGGCTCTTCGAGCCCCCGTGGAGGAGGCACCGGTTCGCACTTGTGTGAGGGGGATGTTATCCGTCATATCGTTGCTGTCTATGGGCTGAAAGCCGCGCCGCGAAAAATCAGTTGGTGATCGAGGAGACCGAAGTGACATTTAAATGAACGATGTATTTTTTGGTGTTTCAAGGACGTAATTGTATAATTGCAGATCTTTTTTTTTGGAGATCTGAAATTGTGTAAGTGGCGGGGGATAAGATTGGATTGCCAGGTGGTTGTGGAATGTTAATCGTATGGAATTGTAAAATGAATTAGAAATAGAGTATGATTTGTTCAAAGTTGTCTTGTATAGATGGTGAATTCCTCAGTCGATTTGATCAATTGAAAAAGAAGTTGAGAGAGCTGTGAAACGAATGTATGAAGGTGTAGTAATTAATAAGGAATCAATGAATTGTCGTCATTCATTCATTCATACAGCCACCAAAACTAGGTACTACAGTAAGTACTACAACTCGTATTGCATCGGCATCGGCTCGCATCAAGCGTGTCGAAGGTTGAAGTTTGAAGGTCGAAGGGTCGAAAGGCGGTTTTGATGATCAATCAATCCATCAATCCATCCATCCATCCATCCATCAATCAATCAACGGTTCCCGTCGGGAAGACTAGAACCCAATCCAGAGTATGGAATGGATATTATGTATTTTCTACTAGTTCCAACAAATGGAACAGAAGAAAAAAAGGGGACCAACAATTCCAACAACAATGAAATGAAATGAAATTGAAGAAAGGAAACAGAATCAAAATGAAGGTAGAAATAGATTGATGAAGAAAGGTCTCTCTTTTCAAGAAAAAACAATCAAAATATAGCCCTGGAGATGTATATAATTCTCTTTATAATGGAAATTTCGAAAAGTTCTCGTATGCCTATTTTTCTTTTTTTTTCTTTTTCTTTTTCTTTTTCTTGTTCTTTTTCTCTCTCTCCTTCCCTTTCTTTTCCGTTTCTCAAGATGTCAAAGAGATCTAAGAGCAGAGACGGCCCATAGAGGGAAAAGATTGACAATAAGAAGAGGAAAGATGAGGAATTTGTTGTGGAGAAGCTGAAGATGAAAAGATGGAGTTTTTGTAGATCTCGTCCCTGTTCCTCTGTACGTATAGAATTAGGATGAGCTCGGGAACGTGGAGGGAGAAGGAAGAGAGAAAGGAAACAATATATCAATATATATATTATATATATAAGAAAATACATGTAAAAAATACATATAGATCCAGACATCCAGAAATTCAAAAAGAATTACCTAGGTAGACAGTCTATGAATCCATCTCTTTTATTATCCATCTACCTACATTTTTTTTTTTTTTCCTTTCTTTCTCATATAGGTATAAATCTATCAAGCACCAGGATCCATGGATTGAAAGATATTTTTGGTTCGAGGCACGGAGCATCTGGAAGGGGGGAAGAGAAGAAGAGAAGAGAAGGGGAGAAGTTCCAAGATTCCAATTTCCAAGGAATGGATGCAAGGTACCGTACTACCGTCCCAAAGAGTCACCCATGATGATTAGGTAATGCAGCACGATGATGGCCAATCAGAGTGCTCGATGGATCATTCTGGCTGTCCAAATACGAAACACCAAGAAAAGGATTCACAGAGATTTCATTAGAAAAGGCTTAGACGGCGGATAAAAAACGATAAAACCGGTTAAGGATGATGATAGTACTCGGTAGCTGGAGGTACTAGGTAGATATAGCAGAGGAGGGTTGTCGTATATAAGTATGATTGTTATCAAAGGAAGAGGAGAGGAAAGGGAAGGGAAAGGGACAGGGAAAGGAGAAAGGATTCAAATGTTCAAACATATAAACATCTAAACACTTAAACACTCAAACACTCAAACAATCGAAACACGCATACATCTAATTCATACATTCAATCACCCATTCACCCATTCACCCATTCACCCATTCACCCATTCACCCATTCACCCATTCACCCATTCACCCATTCACTCATCCACCCATCATCCATTCATCCATTCAACAGAGACGACAAGGATAAAATGTACCTGCCTAGAGAAGAGTGCGGGAGCATTAATTCGGGTAAAGTTCTGATGGCCTTGTGAGTTTCATCAACATGCAAGTTGACCTATTGGGTAGTTCTAGTGAAAGCCTCCCAGGGGGTTTCCAAGTCTCCTTTGTATAATTAAATGATCGATCCTGACGATCCTGAGTGGAAGATGAATTTTACATGTGAATGGCTAACCTAGGTACACGTACCTAATACCTGATGAAGGATAACTTTGGTCTTCCTCGTCGTCATCACCACCATCACTACTGATAGATACCTCAGATGCCTAGTAATTACCCTTCTTCCAAGAACCTTCAACTTTTCCCACCTACAGACAGACCATACATACATACATACATACATACATGCATCCCCATTTTATCGAGATCGAATCTAACGAACAAGCTACTGAACAGTGCGGATCTCCCACCCAGGTTATTTCAGCAGTGCCATACTGGTCGTACCTGGCACAACATGACATAAAGTCCTGTGCTGTGCTGTGCTGTGCTGCATGCATGCATTGCTACAGTACGACATTACGGAGTACATGACACACGGTGCACATCCACTCATCGAATCACCGGTGCCACTCGCCGATGATGTACATTTCTGGACATGAAATTGTGGAAAGGTCCGTCGATCCATCGACGGACACAGCCACCCGCTCCTTACAGGACCATGGATGACGCTACAGGAGAGCGTCCAAAATGATCGTGATCTTGAGAATGGTGCACCGCTATGCTGGATCGTAAAATTGAAACAGACCTCTTGCCCCAGGTGTCCAATGTAGGCAATAATGTACGGAGTATGGAGGGAGGGGCACATCAGTGGAAACAGACTTCTTTTCAAAGTATACGATAGAAGCTTGAGAAGAATGGTACTGTAGTACTATTACTACAGTGCTTACCCTACTCTGTATATTGCGTAGTATTGCATCAAATGCAGGCGGTGTTCTATCATTTTTGATATTAGTCGTGATGAGCGAGTGATCTTGCAGCCGAATACCCCTTTATTATGGCATCATCCAAACCATGTCCTCCTCTTCTTTCAACATCTACTCCATGCACAGTATCTCTGCATAGTAGTAAATTCATAATCGATATGATTGATCTAACTATAGCTATATCTATGCATAGAAGTTATAATTTCATTATTGATTCATACCCATGCTTCGTCGGCCTCATCATGTCCATCTTTCTAGGTAATCCAAGCCATCATCATACGGTATAACATTCTGACTTGACCACGACCTTTTCGATCCAAACACTCCACAAACATAATTGACCACCAACATATCACCAGCTCACCGTCCACCAAAGCCGGTACGTACCCCCAACAAACTGCCCGGTACGTACAATAATCCCCTTTCGTACCTCTTCCTTTCTAGACCCTCAATCACTCCCAAAATCATCCTCATCCTCGCCACATCATTCGTAAACTCCCGTCATCCAAACACGTTTAACGCATAAAAAGTGACATAAGACGAACCCACAACTCATCCGGTCTAGAACTCCCAAACAAGCAAGTACCCTGGTCCAACATTGTTTGAACTGCGTGGATGCCAAGCCTTATCAAAATTAACAGGAACCCCACCCAAAATGCGTCTTCTAATAATAAATCATCCCATGCCAGAGACAAAGGATAACCCAGGATCTCTCCGTCACCACGGCGCCAAGTAATTCCGCTCCGCTCCACCCGCGCCCCATGATCCACATCCTTATCGATAAGCCAAGCCAAGCCAAGCCATCATCGAAAAAGCCGAAGAGGTGATGAAAGAATCTCTCTCTCTCTCTCTCTGCACAGCGAATATCCGGATCCATCCAGACACGACCCAAATCTCCCCCAAAGCCAACCCCCCACTCACCTTCAACATGAAACTCACCTGCGATCCCAACCGCGCCAAAAGCCTCATCTCCGCCTTCCAATCCGTCTCGGAACGCGTGAGCAATGCCGCGGGAACCAAAAATGTGCGTTTGCATGACCCCTCATCTGCGACACGTGCGCGTCATCCTCCAGCCCTCCACGCGCCAGGAGATCTGGATATGACGACCCCCTCCCCCCTCCCGCGCGCCATGCGAATCCACGGCGCGCATCACGATCGGGACGCTAACGCAAAGCCAGGTCAGGTTGGTGGCGGTCTCGAAGCTCAAGCCCGCGACGGATATCTTGGCGCTGCATGAGCAGGCCCAGGTCGAGCATTTCGGCGAGAACTACGCGCAGGAGTTGATGGAGAAGGCGGAGATCTTGCCGGGGAGCATCAAGTGGCATTTTATCGGCGGCTTGCAGAGTAGTATGTTGGGTCTTTCTTTGTGCTGTGTCTGTGTTTGGCTGTGGGACGCCCGCTGCGGTGTCAAGGTGCATTCGAGATGAGAGATGAGTCACATGATATTTTCTGAACGTGTTCTCGATGGATGGATGGATGAATGGATGAATGAATGGAAATTTCTGCCCGAGTGGGACTTCCAGCTCACCCCTCGAGTAGTGCAAGGAGTTGCATGTCGTGGGAACGATCAAAGACTAACATCACGCTCACCCCCAGATAAATGCAAACCTCTCGCCTCGACAATCCCCAACCTTTACCTCGTCTCTTCCATTGACTCCCAAAAGAAAGCCGCCCAGTTATCCCTCGGTCGTTCGCTCCTCGCCATGCCTGCATCTTCCACCTCGCCGCCTTCTCCCTCAACATCCACATTCAGCTCAACACCTCGGGCGAAGCCTCCAAATCGGGCGTCTCCCCGGGAAAAGACACGACGGCGCTGTGTAAATACGTCATAGAAGAATGTCCCCATCTAAAATTGGTCGGCCTGATGACCATTGGCGCCATAGCACGCAGTCAGATGAAGGAGGGGGAAGAGAATGAAGATTTCCGCATCCTGAGAGAGGAGAGAGATAGGGTGGAGCAGGAATTGGGGCTGCAAGGCTTGGAGTTGAGTATGGGGATGAGCGAGGATTTCGAAGAGGTACGTCTTTCCTTCCCCGTCGCCTCCCCTCCCTCTCTCGTACACGTTCACAAAGGAGACCGAGCCAGCCCCCCCCCCACGGAGAATAGCACTGACCGCGCAACAGGCAATCCGACAAGGCAGCGGCGAAGTCCGCATCGGCAGCACGATCTTTGGACAAAGACCCGCAAAGCAGGATTTCAAGGTCAAGGGAGAAGCGGAAGGTGAAAAATCATAGTCATCTATCTATCTCTCTGCCTCTACCTCTACCTCTACCTCTACCTCTACCTCTATCTATCTCTCTACCTCTACCTCTACCTCTACCTCTACCTCTACCTCTAACTCTACCTCTACCTCCCTAGTCTCACCCCCCAATATCTCATCTCATCTCATCTCATCCATTTCTCTTTCTCTTCCCCGTAACATCAAAGCCATTCGTGAATCTGTTGCACACCATTCAATGGCATCTTTTCCCCCCTCCTCCCCCCCACCTCCCTCTCCCACCCAAACAACGAGAATAATTCCGACTCAGCAGCACGCACAAATAGAGTCCCTTCCTTCCCTCCCACACAACACCCCAACCCCGACCCCCACCCCCCAAAATCCACACCAAACAGCTCAGCTCACCCCACCCCACCCCCTCATTCCACCAACGCGCGAAAGCCCTCGCGGCGTTTTCTTTCTGTGGGAGGGAAGGTAGGGGCTTTTTTCTTTTTCTTTTTTTTTCCACCTTTCGTTCCTGCGATGTAGTAAGGAGTAAGGAATAAGGAGTTAGTAATTTGATCTCTCGTCCTCGATGCTCGCTCGCTCGGATCTGAAAAGGTGTTTTTTCCTTTTTATTATTTTTTATCTTGGGTGGGAGGTAGGTAGGGAGGGAGGAAGGGAGGAGTGTTTATTTACTAGGTACATGTTATGTATGGCGTTTCTGTCTGCGGTTTGGATGGTGGTGGATCTTGTGTTGTGTTGGGTTGTGTTGTGTTGTGCTGTGTTTATTTATTCACGCGTCTCATGTGTGGATTGGATTGGATTGGATTGGAGAGCGGGGTATTTGTGTTTGTGTTTGAATTTGTATCTGTATTTGAATTTATATGTTCATTTGAATGTGTATTTGAATACCCGTGGACGCGCATCTGCATCCGTACTCAACCATGCCATGCCATCCCGCCCAACCCCCATCGTAACATCGTAAAAAGCCCCACAACCCCAAACCCAAACCCAAACACGCAAACAAGAAAGCAAAAGAACAACAACAAAACCCGCAAGACGCAACCCGCAACACGCAACACGCAACATGCCTAACAACAACACTCCAAACACTCAAAGCACGCCAACCCCGCGCAAATCCCACAGCACAATCCCTTGCCCCCTCCTCCCCTCTGATGCACGGGCACGCTTCCCTCGTCGGGGCCCCTCGTCCGCGGCGCGCGCGTCCCCACGAGCCACCGTCGGCTTCCGAGTCGGCGGAGGAGGATCCCGCTGCTGCGGCGCGAGTGGGCGTTCGTGGAGGGGAGTGGGGGCGAGGTGGGGGCGAGGGTGGGTGTCATGTTGGGGTGGAGAGACTGATGGGGGGGAGGACGGTTAGTTTATGTTTTTTTTTTTACTTTTTTTTTTTCGCGGGGGAAAGATGGGGAGACACATACCGGTTCCGTCATCTCGAATTCGTGGACGGCTTGTTTGGCTTGCGCGTTGGGTTGGGTTTGGTAGGTTGCTGGGGGTTGGCGGATGAGGGCGGGGTGGAGGGTGGTGCGGGGGTTGGAGGGGGTGGGGTGGACATTTTGGGGGGGGGGTCGTGAGTTGGTGGTTTGTGAGGTGTGAGGTGTGGTGGATGGGAGGGAGGATTTTATTTGTTCTTGTTTTGTGTGAGGAGTAGATGGGATGGGTGGTTATCTGGTTTGGGTATTTCGCTCTCTGGGTATTCGATTGTGGTAGATGGTTCTAAATGGCGATGTTGAGAAATGCTCGATAGATGAATATGTGTAATGTCACAACTTCAAAGCCCGACCATCCAAGCAAAAAGCAATGCGTTCGTGAAGAGAGCCAACGTCCGTCCGTTCGTTCGTTCCTTGATCCGTTCGTAGATCCTCAAAAGTGAATGCGATACAATAAGTACGGTAAATGGAAGAGTTCGCAAGCGCAGGCACAAATCAAAGTATGGGAGAGAGGCAACACACCACTGGGGGCCACCACCTCTTATATACCCAACCTGCACTCCCCAGCCCGCAGGGGATGCCCGATGGGATAGACTCGCGATTACGTTACCTTGTTGCAGGTTGCATGGGGATGATGGCATGGATGGAAGGGCACGCCTCAATGCAGCGCGCGTTAAGGTTCTGCTCTGGCGGTTTCGGGTAGGGTTTGTTTATCCGAATGAATGATGATGGCCATGGGCTTTGGGGGCGTGGCTTGCGCGTGATGGGTGCTTGGCTTGGGGCTTGGCGCGGTGACGGCGGTATTTTCGGTTGGGGTGCTTGGTTTGGAGGGTGGTGTGATGGCTGTGACTCGTGAGGATGTGTATGTACTCTGTATACTGTACTGTACAGTCACCAGTGCTGGGTGATTATACTCTGTAGAGGAGGTTCGTAAAGCTGATACGAGGGTGGGACGTGTGGCTGGGGGGGAGGGGGGTTGCTTGCTTCTTGTTGAGTAGAGTTACTATATTTGGTGGGTTATTGTATGTAGGTTTTGGATGGTGAGTTGATTGGTGGTTGATTGTACTGTATGTGAAAATTTGAAGGGATGGTTTTGGTTGATAGGTGGTGGTTGGTGGTTGGTGGTTGATGGTTGATGGTTGATGGTTGATGGTTGATGGTTGATGGTTGATGGTTGATGGTTGGTGGTTGGTGATTGGTTCATGGATGGATGGGTGGTAGGTGGTGGATGATGATGATGATGAGGGGGAAAGATGGTTAATGCTTCATTTTAATGGTGAAACGTTGATATGCGGGCAGGGTCCAAATTGGATGAACTGAGTATGATCAGTAGACTAACAGAGTATCATAATTTCATAATTTCATAATTTCATAATTTCATAATTTCATAATTTCATAAAGCATTATCAAACATCATCATATATCATAAGTATCATTGTGACATTACTACAAAGCATCACAGAGTTCACCCTCAAACACAATGATCCATTCAACCCTCGAGTCGAATGCCAATAATAAACGGTTTCGTTTGTTTGGGATCACTCCATACAATTAAAGATGCATTGCGCACACTCGCACACTCGCACATTCGCAAATTTCGTATACTTTGTACTTACTAATTACTAATTAATGATGCAGTTCTCACAAGTACGCAGTTCTCACAAGTACGTATTGTACAAGTATGGACTACGGAGTACAAGGAAAAGAAGGCCAGTGGCAGGGCTGAGTCGGATATATCGGCATATATGATTGGTGATGGGAAAGTTTGAAAAGCGGAGATCTGGACGTAGTAAGTGGTAAGTGGTAAGTGGTAAGTAGTAGAGTACGGAGTAGTACAGAAGTAGAATATCGCTACTATGGATTTTGATGATGTCTGGATTGGAATTGAAGAATAATAAGAGAAGACGGGACGTTAAAGAATGGGTTGATAGAAAGTTGATATAATAAATAGTTAATGTATACTTAGGTAAGCTGATAGATAAGTTGATATATAAGTTAATGTATAAGCCGGTGTAGTATGTATAAGTTGATATAAAATTAATATACTGTAATAGTTAATTATATAATTATAAGTCAATAGATAAGTTGATATATAAATTAATATTATAAGAAAAGTTATAGGATTATACTATTATCTATTTCTTATAAGATTACTTATCTAGCTATATCTTAAATATTATAGGAAATTCTATATATAATAATTAATATAAATATAAGTAAATATATAAATGTATAAGTTAATATATAGGTTAATATATAAGTCAATATATAAGTTCATATATAAGTTATATAAGTTAATATATAAGTATCACGTATAAAATGACGCGCCACGATGCAACGTGGCTAACTGGGTATATATACCTAGGTAGTATAATCCTATGACTTTTCACGTGATTTTCACGTGACAATAAGTCAATAGAGGAGAATGAGTAATTAAGTGTTCATTGAGTCTATATATATGATTTAACATGAGTTTTACCATAGCTAAAGGTATTAGACAGCCAACGGTTAAATCTATCTAAATTTATAAATTTCAATTTACAGTACCAAAGAGTTTTAGCTTTCCAAGGTTAATTGATAATCTTTGCAATCAGACAATACAGACAATACAGACAATTCAACCAATGAACAAGCAGGCGTTCAAATACTCAATCCATCAAAATTAGACAGTTCTCAAAGATGAGGTCTAATTATAACATATAATTATAAGCTGATCTACCATATCCATATATAAAAGAGTCAAAAAGAAAGGAAACCGCCGACAAACCATTATCATTCACTCTCCCACTCTTCATAACATGATCAATCAATGCTTTTAGTACTACATATTTAGGTCTCTCCATCACATCGCATCGCATCACTTCACATCATCACGTGCCGGTACATCGGAATCTTCCGATAATCGTCTAGTGTCTTTATTCCTTACCGGTGTACCGCATCTCCCGAGCTGGAAGCCTACATCTTCAAATCCCGAGATCAGCATTTCATTGTTCAACAAGCCCATCTCAGCAGACTCAATCAAGATTTAGAATGGTTTCGAGAAAAGCACTATCTGTTATTACAGTTTACAACACATCTGGTTGTTGATTGATAGAGGCCACTGGGAATTAATACCGAAATACGGTTGTGTGTGTGTGTGTTTGCTAATTCAATACCTGACTTTACTACATCGAGACTCAACACTGAAGGTCAAAGGAATCACGGATTCTGAGATTGCAGGTGCGGGTGAGGTTACAGTTGGATCAAGAGAGTTGTGGAAGGACGGTCACGTTTGGTTTGGATTGGACTTTCTTGTTGAAATTTCGCTCTAGGAGGTGACCATCCAGGTTCCAAAAGCTGGTAGAGTTAGTGGGGGGTTGATATACAAGCTAAAAGGCAAGAATGGCAAAAAGTAATGAAAATATGACTTCAGGTTCTTTAAGGGCTTCAGGACCTTCAGCCATGGAATCGGCTCCTGTAAGTACTTTTAGCCCTTCAGTTAGCGCTTCGGGTGCTTCAACAATGATAAACCCTCCTGGAGTATTAAGAACCCCAGAGGCCAGAAAATGGAATACGGAGATTCCGAAATATTTGCCGCATGAAAAGGTCTTTCCTATTCAAATTGGAACGGAGTGTTTTCGCTTGAGTGGAGCGAGTTTGAGTTCTGATGGTATGTGTGTTTTTTTTTCCCTCCTTTGATGTTGGGAGATGGGAAGGGGAGATGGGAGAGGTGATGACGAGACAGTGAGAACTTTGACAAGAGACCATAAGCTAAGAAACCTAGAGGGCCCTCATACTTTTCCCAATACTTTCAATGTCAATTGAGGCAAGCGGAAGAAAATGGTGAGGATCCAAATACAGCTGCTATTAGGACTCTTTATATCGATCGGGATCCTGTTACTTTCAAAGATATATCACTTCATTTACAAGGATATCATGTGGCACCGCGAGATGCAGGTCATTTTGTGAAGTTGTTTGCTGATGCTCAGTTTTATTCATGTTTGTCCTCATTTCCCTTGCTGAAATCCTCGATATTAACGTTGGACAGTGCCACGATTAATTTCTCAGATGTATGAAGAAAGTATTTTCATAACAGTTGGAAATCAAGAGTTCAAAATCCCTCGTGAGGTTTTCTCAGATCCGGGTAATAGTCCAAACTATTTCTCTCTAGGCTTCGCCGTCTTCTTCAGCAGCCCTACTGAAGTATTCCCTGGTCTGAATCGCGACGGACTTCTTCGACCCCCATCTATTCTCCCCCCATCAGTACCCAATCGTTCCGCCAAAACCTTCTCCGAAATACTTCATCTTCTTCGTGGTTACCCACTCCAAATTCGTAGTCCCGAACATCGTGCTGAGCTATTGAGAGACTGTCGATATTTCCATCTCAAAGGTTTAGAACAAAAATTGATCCCTCATTCAATCTCTTACAATCTACTTCGCAACAAATCAGAAATCACAATTCGGCTCTCGGATATCAGACAATCCGGTCTCTCAGTCCTGAAAGCTACTCCATCTACATCCACCACTGCCTCCCCTGAGCCCTCTCACTTCACCTATCTCATACTCAAACCAACCACCAACCCCTTCTTTAGGCTATGTACACTATCTCCGTCCCTTCACCGACTCCTCGCCCCACGAACTTACTCTTGAAATTGGGGACTCGGCTACCTTGCTCCACTGGAATACCATGCGATTAGAATTCTTCGGAGAAACGAAATTGCGCATGGGGAAATTATTAGAGGTTGTGGCTACGAAGTTAAATCTGCCAGTCAAACAACCACTGGGTTTACTGATGAAGAATGGGGGCGCGAGTAGTGAGCCCGCTAGTCCGGAACGTAGTGGACTGAGTGATGAGATGGTGAGGGTGGTTGTTGGGGCGGATTGTGGAATTTACGTTGATGGGAGGGAGTGGGATATCAGGGGTAGAGGAGCTGAAGATGATGATTCTGGTGGCCAAGAGAGCTCGCATGCTAAAAGAAGAAAGGCGGGTGATGGAATTGCAGCATCAACTTCTCTCAACACGAGTATTGCAGGCTCTAGGACACCCAAAGACCAAAGTTGGATCATCAAAACGGGACAGTGGAGATTAAGGGTTCAGAAGCGTGGGGGACGCGTTACTGGTTCGGGTTTTGGAGGAGAAGGGGGAAGTTCAAATGGAACTTTGGAGTGGGAATGTATCTTGGTAGCGGTGAAATTGGACGCTCTCAGTGGGGAGAGGGAAGGAATCTAGGAAAGCGATTTTTGGGAGATTAATAATGGGGTGAAAAGGTTACGGATTCGGCAGGGAAGAAGAAGCTAATCGGCAGAAGCACAGAGGGAATTGAGAGCGACGCGATCATCTTGCAACTTTCAGACAGCGTGAAGCGGAGGTCTTCCAGTCGTCTGGGACGTGCTGTGTAGATTGGTAAGTAGTCAATCACGGTACAACATAACATAACATAAGCATAAGATAACATGAAATAAAACAAAATCAATGCACACCACTATTCATTCTACCTCCCCCCCCCATCATTCTCTCTGGCTCATGCATTCATACTCACATCTGGCACCCCTCCATCCGATCTCCTGAAATCGAAAGCGCTCGATCATGTCAGATATCTGCACCCAGATAATTACAAGATACAACCCTCCATCGCGATATCGTAATACACCCGACCGACCACTCATCTCAACCCAGGATCCACCACGGCAACTGATCCTATTTCTCACCCTCTTGCTGCTTCCGGTGTCGCGTGTCGGGTATCGCGTATTGGTGTATTTTACGGATATCAGGAGTGCGTGGTGGAGATTCACCGGGAATTTCCTCGCGTGGGGGCGGGGAGAGGGGGTGGTGTGTGGTGTGGTATGCTTGGTGTAGGTGTGTATCGAGGGCGTAGATGGATGGATGGATGGATGGATGGGTGGGTGGATGGGTGGATGGATGGATGGATGGAGGGGTAGATCGATGGCATGTTTGCTGTCGAGCTCTGCTTTTGCTTTTGCGGCGTGCTGGGGGGGGGGGGGCGGAAGATGGATGATTGTGCGTTGGTGGAGAGGGAGTTGTGCGGTGATGGAGGGATGGATGGATAGGTAGCTGGTTGGATGTTCGTGTGGGGACCGTTCATGTTCTGGCAGGATGGGTGGGGGGGTGAGAGGTGAGAGGTTTTGTGTTGCTGGGCATGGAATGTTTGGGCTGATGTCGCGATCGGGGGTTGGGAGTTGGGGGTATGTTATATATGTAGACGCATGGATTCTACATGTGCCGTTGCGGGAGGTAGCCGAATGGAGGCTCACGGTGTTTGCGTGAGATCCTGTTGGGCTGGGGTTATTGCTGTGGTCTATTTGTCTGGTTTCTTGATTCTCGGGGGATGCTGTGTGGTTGATTGGGTGGGTATTGCTTGAGTTACCTGGATGTTTGACGCGTGCTTTTTGAGGGTCGCGGCGAATCGATTAATTTGGTATTGAGGATTGGATTCTTGTGGGCTTTAGGAGTGCGCTTTTGATCTATTCTCGGTTCTCTTTTGTTGTCCTCGAGTCCTTCTATTCGTTATTTGCCTGGTGTAAAGTATGTCTGAGTCAACAACCGGTAGGCCTTCCGATACCTCCTGACCACAAGGTATTGTACCGTGGATTGGAGATCTGTATTACTCAAAGTAAGAACAACTACTGTGGGCCTTCAGTTTTCCAAGACAGAAACTGTGAATGATGCAACTGTGCTTCTCGAACATCCCTCAAATCTATGTCCTTTTGATCCCATGGTTTTCTTTCCTCCTATGTATACATAAATCAATAACCAGTAAGAATAGCAGAGAATAATCAACATGCAGTGGTATGTATGCACCTCGAATCGACCAACACGACTTCCGGTCATCTCAATATCAAAAATACTGATGGGTGCCCCCTCGCCATCATCTTCCGACCACACTTCAAACAATCAGGAACAATTTTAGACCGTCCTAGTATTATACTTTCTGGGGTACCTGTGTTCATCCGGACTCTACTCATGTCTCAGCTTCACTTAATCATATTCCACTGTGATAAAGGAACGATAACCCTTGCATGGAATGGTCTGCCCCCGAATCCAAAACTTCGATAAAAGCTTTGCGTAGAATAATCATAAGCTTCGTAGCGCACACAAAAAACCCTGAATTGTCTATCCCTTACACGCTAAAGAATATCTCTGATGATAACATAGGAGGGAGATATGTGAGGCGAGGTGATGAGCAGCGACGCAGGTGTACTGTATCTCGCAGCTATTCGGGCCAGTGGGACTTCGTGTGAGTACTGCGCAGCCGACGTGGATCTAAGGTCAACGCAGTTTCTCTGTTGTCAATCCTTGGGCGTCTAACACTTCCAAATCTAGGAATGAGGGAGGCGATCAAAAGAACCTGCCATGACCAAAGACTTCGAAGCGTTCCTTCAGGGTAGGTACGATTCAGAATGCCCAGGATTAGATGTAAATGAGAGGGTTGTGGTGCTAAAACGGTTCTGCATCGCATTGCTCGCTCCTTGATCAGCGGCTTGGTTTGGTTTGGCTTGGCTTGGTTGTAAAAGCATTGATAAATGTAAATGATTTATATACATTGAAAGCTGAAGACTATTTAACAAACACAGAAATGGTAAGCCGCAACTTATAACTAATATATATAGAGAGATGTTGATCTTGCTTTGCAATCCAATAGGCTTGAAGCTTTCAATGTATGAAGAGCTATTATCTCGTGAGGATGATTGATTGATCTCAAATGACTTCAAATGACTTCAATACTTCTCACGAATTCGACATCTCAAACGATTTGGATATTTGAAGTCCGTTTGATACTTCAAATGACCTTAGATCTGCCTTCTGCTGCTCATCAAACATATGGTAGTTGATGCTTTATATCTACCAGAGCTGAGATCTTTACATCAACATGCCTAACTTACGGGTGTATTTCCATCGATTCCAATGCTTCATATCAATTCAATTTGACAAACAATTCCGTCATACAAATTATTCACGCATCAAGAATCACTCATGATTGGACTCAATCTGAACTATTGGAAACTCCGAACTGGATGATACCTTCATATATGCATAGATGTATCCAAAGAGAATTTGAATTTGAGCTGGTAAGTTCGAGAAAATGGTGAGTGGTATATATTCAGCCAACTCACCAGATTTCCCAGCCTAGGACCAAGTTGTTCACGCATCAAGTGTTATTGAGGCAATTTCAAGCAGACAAAAAAAGTCACTAAAATGAAAAGGAGGATTGATATTTGAATGAAAGTCGGTAGTAAAAGTTGAATGTTTGGGGTGCAACTGAACAATGATTCCACGGTCACGATGTGAGTAGACGGGGATGAGATGGTGATTTTACGTTTTTTCTACAGACACATCATTGAATTAGGAGAATGTTAGACATCATGAAGCTTGTAAAAAGGACGAAGTGAAGGTTCTTGAACATTTCCGTCCTACGGGGACGAGATTGATGCATGCCATGTCATGTGATACGAGTACAACTACTAGGTACGTTTGGAGGGTCTTGCTCACAAAAACTAGACATTTTTAAGATCCAAAGCAATGTCAACTGCAACAGAATAAGCCCCCCGAGAGAGTTGGTGACCGAGGTAATAGATGCAAGTTAGTTGTACTTAACTCGCTATCGATCTACCTCATGGAATTTCTCTTACTCGTTTCATCTCTCAAGATAGCAAAAGCGCATTCCGTTTCATCTTCACCATCACGACCCTTCAGCCTTGTAGGTCTGATCTCAAAATTACTCCAGACTATTCTTCAGTATCCGCATTATCCCAGCCCGTTAACAATATCCGTTTGTCTGTGGTTCACCTTGTACCTCGCTCGGGTGTTACACATCAGGGTTGGCAAATAGCAATTACTGATTGCATAATTTATCCTCAACATTCCAACTTGGATCGAAGCAATAAACTTTAGGGGAGCAAAAAGGTCTCATTGAGAATGTCCAAATTCATAATGCTACCCGGGCAATCAACAAGTCACTACGGAATACAGGTAGTGTAGCCCGAGACCATCTAGCAAACGAACGGACCTTTCTTTCCTGGACCCCCACCGGCTTAGGGTTTATACTTTTAGGGGTCGCATGTGCGAAGCTTAATACCTTGGAAGCACTGTCTCCGGTTCTAAGTAGGCAAGATGCACCAGGAATTGGCGGCAAAGAGAAGAATTGGGGGTTGAGGAGTGCGGAATTTGCACTTGTGGGCTCGGGGACAGGCCGCTTATCGTATGAGACTGGGAGATACTTTGCGGTACTACATGCTTCAAAGAATGGCATGTTCAGACCCAATATGGCTGGTGTCATCTTGGCCACATTGATGAGTGGTCTGATTGCGATTGGTGGTGCGTTTGTTGTGGGCAAAGAAGAGATAGAGCCGAGGAGAAGTGTGCGTTGAGGACAGAAATCATGTCCTACGTGCGTGTATAGCACGGGACTAACGACACAGTTGGCATGTGAAGAAACAACGTATTCTGCATTTCAAGAACTACTTTTGCAATGCAGCTGAAGCTCTTAGGGAAGCTTATGGCGCTAACTCCGGGGTTTGAATCGGGGTTCAATTGACAAGCTACTATTGAAACATCAGGGTCTAACGTACAAGGCGCTTTCAGCAGATAAGAATTCGATCGGCAGGATAGTACTGGGGAAGAAGACCTTGATGCATGAGTTGGTATGGAGAACAGAATAGGAAAGATGCTACATTGACAAAGTCCCATTCCGGAGAGGACCGCATTCTGCTTTTACCATAACTTGGAACGAATTTAACCGAAGCAGGATGTATGAGAAAATCAAGAATCGCTAATGTTCTATCTAGCTTTCTGCCCTGCGCATTGCATGATATGCAATGTACATCAAAAGGAGCTCGACTCCCTCTGTCCTACCTGCCACGGCTCGGGCCGCAGAGTGATTGAAGCGGGGTTTACTGTACATCGATGATTCTCACGAACTATTACGAGTTAGGACGGCCAATCGTTTTGACTAGTTGGGTCTATCAGACACTGTTAGCTGTCTTAGTATTGGGCACAAATTCGGGGTTTTAACCCTTCCTTAACCCTTCACTTTAGACTCTCCTTAACAAACTAGTAGATATACTCTGTACAACTACTGTCAATTAGGTCCCAATTAGGCCAAACATCAAAAGCCAAATGAACCTTAACCTTATCTAGTCATGGTCATCTCTTTTGAGACAACCCCCACGAGAATCCTTGTCGAAGCAAAAGATTAATCTGCAGTTCATGACTATTATACTCCGTACTGTACAATTGCAGATTACAAGGATGACCCACCACTCTCCGAATTCCGGTACGTTCCATACCATGGTGCTGTTGGTGTCCTGCGCCACGTTTCATCCGGCAGAGGAACCAGAGTGTGTTTCTGCGAAGCCACGTTTTCTTTACTTTATTTGTGACTTCAGACAATCTGTATCGAAGATCTCCTTAATCGTGGCCTCGACTCAACACAAGATTTTCCACGCATTTTCCTTGATCCACGAAAAGGCCACTTTAAATCCTCAAATAGTCTCCAACCCTGGCACTTATTTTCCTTACAGTAGCATACTAGCTCCACAAGGAAATTTTATTCCTCGTTTTACGAGATTGGCAGAATCCAGTCACCATGTCAATCCCCATTCTGAAATTGAACAACGGAGCCCAGATACCGGCTCTAGGATTTGGTACCTTCCAGAATGAAGGATCCCCAGGGAAATGCCACGATGCTGTCCTTTGGGCTTTGCAATCAGGTTATCGCCATCTGGATTGTGCTTGGTAGTAAGTTTAACCCCTATGTATCATGTTTATTTGTTCATCTCAAGTCTCTGTTTGATGCATGCATCCCAGACACACCCCTTCCGTCTATCCACTATTTCTCAGGCACATCCCTTCACGAACAGAGCCAGAGCATCGGAAACATATTCTTCGTATAGTCGTATTACGGCATTAGAGTTCCGAGCCTTGAAACTAAAGAGGAGGCAGTTACAAAAATGAAGAGGAGGTTGGGTCTGGCTTGCAAGAATTCTTGTCCAGCAACCCAAATGTCAAACGTTCCGACATCTTCATCACGACGAAAGTGTGGCCTCATCTCTGTGGCTCCCCTGAAGATGTCGAGTGGAGTCTGAATTACAGTCTAGAGAAACTAGGACTGGATTATGTGGATGCTTCTTTGATGCATTGGCCATTCGCCGCGGAGAGGACCGACGACCATGAGGTCAAGCTCGGAGATGATGGAAAGGTATGCTCCACCAATCGACAAGGAAATTCTCCATCGTGGCCAACTCTCACAACCCTGAGCAGTACATCATCAACAAAGATCGCACTGCCAACTTGGAACCTATCTGGCGTAAATTCGAAGCTCTGAACCAAGCTGGCAAGGCAAAAGCAATTGGAGTATCCAATTTCACCATCTCCCACTTGGAACATCTTCTCACATATGCGGATATTCCTCCCGCCATCAACCAAGTCGAGATTCATCCCGTCTGGCCTAATTCCAAGTTGATCAGCTATTGTTTTGCAAAGAACATCCTTCCAGTCGCATATTCGCCACTGGGGTCTCAAAGCCAGGTTCCCACGACGGGCAAAACAGTCATCCAAAACAATGACCTCATCTCCATCGCGGAAAAGAAAGGTGTTAGTATCGGCCAGATATTGATTGCTTGGGGTATCAAACGAGGGTACGTGGTTCTCCCCATGAGCTCGAATGAAGGAAGGATCAAGAGCAATGCAACATTGGTAGAATTGACCGAAGAAGAATTCGAGCGCATGAGCAAGAGTTGCCGAAGGCAAGGAAACAAGGTTCGTGGATCTGAAAGATACATTTGGATGGAATGTATTCGGGGATGAGTAAGGGAGGGAGGGGCACATTGTCGCGTCATCTACGTTCTACCTGTACTGTACGTGAATCGTTCGATTCCACGTAAATTAAAGTATCACATGAGTAGGGAATTATCTTGCATATATTCATATACGTGATGCAAGCGCTGCAAATAAGCTGATCTGACCGTTCGTGACTCGTGCGTGACCTTCGTAACTGTACATATTATTTGTCTGTCTACTGAATCTGCATCGTCAATCGTCACTCAAGTTATACGCACTCCTGGATTTCAAGCCACGACTCGTAGATAAATCCTATGACATACTCGAGGACTCATGTCAGACCACATCACATTATCTTTCACCACATCTCATTCCGCGCGTCTCGCCGACCGCATCCCATCTACATGTCTAATGATCCTTCCTCCGTTGACAATAGCATCTGCCTTACAATCCTACCCTCACCCAAGAACCGCCCTGCTGGAACCAAAAGTCGGTGAAGGGCCAACCCTGCGCGAAAAAAATCCCTTCAGGCTTCACTCTAGTTTCATGGTACGGGATGGCCTGCACGGGTAACCTTATATTTTAGATTTTCCACGAGACGAAGGGATGGTCGGTTCTGTACATGACCTCGCTCGCCCTACCCGTGTGTGCATCAGGGGAGGTAGGGCAGGGCTGGGGCGCTCACGATTCAGCAAATTTCCGGGCCCTCGGTATTTCCGCAAGGTGATTCATCGATGCTCTTGACACGGCAATGGGAAGATTAATGCTGATGAATTAATAACAAACAGCCCGAGACTCGGATGGCTCCACCGCTCATCCTTTTTTTTAAATTACCGTACATAAATCAATGGATGGATGGATGAAATGGATGAATAATATCTACGCAAATCAATCAATCGGGCAGCGCTGGGGTTCGAATCATCGAATGATTCATGCTATTGGAGATGTTGGATTGATCCCTCATGCATCCGGAGTACGAGGACTCGAGGAGGGAGGGCGTTGGGCACAGAGAGAGTACGGGGTGCAGACTCCAGGCGACGGAATTGATTGTACGAGGTACCTAGGTGTGCACCGTTCGTCACCTTATCCATTCCTATTCGGTATGTAGCCAAGTAGCCAAAGGACGAGCATATGCCATTGATACCTGGTACTGATGGGCACAAGACAGCGCGACTAAATCCCCGACCGATCTGGTTCACCTTGCGGATTTGGTTGGTAGACACGTGTGGATGTATATGTGCATGCATTTACGAGTATATAACCGCGTCGTACCGTATCGTATTGTAGCGCACGGTACCGTGCAAAAGGTAAGTTGTCTCTCTCTACCGAGTTTACTTGGCTGTCGAGGAATTTGGTTGGATGACGGGAAACTCGATGATGTTCATTCTATTGGCTGTATGATCTGTAATTGGTTGAATGAAGGGGGGAATGAATAAATAACCGACTAAATACAAGTAAAGTGAATAAATAAATACATAAATACATAAATACATAAATACATAAATACATAAATACATAAATACATAAATACATGATTAAATAAATAAATACAGTCCCCCCCCTTGAATAAAGGGCAAAAATATGGGTATACCCACAATCTTTTATTTTGCTGGCGACGACGACGCATAGGCCAATCGAAGAATATTCCAGTAGATTCTATTGGCCAAAAAACCTCTGAATTACTTATATAATACCAGTGGGTATACCCATAATTTTGCCCTTTATTCAGGGGAGGGGACTGTAGATAAATATATGAATAATTAAATAAACAATTAATTAATTAACTAATCAATCAATGAATCAATGAATCAATTGATTAATTGATTAATTGATTGCATGTGATATAAGATTCGAAGACCCGATAGCACGAATTATTGAAGGTATACGTAGTGCGAGGCATCTAAATCCTAGGTGGTAGTAGCAGATTGATAATAAGGCTATCATAATCCTCATCATCCTCATCATCGTCATCATCATCATCATATCACATCATATAAACTTCTTCAATCTAACACTAATAATGCAAGATACCAACTCTAATTTGTTATCGGACTCAACTCCGTCACCGAGTTAGATCTCTTACACGAGCCAGCGACTAGCACTATTCTCTCACTTACTGGGCGATGGTGATGAGGATAGGATGATGATAATTTCTAAACATCATCATTGACGACGGAAGACACGGTCCTGTAGTCCCACCCTCGTCAAACCAACCTCCTCTTTCTTTCCTTCTTTCTTTCTTTCTTTCTCTCTGTCTCTCTCATTCTCTCTCTCTCTCTTTCTCCCTCTCTCAACCCATCTCCGTATCCTCCGTATCCAATTCAACAATCTCCGTTTCGTGTTCATACCATAACTCCATCCTTTCCATTCAAATCCATCCCCTTATCAAGACTATCAAAGATAAAAATCCCCATCACGAGACTCCAACCTACCCAATAAATTGATGAACCCCTCCATTTGATGAACGCATGCACATTTGCATGCATATACATACATGCATGCACACACCACAGACCTCAAAAGCAGTCCAACCGCACCAACAAACCCCTCCATCCCGTCCGCAACCCCAAACCCCCAAACATGCAAACATCCAACCACCAAAATGAAAAGATCACACTGCCCAGTGCCCACCCCCATCCTCCATGTCCATCAAATCAGCCTCCGCACCACCGCCCCACAAATAACGGTACGCCACCTAAAGTGGCCGCCAGGCTCTGACGTGAGGCTAAGCAACACGCATGTGCATCCATTCATTCGGCTTTCCGTAGCTCTTCCAAGGACTCATGTCGTGAAACCAAGCCAAACCACCGCCGCCTCCCCCCATCTTTCCCTTCTTCCAGTAAGCCGAACCTACCTACACGCACACGAGCAATCCCATCAATGACCCAGGCCAAGATCGCAAACCAGCTCTGGCACCGTACGTAAAAAGAACACCAAACATACATACACAGCTTTGCGCCCCGGTCTAGAACCTCCCCCAACCACCCAACCCCAAGATGCATAGCTTAGCCACGAACCTCCCAATCCGACAGTAAGGACAGCCGGAGACGAGAGATCGTGACGAACGAGGAAGTCAACCAAAAATCAACACAATCAAATATGCATATCAAAGTGTAGACAACGATTTGGCAACCATCTATAAATTTTGAGCCCGAGTCAACGAAATCTCCCACGGAACATTCCATGAGAAGATGCTGTACTCTAGAGATACGTACGTAGCCTAAATACTAGGTAAATAATCAATCGGGAAATTAAACTCCAATCCCGATCGCCAGCCTGCACAGTGCGACCCCCGTCACAACAAGTACGTAAAATCCAAATCCAATGACCCAAAATCAAAAAACGCACACGCACAAAAAAACTCCCTCCCAATATTTTCCCCCAAACCCCAAAACTCGAGTGCAACAAAATTTTTCTCAACCCATCCAGTGTGCATCGTGAGGGAAAAACAAACAAGACCAAGAGAGACCAAAAAAAAAGCAAAACAAAAAAATAATAGTAGCAAAGACAATCAAAGCGATTGTTGGTATCCCCGCTTGCAATCAATCAATCTTGGTATAGTGAGAAAAAAACAAGAAAAAAAAAACCAAATCCGGAAAACTTTTCATCTGATCTCATCCTCATCCCCACTCGCATCCGCATGCCTTAATCCGAGCTCACGCTGGAATTCGAAGATTCGGACGTTTCGGAGGATTTGTTCGTCGTGGAGGTGAGCTTCCCATTCTGCGACCGACATGGGTTTTTCGGTCATGGCCGCCAAGCGAAATAGATGGCGGGCCTGGATGCGGGAATCGTAGTCTACTGTCGCGGTATCTATTTTTTGCGCATGAGTAAATGAATTCAAGAGATGGTGATGGATGTGATGATGATAATAAAAGTGACCACTTACGCAGCGTGCTCCTTCCATCAAACATGACGACCGAGTGTTTTTCCCAGCCCACTCTAGCCTGGAAATCGTGACCCATGCAAACGTGATCGACCAAGAACTTCAGGAGCATTTCCTTCTCGCCGTCCTTGAGCCCGACGATATCGGTCAGAAACTCCGAGTTGAGGTAGAGGGATTTTTCGCCCGACACGGGGTGCACGCGGACGATGGGGTGGAGGGAATCAATGGGATCGGTTCTGACGGTTCCTCGGGCGGCGCGCGCATAGCCGATCATCTTTTGCGAGGAGTGGTTGGCCTTGAGGTCCTGAATCATGGCGCGGAAGGTGGGCGAGAGGCGCTTGTATGCTTCGACTGTGTCGGCGAAGACGGTATCGCCACCAACGTCGGGGCATGCTAATACTGGTTGTTTGTTAGAGCGGTGCGGATTTAGGTGACGAGGAATAGAAACTTACTGCCTAGCATGACGTATCCAGGAGGCTGCTTTTCGTAGCTAACATCGTGATGCCAGAGTGTCGAAGTCAGTTTGCGCTCGAAGAAATTGGCAATTTCTTCTTCGTTGTGATCACGATGAATGACGTGGAAAGGAGGATGTCCTTTGACTGAACCAGATACCGGTTGAATGCTCAATGGTCCAAAATAGGACATGAAGTCTTGTTGAAATTGAGGTCCAGCGTGGAGGAAGTCGGATTGTTCTCGGAGAACAACGATTTTACGTTCAGTTATCAAAAGAGCAAGTTCGTCTTTGCCTGCATCGGAAAGCTCCTCCATTTTCACGCCAGTCAAAATGGTTCCCATCTTAGGTGTGATATTCTTGGCTTTTACTCCTCCCCTAAAGAGGTTTGGCTTGGATTTATTAGCTCGAAGAGCTGGATCATGGTACTCGAAAGGCTGAACCTCATCGAACCAGACATCATCTTCCCACTTCGAGTTTGTTAGTGGCTGGCTGATAATAAGGAATTGCCCTAAACACTTACCGATGGAAGGTAGCTTGGAAATTCTGTTCGACGTTTTGAGCTCTGGTCGTATTCATCGGATATGTGGTTGTATGGGAGGTTGATATCGTAGGCGATTTCTGGAACAGCCATTTCATCCTCTTCTGTAAGTCTACCGGGTGCCATGATGTAGGTCTTCAAGTGGTATGTATGCTGTGATGAATGATAAAAGAGATGAAATGTGATGAGATGTAATGTGATGAATATGTCGAACTGATGGCGAAGAACTGATATAAATATGTAGAAGGGGCGCAGGCTTCTCAAGGGTGTTTTATAGATTAAGAACTTAATACTTGGGATATCCTCGGCTGAAGTGCCATTAAATAAATCTGCATATGAAGGGTTGGGTAACAGAAGAACTTTAGAAGCAATGCCAATAAACAACCGTTTCTAAAATGCGGAGCTTCAACGGTCGTGTAGCTCATTATTATTTGCTTTCCGTCAGATTGGAGATTATCAGTACTGTAATGCAGTAATAGGATTTTAGCAAGCGGTGAAGATGACATGGTGTGTTTGCTGCTGATCAGGACAAGGGTAGCATTTAAGATGTACATGGAACAATGGAGAAGAGGAAGCCCAGTAGCTTAGCAAGGCCTTGTGGGGCCAGTCACATACTGTACAAGGGTCATGTATATAATGTATGGGATTTAGAGAACATGGTAACCAGTAAGAGATAAAGGTTCCATTAAAACAAAAATGAACTTATAATAAAGTTATAATAATCATGACGAAGCTTGTATGACCCCTTAAACGCAACGGCCCGTGACACAAAATTAAAATCGTAGTGCGACTAGGAATATCTAAGCGTCTTGTTAATGCGAAGGAGTTGAAACATCCTTGCTCATCAAGCCTTAAGCCAAGGTAAAAAAAAGTGCAGGATCCTAAGTAGTACAAGACGAACGAGAACGACTTTAGATCTTATAGAGGATACTGTACAGCGAAGCTGTTGATCTTGAAAGTGTTCAATTATAGTATAGTCTAGCGAAGAGGATAGTGAAATATAGCAAAGTAAAGTAAAGTAAAATACAATAAAGTATATAGTATAGTGTCATGTAGTATATATCGTATAGTAAAATCTAGTCAATACCACAATTTCTTGCCCAGCTACCCTGCGCGAGAATGGGACCAAAACTTCACACTTCACACTTCATACTTCACACTTGATACTTTACACGCATACGAGGTACCTAACGGTCTAAGGGACCTACCTCTTTGCGTAAAGTTTGATATGAAATGGCTTCTTTCCGTTGGGCATAAGAATTTAGAAAGTAGAAGTGGATCATGGAGCTTTAAAGTGAAAAGGAACATTCGCTGAAATGTTCTAGCGGACAACCCTTAGAAGTTGGTACATGGGACATTTAGGACTTGTAACTTCCAAGGCTATGCGGACAGCGGAATTAATGAAAATGTGTGGAAATATTCGGGGGATCCGGTACTAAATTGTGGACTACAATCAATTTAATTTACGATGATAGATTCGAATTTCGAAGTATATGTGGTATGAAGACATTTTAGACCTTTTTTACTTTGGCCCATATTGAACTTTACAAGCTTAGACATCAAAGTATTGGAAACAGAAAATCATTTTGAAAAGAAAGAAAGAACAAATAAATAATAGATAATCAGAAACTAGTGAACATGAGAAATAATAATGAACAGCTAGTAGATTGTAAGAAATACAAATACAAATAAGAATAAAAATAAAAACAAAACAAAACCAAATGCTGGAAACTATGATGTGCATGGAAGCATTTCAAAGTGCGTATTTGCCAGAGTTTCCGCCAGGATTATATTTGAGTTGTTCCACTTGTTCCATAGTTCAATAGTTCCATAGTTTCCATAGATTATTCCACGCTTTGATAAATATGAATATGAATATAAATTTGAGCATGGGCATGGTCATGGACATGGTCATGGACATGGTGGACATGGACCCTGTAGCATTTAGGACCACAAAAAGGTTATTTGGATCCAATTTTGATTCCACTGCATCGATTTTCCTTCTTCTTTTCTTTCCTTTCTCTCTCTTCCTTTCCAATGCCAAAGTTTGTTCAAGTCCGAAAGAGACCATTTTTACCCAATATTGGTGGTATCTGCTCTTTCATAGAGTTGAACAAACTTATAATTTGATGGTAATGGTCATGGTCGTAGGTCGTGTAATCATGGTTCAGCATACCGTATCAATCCAATAATGTCTTTCGACCCTTACCTCTAACCTACGGATTAGGTTATTCGTAATGTTTTCCAATGTCATCGCTTGGATCAGCAGACCACGATTTGACATGGGCCTGCAGCATCTCAAAATTTGAGCTCCGGGAATGTATCTACAAAAGCCCCGTCCACTGGTGCTCGATTCTTCCACAGAGGTTTTCTCCTCTATTGTAGTTACACAACATCTAGCAGACGTCGATGAGAATTGGCTAAGATTAGATCGTCATAATAAATGATACTGTACCTTGAATACCTAACTTGTGATAAATATCGTTAGCTCTAGAAGATAGATCACGATTCAAGCTATCCACCGTACTGAAAAGTGGCTTTTCCCAAGACCTCTCCGGGCCGCGCACATATCATGCTACACTTGTACAGATACTGCATTGCGTTGCATTAATACTCCGACAATAGAAGGGAATGATAAACTCATAATAACCAATAATGGCGCAAAAGTAATCATGATCTGCTGCGTATCAACAGTTGGTTATAATGACGATGCACACACGTGTAGGTGATCATTGAATAAGAATCTAAGGCTCAAGCTGGCTGCAGGATGAGCTCACGGAAACTTCAGAAGGCCCAAGATTTTCCATCCACAAATGCCGTAAGACTCGCCAATTGTGAATAGCCAGGAAGGTGACTTGCCAATTTTCTGCAGAGCTGGTAGTGTTTGTTGAGTGTATAAGATGCATCTCAAGATGCCCAAGGTGGGGGAAGTCCAAACATTGCCGAATATAGTTGACTTTCCAATCGTGTTCAGGACTTTCACCGAAGAGTTTTGAGCACGTTGCAATGATATTGATCCATTCGAGTCGAGAACTAGCAGGGCCTGAAGGACGATGTAACTCACACTGTGTCAGATGGATTTTCTTTTTTGTTGGTGGCGTAGAATCTATGAGCCTCTCGGGCTCGGCTTGGGGGTAATTCGGATTGAGCTACTATATCCATGTATGCGATGAAGTTATGATTTGATAATCGAATACTTCATACACAGCAAAACGGGCTATACACACAAGCCATTGTGTAAATTCTTGCCACCTTAGATGCCAGCTCTGAGATTTGGTCGACGGCGATGTAAACATGTCTCGCTACTGTTCGAGCGGTGGAGAAATAAAATGTTGCTCATCTGCTTGACTCATGATGGCTCCTTGAGACCACCACATCCGACTTGTGCAGCAAAAATAAAGCATATGAACAGATGCGGAAATCGTTGATGGAGTTCCATGCTCGTGAGATATATCCATTGGAAGTTGTTTGTGGTTCTATAGATATCCTGCATAATCAAAAGATTATTGCATGATGCTACCAGCCATTCTATCGAACGATCAGATGACGAAACGTATGCGCGTTCAAGTCAGTTGTTATCAAAAGCTTAGTTAGGATCGAGGCAGTTAGAAACTTCCAAAGTGATGCTGGACATGCAAATCTTCCAGTCGAGTACATAACGGGGCCGCATTGCAGTTAATTCTCTTTCATCCTATAAGAACCCGAGGAAGAAGAGTCGCGTGGTTTCTGTACCATTAATCCCCTTCTGTGCAATGCGATGCAAGCTACCGAGGTAATTTATGCAGATGCAGCCGGCGCATGTTTGTTTTTCTCTCTTAACGTCATTGACATTATCCCATGCAGGATACCTCAAGAAACTCAGGCTCTAGGAATGGATTGACTTTTCTTTGCCAAAACAAGATGGCCATTCATCATGGATGCACTCGCTCAGACCCGCGAGCTTCATGGGGGCTGAACTGTTTATTGAGTCCACGCCGCGCGATCAAAAATTGAACTTTGGTTTTTGTAAGCACAATGTTTTCACGCTTGCTCAAGACGGGGTATCTCCAAGGACGGAAGGACAGATCCAAGTAGGTATCCAGGGAAGAGCTGGCTGTAAATCGCAGTGAGCCAAGCCCTTTATTCTCTGTCGCAAGCATTGCCATATATGGTAAAGAAAATTACATGGGTATGCGTTGTCAACAACCAACTTCACACCCTTAGGCAAGATTTCCCGTACATACACAACTTCTGTAATTTGTGACAATTCGACTACTGCTCGTTAGGATCCAGCTGCAGCTCTTAATTAGAAGTGCCAAGCAACATCTATAGCGATTTGCAGGTTATCCTCTGTCGATCATGGCGCGAAAAATCCCATTTGGAAGATTATATCACTCCATCATCTGTTGAACAAAGCAATACGTATCAGGTTCAATGTTGAGCACCCCACCTCGGCATGCTGCTGATCCGTGTGCTGTTGATATGAGAGCTTGCAGGTGTTGAAATGATATATGAGGATGGAGGTAAAATTCGTCTCGTTTTGGTGATGAATTGTACGACTAGCGAATTACATGTGATGATGAGAAACACATGAATGAGTAATGAGTGATTAATTGCCAGTTTGAAACCTTGAAACTCAGGAAGGTATAGCCAAATTGGTTCCCGTGCGGTGAAATCGTTCCTTCAGGTCTGTCCACCTTGAGAGACAATTAGCGCAGCGAATTTCCCCAACAGAAATTCTCCATCAATTGTAAATTCTGATACTTCCAAATCCAAACACTCCATCTGGGCTGAAACGTACTATTGTCCGGTTCGATATTGCGACGAATGATTCGAGGATTTCGAGACTCTCCATCTTTCGTCCCAATATTCATACTCTTCTGGCGTTTCGATCCATCTCATCATTATGTGCAGTTCAGATACCGCGAACTGTGCTAGGTCGAAGTGCAGCGTATCGCCCGCTGTCTTGGTGCAATAAGACAACAGATAGAGTTCAAAGAAGGCAGTCCTGCCTTATTGTACCCAACATCCACTCTGCTCGCCGCAAATGCCTCTATGTCATCTAGGTCCATAGTCTCAACTTATCGGAGGTTCAAAAAAACTCGGTAGTGCCGAGAATTACAGTAAGACTGGTGTGGAGAAATTGCGACGGTACTCGCTACCAGTAAATATTTTTCGATGCTTCCGAAACCTAAGAAGGCGGGGCTGAGTGGTTGGCAGTATATAGGACACCCAGTTCTCAAACAACTTTTCGGTCAGTCATCGAAGACTGCGATAGGAGCTTCTTCCATTTTCCAATCCTCTCCTGTTGTGCCCATTTGCGAGTATATCGAATGCAAAACCTTTATCTTCCATCATCACTTGCTGGTTGAAGGTAAAATCTCCATGTTACCATTCAGATATTCTCGACACATATCGAAATAAAGATTGATGAGATCGAACTGAAATGCCAACAGATGAGCAGGAAAAAGGTAATGCAGAGGAAGGGATCTTAGGAGTTCCGACACCGACATCAAGTCAGGAGAAGACAGGGAGTGCCACACCTGGGCAAGGGGATAAAGCCTTTTGAGGTAACAAGACCCTATGCCACAGGTCATTCCCGGATTCTGATACAGATACAGATAAAAATAATTCAGAACGATTTTCTTCTTCTGACTTCGTGATAGAATTCATTGTCGGATCGCAAGAGACACGATGGATTCTCAGCAACGCTTGTGAATGAAAACGATAGACACATACATATATTTTTGAAAAGAGAGAAAAAGCAGCCGATTACAAGTAGGTGGGATTAGTTCAGTATCTATATACTTCCAATGTTGCTCTACGTCTAAAACTCCTTCAATGGGACAACCCACGCTAGTGAGGTGGAGTATTTTCCAAGCAGCCGCAGCTCGCGCAGTTGGCGATTAATATCACGTGAATCAAACCGAAGCGAATTAAAATCTCATAGTGCGAACAATTTTAACGAACTACTTCCTGATCTTCAGCAAGAGAAAGTTCTTTTGTGGAAGGAGGAGCAATTGATACTGGGATCAGGACTCTAGAATTTCGAATCTAGATATTGAGAAACAAGGTTCAATATCATTACAGTAAGCTTCGTTATTTTGGCTCTGAAATCCCATCGATGATGATAATGGCTAGGCACTGGTGGTAGAGGATGATCAGCCAAAGTCACCTATTATTTCTTCATCGAATGATTGCATAGAAGATCTATTAAGATGAGGTTATATGTTATGCAGGATGCGGTGTACGGGCTAGGGGTATGGCACCCAGTTTCAATCAGATGCATGAAGTCTCATGCAACTGTCCAGCGGAAAATACCCAAGGTGGAATAGCCAACTTGAGGGCAACTGATGGGATTATCAAAGGTTCCAAAGTCAAGAAGAGACTTTGAAAGACTGAGAAATATATTATACCTTCAATTTACAACCAAAAAATTGTGGTCGCGGCCTCGATGACGCCTCAATGACGCCTCAAATATCTTTCTCGTCCTATCTGTATGCAGTATGTCTTTTTACCCAGGGTTACCCTGGATACATTCTTTTTGCCTATTGGCTACCCGCATATATTCCTTCACATGATACCAATCTACCCAGTTGCGAATATCGGTTTCCCGCAGCCATTAAAGCGTACCGTCTCCGGGTGTTTGAACGACCGGCGCTTCGGTGCTCATTGTGAAGTGTAATCTCTAGTGTCATGCAGCCTTATCCAAACTGCGGATTTCTCTATATTATACATTTCATGTTAGTTTCAACATTTATTGTCATAATGTGCAAGAGACATGGGTGACTGCTGTACTTAGCACTATACATACATACATACATACATACATACAAACATATATATATATATATCCATATACTTGAGTATCCAATATTCCAACGATTATGGTTCTCACATCCAACCACAATCATCATCAAATGATATAGTCATAACTTCGTTCCTCAAACTTCCCACTTCACTTAGTACACCACACACCTCATCTCATAAAAAAAGGACTGCAACAACACTCCTCAAGCCTCCCACTTCACTCCATAGACCACCCTTCCATCCCGGCCACCTTTAGATCCAGTTCCACCTCGCACGAAGGGTTTCATGGTATCCTCTACCGAACTACCCATTCCATCTCATCTCATTTCAACACAAACACATCGTTTACCAATCCCATAACATACCATTCTCTAAGGCCATCAAATCCCAACTTATACCATCAAATCAAACCTAAGATCTAGTACATGCTAGCCACCGCCGAGATACTCCAACCCAAGTATATCCGAAGATATGTCAATTGTTTTTGCCCAACACGTTGCATCTAATGAAACCTCACCATCTCTCACTCATCTTTCAACCTCTCATCTAGCACACAAACATCACCCCCTATAACCATCCCCTTACCCTAGATCCTTTAATCCTTATCCAATCACTACTCCTCAATCTCCAACCAACGCCAAACCACTTTCCCCCTTCCCCTCCCCTCCCATCAACCCATCAACCCATCAACCCATCAACCCATCAACCCATCAACCCATCAACCCATTAATCTATCACTTTATCACCCAAACTTAACCCAAACTCACCCTAAACAACATTATAATCACCCCCCCCCCCCCAAAAAAACACCATATATAACACCCAAAGCCCAATCCATCAACCTTTATTACTACAATAACCGGTCTCTTACACATCCCAACCCCGCATCCTTCCCCCGAACCGATCCCCCATCCCATCCCATCCCATCCCATCCCACCACTCACCACTCACCACCCACCACACAACCAACACAAAAACCCATCCGCCGCCTAACCTCCGCCGTATGTAACCCCAGGTATATCCCGAGGCCTGCGAGTACGATCTCCATTTCAATTCCTGTCCCGTTGCAGTTGCAGTTGCAGTTGCAGTTGCAGGTGCAGGTGCAGTTGCAATTACAGTTTAAATCAAAGTGATCTTACACGAATCTCCATCTACATCTCCATCTCCATGAACATATACGCCCGCCATGCATCCAACCACCCATCCAACTATGCATCCAACCAACCATGCATCCAACCAACTATGCATCCAACCAACCAACCAATCTCTTCCAACATCCATCATAAAAATCAACTGCAAGAATCTCACTCACAACCCAAAGGAAAGGTCAACAAACACAGGCAATGATGCAGGTTTGGTGCAGACATTATCTAATTATCATCTTACATACAGGATAAATTGACCGAGCGTTTCTATTACCTATCTCTACATGCATGATGATATCCATCCATCCATTGCACACACCTGTATGTTCATCTTCCATCTCTGCAATATTCCACATGCGTTGCTACGGATGCGGTGCGCACACAGTAATGTATCGAGACACCAAGATGCCATGAGCGGTTTGTCATGTAGGTATATTCCGTCCACCCACCCCCAAGCCATCGGACACGTTATCAACACCCACTGAGATCAGCATTCCACACACCAATCCCATCCATTCATTAACCAGCTCTCTGGATGGAAAGATATCAAAAACGCCTATACCATGCATGTTGTAAGATCATCAATCATCGCTTCGCATTTATCGTTTGTATCATGTCATTAGTGTTCTCATCTTTCCGACAAATCAACCCCGACTCCCTGACCCAACCCAAGTTCACATCTTAGGAAAGATCAAACCCAGCCCCCGCTCTTACCGCATATAATAGCTTTTCTCTCAGCCTCTCCTTACTCTGATACCTCGGTAACTTCAACAAATTAACACACGTACTGGCACTTGGTAATCTTTCCTCATCCGCACTACTGTCCCTAATACTAAACAGCGGGTTCAATTGTGAGAACCCTAGTAACGGTGCTCTTGGTGTACTCGTAACATATTTAAGTACTCTTCTCCTGTCTTCATCTTCTAATTCTTCCATGACTTCCCAGAACATGACAACTGTGGGATGTTCAAGTCCATCGTCACCAATTGAATATACACCGCCGTATTGTGTATTTTCACGTAGGTCGTTGACATCGATTTCGGAAGTTTCTCCGGAAATCAGGGTTTGAAGTTCGGCTTGGTTAAACATGCTTAACCAAGAGGGGTTGATTATTTGACCGAGACCACGGAGGAAGGCCTGGGTGAGTTCGTAAGGTTGAATGTGGAGACGGTGGCGAACGACATAGGCGATGTAGAGGAGGCGGTTTTCATTGGTGACAGGAATGTTAGAGCCATTTGGAATGAGATCTCTGGTGATGATTTTAGGGCGAACATCGGGCTTGTTGATGGGAATTGTGTCTGTTATGGTGAAGTCGAGTGAGAAGTCTTCGACATTTCCGGGATAGTTTTTTGAGTTTGAGAAGTCCTTGATACAATCCTTCGTCAAGATCACGCAGATCGTTAAGGTTAGCACGACCTGCTGCTTCCGATCCAGAATATGCAGCAGACCATTTGAGAAGGAAAAACCCAGCAAAATTGATGTCTATGAGAATTCCTTCATACAAACACTTTCCTACTATGCGGCCCAAGAAGTTCATGCGATTGCGGAGTTGCATACCATATGCCCTCCAATTAGGGTCTGTTTCGTCGACTCCATTTTCTCTCAAAGTTTCGTAATCTTGTTCAACCGCTGTTGGGTTAGGGTAGAGTAGGTTTTGATCGTTCGTCACAAAAAGGGTTGCATCACTACCAAATTTTAGGGGACCGTGAAACGCTTCATTGGTAACACTGGTGAGAAATTCTTTCGTCACTCCACCTCCATCAATACCAGCCTCAACGGAACCGAAGCTGTCAACGAAAGTGATCTGAATTGGTTCCTTGAGACCTTCTCCAAGTGAATTGAAGGTTGCGAAAGCATCTTCGAATACATTATCTCGTCGAATTTGTGCATGATGTCTACCAAGGGCTTCTCGGGCAGCATTTCGATTATGTGCCATATCTTCGACCCTCATACGCCATGAATCCGGATCGACAACTCCTGATCGTCTCTTCAATTGGTCCAACATGACGAACTGACGGAATACCTCGACCCGAGTTTCAAAAGGAATGACAAAAGGCATGTTCTGCAGCACCTCAATGCGCGGTCCAACAGCAGCCATAAGTTTTCTCTTGTTTAGTTTTTGTTGCTGTCTTCTTATCATCTCCTGCTGTCTCATCTGATACGGTCGGTTCACACGACGAAGATTGAGACTCATGACTGGTTCATCATCCCCTCCTCGAATTCGAATCGAATTCGGCTTCAGAACCTTCGCCATCTCCAACCTCTTGTCGTCTTTCTGCCTCCCTGATCACGTCAACAATAAATCCTTTCATGTCAAAACGGGTCGTCATGAGCCAATGATCCTTGGGCAGGAATTGTCGCCTTGAATCTCGTTCATAAATCATTCGCATGACCCCAATGACAATGGTTCGCAAATAGTAAAATGTCATGCCTGCAATTCCTGCGAAAGGCCAGCTTGAGTTTGGGGTTGGTCTATCATCAGAATTACCTTGTTTATCTTTCCTGGCCTGATTATTGACGCTGAAGTAGGTACCCAGACCACCTTCAATGACAGGTTTATCATCACCAGAAAGTTCCGCAGCATTGTAATAAGTAGTAAACGAGATATTCTTTAAAAAAAGAGTGAGTTTTTCGACTGCCTCCAATGGAAGTGCACTCCCTCGAATTTTGGAAACAGTTCCACTTGTTTGATTGGATTCGGTGCTTCCACCAAGAAAATCTTCATCATCTATGAATTTTAGGACGAACGTATAAAGCTCCAGGAAAAGAAGAATGGTTCTCCACTCTCGATCTCTTGCTTGAAGTTCTTGAGACTGCTCATTACTGTGCTGCTTCTGATATCGAAGAATTTCTAATGCAGCTTGGGAATCGGCCATGATGGCTTTGAAAATTCTAGTGGTGCTCATTGCTTGCCAAAAGAACTTAAGAGCCAAGACATCGTTGCCATTCGAAGTTTTCATAGTACTGGAACAAAGCCACATTCGAATTTCATCGGCACGATCTGGGAAAATTCTCAACAGCGTAAGAGCATAACTCGCAAGGAGGCTTGCATCTTCTTGCCCTGTGGTCGATCCTTTGATATAATCTCTGATAACACAATTACTAGGGAGGACTTGGAGAGGAAATTATGTTTGACTTACATGTTGAATCTTCGTAGTAACCCAGCAATAGAATCTTGATTCAACAGAGACATCAACTGGGTACTGATAAATACGGGCAAGGGCCGAACAAGTTGAGCTCCAGCTGCATTGCCACTTTCTTCGCCTTCTTCATTCTGGGTAACATTGGCTGTTGGTTTGATAGCATCAATTCTGCCGATAATATCAACTGAGCACGCCGATAGTTGAAGAGATAGCGCTCTTAATAGCTCAGGCTCTTGTTCACTACGCTGTTGCAAATTATACATCGCAATGAAGTGGGCAAGCAGCCATAGTTTTGCCTCTGGATTTGACTGTAATATGGAAATGTTGGAATAGTCACTAACTATAGCTGCTGCTAGACGGCTGATACTAATTTTAGTGATAATCCCTTGTAAACCTCCTAATCTAGCTTCCAAATCTGGTGTAGTAAGAAATTTAGATGCCATGGCTGAATAAGTCTCTAGTGACGGTCGATCTAGGTTGGTTAGTATTTAGGTATACCAGGTGCGAGTGCAAGTAAGCCGGAACTTACATATCAGTTTCTTTGACGCCAGGGGAGACTCCTCGAGAGGGAAGACTGCTGCCGTGACAAGCTCCGCTCGCCAATCATCGGAAAGACTGTTCGCAACTACGGCGGTTGAAAGAAAATTGTAATACGGAATGGCAATATGTGAGAAAATCTCTCTTTTTTTGTGCCACTATTCTTGACAAAAGCTTGAATAGAGTTTTTGTTGTAGCTGGGTAAGGAACTGTTGAATGGGTCAGAATTGATCAAGATATGAGCATGCCCGATTATACCTACCTACCGCACAAGAGCGCTCAGTGTGAGCTTTGCTAATTTGAATAAATAAGGTTGATATTCTTCTTCGGATACGAGTTGGGCATTATCGCTATGAACAAACTTCCCACCAAGTGCCGTCAATTGAGCTGTATCATCTTCTCGCGCAGGATCGCAAAACGCAACCAACAGTTGTAATTGCTCAACAGGAACAGGCACATCACCCCCTTCTTGAGAATTGTAGGCCATCTGGTATTGTCTGCGTCGTGCATCTGCGAGCTCGATCCTAGTTCGGTGGCCCCTCCATACTCTCTGGATTTTCTTCGAGGCGTTGAGTTTCTCTCTTTCTCTCTGACGTTGCTCCCTCTCTTGCTGCGCATGTGCCACCGTCTTTTGAGCACCGGAAGCAGAAGCTGCAGAATTCCAAGAGCTAGCAGCGAATGGATTTGGATTTTGACCAGAAAGGTTGACCTGTCGTGGTCTGCGAGAACTGCCGCTGAATGTCTGGAACATCTTTTCGATTATCTTATGGAGGAGGAGATATTGCTTTTCGAACTCTTCTCCTTTGTCTTAGGCAGTAAATGAGTGTATCATGAGAAAAACAGCATACGGAAAATTCTTGAATGATCTAAGAACAGACTGATCGAAGATGAGAGACTCTAAGAGATGGATGGGGTTTGCTCGGAAGAGGTTGATGAAAGGCAGTATTACTAAGGCTACTATCAAAGATTAGAGAGGAAGAGTAAATGAAGGAAATTCACAAAGGGTAATGTGAGTGAAGAAATGAGACAGTTGATTCTATGAGATTCTCTCTTTTTGATTCTGAAATACGTGTTGTATGTATCTGAAGGCAAAATAGTCAGATAGCAGGAGCTTGGAGCTTGGAGGTGTAAGATTTATTAAAGTATCTCCAGATGGATGATATATTCTGTTCCTCAAATTGGGTACCTAGTACGTTGTTGGCAGCCTCATGAAATGTTGCCGCTTTGATAAACTGAACGCTGACCTCGGGAAAAGCGCGCAGCCGTGGAGACTTCTTCTTTTCCTTATCGGTCTGTGATTATGTGATTATGTGATTATGCATCCATGGACGTGCTTGATTGATTATGTAAGCAGGGGATGAAATCATCCACAAAGGCTCAGCCGTTTGATAATTATTCACTAGATGATACTTGTAGATACTTGTTGTTAGTACCTAGGTAGTATTGACTGAGCTACTACGTGCCTAGTAGGTAGACGGTTAATAATAAGTGCCGACCGCAAGTCATGCACATGGCTATCATGGCTATCTTGGTTACTATTGATACATCCTCATCGTTTTATAAACCTACCCTTTTATGAGGGCAAGCGGCTAGAACTACAGCATCCTCACTGCTCTCGATTGTATCTAATCTACTGTAACGTGGGGATTTGGTATTGGGGATTGAGAATTCGGGATAGATAGGTAACCATAAACTACCTAGGTACTCCTCTTTCCAGTCGTTTCCATCTCCTCCCTCCGTTTAAGGTTGCTAGAGCGAAGCAAAACGGCATCCACAGCAGTGGCCAAGCGCAGCGTTGATTAGACCCTCGGGCCTCCAGCTTTCTCTTTTCTCTTCCTTCTATCACCTCCAGCTGGCATATACATGATGTATGCATTCTCTCTTCCTATCATCTCTCTGCTCTTCAAATGAATTTCACCAAGCATGCCTATAAGAGAAGTAGATATGATTGACACCTTCTCCTAGCGAAGTAGGTCGATAAGTAATAGCCTGGGAATGTGGAAAACGAGGTAAATAACCTCATCTACTACTCGTACTACCTGCTACTCTACTAGCACCCGCCTACATATGGCTACACCTTCTTTCAATCCTGTACAGTGTACACATACCAGGTACATTAATTACATAAGCCAAGCAAAAGGTAGTTGATAAGAGCCCTCTCCTCTCGTTCCTTCTAATGTGTCCTCATCAATTATCCATGGATTGCTCTGTCACATTCTGCTAGATCGTGAATACTTAAAAAGATACCTACCTAGGATGTAGATGCAATCCTCCGTATGCCATATGGTCACCTAGCATCCTTTTGGCCTCCACTTCACAAACTGCTTTCATATACGGAGTACGTGTATTGCTATTGATTACATAAGATAGTAGTCATTGATGAGAAACTGTTCTTTGTCTTTCTTTGATGTCCACGGGGTACTAGAACTACGAGGTATTATTGATCTAATTTTATAGATTTTGGCCTTCATTCCCTTCATTCACTTCATTCACTTCTTTCATAGATCATTCAGTGATTACATAATCCATGGATGATAGGAGTTCTTTCTTCTCTCTCTCATTTTCTTTCTTTCTACCTCTCTTCCCTATCGACCTAAGTAGTAATCAATCAATCTGCTAGAGATTAACTTTACCTACCTACTTTCCCTAGATATTAGATGCATAGAAAGTGTCTGTCGTTACTCTGGTCACAATAAGCAACTACCTACCTCACTACCTCACTACCTCACTACCTAAATACCTGCTTACCTACTTACCATGATGGATATACCTACTATAATAGATAATGCATAAATAGTCCGTCAGTCAATTCTCATCATTCTCTTTCATCCATTTTCCAAGGTTCTCTCTCCCTCCATTAAGCCTTCTGACCATTCATCCACCTCTCCAGCTTGATGACTCAGCCATCATATTAGCGAATCACGTAAGGTTCTCAATCCCTCACCAGTGACCACCAGTCATTAAACTACGACACTAGTCCCAATCGGGTATAGTCATCGTGCGCACAGAAATTTCGAAAAAATGATTGAACTAATAATAATAAGGTGACTGACCTCCACTAGGTTTTTATCTTTCGCGATTATGATTTAAGAACTTTCCTTCCCTTCCTCAACCACCAAAAAAAAAAAAAATAACATCACAAACCTCCCCCCCCCCGAAAAGATCTTACAATAGCGGTTTAAGTACGAATAACTTCGTACTTTTCTCGTTCTTTGCCCTTTTCAAATCAGAAAATCTCTCTTCTTAAGAGACACAAAAAAAAATTGAAAATCCACCCCCCAAAAGAAAATCAACCCCCTCCAGATTTGCGATCGATACTCACAACGTCGACCCTTTTTTGTTGTTTTTCGAGATACCTTCATCTTTTCGCCTTCTCTCTCGAACCAGAAAATTCCATTTAACAAGTCATCTTGTGGATTTGTCTCGCGACACTGATATCAGTATTTCGATTCAAATACTCAGTTCTGTACAGAATTATTCTTCAAAAATCCCTACCCCTCCCTCTCTTGTTAAACAACGCATCTCGACGTAAAGGTAAGCAAGCAACCATACTATTACTTTGTCAAAATCTCTTCTTCTTTTCCTTCTTTCCCTGATTTTACACCTTCTCAGGTTTCCCCCTTTGTCATCTCTCATTGTTGAGAAATAACAAAAAAAATGCCATCTTGCATCTTTTTACCACCCAGCTAATTTTTATTTCTCAGTTAAATTTACTCAGAATGTCTGCCGCAACTCAAAACGCTGCCGTCGATCAGCTCGCCTCTGATCTCAACAATGCTTCCTTAAATGGAGATGCAAATGGCGCTACAACCCTCAATACCGATGTTTCTAACGCCCAATCTGAAGATCAGGATACCGCAGGTCCTACCCCCACCACTGCCCTCACCCACAAGCCTCGGCTTCCCTCTACGTTGGTGAACTTGATACATCAGTCACCGAAGCTATGCTCTTCGAGCTCTTCTCCCAAATTGGCTCTGTTGCTTCCATTCGTGTCTGCCGTGATGCCGTTACCCGCCGATCCCTCGGCTATGCCTACGTCAACTACAACACTACCGTTGATGGAGAGAAGGCTTTGGAAGAACTCAACTATACCTTGATCAAGGGCCGCCCATGCAGAATCATGTGGTCCCAGCGTGATCCAGCTCTCCGAAAGAATGGTCAAGGAAACGTTTTCATCAAGAACTTGGATGTTGCCATTGACAACAAGGCTCTCCACGATACATTTGCTGCCTTTGGAAACATTTTGAGTTGCAAGGTTGCTCAGGATGAGTCTGGTGCTTCTAAGGGTTATGGATTTGTTTCACTACGAGACTGATGAGGCTGCTGCTCAAGCTATCAAACACGTTAACGGTATGCTTTTGAACGAGAAGAAGGTCTTCGTTGGTCACCACATTCCCAAGAAGGATCGTCAAAGCAAGTTCGAGGAGATGAAGGCAAACTTCACCAACATCTACGTCAAGAACATTCCAGTTGAAGCTACCGAAGAAGAGTTCCGTGAGTTATTCAAGAAGTACGGTGATGTCACTTCGGCCTCCCTTGCCCGCGACGCTGAATCCGGCAAAAGCCGTGGCTTCGGTTTCGTAAACTTCATTAACCATGAGCATGCCGCTACTGCTGTTGAGGAGCTTAATGGTAAGGATTTCAAGGGTCAAGATCTTTATGTCGGACGTGCCCAAAAGAAGCATGAACGTGAGGAAGAGCTCCGCCGTTCGTATGAAGCTGCTCGCATGGAGAAGGCCTCAAAATATCAAGGTGTCAACCTTTACGTCAAGAACTTAGATGATGAGATTGATGATGACAAGCTCCGAGAGTTGTTTGCACCATTTGGTGCCATTACTTCCGCTAAGGTTATGCGAGATACTCCTGCTGAGACCGCCGAAGCTGAGGAAAAGAAAGAGAAAGATGATGAGAAGAACAAGGAGAACAAGGACACCAAGGAGAACAAGAAGGAGGGTGAGGCTGAAGGTGAGGCCGAAGAGACTGCTGCACCAAAGGCAAAGCGTCCTATTGGTAAGAGCAAGGGATTCGGTTTCGTTTGCTTCAACAACCCAGATGAAGCCACCAAGGCAGTTTTCTGATATGAACCAGCGTATGGTCAGCAACAAGCCCCTCTACGTTGCTCTCGCTCAGCGTAAGGATGTCCGAAAGAGTCAATTGGAAGCCAGCATTCAAGCTCGTAACCAAATCCGCATGCAACAAGCCGCTGCCCAAGCTGGTATGCCACAACAATACATGCAAGCACCAATGTTCTTCCCTCCTGGGGCTCAACAACCAGGCTTCCTTCCTCAAGGTGGACGTGGTATGCAATTTCCACCCCAAGCTGGTATGCCACTTCCAGGCGCTCAAGCTGGTCGTCCAGGTCAATTCCCAGCTGGATTCCCACCTCAGCAAGCCGGCCGTGGTGCGCCAGCTGGTCAGCAATTGCCACCTAACATGTATGGCATTGGACCAGGTCAGTTCCCTGCAGGTCAATATCCACAACAGAACAACCCACAATTCTTGGCTGCTGCCATGCAAGCTGCCCAAGCTGCACAACTCTCTGCTGGTCGTGGTGGACCAAATGCACGTGGACCAATGCAAGGCATGCCCACCAAACATGGCTATGCCAATGGGTCAGCAAGGAATGCCACAGTTTCAACAAGGTGCTAGACAAGGTGGAATTCCTGGTCGCGGTGCCCAAGCTGGACGCCCTGGTCAATTTGCCGGTGGATTCCCTCCACAAGCTGGTCGTGGTATCCCACAACAAATTCCAGGCATGCCTCAATTGCCTCAATTGCCTCAAGAGGGTGGTGTTCCAGGTTCTTTGTTGCAAGCCCAAGTCCAATCTGTGCCTCCTACTCAACAAAAAGCAACTCCTTGGAGAGGCTTTGTTCCCTAAGATTCAAGTCCTTCAACCTGAGTTGGCTGGCAAGATCACTGGAATGTTGCTGGAGATGGAGAACCAGGAGTTGATCAATCTGTAAGTTCTAAAAAACAATCCCCATCACAGATCCGCTTACTAACAACCCCTGTAGTATCGAGGACGATGCTTCTCTCCGAGCTAAGGTCGATGAAGCACTTACTGTCTATGATGAGTACGTCAAGAACAGAGGTGAAGGTGAAGCCGAGACTGGTGAGACCAAGGAGGGTGACGAGAAGGCTGAAGAGAAGGCTTAATTGCCCACTCTCTTCTTCCATTAATGAACTTTTTTCTACACTTTACTTTGGCGTCTTGTCCAATCCTTCTGCTACGGTACGGTTCCGGAAAAGTTATTTATGCTTTGGTGGCAACATTTCGGTCCTACTTTTTATCGCATTCTTTGCAAAACAAACGATATTTCTCTACTGGTCAATGAATATTTATCTTCCATTATTCAGTTTATAGGAGAGGAAATATTTCAACCAAAAACATGTACTCATAGATTACTCTTGTGCTCAACGACCCTTGCACTACCGGATGGAGGTACATTTTTTCTATTTCTCATTGAGAACTACCTACCCTTTACAAGACTATGAAATTTTTGCAAGGTGGTCTGGCTAGTTGGCAATGAGGGAAGCGAACAACAAACTCCTAATTTTTCTGCTTTTTTATGACTTCTTCAGTCTGTCCACTCAATTCAACCGATGGCGACAACCCTCATGGGCTTTTTTCTCCTTTTTCTTCTTGATGAATGGATGATGAAATGAAATGAGGGATATTGGCATGGCAACCAAGTTTCTGGGAGGGTATGGATTGGGAAATTGATAGCATGAACAGAATTAGATTAGGGTCTATAATACATAGATGGGTGGCGAGGTGAAGGAAAGAAAATAAGAAATTGAAAAAACATTGCAAATTCATCTCAAGTCTCTTTTAGTGGATTCGTGCCCGTGATGGTGATTCATGAAGGTGGCGACAGTCTCTTCATCATTGGAAAAGCTGACCGAATATGGCATTATCAACACCTCCCGAGGTCATCTCAATTGGCACAATGAACCAAGTCAATCCAATTTTGAAACGACAAGTGATTGCCATTCTCCCCTCAAAGCAAACAACAAGCTCCCAATCCATCCATCCATCCATCTATTTATCAAATCAAATCAAATCAAATCAAATCAAATCAAATCAAATCAAATCAAATCAAATCAAACAACCTCATCCATACCTAAATAGCTAGCTACTCGCGTACCACTCACCACCACTTTAGCTCTTCCCAGTCCGCCTATTCAATCTAAAAAATAACAAACGCTGAACATACTCCTCTCCTCTCCTCGCCTCGCCTGCCTGCCTGCCTGCCTGTACTGTAATATACTGTAATATACTGTAATATACTGTAATATACTGTAATATACTGTAATATACTGTAATATACTGTAATATAATATATTGCAATGCAATACAATGCAATGCACTACATATAATCCCCAACTAACCTTAGAACCTCCAACCAACCGTATCATCTCGAGTTAACCGGTTACACCACTGGAGAACCAACCGGGGGAAAAAAAGGAGAGAGAGAGAGGGAGAAAAAAAAAGAAAAGGAAAAAAGGTGAAAGAAAAGCTCACGAGGGCTCCAGGTAGCTAGATAGCTAGCTGTATTGATAATATTTATTCCCTTCCTCTTCATTACTTTACATCAATGGGGCGATGAATTTTTTTTTCTTCCTTTTGCTTTTTCGGCATGCTTTTCTTACCTTACTTTGCCTTGCCTTGCCTTGCCTTGGCTGGGATGGGATGGGAGGGGATGGGAATTGGTGGATTGTTAGTGTCAATTGCTGGATTGCTGGATTGCGGGAGTGTGGAGAATATGTGAGATACAAAAGGTGGTGAGCATGTAGGAAAGGTAATTGAATCTTGGTTTATAATTGAATTGTGTTGATCATTATAGCTACTCACCGTCTCGTTTCCTGTTCCGTATATTCCGTCCCTCGACCCCCGAGGGAGAATGATTTACTAAAGAGTGGTGTGTGTGTGTGATGTTGAGCATGCTTTCATATTTTCCATAGCCATATTTGCAATTCCCATACCCATACCCATACCTCATATCCTCAGCCTAATTCCATGAACGCCAAACTCTCCTGCCAAAATCTTGGAGAGCCAATGCTGCATTTCTTAATGGACTAGAAGCGCTTGCGGGTTTCATATCACCCAAATGTACGAAAAACGGTCAACAATGACCCCATCCCAATGTCATTGATTGCCCCAAATAGAGCTCGCTTCATATACTTGATCAATCAATTTTCGCACTCGCTAATGATTTAACTACTGGATTCGTAAGGTTATTTGCGAGACGTATGTTAGGGGTGCGCTTCTGTTTGTTGTGCTTTCGTAGACGTTTCCGAGCGACCATGACAGGAACGGATGACTTGGTAACGAGATAATTAGAGAAAGAGCCCAGGATGACTCTGTGCGTTGTTAGCATTGCGTCTTTCTCACAAACGATTGACGAAAGTGAAAACTTACCCCTTCAAGGCACTTCTCCCGCGACTCCCCAGAATAACCAGGGTTGGGTTTATGTAATCAATCACTTCAGTGATTAAGTGTTTAGGATTCTTACAATGAAGAACCTCAATATTAACTTGCACTTGTAGCTTTGTTTTTCTTAAGAGTTCGGACACTCTGTCGGTGATATCTTCCACGGCTCGGAACCGATCTTGTTCGGCTTTGCTTCTCGAGTCCCTTCCCATTGGACTTGCCGCTCTACTACCGGGTTCCAATCTGAAACTGTGGTTCAATGCACTTGGTCCTAGACTAGGCGTCAGCATTGGGGTATTGGCACGAGATGCTCTAGCAGATCGCTGGGCTGCAGCAATAGCAGATATTTGCTGCTTGATCTGGGCATCATCACCACTATTTTCCGGAGTCATCATCCCAAGCTCTTCATCAACACAATATATCGCAAGCATTGTATCTCCATCTCTCAATACAGTCCCAATAGTCCATTCCAAAGCATGTGCTGCTTCATCACTAAGATCCGTCGCTACAAGATACTTTCTGGTACGGCGTTGATTGTCGTGGGCTTCTTGTTGAACTTTTTTAAAATCTCCACGCTGAATTGTACGTACGCATCGTGATGTCACGGGCGTCGATTTAATTGCAGTCATAGTTAGTGAAAGGCTTTGAGCTTTTTTGACATCGCCGCGATCAGCATCAATATCTGAATCATGTGGACTGGGATCTGCAGAGCCGTCTGGATCGAAACTTGTATGTGGATGTACCACAGGTTTGTTAAGCTTATGCCCGGCAGGTCCTGTGAGAGTGATTTGCGGATCGAGAAGTGATTTGACTTTGTACTTCTCATTCAAAGCTTCCTTGGCTGCAACATCTTGTCCTAGAAATATGTGAGTTTCTTGCACTAAACGAGTGTATGATATACGTACGTTCTGCCTCAGCAGCAGCCATTAGACTTAAGGGGGTCCTTGTACCTTTTGCTGGTCCCATTCCCAAAGTTTTGTTTTCTCTTTCGCTCTCATCTCCGTCCACACTTCTTGCCTTTTTCTTGCGCCCTCTTGGCCCTTCGTCATCTGATTCATCCGTGCTATCAACAACACCCTCCTCACCCTCCATAGGCACATAATCCTTTTTCAGTCGAGGCCCGTTGAGGTCGAAATATTCATTGTTCGGACTCTTCTGACGACTCTTCTGACTCAAAGAAGACAACTCCCCGTTCGATCTTGCTAAATTGGCATCCGATAACCGTTGGTAAGCACTATTGACATCTATAACTCTACCATTGTCCAACACAGCATACTTTGAGGGATCCACGGGGGCTGGAGAAGCAGAACGAGGGGAGAATCGATTGTGAGGTGACTTTGATTTGGTCGCATTAATCCCAGTACCAGTAATCGAATTGTGCCTTTCCCTGTCACGTCCTCCTCCAAACCCACCAAGATCTACGCCGGCTCTTACTACCTCAGCCATCGAATTTGTAATCCTCTTTCCCGCCTGCGTATTTCGTTTTGGAACCGACGGACCACCAGGGTTACTTGGTAGATATCCAGAAAACTGGTACTCATTGGGATCGACTCTGGTGATTGCCCTTGGACCAAATTCGATTGTAGGTCTTGCAGCTACATCTGATGAACTCCTCGAATGTCTGCCAGAATCGGAATGTGCCTTGTGATTTATTGTTGTTGGAGAAGTCTGCGCACTTCTCGAAATGGGTGCTGTGGATACAGGAGTAGAAATATCGAGCATACTTCGTACAGCAGGTGCTGCTGGTAATGGGGTGTCGACATCGAGCATGCTTCGAATCTGAGGTGCAATGATCCCTGAATTGGAGCCACCAATAGATGAATGTCGAGGTATTGCTGGAGTCCTATCAATATCCAGCATACTGCGCACAGGGGACCGAGGTTTACTAGCAAATGGCGACATACTTCTCCCACCTGCGATTCTATGACCGGACCCTGTGGAGCTCACAGACCCTCTTGGTCTGCTACCCGTCGAATCCAACAATGCGAGTACTTCTTGCCTCTCCTGCTCCGCTGCCGACTCCTGGGACATGTTTTTACTCGTCATCTTTACTAATTCTGTTGTTTTTGGTCGAATATGCGATTTTTCAGAGACTCGAAAAGAGGCAAATGGTGTATAACTGGTATTGTTGTTGTTGTTGTTGTTGTTCGAGGTTTTCGTTGATGATGTAATGATGTGATAGGACTAAGTTTTGTAGAATGAATAGGGCAAGAGCAATAAAAGCTCACAGAGCTGAGACTAGCCGTTGAGAAACTTTCTTGAGGACCAAGGAAGTTTTTGATACTGCATTGTGTTCGTTTTGAGATATCTTTGGAATCGCATTCAGGACATTGCTCTAGCCCTGGCAGTTGGTAGTTGGCAGTTGGCGAATGTAATGTGAATCAAGGTAGAGATATGAGGAACAAGGTATGGTTGATATCTGTTGTAATGGATCGATTATTAGAAAGTGATGAAAGCATCAACTGATCTATTTGAAAGTAGTGTTCCTTGAGAGGAGATAAACTTGCAGATTGAACGATGTTGTGTATTATGTAGGTGAGAGATTTTGGGGTTTGGCGAAGGGAGAATGGATGTTGTGTTTGCTTTTGAAAACTTGGTACCGATATGTATGGGGGGTAGATATGTCTTCGGAGTACAAGTAGAGAGGTAAGGGTATTGAGGACGGTAGTTGTATTTGTTTTGTTGTATTTATTTGTTGTATTTATTTGTTGAACCTTTTTCGTCAAAGATCTAGATGTTTTTTTCAATAAAAAAAAGAGGAACCCTTGAATATCTACTAGCTTCCAAGGTTAAGTAGGTACGGAGCTGGGTACTGGGTACTAGGTTTGTATAGATAGAGACCAGTACAGAGTAGTTAGTTATACACTTCTAGCTCTTTTAGTAAGCCCTAGGTAATGGACACGTGCATCCAACCGCCCGTTTGACTGTAGGGAGTAGAAGAGGGAGGGAGGTCGGGTAGCTGTTGGAAGTGAATGAAAGAAAGGAGAAAGGAGAAAGGAGAATCGAGAAAAAGGATGGATGGATGGATGGATGGATGGGTGTGTTTGATGATTTGTTTACTATTCCAGTTCTACTCAAGTAGTTCCAGGTTGAAAAGTCAACGAATCAATTATTCAATATTAAGGAAAACTAAGTAGACAAGGTAAGGGAAGAAAGGGAAGAAAGGGAAGAAAGGGAAGGAAAGGAAGGACGCGTAGGAGAGGACCTCGGGAGGTACCTACTAGGTACCTAGGTAGGCATAGATAGGTTGGTATGCATTCAATAGAGGAAAGGGGTTGAAACGATTATGAATCAAGATATTCAAATCAAGATGGTTTATTAGTATAATTGAAGATTAGCGAATGAAATATTAGATAAATCATCAAATAATCAAATAAATAAGTATATAAACATATAGGCATATCAAAGTAAATGTGAAGATATATATTATAATATTTATTTGATTTTGTTTTCTTACTTCTTTCTATTCCTTCTTGTCCTTTGATATTATCCATGGATATCTATTAAAGAAAGGTATTTATATAGAATATTTATACTCTCCAGCTATTTATTTACCTTTTATGTTTCTCTACCTAAGTCATCCATCTACTTACCTCCAGGGCCACGGTGAGCTACAAACTAGTCAAGGTTAAGGCGGGGGAAACGGGATTTGATGATCTTACCTATTATACAAACTTACAAAGCGGCCCAAACCGAATTGAACGGAAGCTATTTGAGCATACCTAGGTAGGTAGGTAGGTAGGTACTAGGTATAGATTCTTAGGGTTCTAGATAAATAGACGAGTTGTACTCCGCAGCGGAAATGGAAGGGATCAATAGTTAACCATTAGGTAAATAATAGATGTATATTGTTATTATATTATATAGGAGATCAGCTGAGAAGTAAAGTAAAATATCTGACATTCGTTTGTTAGTTGGAATAAAAGGATATAAAGGACGTTAGCAAGAGCTATTAGACGAGATGTTTTCTCTTCTACCAACCTTGGAAACTACAAAGTACCTGGATTAGGTATGTAAGTAGAGTTTAATCAATCCATGGATCCTCTTGTTCTTTTGTTCTTTCATCCTCTCATCCTCTCATTCTCTCATTCTCTCATTCTCTTACTCCCCCAAAAGTTGTATGATCAAAAATCCGATCTGGATATGGCATTACTACCATTGTTCGTACAATAGGAACACCAACTTCCCCTTCACGAGAACGCCAAGCCCCTTTCTTCCCTTGCAAAACCGATAGATTTCATTAACAGTAACACAATTCCAGGTTCCAATCTCTCACTACTCAATATTTTATCCTCGTGCTATTCCATCAGATGCTTATGTTAGTCACAATCTCCAAATCCTTCAAAGCCAGGTTTGAATCTCATACAAAGGAAACTGCCACAACCAAGGCGCAGTCTCTTGGCAATATCAACCACTTCCTCTTGGCTCCACTCGATGCTTTCCCTCCCCCCTCAAGCTTTTACTCTAACCTTCATCAAGACCTGACAAGAAGCAACAAGAAGCGACAAGAAACTCTTATCTCTCGATTTGCCCACCCATCCCCTCAAACTGGTTTCCCTAAATCATCATGCCAAGTTGGCCCCGCCTCCCCCAATCCTCGATTCCCCATACTCTTTGACCTCACCCCTCGACGATACAATATCTGCATGCATCATTCCCCTCCCTTGGCATCGCATATCGGCACATCAGCCATCTACACACCAACCACAGCTGAAAACTCGCGCTTCAACTATGGGCAACCTGTGGCTCGACTCGAGTACCAAGACTGCCAGCAGTGCCCAGCACCATCAACTATAACACCATTCACTATCAAGGCGGTCGCTTACCTCTACACCCCAAATCATGATTCCTTCATACGTGACAAGCATGCAAAGCATGACTCAAGACTTGACAAATCAAATATCCACCAAGCCGCAACATACACATCTTACTCATGGATGTATCTGTACTCTGTACTGGAGATGTACATGCTCCACATCCCTGTGTATTCTGTATCCCACCCTCCAATGAACCCCTCCATTCCCAAAACAGAAATCCAACAACCCTCCGAGATACAATAGATACAATACCTCGGGTATCTCTCGGATATCTCCAACCATCGAAAAAACCATCGGGAAAAGCCAACGACACTCAGATCAACGTAGCATAAGCCCATTACGACATATATCGAACGATATCTACTTGGAGCAGTCATCACAAACCAAATCAATCCACATCAGCGTCTGATCTGCAAATACTTGTATCTTTCATCAATACAAGCATATGACATCGATAGCTGGATAAACAACCACCACAACACGTAGACTCAATATCAACCCATCAGCATAACAACATCGAATGCCCTCCAATCAGCTTCTTCGCATGATGCAACCCCGGCTTCACTTCCCGACGACAAAATCAAGACAAGAGACCTCCAACAAAAACCACACGTGCATCTCGAGACCCAGTCCGCCACAGACCCCTAAACCACCTTTCCATAACCCATCTAGCTCAGCCCTGTCGGCCGCAACAAGCCTAGCCCTTCTCTCATCTCATCTCATCTCATCTTATCTCAGCATCCCATACGATATTCTCTCCTTTCCAATATTCCTTCATCAGACCCCAACGAAATATCCACCGACAAACACAAACCACAAGGGCCATTACCATTAACATCACCATCACCAACCAAAACACCAGATCCCCTGCCAAGGATCTTCCGCGCTTCCAATTTTTTAAGCCCATCACTCTATTACTCCATAACAGCAACCCACCATCTCAATCTCAATCTCAATCTCAACCTCAACCTCAACCTCAACCTCACCCCTCCCTCTCCCTCCCTCTGCCTCCTCACCTCCTCAGCTCCCAAACACCCACCACCCCAATTCACACCCCAACCCGGAATCTCCGCCCAGCATTCCGGTGTCTGCTGATTTACCTCTCATCTCATCTCATCTGATCTCATCTGATCTGATCTGATCTGATTTCGCATCTGATCTCACGTCACGTCATTTCAACTCATCTCATCTCATCACAAAGATCGCATCCATACCCATACCAAACCGCATCTTATCATCACAGTAGCATAACAATAACTATCAAACTGACCATACCCACAAAGTTACAAACCAACCCCCCTTCCCTCCCCCCCCAATCCAACCTCTTCCCACACCCAAGAACAAACACACCACTTACTTGACTTGACTTGCTCACTTCGTTCCTTCCTTCCTTCCAAACCTCTAACCCATCTTCCCCTCTCCTTCTCCTTCTCCTTCCCCTTCCCCTCCCAAAAAGCAACAAATCACGTACCCAGAAATCCACACACATCCCAGTAAAGACAATCATATACTAGCTAGCCTGTACCCTTACCACATACCCTATATCATGTACTATCCATCCATCCATCCATCCATCCATCCATCCACAAAGTACGATGCATCTCTCCGGTATCAGGAGCCGACGAAAAGCAATGGCATGAGGGTGTGTAGGTAGGTAGGGGCCTGGGGGTATGCATACATACAGACATACGCACATACGTACATACATACATATGCACATACATACATATTTCTCACCGCTCACGGCACCAGGCAAGCCCTGCATAATTTACTACAATGGGGCTAGACATGCAAACGAAGACGAGACGAGAAAATGTGCAGTGTGTTTTGTGGAGATTGGGTGATGCTAACGAGGGAAGAAGGCGAAGAAGATTTACGAGGAGGGAGGGAAGACCGACAAGGGGAGAGTCGAGTGCAACAAGCAAACGCGTAGACGGCAGATGCCCAGTGCAATATATGTATGGGGAGATGTGGATCTCGTATGCATCCGAGGACCAGGTACAATGCTTTTGATGTCACATTCCAATAATTTACAACACCAAGTATACCCATTCCCGTATCCATGTCCATCGCCCTGACCAGTTGTGGAACCCTTCATTTCCTCTTCTTGGAGTAGAAGGACAGATTTGCTCTCGCGCTCGTACCCGTCTTGTGCACCAGCGCCCGCCTTTCCCAGACCGTACTCCTGCCCTCGACCACACTGATGATTTCTTCCGCAAACTTCTGTGCAAAGATGCCTCGTCCACTGCCTCTCGATTGCTTCTTGCTGGCTGAGTCTAGGATCCATTTGATCGCCTGTCTTCTCCTCTGTCTGACGCTCAAGGGGACTGGAATTTGGAGAGAGGCTCCGCCTCCTGCGGCACCTTTCTGGGAACTGATGCGGAGGAGAGGAGCGACGGAATCGATAGCCGTAGTGAGATACAGGATGGGGTTGAGGGGGAGGTGGGATGGTGGGGGTGTGCCCGGGAGGAGGGGTTTGGAGGGGTTAGGTGTGGGTGGGGAGGCGGTACGGAGGTGGTTTAAAACGTATGACATATTCTGCCATGGAAAGAAAACAGTAGATTAGCGATTCATTCTGTAACCTCAAAACATACATCCCATGCGTAACAAGTAACGCAAAAGGAAAGAACTAACGAGCCTACCCTCTGGGCAACACTCTTCTTGCCATGCTTCATCATCATATTCGTAACCTGCGAAACAACTGGATCATATCGATATTTGAGGTTGTTGTTCGAAGGAATTGGTAATTCTGGAAGTCCAAATCTGTGTCCGTCGATGGTAAGGTCAGAGGCATCGGCGCCGTTTTCCAGGTGACCAAGACGGCCAAGGGCCATGAGATTGGCAAAAGAGACTTGTTCTGAGAGGGCAGATGCAGATTGTGAATCCTTGATATTCTCCTTGATAACTTCTGGGGCTTTGTCTTTTCCTTCCTGGTCTCTTTTGAGGATCTAGAACCATGGTTAGTGATTGGGATTTTCTAAAGTAATCATGATTCGTTGTTTGTAAATCTGCTTGGCAGAATCGTTCCTGAGAAAGGAGAGCCCATACATCTTGAACATTTGTACTCCTTCCCATATCAGGGGGGGTCTGTCCAGTAATTTCAGCTATGTCCCTTGCCTCTTCACTGACGTGACCAATTGCATCTTCATTCGATCCATTTCTTGAAGGTTTGTTTCTCCTCCGCGAAACACCTCCGTGCGGTCGGGGTAATGTTGAAGAAAGCAGGATTTCGAGTGGCAACAATTGGTCGCGACCGAATGGTCAGCGACCTGCTTACGCTGTGGAAATTCAATCGTGGAGGCATGGTTGTGGATGTTGTGAAGTCAGAAGGCTTCCTCCGTGCTTGATATCAGACTTGAGTTGTCGGATGCACTAGCCAAAATTTCGTTTTGGCCTTATATCAGAAACATCATGCCTGAGGCTTCTAATCGGGCAGGGACGATCTTTTCGCGCGGAACCACAGAACCATGACGCTGGGTCTCGATATCGAACAACATGGATATTAAACTTAGGGCTGGCTCGAGTTTCCTACTCGTCCGTGAGACTTGATGTGTATTACAGTGACATCAAGCTCATTTAAACGGCATTGACTTCTTTGCTCTATTTACTACAGTCGAGGAATTAGAGGTCATTGATTGAAACACATACCACAATACAACATGGCAAACACCGAAGTGCAAATACAGTGCCAAGGGCTATTTCAATGATTAGAAGAGAAGTGCCACCATTTTCATTGCTAATACCTAAATTTGGAACCATTCCATGATCCAAAAAAGGCAATCCATATCTAGAAACTTTTTCCACACCACCACCCAAGAAAAAACAAGTATCCAAAAAACCATTGGGAATAATATGCCTAGATTCAAACCGCAGCGCCCTTGCTGTTCTGTGAAAATCCACCGCAAAACCATCCGACGCCTGAATTATTATTGGCGTTCACACATCCTTGCCACAGCTGTAAGCAATGGCAAGTCACCCTATCATCATATCTTATCCTACAGGCTAAATTAAGCCGTCGGCCGCAGTATCGGTAGTTTACATGTCAGCTTGGAGTTACCAACTGCTTCGACTTTGGGTAGGTGAGGTTGGGCTTGATCCGCTCAAGCGATTGAGTGCCACTTCTGCTGCATCCTCTTTGGCATTGTTGACGTACTGCCCATCATACCAGTATCGTGCAGAAATGTTCTGTCCCTGCACAGTTACTGTGCTAGACCATGCTGTTCGTCCACCTAAAACAAGTGTTAGTTCGAGTCATGATGAGAGGGAGCCAGACGTGGGAGAACGCTGATAAAGACCTACCTCTTCTATCTGATACGATTTGAAAAACCGGAGGGTGAATCTGTGCCTCGCGGCATCTCACTTTTCAAAAGCATTAGCAAGCTCGCTGTTTAGTGGTTACAACACCCAATTACTTACTTTCAAGCTTCTCTTGCCATGTACCTGAGCTAGAGTTGTATGTTGAACAAGACATTTTAGACAATGTCCTCGTACTAGAAGATTTGAATGTGTTCGAGGTCTTAAGCTAGATCTAAGTGCTAATAATGTGGAGGAGAAACAGTGGGGAGCGGGTTCGGGAATGGCGTTATACTCCGCAGGAATTGAAGCTGGTCTTATAGATGATCCGCATCTACTATTGACGAAGAAGGAGGGAATGTTGGGAAATATTTGAAACTCTGAGGTGGCAGTCAGATAAAGTTAGAATCCATTGCATTTGCATACCCATGCAACACGGCAGCTTGACTCTGGGACTGTCTCGGTATGGTGCATTGGATAGCAGGAGAAATGGGTTTCAAAAGAAGTAACGTCGATCACCCGTTGCTTAAGATCGTGTGTGCTGTCTCCATCGGTGGCTAGGACAGCTCATGTGCAACCTTTCCTATTGACTTTGGCAAATTGCACAAAAAAAGCAAATTGAGGCTTGAGACAGTAGCAGTGAGTGGAGATACTCCAGCCAACGTTAGAGATACCTGCAGCAACTTGCAGCCTCGAATCGTCATGGGACATTGGGAGAACGAAGTGCAAGTTGGCATATGTATATGTGTATGTGTGTGTGTGTGTGTGTGTGTGTGTGTATGTTGTGTGTACATATGAAAGTATGTGGGGTGGAAGGTAAAAGGTGCATGCAGAGGGGCGGATCGTATGCGAGAGGGTGACGATAGAAAAACAAACTCTCCATAAAACAGAAAAGAAGTCCAATAAGAGAGCGAAGTGCCGAACCTTGCTAGGAAAAAAAATAACGAGATGCAGGAAGACGAATCTGGGAGGTGGAAAGTAGCACTACTTTTGTTATTAGCTGATTCCAGACCAATTGGCTATGTACTGAGACTTGATATATCTTCTGCTAGGTACATTTTGTTGGTGTTCATCTTGCTTTACTTTTTTCCCAAAAAAGTAAATATAAATTAGATTTGTAAGGGTCTCAAGCCTTCAACGCCCCCAGCATCTTTGGAATTCGTACAGGATAAATATTCCAGATCCATGCTCATCAGCAGTATCCAGAGTAGTATAACGAAGAAGGTGGTATATACACCCATGTGCTTGTGCGATATGATTGGTCAATTCAAAACATTTCAAAAAAACAGAGTGATATGCGGCAGATTTCCATTGTCAATTTCCTTCTCATTCCCACTATTGTAAACGCCCGGAGAGATGAGATCGAAGCATCTGCAGGAACGGGTGCCTACATACATATTTATACATGTTGATGAATGCTTTCCAGGGTAGTTTCTGGGACGAAAGTATATAGTGCGGAGAAGCCCTGGTGATAGCAACGGATAGGTACATCGGTATATGTATAAAATCAAGCACTCAGCCCTGCGGCTTCTTCAACGGTGAGGCCACCGCTTCACACTTCACCGCCCTGGTGTACCAACCAGATTCCAGAAGCCTGGCTTAGACGTCTATGGATATTCACAAAGGGTGTGTCTAGCTCCATTTGATTCCGGGAGACGGATAGGTACTTGCATATTTCGTCTGGAAAGACTTGGAAATCAACGTCGTACGGCAGACATCTTTGGTTGGGACTCCCAAGCGTACCAAATGGGTTACTCCGATTAATGTGGGTGAAAAAAAGCTTACAGTTAAGAGAGCTCGCCAGATCTCAAACAGGACAATATGGTATGCCGCACCCCGTCGGATGCTCCGCTTACTTAACCGCCATAGGGAATAGTATTTGCTGCATCGACGGAGCTTCTTCCGTTTACCAAGGGGGTGATACTGAGCAAAACCGCGAGATACACAACTTGATAATGAAACAGTATGCTCCTAGATATGTTGCGTGGCGGCGTGAGAGATGGCCAAGTATATTGAGGCCTTGTCCAGCGAGACCTGAGTAGCCGTATTTCGACAGCGCATCGACTGGATCTAGAATCTATTGATGCCCAAGTGTTCGAAGGTTTTGAGGATAATTGAAGAGTTACCTCCTTCAAGACCATCCTATTGTCGGACGACATTTGCTAGGGTAAGTTTATATCACTCGGCAGATTTGACGATCAGGAACGGGTTTTCCGTGCTCGTCTCAACAAGTTGTATCACCGTGGAGATGTACGCTTTTTTGTTTTTGTGCGACACACGTGACCATGAGGATATTTGATAGGTCGCCAACTGCGTATACAGCATGCCGTTAGGTTGTTGCACTGTCTAGGTTAGGTAACGTTGTCTATACAGTACTTTGGGGACAATGCTGATAACAAGGGACGAGGGAATCTATGGGCGAAATGAGAAATGCGAAATGCGAACTGCGAACTGCGGACTGCGGACTGCGGACTGAGAAATACAAGATACTAGGACAAAATACAAAATCTGAAGGCATCCATGGATCTTGTGTGTTTGGATGAGATTTTGAATTCGGCAAACTCTGAACAACGTCAACCATTGCCTTCTTGTGCAATGAAGGTAAGATTCGAGGATCACCTGCACTGGTACAGTACAGAGTGGTGGAGACTGTAGAACGAACGGACATGATGGGATGGGATGGGATGGGATGGGAGATGGGGACGGACCTTGATCACGATTCACACGATGCAGTGTGCACGGGTCGGGTATATTAGTTACCGTGCCTCGGCTCAAAGAATGTAGCTATTGTGAACATGTCTATAGATAGCTGGAGGTGTTGTCTTGCAACTTATACTTCAATCACATTCATTCTCTTGAATCATCAAAAGTATACAGAGTAGAGAGACTTTAGAATAGACCATTCATTCACTTCCACCTCATCGATAGATCAAATCATCTTTATCATAACATCATCAGCATCACATTATTCGTTCGTCCAGAGTATTCGATATCATGCCTTTCAACACGAAACTTACCAAGGCGTTGGGTATTCAATGTTAGTTACACCCTGATGCGCTCTTCCGACCGGCATATCACTAACTCGGGATTCATGTAGTACCTATTGTCCAGGGTGGTATGCAATGGGTTGGATATGCGGAATTAGCAAGCGCCGTCTCTAATGCTGGAGGTTTGGGTATTCTCACAGCTTTAACGCAACCTACTCCAGAAGATCTCCGCAAGGAGATCCGAAGATGCAAGGAAATGACGAAGAAGCCATTTGGTGTGAATATTACACTGTTGCCGTCGATTAATCCCCCGGAGTAAGTTTCCGCAGATCTCAATCTCATCTCATGTTGATTCGCCGTTTGCTCCGTGCGAGTACAACATGGTCGTTGAACCGCGAAAACTTGCAAATTCAAGCTGACTCGTGATATCTTTTAGTTACGGTGCATACGCGCAGGTGACTATCGATGAGGGAATTAAAGTTGTAGAAACAGCAGGCAACAGCCCAGGCCCTATCATAAAAATGTTGAAGGCTGCTGGAATCATTATCCTACATAAATGTACGACCATCAGGCATGCAGAGAGTGCAATCAAGCTAGGGGTTGATTTTTTGAGCATCGATGGCTTTGAATGTGCTGGGCATGTTGGTGAAACTGACATCACGAATTTCATTCTTCTTAGCAGAGCTAGACAATCGCTTAAGGTTCCTTTTATTGCGTCCGGGGGATTTGCGGATGGCCAAGGCCTTGCAGCCGCCTTGTCGCTTGGTGCTGAAGGTATCAACATGGGAACACGCTTCATGTGTACTGTCGAGGCACCAATACATGAGAATATCAAGAAGGAGATTGTCAAGGCATCAGAAGTTGATACCCAACTTGTTCTTCGAAGGTGGAAGAATACTTCCCGTTTGTACAAAAACAAGGTCACTGCTGAGGCAGTGAAGATTGAACAAGAGAGTAAAACTGGAGAGTTTGCAGAGGTTGCTCCATATGTGAGCGGCAAAAGAGGCAGAGAAGTCTTCACTACTGGAGATCCTGATTATGGAGTAAGTCATCATCCTTTAACATTTAGAACTCGAGAACTGATCCTCCTTTCCAGGTTTGGACTGCTGGTCAAGTCATTGGTCTTATTCATGACATTCCCACGTGTGATGTACTGTGCAAGAGAATTGAAAAGGAGGCCGTGGAGACATTGAACAAAGCTTCTGCTCTCTTTCAACCATCAAGCAAGCTCTGATAGTATAGCGCTTTCAAGTATGGATTTTAGCATCACTATAATGATTGTTTTGATACCCTTTGGACCAAATTTCTCCACGATATGTGACTTGTGAGCTATGCACAGCTGCTACTGCTGGTACCACTTGCTTAGTCGACAAACATCTGGCTTGAACATCTGCTTGGTCGACAAATACCCTCAAAGTCTGATTGGTATCTTGCCCGACTGAGCATGGGCGACTAAGCAGCCCACAAAGCAATTCCAAAAATAATAATCTTCTTTTCAAAATTGTTTTGATTAATCTTTCCTTCAACCCTTCGACCTTTGTGAAAATTTTCTTCCACGCACCACAACATCAACTCGTATTCTCTCGCAGCACTTGCTTTCTAATTCGTATACGAGGTTTGTACTCTTTAGCCTTTGTGTATGAGAGAATTCAATTGATCACTTTGTCTGTCGGTCTAGGAACAATGCAAAGCTTCATGTAGTCCCTCTTCGTGGATCATGCCTCAAATTTCGCAAGCTCTTAAGAACCCAGAATCATACTGCAACGAGCATCAGCAGATGTGCTCCGTGTTGGTGGCTCGAAAGATTCTCACTGTAAATTCAACCTTCCTGATTCGTGCCTTTTTCTTACTGACTGTATTACATAGTCTCTCGTACAGTTTACCGAATTGTCGTTACAACCAATCGACTCCACTCCCAACGAAACTCCAGAGAATGTGCTCTTCGAAACGAGTGTCAATATCTGAAGAATCTCGAGTTGAAGTTCTTCGATCTGATCCCATATCACTGGTATGAAGCATATGATGCGAGAGTGGAGGGCCTTCGGCGCCTATCGGGTTTCAAATGAGGTAAGACCATTCCAATTTCTTATCACGGTACCGCTTTCTAATGCCCTCTCTTGCAGATGAAGCTCAAATTCTTTTTGTGGATATCTTTCCGCCCTTGGTTTACGTCAGCTCCTGCGACATCAAATCCGAATGTCGAACTAATTCATTCAGCTTCAAAGACAGCCATTCCTTTGGCACAGCATCCGCCATCAATATCGTGTAAATAGTTTCTACTATCTACATCTCACGAACGTTAAGTTCAGAATAGACCCTAATCCCCTAAGTCTGAGGGTAGGTCACCTGGACCCAGTTCAATGGGGTCCTTGGAGCTACCTTTAGACGGCTAAAGAGCAGAGGACCATGTACCAACCATTTTCTCGCGGCTCCATGCGCCGTTGAAAAATCTACGGGGTGCATGAAGGCACTTGTGCTTTCACACAAGTTGGCTGCAAGTATAAGCACGAGATGCCCATGGACCCGGCTACTCCATCTCACTTGATTTGGAACATGAGGCCCGATCAAATCTCCATCGGCCCGAATCATGAAGCTGCGAATTGGTATGGTCTGGGGGTCACCTCGATATTTTTCTACGATCGGTATCGGCCTCCAGATCAACCTGAACAATCTCCAGCAAGCTGGTTCCAAAGGCATCAAAAGATTAAGTGATGTTCCGCTCTCGTGGTAATGTGATCTTACCATCACACGTATGACCTAGCGCAAAAGCCATTGATGCAGAGAACATCCGTGTTCGAAAGAGGTTAGTGATCACCACCTGCTAGAAATGCAGGGGCAGAAAGCAAATAAAACCACTAACGCAATCACCAGCAACCATGAAAGCCCCCTCCACTCCCACCCAGTTCACCCCTCAACCATAATCATCAGCACGATAGCACAGCCCCAATAACCTGCGTACTTGATAGCAACAACAGTGACTGCGTTCGATCACGCGGCTTTCGTCGCTCGTACACCGCCCCTTTCCGGTGCTACATTACCATCAATACAAGCATATATTAAATACCAAGGATTGTATTACACCATCTGATCACGCGTCAAGTGATACTAACAGAAGTCCTGCAAGAGGCGTGCAGCCACAAACAGAACAGACTCTCCAACATTAAGCACATCTTTGCCATCACACTCTTGCCTCTCAAGCCGGACTCGATCTATCGGGTCTGGTCCGACATCATAACGGCTCGGTCTATCAGACCCGAACAACCTGCAGGATCCCAACACGAGGCGGCGAATCTCTTTGAAGAAATGATCATCGAGTCAGAAAGGAGCTCGCTTAAAGCCAAAATAGCCACCATCACCGGCTGGACCCAAACCTATCGGTCTGGTCTGGGATGACCCTAATTCAGTCTACCCAGACCCAAGGGAGCTGCCAGATCCCAACACGGGACCTCCTGTGGTCCACCAATACCCATCGCCCCTTCCATTTGGGAAAAGCAATGGACCCCAGCAGAATCACGGGATCCTCGTCTCGCCTGCCGGAACCCGCCACCATGGCCTATCAAGACGGTACCTCATTGCCTCAACGCGTCGCAATCGCCACGCAACCGCGGCCTGGACAATTGCGATGTCCCGCCCGATGGGATCGACATGATTTCGACGATGGAGCACGCGCATTATCAGAGGGGGACGTGGAGATTTCAACTCCACGGCCGGGGGAGGAAGGTTGGCGTTAGAGGGGGTAGAAATTAACCCATACGGAGAAAAAAATGAAGACTCGACCCAGGAGATTCCCGAACGCAAAAAGGAGCTCGCTCAAAGAACCCATTGCCGAGCCGACGGCGTGAGATGGCCACAAGGCTTCTTGCTTCTGTATCTCCTGCCCACGTCGCGAAACTGGAAAGAAAGAGAAGGGAAGGGAAGGGAAGGGAAGGAAGGGAAGGGAAGGGAAGGGAAGGGAAGGGAAGGGAAGGGAAGGGAAGGGAAGGAAGGGAAGGAAGGGGGGAAACCCAGATCTCTCCCCAGAGCGAGGGATTCCCCCGACTCGGATTCCGAGTCTGATGCCAAGCCCCGGGGATCAATGGGGCAGGATGGGGCCCGCGTCAAGTCTCGCACCTTTTTTCGGCTTTCGTCTCCTGGTCGCGAGCGCACGGGGCAGGCGCTGGCAAGAAAGTTCCACGTGCAACCTGCGCTGGTGCATGCAGTAATAACCGCGAGGTGAGGCGTGCAGCTGGGGTGGTGGGGTGATGATCGTTGTGAGGATGGGTGTAGTCGGGAATAGCATGCATATCGTGGAGGGGGATCTTTCGGTTGTGGATGGATGGCTTCGCTGTGAGGGAAGCCTTGGTTGTGCTTGGTATTGCGCAATTATCCCCGAGAAAGCAAATCAGCTTGCTGGAATAAGATACTATAAATCCGTTTGTTTGATTGCGGGTGTGCTGTGAATCGATGGTGTAAAGAGTGGTGCGTAGTGAGATGCCGTGACGAGTCCTGATATCTCAGTGGATTGGATATGGTGATTGGTGTAGCGAAAGATGTATCGGATTTGAGACTGAAACTCGGTCCGAAATTCACAGTGTCGTGGGTTGGTGTTGTGGAGCTTTGTGGAAAGGTTGAGTTGGATGTTGGGATGCAGTAAAGAGTGTGGAATTGATGAGCAATGTAGAGTAATGAAGTAATATAAAAGCTTACTAGCTGAGCGTGACAGGTTTGGTGATAAGTATATGATTTCCTGTGGTAAGAGACAGGTAGATATAAGAGATCTATTATTTTCGGAATTGGCCCCAGTAACTTTCTCTACTTGCTGGCTATCGTCACCCCTCTTTCTATGATCTATATAGGGGTTTTTGTCACATCCATGAGTAAGTATCGAAACGGCGGATTCATATGGGCTGACATGCAAGGATTAGCAGCTGAAAACCAAATCTATATAATTGAAAGCACAAGTTGTTGCCATCAAAGCGTTCTCCATTAACGATTTGATATTCCTTTCGCAACCTCAGATATTTTGTCCCCCCATAACTCATAACCTAAGCCGTATCAATATCCCAGAGACTATTCATATCCCAGAGACTATTCATATCCCAGAGACTATTCATATCCCAGAGACTATTCATATCCCAGAGACTATTCATATCCCCACTCATCGCACCTCATCTTGGCCACATCACACCGAATCTTCCTTCTACTATATATCCAATTTCCTCTCCATATAGCTGAAATACCATGTTGGCTGACCGTTCTTAACCCGACATGTGCTACCCCAGTAACCCATTCGTACTTCTATTCCCATCCTCGCTTGCTGTATCACCCTCTGTTCTCATTATAACCTTAGTTGAATCTATACAATCGAAACATAAACGGTGAAAATCCTTCTGCATCTTATTGCCTACATCTCGAGCGCGGTTACCATGTAGCATTCTTATGCATGTCTTACAAGATCCTCCGGGAACCTTGAGATAGGAGTTCTTGCAGACCAGAACTGCCAATGCAGGACTGCACCACGCCTTTCTTTCAACAGGTTTCGACAGGCCACATGCTGGTTTTGATAAGTGGGATAACGTAGCTCGCAAGGGACTTTGTGCTGCACTCACAGCTAGCTTCGCCGAGTATCTCGAGAATGTTGAAGAGGACACAGAGATGCTTACCACGGAGGGAGTCGCGAGCTACATTGCCAACACCTATAAGAGACATTAGTCATTCCATTCGCTTAAAGTGAGATGAATACCAGCATACCAAGAGAATGATGATCCACATGCAAGCCATGATGCGGGGTGGGATTAATCTCATGAAGATGCCCTGCAGACTCATATGCCTTGAATCTCGTAATCCACGCGAGTGCAAGCGCATGATGTAGCAGAAGACAGGAGTCATCAATTGATTCATCTCATCCTTTTTAAATTCCTTGAAGTCTTTTCTCTCCATCCATACGCGAAGCCAGGGCTTCAATATCTCCATATCGAGGGCGCAGTATCCCGACGTGAAGAGTTTGCCAGACGTCTTTGATGGGGGTGTCGTAAATTTCATCAATCATAAGGTCCTGAAGCAGCCGGAAGCAGAATTATAAACCTCTGACCGAGCCGTCCTGGATTGTAATGAGGGGGCTAGTGGATCTTTTCACGTGCCATCTGATCAAGTACCTTCAAACTTCGGGGCTGTTTTTGAGAATGATCCTGGGAACCGGATATGTTGCCAGGGGAATTTCACTTCTTTTCCTGTCGCCATTGTGATCAAAGGCAACATCTTCCTTCACAAGCACAATCGTCGGATCGCCTTGAGGGTCAATCGCCAGCTGTACTGGGGGCTACCTTTCTGTGAGCGATGTGATAAAAAGTGGACTATATCAAATACTTAGTGTTGTAGTAGCCGGGCTTGCCATTGCTCCTACCCGTGCAGAGTAAATTTGAGGTCTTGAAAGATCTTGTTGATCTGAGTTGAAAAAATAAAAGATTGGAGACTCGAGGAGGAAAGTAAAGAGGTTTGAGGAAGACGTCTCTGAGAATGCTAGCGCCAAAAGCGGGGAGATTAAGAAAGCAGAAGTTAAAACTGGTTACGAAGATACCTGGAATGGGATGAGACGGGAAGACAAAATAATACTACAGAGATTATGGCAGTCGCGAGAGTGAATAAATCGCCGAAACAGAGGTGATGGAAGTCTCGATGTTGAAACCGGAGAGAACTCGATGCTTGAAGTGAACGACTTATCTCGAAGGAAGGGGGAGTTGTCAAAAATAGCCACTAGATATCTGAACATATAAATGAGTTTCCATTACCCAGGTAGTCCATCTCAATCCCGATATGCCATGCCCAGAGTCATAGCCATAAAATCATAATATGCAGCAAAATACGAGAAGATGCATCTAAGCAACCACACCAACACTCCCAAATCCCACCAAAGCAAAATCCGAACAGATGCAACGCCAAATCTACCAATCAATCAATATAAAGCAATCAATCAATCTTCAAAGATACCACATACTATGTAGTCATCTCATCAATATCAGGGTATCTCAAACATTGTCTCCCGAAACTGCATTACCAGCCCCATTCTATGCTCCTTCAAAGTCATCCATGCCATGGATGCCATCCATTGCCCAGAAAAGATGAAAAAAGAAACCGTCAAAATGGCAAAACTGAAATGCCACTAGGGCATTCAGAAACTTCGGATTTCCGTACGTTTTTTCTGTTACATCTCAACCCAACAGCTACTAAAGCTGAGTGGCTGAACCACTGCGCTAAAGCCGCTGTTGAGTTGGTGCTGGAAGTAAGCGAATTCGAGTATCTATGGATAGTCGGCGCGAGTGTCGTGTACTCGTTCCGTGTCGACCCAATCCGGAACGGGAACTTGCACCGCGGGGGCGTGTTCGGCAGCAGTATCTTTGGATGCCGCTTCAGCTTGAGGGACAGAGTCCGATTCACCAACAATCGAATCCTTCTGACGAACCGCATCCCAGATCCCATTTCCCTTGATTGCTTCGGCTTCTGCTTTGTTCAACCATTCTTCCCATTTCTTTGTTTTCGGTGCAGCTCCGCTGGTACTCACCCATCCGATTTTCTTCGTTTCTCGGATCGCATACCACAGTGTTCTAGTGAACGAGGGCTTTCGTTCAACGTCATTTTCATCCTGAGCTAAATGTGCCCCGAGTGCCTCGTCAGGCGTGATGTCTTCCCATTTATAGCTCGACAGATCCCAGAACCTTCCTTTGTTCATTAGAGCTACGCCCCAGAATGCACCGTTAAGAACAATGTAGGATGCACCAATGGATATTTGCATTTGGAAATCGCAGTTACCCAACAACACAACCGACACCATGAGCAAAAAGGTACCAAAGCCGACAAGTATTCGGTATGGATCGGTAGAAACGTAGTAGCGGCATTCTTCGGTACCAGAGTATAGTTCTCGAGCAACATCCTCATCGCACCTGACTACAATGAATGCCCCTTCCCTAGTGCGAATTACGACATCGCCCTGTGGGACTTTGCTTTTGAAATTACGATTCATGAGAATGGGTGACCAGTATGATGCGTAGCCAACGATGGATGAGGCGAGGGAGATAGTAAAAAGTGCAACGCAGGCAGTGCCATCATGAGTCAACACTGCCCATATGAAGAGGCCGATAGTTAAGAAGAAAGATATTAGGGATAGGCAATTCAGAGGTGACCAAAATTTGGCTGGTACATGGGGTTTTGACCCATCTAAACTGGTTCCAGGGTGGGTAATCTTCGCTGTGAGGGTCCTGCGTCGAGGTTGAAGCTTTCTCCCACTTTCCAAATGTGCAGAATCAATACTGCTTGAATTCGAAACCTGTCTCTCTTTATTTGTAGATGTAGGTGGGGACGGCAATTTTCCCGAGTTTTTGTGTTTAATTTCGAAGACTTTGAACTGGTAAGGCTCGAGGTCTTCTATCGGGTGTATTATATTTGGAAAGAAGTTGAGGGTTGGTATAAAAATCCCGCTATGGACTCCTACAACAGCTGCGTTGACTTGTGGCATTCGAGAGGGACGAGAGGACTTGAGGAGGACTTGTGGCGCGGGTATGATACGAGGAAGCATACACATCCAGGATGAAGTCATGGACTGTGAGTGTTCAGCCATGGCAGATTCTCCTATAACGGCGAGAAGCGACACGATATCTAATCTCCATCCTTCTCTTTAACATTTGTCAGTTGATGTAAAGATCAGAGAAACATGAGAAGAGTGACGTTTAACGTACCGAACTTCTTTTCCCGTAGGAAACCATGAATTTGACATCTTGAGTATTGAGATCTTACTTCTTGATATTTTTTCCTTCCGTACCTAATCGCCAGCTCTCAAGAAGAGCAAGCAAGCATCTTTTAATCATCAACTGGCTCATCAAATGAGAAAAAAAAACCTACAGAGCCTCAATTAACCTTATATCTCATTCCTTTTACGGAGTATCCATTCTATCCATTCTACTCAATCTATGCATTCCATACCCCGGGATGGGGCATCCTTCATGATCACACAAAACAAGCAAGTAACATCGCGTCTCACAAACCCTTGGAGCTGAAAAACGCGGAGCCCAGTAGCGCGTGGGTCGGGACGATCATGACAAGGGATAAGCTGCTTTGTAAAGTAATTACGGGGTACATGATGGCTGTGTTTATAAGAGTAGTGCTTTCTAGAGGTAGATACATATCAACCCAGCAAACCTGATATTTAACGTTGACAAACGGCAGAGGGAGGTGCTGGAACTCTATTTGCTCTATGGAAAAGGAAATGAAAAGGTGATGGATCTTTACAGATTCCATACCATTTACAACAAGCAAATCTTTCGTTCTGATGCAGTACATACTCGAGCATCTGACACTGTACTCCGTAGGAATTTGGCGGTTAGCACCCATCGTTTATTAATATCTACCTAGGTATCCATATTAGCGTTCAGATCACCCTGGAGCCCTCCCCAAACTAATCAGCCTGACAGCATGACAGCATGACAGCATGGAAAGCCCAAGAACAGATCAGCCAAATCCATCCAATACATGTAAGTGGATGATATCCTTACCCCAGCAATACTCCTCTAGCATCTTCAAGCATCTCCAGGGCTGTTCGTCTAATCTTTCTTTCCTCCTTGTTTCATTTGTCGACGCAACATTATAACCTTATTCCACCCACCATTCATTTTCCACCATGCATTTACCCACCCAAAACTTCGTTGTACCATACATATAGTCAACCAGCGGCTAGGGCGAGGAACGAAGTAATAGAAGAAGAAGAAGAAGAAGAAGAAGCAAGGAAGAGGCACAGGGAGCGGGACTGGGGAAAAAGTAAATCTACCCATCTTCTGAGCATTCTTCGTTTGTAAATTGTAATGAAGGGGTCGCATTGATTTCGGCGCAAGATACAAGACACGAACGAGAACATTCACCAGAAGACGCCGACGGCGCAACACATACATAGTGGATTTCTATTTTTGCTACATATTGCATCGTATCATCGAGGTAATAAATCAAAAGTATCGATGATGGCGTCTCCGAAGTTGAGGCTTAATTACTCAAGAGCAAAAGACGTCCATTCGCCGAAACAAGTCACATATATTCTGTTTGGAGCTGTTGCCTGTTCATCCGCAGGTACCCGTTTGCGCGTGAGGCTGAGTTGGTGGTACAATGGTCATTTGTTTCTTATTAGTCATGTCAGATTCGGATTCTGAATACATATGAACAATGCGTGAGACAAGAGTCTCATGATGAGAGTCTTGGAATCTAAGTTGTGATAAGAAACCAAAACATGATAAGAATATGGTAAAAGCATCAACGAGAAAGATATCACACCCAGAATCCCAAGTCATCTCTCGTTGCAAACCTCATATCCAAGTCTATGCGCCTTAACGCCCGGTATCGTCTTGTTCCACCCCGTTTTGTATCAAAGTTTCGCATCTTCCCCTTCCAGTTGATGGTATTAACTGATCTGTATAGAAGTAAATGGAAGAGCCTGATCGAGGCAAAAAAATCATCTGACTTCGTAGCAACCTCCCTGAAGAGTTTGCAGATCAATGTCGGCCAGGCACTGGTGTCCAGTCATTAACCCAGCTATATTCATCAACGATCCATTGACAATAATCTTTCCACCTCAAATTCCATTCCTTCGTCACCTCTTTTTTCTCCTCGTTATCCATGCAGCTGTGCTCTAAACTCCATTTTGCAAGCTGTTTCCAGCCATGAAGAGACATTGACTCTGAGCCAATCATTACTTGATAGAAGTCATGGGATAAGGACGATCGGTTTTTGGTTAGTAAATATCCGTATAATCAAGAAGAGGAGGCATACCTATAAAATGTAGCATTATCACTGTTGATCGTACAAGGCACATCGTTTGCCAGTAATATTGGAAGGTTATGTCCCGCAATATTAGGAGTCAGACCCAGAACTTCGTTAGAAATAGGACATGATTCAATGGCAATATTCTTTTCTTTAAATATTTCCATGAGCATAGGATGACGTGCCACTGCATAACCGTGTCCGATTCTTTTCGCGTTCAGTAAGATCGCATCGAAAAGATTACCGTCCACTTTGTCGCCAACTTGTAGGGTCTCTCCGCAATGGAATAGAAATGGTATTTCTAGTTTCTGATCTCGGCATTTTCGCCGGAATGCGAGGAATTCGGGCACAAAATGTCGAAGCTCATTTCCCATCTCTTCGTGACCCACAAGATCGAAGCCTGTATTCTCATTAATGGATGGGGGTGCGATTGAACTTCGAATCAAACTAACCACACAGTAATTTTGGATATTTCTTCTTCAAGTCAATGCACTCATCAAGCGCCACCTCAATTTGGCCCCTATCAAATGAGCGAGGCGTGCAATAGATGACCTTCATGCCTCCAAAATACTGCTTGGCACTTCGAATATTCTGCATGGTCCTGTGAAGTTCTTCATCGATTATATTCATAATTCCTTCATTGCCGATAGTCTTCATACCGTCATCCGATTTCAATGAATTCGTAGCCATAAAGTTGGGACGTATCTCAGCATACTGAATATTGTCCTTGACAAAATCCTTGATGCACTCTCGAGTATAATTTCGGAATGCCGACTCATATGCAAATAGTCCCTTCATCATTTGAGTTCTATAGTTGAACTTCTCCCAGATCCTGGTCTTGTCAGCGAAGAGCTGCTGAGTTCAAAGTCGTTTACGTACCCGCGACCAGTTTGATTACAGCCATGCGCCTCATCTTCCGAAATTTGCATCTTTCTCTCGAGCCATATTTCGGCACCCGTTGTACCGCTCAGCTTTTGATCTTCAAAGTTGAACTCCCTTTGAAACTTCTTGTATGACATCCATCTATTAGAGATATAGTTTTCATCATTAACGTTTCCCAGAGGAACATAGATTTCTTTCTCCTCGCCTTTCACGTGAGTCGCTTCATGAGGTGTCATTACCATGAAAGAAATTCGTGACTCTGCGTAATTTTCCGGCTTCGTCAGAGGAAGAGTACTCCTGATATACATTGCATCGATATTTCTCGCCTGTTGTATTAAGAACCGAGCTGGTAGGCAGGAATTGAAATGTATGTGAAGGTGAGCGCCTTTTGGCATTCGTTTCGCAATTTCCATCAACTTCGTGCTATTGATGAGATCCACGTTCCCCAAAAAGTGCTCTCCTTGAGTCCTCTTACCAGTAGCAAGACCTTTCGAATCGACTGGTTTCCCATAAGTCTTATCCCAATCATAATCTCTGATTCGATGGACAATTTTTGCCGCCCTCTTCTCCACCTCTGAAGCCAACTCTTCCGCTTCCGCATCAAATGCTGTTCTCCGTTCAGCTAGTTGAAGACTCTTCAACGCTTTATTGTAATCCTCTGGGGTATCGAATTCTCTCTTCTCAATCGCAAGACGCCACATTTCCTTTGCTCTTGTGCCTGGCCTTCCAGATTGAGGCATTCTTAAAATACTAGACCTCGGCTTCTCTCTTTGGACCTCTTTGATCTCACTGTCCGGCGCTTCCTCGCCTTCTTTAAGTAGAGAGCACAAAACGCCCATCCCATCCAGCCTTGATATCACCAACTTTTATGAGCAGTGTTGCCTGACAGACTTATGGAGCTAGAGCGACAAGACATTAGTATCTCGAACAAATTATCATTGCCGGATCGCCTACATAGGTTAGAAGTATTAATCGTGAAAATTATCACGTAGTCGCATTCTCAATGAGAACTCAGCCACTCCGTGAGATTACTGGATGCTTGCGCAAGGACTTCTATTGGCTGCGAACCTGCTGCTTGTGTAATAAGAGCGCTAGAGGTTCATCGAAGTTTGCAAATATTTATCGAATTGTTTATCAAGGTTGGGGATTATTCCAACCAAATTATATTTTTTTGATTGACCAATACTTGACTATCCAAACGTGTATTGAGGAAGGAAAAAACAATTCTGTGGCTCCGTTCCATTGCAATTGTTGCAAAAAGGTTGGTCAACAAACGAGCATCAATGTGACTGATAGTTGATGGGATGAGGGAATCTACCTAGGTAGTCACCAACCCATGCCCACGTGATGATCGGTGTATGCCCCCTCCTTGTTTTATCACCGAGAAAGGCAATGTACGGAGTAGTGCAAGGCTGAATAGAAGGCAATCTCGTGTAACCATAGTCTTGGGACTTGCTAGGTATTTCTTTACTGTGCATTACTCCATACATAAGTATACAGAAGATCTTCAAGGTTGACATTGACCATGCCAGTTGATGACGGGGCCCCAAACCTATTAGACTATCACCATGAGGATGGGCATCATTTAGCTGTTCACGCGAACTTAGCTTCCTATACCTCGCCGGACAATCACCAGCACCTGTGCAGCACCTGTACAGCACATATATACATTTCTCCTAGATGGGTCCCGAGACGTGGTCATAAGGAATTGTCCCAAAAGTTCTTGGAACATGCATAACGATTTAGTGTACGAAAGATGAATTCTAGAAATGTATTATGTATAGAGGACAAGACTTTTGTATTATCAACGTAGCGACGCTACTTCCATCATGTGAATCTGCGCCAAACGCTCCTTTGCTACCCAGTCAATGTAATCGTCTCTAAAGGTGTAAACCTTGCTTATATGGTGAAAACATTGACAACTCTTTATTATCAAACTACCAATCCAAAAGGTAGACCTCTAATTAGTCATCAAATTTAATGCCCTTTTTACCCTCAACATCAATATAACCACCTCTGTAACTTCCACGCTTTTTCTTGTTCTTCTCCTTGGTGAAACCCTTGCCTTTCGTAACGATCAAATCTTCATGGGCCTTTTGTGCGTAATCATATGGCACGTATGCATTACTAGCCAATCTTGGATCGACTTTGGTGTCTTTGGGAATGCGAGAAAATGGTACATTTTGCTTCCTAGGAAGCTTACCGGTAGGCATTGGTGGCAAAGGAGGATCTACTGCTTTCTTGTTGGTAGAACCCTTGCCTTCAGAAAGAGTCTCGCTTGTGTCTGAGCTGGCAGCTGTTTCTTTCTTTTACAACTTTGCTAGACTCGCTATCGGAATCAGTGTCGGAACTCGAGTCGGAGGATGAATCGGAGTCGGAATCAGGCAATGGAGTTTTCTTTGCAATCGATTGTGTAGAAGAATCGGAATCAGAGTCAGAGTCAGAGGAGGAATCGGAAGAGGAATCAGAAGAAGAGCTGGAATCATCTTCAGAGCTAGACTCGGATGTAGAGTCTGCGGTATTCTTATCAGCAGTTGATGTCTTGGCCTTCTTCGCTTTTGGGGCTTCTTCTTCTGAACTTGAATCCGAATCGGATGACGAAGAATCGCTATCTGAACTAGCTTTGCGCTTCAGTGTGTTGACTTTTGGCTTTGGAGAGGGAGATTTGACGACTGATGGAACATCATCTTCATCATCAGCGTCGCTGTCGGAACTGCTCGATGAAGACGATGAGGACGACGAGGACGAAGAAGATGATGAGGATGATCTTCGGGAAGAGCTCTTCTTGGTTGGTGGCGCATCTGCCATTTCAAACATCACTTTCCTCCTCGCTGCTTGAATCACTGCTCGAATCACTGCTGCTACTGCTGCTGCTTGAAGTATCGGCAGATACGACCTTTGTTGCCTTCTGCTTTGGCTTCTCATCCTTCTTGACAGCTGCAGCTTTGAGGGCCACATTCTCCTCTTTCAATGCCTGCCACTCATTGTATATAACTTCGAGAGAGATGGCGGCACTGTTAGCCCCAGCTGTTGCTTCATCTCGGTTGCGACGTTCAGTCTTCAAGGTGCGACTGGTTTGCATGAGTTCGTGTTGTTCAAGGAATTTACCGACAAGATCGAGTAAGTGAGAAGGAATTCCAGACTTGGGAGGTTCACCGGCAGCTCTGCGGTTAAGGAGATCTTGTGCGTGTTTCTTGTCTTGTTTATTCTTCGATCGACCTTCGTTACCAGATTTGCTGGCTAAGGCTTGATTTGAATCAGGACCAGAGCCAGCAGGAAAAAGCCAATCTGGTTGTGGTTGACCAGTCGCGGTCTTTCTCTTTCCTAATGCCTGCATATTGGCGTTATCCGCCATGTTGCGTTTGCTTTGCTTTGGCCTCATACTTAATGAATGAGGTTGAAGAAACTGTCTGGCTGGTACAATTATTGACCCTTGAAAAAAAAAATACTGTACAGTAACCTTACAGCTTATCGGTAAAAAAAAATGTTCCAAGGGAGAAAGGTAAGATACGCTAATCTCTAACTAGATTAGCGTATGAAAGTGCGACCAATACCCCTACTACTAGGTCGCTACTACTACTTGTACTAGATAAGCAGATATTTTATTCCTATGTAGGTCGGTAGGTACTTGTCTGTACCTAGGGGTATAATATAACCTCCAGTTGTCGCAAAGGAATTCATTTGAAGTCGCTACGGTAAGTTGTGTACCGCCAGTGGCTTGGGTTCTACGTACCTTGGTACCTCTCTCCCTCTGGTTCCTTCTACCCACCTATGGTGACAAGTACGTACAGTACAGTGCGTAATTATCTAGATAATGTGTACTTCGTATGTATACTACACTCCAGCTAGCTATCATACTTCCAAGTCCATTATACCTGCTCGAATCACGTGCCATACTCACTCACCTACATTACTGGTTATTTCCAGGTTCCATCTGAATTTAATGTAGTAGATTGGACTGAAAAGAATCATTGATTGATCCCACGGTTCACTATAATATATAACAATAATATACCTGACTTGGAAGTACCTACCTACTTACCTACTTACCTAGCTACCTCCCTACCTCCCTCCCTACCTCCCTACCTCCCTACGCTTAAGAGGTCGGACCTTACTGTTCCCGTTTCGAAGTTCTTTGCTGACTAGGTCTCTATCCGCCACCGTTTAACCGTAAATTACTGGTCCTGGTGCTATTGCTGCTTTGATGTCAGAGAAACAGAAAACCTAGAATTCCAAGTAAGCACCAAAGTAACCTAATATCTAACTTGCACCTCACATACACTCACACATACACTCACGCCTACACACTCTTCTCCTTATTCGGGGTACGTCGTCATCTCAGAATCCGATTTATGAATAGGAAAATGATTCTCGAGCCAATTGCAGACCAGCATTCCTTCCGCCTTTACGAATAAATGATTGAAAAGGATACAGAGAACAACCGCCTCGACTTGACGAACGTGGCTCCGCTTCATGGACGGCTCTTCACGAAATGGGCCTGGCGGGGTCAACGGCAGTGGTATGAGCAGAGCCGAAAGATTTGAAGATGAGAAGCGACGAATTATCGACAGTTGTTTTGGGAAGAAGGATCCAGATGGCTCTTGTAAGATTAGTCCAGTTTGCGCTGGAGATGTCAGCTACATGCTAACCCCTTGTTCTTCTAGTATTAGAATCATACATCACACATATTAGGATCATTGAAGATGCTGCATATCCTTCTGCTCCACCTCCTCCGGGCTCCAATCCAGACGTCAAAAAAACCTCGTCTTATCATTGTCGCCGTGCGCAAGTCTGGACGAGTCCGTATGCACAAGGCTAGGGAGAATGCGAATGGGACTTTTTTCAATAGGGAAAACATGGATGCTCGATGATTTAAACGGCGGTAGAGTCTTTTAGTGGAGCGGTTCCTGCCACTGCTGAGGAAGAACAGCGCAAGCAATGGGCTGGTGGTGTAGGATTTATTGTAACAATTGGAAAGCCCTATTATTGGCAGGCCAATACCCAAAAAGAAAAGCAATTCTTTATCGCAAGTTTAGTCAAGATTTACACAAAATATACGGGTGGGAAGGCACCAGAACTTATAGGTTTTGATTCCAGAGAGAGAGAGCAACTGTCCGGTATTTCTTCTGCCCGACCACCACCTCCTAACCAGGAATCTCGGCGGCCCCCGCAACCCCAACAACTACCATCTTCTCCCTTTGAGCAAAACCAGAGTCGACCATTCAAGAGAGATCCATCCCGAGAGCCTGCACTGCGTAAGCAACCTAGTCGGGATGCCGTTCAACGCCCACCAGGCCAAATGCCGCCCAATTCTAGTCCGGCGTTTCCACCACAGAATTCCCGACCTCCTATGCGGCCACAACGTGACATGTCACCAAATCCAGGCCCTAAACCAACTGGCGTTACACCTCAACAGAGTCAAGCGAGCCTGCGTAGATTAGAAGGGGCCAATCCGAGCCAGGAATCTTTTGGGCGTAGTGACGACAGTGGAAGCTTACCACCTCGCTCACGCAATGGTGCCAACGGTTTGCCAAACGCACCAGGTCGCTTTCCTGACAGGAGTATCCCACCGAATTCTCAACGTGGCCCTCCTGAATCTGGCTTTCCAAGTCCGAAAAGAGGCAGGTCGGCGGATGCCCCCCCAATGCCCACCCCGCTAACAATCCCACCTGAAAGGCGTCGGCCTCCAATGCCAAATATTGGGGACGCCTCTCGCTTACGTGGTTCGGACCCGACAGATAATATTGTGCCGGCACCATTAGCTAGTCCTGGTATGCGTAGGGATGATATGCGGCCTCCTACTCGTAGCAGCGAACGATCAGTGCCTCGCGAGCGGGAGGTAAATGGAGATACCAGTATCGACACCAAACTTACAGAGTCAGCACCACCTGAGTCACCTCGTGATAATTCGGGGGATGCCAGTAAGGATGAACCGCCACCAATTCCTGCAACTGCGCCAGCTGTTACTTCTCCTATCTCCCCCATTGTTTCACCGACTACCCCTATTTCGCCACTGACAGAGGATGACAGAGAGGATGAGGACGTGCGTCCAGGACTTGGGCCCATGATTAAAAAGAAATCAAAAGGTGATATTGCCAGTACTTTTCTCAGGGCTGCGAAAAATGCCAACGGGTTCAAACCTCGTGCTGGTGGGCAGCTGAAACGCCTTAGAGAAGCAGCACTTGCAGCAAAATCTCCAAACGGGCCAGATGGCATTACCGGCGTGGTCCCAGCCCCTTCCTTACTTCGAGCGTTAAGTAATGATAGTGCCACCACATTTAATGCTCCACGCGGCGATGTCTCCGCTGCTACACCTGAAACCCCATCCCCCCCAGTTGAAGCGCTCCCAGAGAAGTCGGCGGCACGCAAAGCCAATCCTGAAGTAATTCCAGAAGTCAAAATTACAGTCCCTGACAAGGATATTCCGAGCAATGCCGAAGATTCTTCAAAGGCATCAGATGTAGGATCTTTGGACAAGCCAAAGTCGAGAGATTCTAGACGGCCTAAATCCGCTTTCGAGGCAATGCAAAAAGAGCTTGCATCCTTGGGTATTGATCCCAGCTTTCTAGATGGTCGAGGCTCTGATATTGTCAATGCTTGGGACGAATTTGGATGGGTAGGAGAAGGTGTGCATACAAAGGTTATCGACACAATGAGAGATGATGTTGAGCGAGAGCTCAACAAAGTTCAGGCTGGAGGCTGGCTAAATCGATTAGAAGAAGAGGACGAACGTGTTGAAGCGATCAAAAAAGGGTTGGATACATGTATGGATGAATGTGACGAACTTGATGGTTTGCTCACACTGTATCTTGTGGAGCTTGGTGTAAGTTGTCTGGTTGAATGCTTCCTTCAAGAATTTATTAGCTTAACAAATTGTTTTAGACACTCAATGAGGATATTGCCTACATCGAAGCCCAGTCACAAGGTCTGCAAGTTCAAACAGCCAATCAAAAGCTACTGCAAGTTGAACTTCAATCTCTATTGGACACGATATCGATTTCCTCGACACAGCTTGAATGCCTCAAAACAGCATCGTTGGAACGCCCCTCTGATCTCGAGCAGATTGAAAAGTCTTTAGTCGTATTGTTCAAGGCTATGGTCACCATCGACCCTGCACTGAGTATTTCTGGTCCTAGAAGAAGCGAAGATGGTAGTGTCCGTTCTGGGAAAACTGGAGGTTTTGGCAATAGCGAAATTGGAAGCATGAGAGTTTTGCAGGAGAAGAAAGATGTCTATCGAGTTACGAGCGTTGAGTTCCTTCAACGTTTGTATTCTTTCTTGCACATGAAATTTCGCTCTGCCATTGACGAAACAAGGAGAGCATTAGATCGAGAAAAGGGCAATGTTCCCAGAGCAGCTGGGAAGGGCAAACTTGACCCACGCCATCATGATCTGGCCAGAAACATACTTTGGAATACACAGTCCACTGATGTTGTTTTCTAGAGAGGTCGCTCCTGTGGAGTGGGAGAAGTTCCTGTCGGATTACGAGCTTGCATGCAAACCTTTGTACCAGGATGAATTCAGGGATGCCGTCTTTGCCTGGGAAGCGGATTGCTAAGAAAGCACATGGAGATGAGTTCGACATTTTGTTCACTTTCTCAAACTGAGAAACAGACCGAAGGCCTTGCAACTACGACTGCTAGAAAGTTGACAGTCAAAAGAAGTCAGACACTGGCAAAGATACGATCTCCTACTGGTGATGGCGGCAACAAGTCTAGTTCAGACAAGTCGGATGGCCGACTATCTCCGAATGAAGTATTTAGTGGAGCTCTTGATGAAATGGTTCCTATTATGAGCATGGAGCAGAACTTCATTGTTGAATTTTTCCATGTTACTTCACTAGAGCAACATGATTTTGCAGATTCTGTCGCCGCTGCCCCACCGGACATGCGACGAGGCGTTGATTTGAGAAGGCCTAAAGTCATGGATCCTAATCGGAGCTTGGCAAAAACGGGTAGTTCAAACCATGGAAGAGATATATGCTTTCTGGGCTGGCGATATGCAAGCACTCATAGATTGGTCCCTTCAATCCGATCCATTGTAAGTCTACCGTAATTAACTCAATCAATGAGCACTACTAATTATTTGAGCAGGCAAGGTGTCGGTATACTCGCTTCGATTGAGCGTAAGATTGTTGACCTCGAGGAATCAAGTCAGGAATATCTGGCACGTACTCTTCAAAAACTACATGCTCGTTTGCTTGGTCTATTTAACAAGTTCCTTGATGAACAAATTCGAGCTATTGAAGACACTAAAGTCAAAATCAAGAAGCGAAAGGGCGTCATTGGCTTCATAAGGATTTTCCCTTCATTTTCCTCGTCGATAGAGGCCATGTTAGCGTCTTCTGACGGTCTCGAGGTTCGGCAAATCGTGAACAATGCATATTCGCGATTGAACAAAAACTATGTTTGAGTCTCTCAAGGTTATTGCGAGGGAGAATCCAAGTGCTCAGACTGCAGGTGCGGATCCAGAGGACAAAGAAGCACTCAACTATCAGATCCCTACTTATCGAAAACATGAACCACTACCTCGAAGAAGTTGATGTCCGCTCCAACCCTATACTCGAAGAATGGAGAGAGAACGCTAGCCAGGAAATGGATGAACATATGACCTTGTATCTTGGGGCCGTGATTAGAAGACCGCTAGGAAAACTTCTCGATTTCTTAGAAAGTACAGAGAGTCTCATGCTCTCAAGACAACCGGGTGAATCAGCTTCCAGAATTTCGGCAATGCCAAGTCACTCCAAATCTACCTTCAAGAAAATCCTTGCTGGGTATGACGCGAAGGAAATTAGAAAGGGTATCGAAACCCTCAAGAAACGAGTCGAAAAGCACTTTGGCGATGCAGACGATCCAGGACTCAGTCGAGAGCTCGTCAACAAAGTGTATCAACAATGCGAGAGATTTTACGAAAGGGTTGATGATAGGATTTTGACTATCAGCAGAGATGTGTATGATGGAGAAGTTATTGCTGAATGGACAAGAGCCGATATTTCTACGGCTTTCAGAAAGTAGTCTTTATTATGAGGGGATCAGAACCCCTTCATTTTGACTTTACTGGACCCAAAAATCCAATGGGGATGTAATATGAGCGAAGACCTTTGGTGGCATAGGCGTTTGAAAGGATGGTGCGTGTGGCCATTACTATGACTGAATCAAAACTTGTAAATTTAAGGGATATACCACGAGCTTGAAGGATGAAGAAAGAATCAATTTTCCACCACTGACACTTGCCAATTTTCATGAACCATTTGACCATTCCTGTCTTTTAATCACCATCTTTCTAATGTTGTTCCTACTGCCAGAACAACCGAGGCCACTAAACGGGAATTGACGGTAGATACATTCTCCCTGGCTTAAACCGGCGGAGGTCTCGATGCACTAGATAAGGATGAAAGTAATCACTAACATATACCTATATATACTAGTGTATATATATATGGATACCTTTTATATGTTCTTCCTATCTTCAAAGAAATAGATGAATACAGTTGATCAAATATCTCCAAGGTTCATCGAAAGTTCACTTATCCGGTCTGCTTGATTCCACTTCTTTCTGCTTGAAACTAGCAACCTTTGTGTTTATGTATTTGCTCCTAGGCTGGATTTTTAACAATCCTAAAGCAGCCTCAACATTGAGTTTGTGATTGAAATCAATGCAGCCATCGAGGTGTAACTGTGCATCTCCAACAAAACACATATCCTCTCCACGATTTAAGAAACCCTTGATAGCTTTCCAGTGCGCCAATCGACTATAGAAGAATCTCAGTCACCTCAAAATGGCTTCGAACTACGGCCAATAACTCGTCAAAGACAAAACCATCATCCTCGCCTCAAGTTTCTTGACAGTTTGCATCACAGTCGGCCTCAATCAGTCTTTTATGGGGTCTTCCAGAACTACTATATCTCTTCATCCCAAATTATGCTTCCAAAATCCACAGACAATGAAGATGCCTTGGTAGTCTTTGTGAGGACGCTCGGGTCTGGTCTTACATGGGCGGTAGCATTGTGGTGAATCCGTTGATGACAAGGCAGGGGCAAAGGATTTGAGATATATTCGTATGATGGGATTTTGCGTGTATGAGCCTGGGCTTTGGGATTGCGAGCGCATGCAATGAGATAGACAATCACATATTTCATCCATGACTTGATCGCTCGCTAGATCGTTCCATTAGGTTTGGCAACTTTTGATGACGCAAGGTTTACTGTACGCTATCGGTGCATCATTCCTCTACTATCCTGTTCTCAATACAGCACCTGAGTATTTCACAACCCATCATGTATAGGCCATGGGTTCCATTTTATCAGGCGCCGCGATTGGAGGCCTTTTCTTCTGGCCTCTGATACGCTTCCTTTTGACGTCCATCCGGCCAAGACGAGCATTGCGCTTACTTTCCTTCCTTGTCCTAGTGATTGCTTTGACGGTTGTTGTCACGGTAGCTCCGTCACGTTTCATTGGAAGAAGACGAACCCACGTAGATCTTAAATTGGCAATGAATCCTGCATTCATCTTTAGTGTTGCGGCCAGTTTTTTCACAGGCTGGAGGCAACGGATTACCACTCACATTCGTCGTAGAGCACTCGGTAGCGTTGGTTATACGTCGTCTTTCGGTGCAACCTTACCCTCTGTTTCCAGTGCTGTTAATTCTGTTGGTGGTTGTAATGCTGTTTCCAACGGTACTTCTCTTCATTTCTGCATCGTTATATGCAATGCTGTCTACTGCTGTACTTGCTTACACGTAAAGCGAGAGACTGTAGCGGAAGTTCTTGGGCTTCAGGCTTATGCCAGTGTGAATAGATTTATTCATTTCGTGAGAGGCCTCGGAACAATGTTTGGGAGTTCGGTTAGTGACAAAATCCTTGGGGTGAGCAAATCAAGAAACTATCATGGGGTGGTCTTGTTTGACGCGGCCCTTTTGTCTGGTGCTGCTTTCTGTGGATTTGCGGTGCAATTTTTGACTCGACTGGAAAGCGATCTTAAAAATGGAAAACATGAAGTTGCTGCGTGATCATCTTGTTAGATCTTTGGTGGCAAGGTATGGTAGTACCCTTGAGCTGTTGCAACTTCTTCCCACCAGGAAATTCGTCACTGGTATTGTTGTTTCATGGTCATAAATTGATCTAGAATCTCAATCTATTTTTTAGTTAACAAAACTTCCACCGACCAAAGTCAATAAAATTGAATGGATATCCTTGGCTAAAAGCTATAGATCAAGGGCAATACATTATATCAAGTTCTTCAGATCCTTCTATGTATTTATTTATTTGTCCCTTGATGAGTGGTGGGAGTTTTGCACACGCCAGGCTAAGTATTTTCTATTCCCAGCTCACTGGTGTATTGAAGTGTTTGAAGTAGAAAAATCGCGTCATGGCCCCTTTGTGACCGGAATTGTCATTTCCAACGCCCATCCCAGAAATTTACCGACGGGAAACGAATTCTGATATCATGTCTTGAAAATATTGAGATCAAGATCCGGATGCCTTTTTTATGAATCGTATCAGACATTCAAAAGTGGCCATAGCCTCGTTACTATATACTCAATGCTCGATTATCAGACGGCCACCCGTTGCAAGTCTTTAGACAAATAATAAAATCCTGAATCTGGGCGCTTAAGATCCAACAAAAGCGAACGCAATCAATGCTATTAATAGCGTGTTTGAATACATGCCAGCATCGAATACTGGAAAGGCAAATTTGAAGTCTGATTAGGTCTATCGGGCAGAACTGTTTTCCAGATATCAAAAATGGCTCTTTTTTGGCATGTTACGCATAAAATTCATTCAATGTATTCTCCCTCATCGATAGCCCAAGCTTAAAAACATACAAGAGACGTATATCGTTCAAATTATGCATCTAGTATGTATCTAATTTCTTTACAGTAGTCCGTGGCTTTGCTTGTAGTTATATGTCACCAAGGCATTTATAAAACTGTCTACAGAACTATGCAAGAAAGCATGCCCGGTTCAATTTAAAGACTCATGATCAGTTCGTAAATGGTTTTTATCGATCCTCCCTCGAAGTACCTCTACTCAAAATAAATACACTGACATTATCTTGAAAAGGGCTCACTTGTTGACTAAATGGGGTTCAAACTATTCAAAAGTCTTGTTAACGTTCAGTCAAGTTCTACAATATGCAGGGGGATGATCTGGCAGTGATTCTAGTTCCAATCTTTTTCGTGAGCACCCACATTTTGTCTGATTGCTCAAATGGCCAACCATTGTCTCTCATCAAAAAGCACATCTGACAATCCAGAAGCAGTGTCTTGTGTTGTGGACCCCTTGCCTCATGATTTCACCGTGTCGAACTTTCCTACTTTTTCATTTCTTATGCACATACCCCAACTGACATTGCTTCGTTCACCTCCCAATATTTAACGTCAACAACACTTCAAGTGGCATCTCCTCCTTTACTGATGCTTCATCACCTTCAATCAAAATTGAGGCAGCTCAACCAATCTACACATGCTGGATTTATTGATATCATTGGCACCTTGGAAGAGATATACTAATTCCGTACTTGCTTATCTAACCATCTCATATGTCAATTTCAACTTTAGAAGTGATATATGAAATAATCATACCAATCTTCCCACATCCCTATACCCCTAAATCTATCCATGAAAAGTCGGCCAGTCGCTAGTCAAATTAGTAAATTTGATCACAAACCAACCCTCTAAAATGACTCCTACAACATCACCTTGAAATCCACCCAACATTCCCAATAATAACATCAGACACACAAAACCAAAAGGATCATCAAAATTCCAGAATAGCATCTCAAGATACTCCTCAATCCCCTCACCACGCATCCACCTCAACACCTTCAACACCCCAACATCTCCCCAAACACAACCTCCCAACCCATCTCCCTCGCTTAACCACCCACCTCGCTTGCCCATATATATACAAACAGCACACAAACCACCACCAAAAGCAATATCCACATGGCACGGTGGTAAACACGCTGAGTCTTTCGCGCATCCCATCAAACGGGACCGCTGCTTCACGTCCGACGATCTCTTTTCTTGCAGAACTCAGTTCATCTGGTTGCAATTGATTCTTATTATGTTTGATTACCCGATAGAATTTATTCCTTGCCATTTTCGCGCTCTGTCTTTTTGTGCGTGGGCTTGGAGGAGAAGGGCGCGTGATCTTGTGAAGCTTTTAGGATGAACGGGGACAGGGAGGGGGTGGGAGGGTATCTGTTTGTTTGTATGAATGTATGTATGTATGTATGAATGTATATCACATGAAGTCTTTGACATGATGCTTTATCACTCCATCCCTATCCTTCCCACCTTCATAATCCAACCAGATTCTCGACCTTTGTCCGAGAAATTTCCAGCTGTTTCCCTGGGTACTCTTTCTTTGATTTGGACGTTTCGTGATTGGAACGATGGGCTGATGATAAGTTCCTATCTGGAGTAGCTATCACCACGACGACGAAATCAAAAGCGGAGGTGAATAGACGCGGAAAGACCAATCGATTTTTTCCCATGTATGAGCTAGCACGGCGCCGAGATTAAAAGCCACCCGCCCAAGAAGAAAGTGAATGCTCGCTCGACAGTAGAACCCGAATCTTCAGGTCCCCACACCCGATCTCAGCACCCCTTCCATCACCTTCCAATATCAACTGTCTGAGGGTGGTTCAAGTGAAGATCTCCTGCTCCGATCTATTGCTCACAATCGCGGTATTGAGTAAAGGAAACCGGGCGAGCACTCTCTCGATCGCGAGTCATAGATACCACCAGCTCTTGGGAGGTTCGTCCATCTTCAAAGCCGACCGCTCGAGATTCTCGATTTCTCCAAATACCATCATCACCATCATCACCATCATCACCATCATCACCATCATCACCATCATCACCATCATCACCATCATCACCATCATCACCATCATCACCATCATCACCATCATCACCATCATCACCATCATCCCATCCAACTACCAGCCCCCATCTTGCACAAGAAAAGGGAGAAAAAAGAAAAAAAAGAAAAACCCAACGCACCACCTCCCAAAACAACAAGAACAACAACAACAACAACAACAACAACAAAAAACAACATGTCCATCACCCTCTACCCGCCCGTGCGCGCCCCAACCCTCGACCAAGAACTCCTCGCCGAAGCGGGCGCCCGCGTCCACCCCACCCCAGTACAAGACGCACGATTTCTCCGCGCGCTTCCAGAGCATCTACGGCCGACCAACCAGCACGTACCACGCCTGGGCGCGACTCTGGACGATGCCCACCCGCGGGGGCGTACTCGCGGGGACGGCGCCCGCGACGACGGCGAACTTCCTCGCTTTTGCGGGCCACGGGGGCGCTTTGTCGAGTTTTGCGTGGGGGTCGATGCGCGTGGGGCGGGACGGCCGGTGGGGAGGGGCGAGATGGAGGGCGCGTGGGTGAGGGTGCTGGTGGGGATGTTTGAGGAGATGCGGGGGGGGGCGGGAGCGGATGAGGGCGTTTGTTGGGAGGCGGGCGGGAGGGGGAGGGCCGGCTGTTGATGACGATTCGGGAGGTGGAGGCTGAGATGAGGGTGGTGTTGCGGAGCGCGGTCGAACAGGTATGTGCATGCGTGGGGGGGGGGGTTGGGTTTGGTGTTTTGCTAGGGCGAGGGGGGGGGGGGGGCTTGAGGATATTGGTGGGGTGGCTAACGATCTTGGCGGGATAGAGATTCGGTCGGGATGCAGAAGCATACTGGGAGAGGAAGTGGAGGGTCCATGGGTTGAGGTATCCAGACTTGGATGTCAAGGTACGTCCGACTCCTTTCCCTGATCCTTCCCCCCCATCTCAAGCTTGCGAGCCCGCTAACCCTCTGTTCTCTTCCCAGCGCGTAACCGACTGGGCCGTCGAAGCACCATTTCAGAAATCCCTCCTCAAGCCCGAAGACGTCAATGACGACGATTACGACGAGACGGGCGATGAGCATGAGCATGAGCATGAGCATGAGGATGGAAATAGAATATGAGGATCGTGGTGAGCGTGTGGGCGAAAAGGACGATTCAGCAGTCGCCATAGATGATATCGAGACGACGCAGGAGGTGACGTGGAATTGCAGACGGGAGAAAATGCAAGGTGCGACGGCAGAGGACTCGGATGCGAAGCAAAACATGGAGGAGAAGGCAGGAGTCAAGTTGCCCACGGAAGGAGAGACCGCGGGTACGAGGGAAACTCTCAAGCAAGAGATGAGGCTGGAGGAGTCTGACGGGATGCATGGAAGTTTAGCTTTTAGCGATTAGCCTCTTGAATGTTGCGAGGAGAGGAGACCGGAGGAGTAGATGCGGGACGGTGTTGGCCGGTGCCGGATGTGGATCGAGATGTGGATGGGTAGGAGGATATGTGCAGCTGGGTTGTAAACTCGTTGTTCAACTTCGTGTGAAGTTATTCGACAGTCTGTAGAGGATCAAACTAAGAAGAATGACATTAGAGCGATAGATGAAAGAATTAGACCTTTACTTCTTGCTATGTGGATATTATACATATTTGTTGATACCGTGAATTGCAAGCGTAAGTAAGTCTCTGCTGTCATTCATCCCACTCAAACTCCAATGAAAAACTCCCCTCCTATGAAGGATGAAACTGTAAATAATCTCTAATTCACACGTAACTAGAACGGACTTCCTACCTGGATCGAGGGGACTCTGGATATACTGTCACTTCATAACATAAGGCTCGGAGCTCTTTCTGGAGACTTACTATACCATGAATTAATCGCACCTCTTTGCAAAAAGATACCTTACGCGCTAATTTGCAATCATACTTAGATAATTGCCTATCATTCCCATCGGCCTCTTTGACTCCTCTCTGATTTAAACTCTCGCTTAGTGGGGTCGATACCTACAACTATCACTTACGAGTATTGGTCAAGTTTTCACATTGTAATGAATAAAACATGTAAAGTATATTTCTTAATTCACATTCCTACATAACCTAATGTACTTTCCATAAGTTCACTATCCCAACCCATTCCACCCTACCCGACCCTACCCTACCCTACCCTAACCTATCCAATCCTACCCTGTCCTAGCCAATCAAAGTAAAAATAAACGCCCAACATGCAATACCGGCGAATCTGAAGGAAATAAAAGAAATACATGATTGTGCGAGTACATGCTAAGTAATTTAAAAGGTTTCCCTCGTCCAGAACTCCGATGAATTCACTTCATTCCCAAACACCCATCACTTATGCAAAATCGAGTCAGAACCAAAGGAAATCGCGAGAAACATGCCACCAATCCAATCCTATCCAATGGTGCCGATCCATGCTTCCTTTCCTTTGTCTACCTTCCAGTTTACTGCACCAAAAAAACACCGTCCTAGTAGCAAGTAGCAAGTAAAGCAAGTAGTAAGTGAGCCCCTCCATCCTTGATAAAATCATACCTATCCATCCATACATCCATTTATACTCCTGAGCGAAGACATCGAAGGAGAACAAGAAGTAGAAACAGGAAAGAAATAGAACCTGAACTGAATTATTCCCATCTCCCCTCGATCTCAACGGCTTTTGCGCCAGCGACTCTCCTCGCACTTCCACTCCCAGCCCCATACAACATTTCCATCAACTTCCCCTTCTGCGTTTCTCTAACTTTTCCTAGATACCCACTGGCATCTTCTAGACCTTGGATTTGCTCTTCGACTCGAATCGTACTACTGTTTGTCCTTACGAGAGGGCTGACTAGTTTCTTTCTCAGATAGTCTAGATTTGCTCGCAAAGTTAATAATTTGCCGTTGTGGTCAAGAAGGACGGATTTGTTTTGGATAGTCTTGGAACGTATGTTGGCGAGGAGCTTTTTATTCTTTTCGAATTTATGGAGGGTGCTCGAGGAAGGACCGAGAAGTTTGGTCCAGAGAGAGGAGAGAAGTTTATCTTCGTCCATTTCTTGGGTGTCTAGTTCGCGGGAGGCGCTACGAGATAATGCTTTAAACTGATGATCAATTTTCTCAAAAATGCGAAAGAGAGCAAGAGCATGAGTGAGCTCGGAGCTAATCGCATCTTCGAGAACCGAGAGAAATTCATTGAATGTTCTTTGCAGGGTCTGGCGTGTTCTTTGAGGCGATGACATGCCGAATATGTTTGTTGCGACAACACCGATTCTGGTCGGAGTGCCGGTCGGAGTCTCAAAAACACCCACTCGACTGAGGAGCGTGTGTATATTGTCAAAGGCTGAATTAAGAGGTGATGGTGGAAGATGATTAAGTTGAGCAAGTTCCCGTTTGGCCCAATCCATAACGATTAGAATACTAGATATGTCAGATGATGTCACAACACAGAAATAGAAAATGTTACCCATCGACGTCTCCATCCACGTTAGCAAAGAATCTAGTTAACTCAATAGACAAGTCTTTGAGAGTTTCACTCAGTTCATCAAGTTCCGCAACAATGACGGGCGCAGAAGTCATATTTGTCGAGCGCACACTCTCACAAAGATCCCAGACGGCAATACCTGTCTGCTGTATATCACCAATCTGCTGAATTCCATTTTCGGAATAAAAGATTAGAGGCTCAAAGGCTCTTGCGAGTCCTGCGACCTTGATAAGATCTGGGACAGGGGTAGTTGGGAAGGTTGAAAAATGTTCGTAGGGTTAGGATAGAAATGATCGCCACCACCAGAGCACTGCATTATTGAAGCCCATGAACTCATAATCTTCTCAAGTCTTAGACTCATGGATGAAAATGCAGCTTCAAAAGGTTCTGTACGATGTTGTACTTCCGTTTTGAACGCGAACCGAATAACTTTTTATACATCAGCATTTGAACCAATACAATTGCACCAAGTTTCATACAGTTGTTCGGGTTCTCCATAGAAGGTGCCAGTGCGCCACCTTCGTGGCCATTCTCCTGTTTGATGACAGTGCCGAGCGTCTTTCCCAAATCACGATTCCGAGGAGGGTGTGAATCAGGCGACGGACTTCTCTTCTTCTCCGGCGATATTGAACCGGTTGGCAATCGCGTCCTTACCGCCGCCGCAAGAGTCGGATCAGATCCCCCACCCTCATCCGCGCTTTCATATTCGGGGCTGCTCTCTCTCGAAAAGTTCCCTATGCCTCTTGCCCAGTATGTTATTATGCCGATTCCAAAAGCCGCTGCTTCGGTTGCCGTTTTCCTCTCGTCTCCATGCTGGTGGACTGTAACCACCCCGGGATACCGAGTCTCTCAGTTCGTCCTCCGAGTCCGTGTCGCTGCGAAACCCGAATGTTGGGAGGGGTAGCCAAAATGACGAGGGGGTTGTGGTCTATCTCTATGCTTCCTTGTTCGAAATCCTGCAGAGATGCGTTTAACGAAGGATGATCGTCGAACATGCCTTCCAGCTCCTCTATCGTCGTTCCCATGATTCTGATTGTTGGGATGATTCTTCAGTGATCTTGTTGATGCGCTCCACGTGGGTAAAGGAAACCTTCTGATTCGGACAAAGTAGAGATATGCGAACGATATGATTATGATCAGCAGAAAGTACTAGGTGCGATGTTGAAGTTAATCAGAGTGAAATGAACTTGATTTTGGATAGTAAATATGGACATGACCATCCAAAAAGAGTCCTCCCTTGAATGATTGTTTACCGTCGCGTAAACGTGAAGAATTTATGAATGTGATTCATATGACTATGCGACTCTTATTCCTTTTTTGACGTGTGAATGCGCAAAGGGAGGGTGTTATGTGTGTGGGTTGGGGTTTATGTGAGTGAGGGAGTGAGGGAGTGAACTGATAGCGATAATTGATAATCGATAATCGATAAGTGGGAGAAGATGGAAAAGGCGAAGGGATGAAATGATGTGGGTGGGTGCTCAGGTTGCAGGTGGGTGGATGGATGGATGGTGTGCAGTATACGGAGTAGTACAGTACGGGATAGAGGGAGGAGGGAGGAGGATAGGATACGGTCGAGGGAAATAGAGTTGGAGCGTTTAAAGCGTGGATGATGATGGATGAATGGATGATGGATGATGGGGGAGGGGGAGGGGAGGGGGGGAGGGGTGTGGTGGGGGTGGTGGGATGTGAGTGGTGGGTGGGATTATTAAGTGGACCTCGATTGGTGGATTATGATACTAACCTTATATAAGCGTAAAATGTAGTGGGGTGGGGTGATGATTGGAATATGGATGGATGAGAGAGATGGATGGATGAGGGAGATGGATGGATATGGGGATGGATGGATAGGGATATGGATGGATATGGAGATGGATGGATATGAATATGGATGGATGGATGGATATGGATATGGATGGATATGGATATGGATATGGATATAGATGTAAGGAGGGAGAGAGGGAGAGGCAAACAGGGAAGGAAGGGAACGTACTAAGGCCCTAGCTACCTAGCCTAGTACGTAGACCAGTAAGTAAGGAAGGAAGGAAGGAGCGAAGAAGGAATGGGAAATATGAGTATATGGATGGATCCACGGACAATCGAACATAAACCCAAATTACCTAAATAGGCAATAAATAGGCAATAAATAACGTAGTGGAGGCAGATGGAATCTATTTTTTGATACTTTGTGATAAAATAGGCCCAGGTGGGTACTAGGCAGGTAAGATAGTAGATAGTAGATAGTAGATACTAGATACTAGATACCAGATACTGTAATAATCAAACCCCACCACACCTCCAGCTCATCTTTCCACTCAGTATTGTATTCTGCCCTTTGAGCTGCCTCTAGGGCTACTGTAGCATTATTTCTCATCAAAGTTCCTCCTACTCTGTACATTTTAGTTAAATGCATATTTAATGAGATAATAAAGATGGGTATCCATGGATTTATATAATATAATATAAATCTTTATAGATAGTATTTATATAATCGTTATATGGAGATGTAAATCTGCGATCTTTATTACTAGAGTAGATAGTAGAGAGTAAAAAATAGAGTATCTACCTATTTATATAATAAGATTATTATTTTAACTACTAGGTAGATATATCACTATTACTACTATTACCATCACCACCGTCCTTATCATCACATTATTAATATATATATATATATATATAATTATAATAATAAAACATGGCTTAAATACATTATAGTTACTATATTCTACAAATACAAGGACAACCTTGAAGTATAATACAGATGGATAAATATATAAATACTTTCTCTCCCTTTTTCTTCCCTTCTTTTCCCTTTTCTATCTTTTAATCTTTTTATATATCTTTTTACCTCTTTATCTCTTTACCTTTTTATTTTTTTACCTTTCTACTTTTCTACCTCTCGACCTCTTTATCTACCCATCACACCACACTACACCATACCACATCACCCTGCCCATCACCTACTAATAAATACTCACAATACAATACAATACAATACAATACAATACAATACAATACAATACAATACAATACAATACAATACAATACAATACAATACAATACAATACAATACAACACAACACAACACAACACAACAACTTCTCTCCCCTCCCTCCACTCACCCACCACCCACCCACTTTTCCCATCCTCAACCACCAATCCAACCACCGCTGCGTTGTCCATCCATCTAGCCCCCCTAATCCCAGCCCAACACCTCCCACCCAATCGCACCCCCCCAACGCCCAAATCCAAAGGATGAAGAACCGCAAGAAGCCCCCCAGCGATTGGTCGCGCCGCACCGCCCAACACGTACACGATCGTCTCCTCGGCCCTCTCACCCAATCAGCGCCGTGGCTGAGATACACCCATGAAACACATACCCAATGCCGGTATCGTATCGTATCACTCACGCGCGAGAGAAGAGATCGGGCGATCAAAGCGTTTTGTCGGTACGTATGTATGTATGTACTATGTACAGTATGTCTGTATGTATGTAGGTAGGTAGGTAGGTAGTACAGTATGTACGGAGTGCGTGCTACTGTAATTATGGAGGACTTCGACTTTCCCTTGCGTGGAGTTTGCTTCTCGCCAAAAATGTACCGTGAAGCTTAGAATGTCTTTGTTACCCGAACCAGCCATCGCATTATTACAGTCTTCAATCATAATGTGCTGAATCACTTTGTCTTTCAAAAGACAGCTTTTCGCATACGTCACAATCTTCTTTTGCCCCCTTTCTTTTGGCCTGTAGAACATCAAATGCCTTTCATTTCATGCATGATGTTGTGACTATCTAAAAATGCTACCTATTCGCTATGCTGATTACAAAATATACTACAGTTGCTTTCCCAAGGCTTGTGTGGTTCCTCCGACCCCCTTGCTCGCCATCCCTCAAGTGTGTTGATTTCGTAGATATTGTATCATTTTGAATCACAGTACCGATAAAATCTGAAATCTGTCGTCTGCTTTGCTGTCCAGAGATTGATTCGTGTGCAATTTGTGTAAAAGGAAGAAGGCTCATCATCATCATCATCTTCCACCCGCCATTACACTTCTGTAGTATCCCAAGCTCAAATCAATCGTGTGCTTCAGGTATCTATCCTCTGTGAGGGGCAATCTCAAAACCTTTGGTAAGTCCACGTTCTGTTTGACGTGGTTAGTACTAGTCACACGAGGGGGGCCGATGGAATCTTCTTACTTCACCCTTCTTCTCCATCTCCACCACGGCCTTCGCCACTACTCCACTAATCGTTTCGATGGCCACTGTCTCCATAAAAGCGGGGTGGCGCGATTCCTCCACGACGGCCGGTAAACCAGCCAACAATCTATCCAATACCGCAAGATCGAGCTCTTGGCTCTTCTTTTGGGTTTCAAGTAAGGTGAGGAAGTCCTGATAGATTTCACCACCCAGGTGCCACTCGGAGATGGCATTCTCTTTACCCTCAAAGCTTGCAAGGATTTTGCGAAGGGTGACATAGTCATATTCGATGATTGCTTTGGGAGCAACCTCCTTTGCAAAAGTGCGGTGAGCTTCCTCGAACAAGCCAGCTTTGGTCAGACATTCAACTTCGCTAAGTGGATCCTTCCTGACACTTCGAGTGTACAATGCTTTTGCCTCCCAGATCCATGCCACTGGGATCTTGTAGTTTTGAACCAAGGTGATGAAACTCTGGCTATCTTCGGAGCCGATCTTGGCAGCATGTCGTGCAAGATGGTCTTGGATGGATTTTGCTCGAGCGTTGGTCGACGACAAGTGAAGTAGAACGAAAACTGCATCGAGCCAATACCCTTCATTGTTAAGCTGAGAAGCGAAGGCCAAAGTAGTTTGGTCTTTCTTTTCCTCAGCAGCTCCCTGATAATCCAGTGCACCAAAAGAAGTTAAAGCTCGACTCAATTGCCAAGAAAGGCGCATATCCAAGGGTGATAATTGTGAATTCTCAGGCCGTAGAATTGCCTCCAGATCTGCATCATCGTAGGCATACAGTTTTAACAGTCCCCAAAGAAGATCCTCGCGTTCATTAAGCTGTTCATCTTGCCATAACTTGGGAATCTTCTGTTCGACGTACCAGGCCTGAGGCCTGGACGTCTCCTTATCTTGGGCCATGTCTTCGTCGAAGATCTTTACTGCACTGTCAAGTTCTTCGTTTGCTTTAATCGCATACCACAGTCTCAGGCCAAATGCTTGTCGCCAATCAAGTCCGAAGCGCTTTGAAATAACGAAGGACTCAATGCGATCTTCCATATGAGGTGCTTTGTTGCCATCACAGACACAAACATTTCCTGCAAGGAGTTCGTAGAGAGCTCGAATAGGCTGACTGAATTCAGAAAGGGCTTTTGTGCTCTGCCATTGCGACAACTGCTCACGAATATCTTTCTTGAGACTTTCCTTGCCACCAATCATTGCAACAAGTGTAGCAAGATGGAAGTTCTTGCCGTTGACAAGATGTCCACAAGCTTCTGGGATGTTGTGACCGGACAATGAGGCGATGGCCTTTTCTTCATTTGATCTAGCCATTGCGACATGTTGCGCTGATGCCTGAGAAACCAACTTTTGCCAAAATGCAGACAGCTTGTCTTTGCGTAAACGCTCGGTCGCATTTTCAATATGCTCAAGTTCTTCAGGGATATCAATAGCGTCAAAGAGAATGCTAGCGAGTTCCCAAACGAGCTTTTCATGGACTACCGATGGATCTCGGACATTTTGCTCATCGAAGAAGTCCAGGAAAGAATATGAATCTGGTAAAGCTGCATAAGGAACGCCCTCGAAATCTTCAACAACTGTCAAATATTGATGTTTCTTCAACGCATCCGCTGAAGACTCGTTGGAAAATTTGGCGAACCGAATGTTACTGGCCTCAGCGATTCCACTCTTTTGAATAGTGAGGAGGCCATCCTTCTCACGAGCCCTACGCGATTTAGTGAAAGGCTTGGAATCGGCAGATGCGGCGTATACTAAGGTGCCATCCGGACCCCAGCTTGGTTTGACGGAGTCATGGAACGCGCGATCCCCTTCCGGCATCTCTGACTCATCATCACCAATCCTGGATTTTTTGTTGAAGGGTTTCTGTAAATACAATTGCTTAGCATTCTACTACATAAATATTAGGTACATGAGTGGACGCAACGGACGGTCCCGTGAACTATCATCATTGCGTGCAGAAAGGTTCAGCAAGGAAAACCAACCTCAAAATTATCACCCCTCTTATGATTAGAAACCTTTATAGGACTTGCGACCTTTCCGAACAAGTCATTATGAACATCCATAATAGACGCAAATCCATGTGTGTTAGAAAAGTCCTTGTTAGCTGTTGGGATTTCAGTTCGTGTCAAGGCAGACTGCTTTTCGTTTCCATGAACATCAATGAGGCTTTTGAGAACAGCACGATCCTGCTTCTTTGGACTGGCAGTTGCTCTCAATGTAGCCGCCCAATCATTTGCTGCCGGGAATCTAAGCTTAGACGGTGTATCCAGCTTTTGTGCTCTTGCCCTAGCTCGAACAATTGCACCAGGTGTCCCAAATTCTATCGTATCATCTCCATCTTGCGAGTCCTCCATTTGCTCCGCGGTATTGTCAATTTCTGGAAAAGAGCCCGCCATCTCTTGATCCACGATACTGACAGATTCATCGTTCTCATAGACGTCGTCTTGGTCAATCGGTTCCTCGACGCCGCTTTCTGACTGTGAACCCACGGAGCGATTATCTAAAAAAGACTCCTGGTTCTGAACAAAGGTACTTTCGACAGATTCATCCTCTTCATAAACTTCCTCGTTGTCAAACGCGCCTGGAAGGATCTTCTTCTTTCTGAATTCGAATGTATCCTCAGGGTCCGACTCTGTTTGGGTCAAATCCATGGAAGATGCAAAGGACTGATCAAAGTATTGAGGAGTCGCCTTTGGCGTACGATTTCGTGGAGTTGGTGTGTCTGGAGGGGCAGTAAGAGTACTATTTCCAAACTCGCTAAAATTTTCTCCTTCCACTTCCATGTCATCTTCATCATCATCTTCATCATAATCAAGTCCATATACTGTATAGTGCGCAACTCTAAAGACCCAGGTTCCATCCTCATTGTTATAACTCACGAATTCGGTATCTGGCACAGTCTGTAACTTTCTGATATGCTTCTTCAAGCGTGCATCATCGGTTCCCCTCTTGGAGGCATTGCGAGGCCATGAATTATACAAGGTGATGGTGGATGGAACATTGAGTCCACCACCGACTTGAGGTTTCTGAACTGGTGCATCGTCTGGATAAACTTCCGCACGTCTGGTTTCAAGAATAACGATTCTGTCAAAAATATCATCAAGATTGATACCATCAAGATTCACCGGGGTATCAAAATTGATAATGCCAACACCCTCACGACCGACCGAGAAGTGGGATATCTTTTGACGTTGATGGCGAGTCATCTTCTCAATGTCTTCCCTTGAAGGTGACATCCAGTATTGGCCAACAGATGTGTCACGAGGAGATTTAGGCGACTTGGCTTTATTCTCGTCAACGGGAATGAGTCGATTATCAACTTCGGTCATCTCGGGTGAAGTACGACCAGGGCTAGTTTCAGAGTTGTTCTTAACCGGGCTCAATGGGTTGGTAGCTGCTGCTCCGTTGCCATTAGCAGTACCGTTAGCGCCGCTATCACCATTGGGGCTGGATGATGATCGCGGTGTCTCGAAAGTGACCTGTTTTCTAATAATTGGCCTGCTGGGAGATTCGGCTGATGTATCTGGAGTAACAGGATTCTTGAAGAGATCTGAACGAACGTTGCGATTGATAACAAGTTTCTTGAAGCTTCCACCGCTTCCGTACTTTGTACTGATACTTGAAGAGAAGGCACCAGGTGCTAAAATGCTATCATCGCTGTGGAAACTGCGACGAAGGCTATTACCTGACATACTCTTGCTCAGTGCTCTACTGCCATTAAGTAAGCTGCTGCTGAACATCGAAGGTGTACTTCCCGCGGTCGAAACGCTTCCCGGAGTATAGGATAAACCGAAGCCACCACGAAGTGACTTGCTGGGGGTGTTGAATCGCGAAGAGCCAGATGCATTTAGCTTGTACAACGGGAGTGCAGCCGCCTTCTTCTGTGTGCTGGCACTTGTCAGTGGGGTTGCGAGAGGTCCAGGATTCTTGAGTTGCTCCTGATCCTTTCTCTCGGCAAACATAGAGGCAGTGCCAAAAGCTCTGGTATCATTGATACTGGTGCTTAATGACTGAGGTCCACCCCCTTGTTGTGATGTATTGAAGATTGAACCTGTTCCAAAGATGGAAGTTTGAGGCTGAGCAGGTTGTTGCTGCTGTTGTTGACCAAGTGTAGATGAACCGAACAAATTGGGCTGCTGTTGAGTTCCAGAGTTACCAAACAGGCTGGATCCTTGCTGTTGCTGGGGCTGGCCAAACAAGCCACCAGGTTTCTGCTGGTTGTTCGTATTGTTTCCGAGGCTGCCACCAAAGAGACCAGTACTTTGCTGGGGCTGGTTATTTTGGTTCGTAGCACCGAAGCCACCACCACCACCACCGCCGCCAAATAAGCTGCTTGTACCAGTATTGGTTTGGGCAGCGGGCTGACCGAAGAGACCGCCGGTTTGAGCTGGCTTAGCACCGAACAGACTGCTCCCTGTGTTGGTGTTGTTCGCACCACCAAACGGACTATTGTTCGTGGCTGCTGTCTGCGAACCGAATAATCCTCCGGTGTTTGAGGCAGCAGGTTGCGAACCGAAAAGACCAGTAGTAGCTGGCTTCTGTTGAGTGTTTCCGAATAGACCTCCGCCCGTGTTGGTATTGGTGTTGGCTGATCCAAATCCTCCCCCAAAAGCATTGGTCGTAGCTGGCTGTTGCTGAGCAGCACCTCCAAATCCAGTCGTTGCACTCTGTTGTTGAGTGTTTCCAAAGAGACCTCCTCCGGTATTAGTATTAGTCGATCCAAAACCACCGCCAGTTGACCCAAAGCCTCCAGTCGAGGCTGCGGGCTGAGTGTTACCGAAGCTGAAAGCAGGCTTGGCAGCAGCAGTAGCGTTGTTATTTCCGAAGAGACCTCCGCCAGTATTGGTGTTGGTCGATCCAAATCCACCACCGGTAGAGCCAAATCCACCAGTGTTTTGATTGTTGGCAGTCGATCCAAACAAGCCGCCTCCGGTTTGCGCTTGAGGTTGAGAACCAAAGAGTCCGCCCGTCGCAGGTTTTGGGGCCCCAAAAAGTCCACCACCAGCTGTAGCAGTATTCGAACCAAATCCTGTGCTAGCTGGTTGACTTGTACCGAAGCCTGTCGCGGTTGACCCACCCCCAAACATAGTTGAACCCGTTGTTGTGTTATTTGTCGCCCCAAATCCTCCCGCTGGAGCTTGATTGGAGTTACCAAATCCGCCGAAATTTGTGTTCGTGCCAAATGCACCACCTTGGTTTTGATTGTACCTCAAACCCTTGGAGTAATCAGCCAACCGAAGCTCCTCGGGTGTAAAGTTTTTGTAGGGCTGTTGAAAGGAAATGCTTTGGTACGAGTTCTGCATGGAGGAATTTGGCTCCTTCTCGACAAATGCTGAGAAAGGAACAGCTTGGGTGCCTTCACATTGGGTGCTTGAAGCAGCTGCTCCAAACCCGGTTCCTGTGTTGTTCCCAAACCCGGTACCTCCTCCGCCAAAAGCTGAAGGTGTACTGGTAGTAGCAGTAGATCCGAAGCCGGCAGGCTTGCTTCCAAATAATCCACCTCCTGTATTGGTCGAACCAAACCCTGATGTAGGTTGAGCGGTACTTCCAAATCCACCACCACCAAATGCACCAGTCGTTCCTGTCGTGGCTCCACCTCCAAACATATTACTGCCCGTTGTTGCAGCTGTACTTCCAAATCCAGTAGTTGCCGGCTTTGCTCCAAATCCTCCGAAACCTGTAAGATATGTCAGTAACCCACCCCCGCCCGAAGCATCAAAGGGACAAAAGAAAGTAATAAAACGCGTCATCTGGAAGCAAGTCGGTTTCGCAGTTGAGATGGCTTGATTGTAGAATGGATGGCTTGAGAGCAGGAGTGCATGCGACAAGAATGCGATCCAAGGTACGAAGAGCTATCGAGCTGAATAGAATAATCCAAGGAATTAGAGCGTCAAAACATCGACATACCAGTACTGCCGCCAGCATTGCTCCCAAAGCCTGAAGAGGCACCACCTCCAAACATACCTCCACCGGTGTTGTTATTAGTACCGAAGCCGCCGGTATTGTTGGTGGCACCAGAACCGAAAACTGTGGGAAGTAGACGATTCGAGTAAGCTTTGAGTTCGACGAAATCGCAGACGCTTCCCGGTATTTCCAGATACCCAGCAAGTTGGACGTAAAAGTAAAAGATTTGACCTACCTGAGCCGGTGTTGTTGGTAGTTGAACCTCCAAAGCCTCCAAATCCAGTCGGTTTATTTTGTTGACCGAAGCCACCACCAAATCCTCCCCCGAACGACATCTTGATTGATTACCGACAGTATTAGAAGAAGGGTTTGGGTTCCTGCTAAACGTCGCAGATCGCGGAAACAAAAGGTCGCCTCTTTCTTTGTATGCAGGTGAGGTTGATCAAATCGCAAAAAGACGAACGCGCAAAAATGGATAGATTGCGCTCAGTGTCGAGAAACTGGCGCGTGCATTAGAAATTGTAAAGAGAGTGTCGGAAAGATCATCAATAACAAAGTAAGTTGGATGATCTGTGTTTTGAAGAATTGAAGTTGGGGGATTTTGAAATTGTTTTGGGGGTAAATAGAGAATTTGAAGGGAGAAGACGCGCTGAATTGTATTGGAGTGTAATATGATCGGTCGTTGGAAGAAAGTTCGGCTAGGGAAATAGAAAAGGTCTACGGGTACCTAAGGTTAAGAATAAGAAGAGCTTTCATGAATTGGAACCTTGAGCTTTTTCAACCAATCAAATTCGCGAAAAGATGAATTGGACCAGTGAATGATCGAGATTCAAACAAAGGAACCGTCAGTTCTACGGAGGAAGTTGCCTTAACAAATATTATATCATCATTTATCCCATCCATGTCATGAATACCCGTGGACTACTGTAGGTAGCTACATCTACCTAGGTAGATTCAGATTCAACAGAGCTTTAGACACGTGACTAATAATAATACAATACAATACCACGAGTGTTGCTACCTAATATAAGTGCGCAGCGTGTGACCTACCTACCTAGTAAGTATCTACTAAAGTAGGTAGTGAATGTTTTTTTGTTTGGTCACATGATTCACCGTTCTATAATCAATACCAAGGTGTTCATTCTTTTTGATCGTTTTTATCTTTCATCCATGAATAGCACAGCAAGTATACAATACCTAGGTATATATATATATATATATATATATATATTTGGTTGGTTGTTGACAACAAATAAACCCTTCAAGCGTTTAACGACCGATGATGGTCATTATGAACAAGATATCGATATCAATAAATAAAGTATATTGCGGTCTCTGCTGATTAACGTCTAGACTTCGAATTCCAGTATTGGGTCCGAAAGCGTTCAACGTCGTACCTTGAAGCCTGTGAATTTGGAGATGTTTCAACGATTATAGCTTCTAAGGGCAGATGATACGAATCTATCTGATTCGACCTCATCGATACCAGAAAGCAGCGGTCGCAACGACTTTACCATATTATGAATCATGCATGAACTGAACGGTCAGTTACGCCATATCAAACACAAGTCTACAACTACAAATCAAAGTTGTGAAGACACCCTAGGTCTGTATGAGAACGGATCCTAACGGCGCAGTAAAAGCCTTGATATCTTGCCTCAATCCCGAAACTAGTACATCTTACCTGGCGGTAATTAAGTTCTAGGCGAGTTCTTCGAATCCATTAAGATTCGGCGTGAGTCACAATCCGCGGTTTCGAGCGGTATGAAACCTTCTATTCTTGGAGTATATTACTATGCTGCCGACAAGGACAATTCCCAGGTATGCAAAACTACAGTTGGTTCTACATTCAAGCAAGCAACGAGGATGGGTACAGCAGTTCAAAATACGCGTGGGTATTTCTTATGTGCACTTGTAGCGACCGTACGTGTGCTACAGGCTGCGGAACCCAATCATATCCTCACACAAGTAGCATACTAAGGTGCTGTATGGGCCAAGTCGAATGCAGAAAAAAACATTAGCTATTCCGCGCAGCTATATTGCTTGGCTTTGCTCAAATCTTTCAATGGAACGCAAGATGTGCGGAACTTGGTAATATCATAGGCCAAGCACAGGTTACAATGGTCTCACTGTCGATGCTCGAGATGCCCGGATCATATACCATGAACTAGATATATTTTCGTCCGCATGAGCCCAACGACTTCTGCTGGTGGTGGCTTAATCGGTCTCTCTGGTATCGTTCCGTTTCAAAAAGTCACTCTCAAGTGATGTTGCTATGCTGTTAATTACAAAGGCTAGAGCAGCGTTGATTCCACTGGATCTGATGTATCCGCCAAAGAGTAGAGCCACTGGTAGCATCACGCTCCGTCTTGTCTTGTATCCGATATTTCTGTTGCAGAAACTCATAGCAAGATCACCATCACCGATGTTATGAGGCGAATTAAGGAGCTCGAGAGTCCACCAAAAGACACTTCGTATAGAACTACTAGGTAATTGTCCTACAAGGTTGATAATAATCACTTGAAGTAATAGTCATGACCATTCAATGAAGTACCTACCATAGGTAGCACCTACTTTTGTAGTATTATTGTATTGTTATTGTACAGTATTACCGGTCTCGACTATTCTGTACCGAGAGCTTTTCATTACTGTACTCCTTAGCTCTCCTACGCGAATCCCCTGCATTTCACCTACGACCTTTCCTCCCGGGATGACTAAGCACAAGTTAACAATTAACGCGTCCGGCTGATGTTTTATTATTCCGTCTCGTCTCACGTCTCTCAAAAAGCTTAACGCGTAAATTCTTGAACTTGAAACGGAAAAGGGTAGGTTACAGTACCAACTGACTAGTTTACTCCCATCAACCCATCATAATTGCTCACATCGCTCCGTCCCACTTCACACCCTGTCCCGACAAGTATAATAATAGCTTCCCAGCCACTGACAGCCAGTCTTTTCTAGACTTAGACTTGTATCTTACAATTAATAGCCACTTTTTTCCTTCTCCCACATTGGCGCGCAGTGTTGTTGTGTTCGATGGCATCAGCAAGTCAACCGCATTCTTCCTTCCCCGCGCGTCCCTACAATAACATTCGCAATCCTCCTCCAGCTGCTTTTGGCACACAATCACAACCGGCTTTGGCTTTGAGGCAGAAATCGCAATTGGAGCGCGAACGCCTGGAAAGGGAAAGGTTATCCAAAGAGAATCAAGCCCAGATCCAACAACCTGGGGCGCCGCCCGCTGCTCCAATGAACATCTTAAGTGACGAACAGAGGGAGGAGATCAACGAAGCTGTATGTTCCCCCTCTCCCTCTCCCTCCCCCGCGCCCCAAACCCCATTGCGCCCACGCCATGATGGAAAATCGCCGAGATCGCATCACTCTCCCTCGAGGTAGATCTCGGGCCACGCCCACACAATGCGCTGACACACACACACACACACAGTTCGGACTCTTCGACAACGACAAGGACCAAAGAATCGACTACCACGAATTCAAAGTCGCCCTCAAAGCCCTCGGCTTCGATCTCCCCAAACCCGAAATCCTCACCCTCCTAACCACGCACGGCATCGCCCCCGACGCCGCCCCCCGCCCGGGCGGCGTCCGCGATCCCAACGTTCCACCGGGACGCCTCCTCCTTACCCTCCCCTCCTTCCAATCCATCGCCAGCAATCTAATAGCGCAGCGCGACCCGCGCGACGAGATCCTGCGAGCCTTCGCATTATTCGACAGTGATGATAAGGGCATGATAACACTAGAGGATCTGAGGAGGGTGGCGCGAGAATTGGGAGAGGGGCTCGAGGAAGATGAGCTCGTGGCCATGATTGAGGAGTTTGACTTGGAAGGCAAAGGCGGGGTCGGGAGGGACGAGTTTATCCAGATATGTATGGGATGATGATCCCACGCCCTTCTTTTCCATCTTCATCTCCATCTTCATCTTCATCTTCATCTCCATCGCGTCAACATTTACCCATTGGATTACCACCCGTCGAACCCTCTGGAAGCAATGCGCCTTTTATCCCGTTACGTTTCATTGGAAGCAAAAAATCAGATTCGCCAAACCGTGCTCTTCGATACCAAGGATATGAGCAAGAGCCCTGTTCTGATTACAGGATCCCTTTTGCGTTTCGTCTTATGTGTATATCACATCGTCATACCATCATCACCTGAAGGAGTAAAGCAAGGAGTACCGGCGTCGGATTGGGTTGGGTTACAAAAGGGGGCAGGCATTGCATGGCCTTCATGTAGGTACGCATAATTACAGTACAATTTCAGGATACCACATCCGCATTCCACTAGCCATCGATCATCTCTTCACTCGAGTATTCTGTATGGGAGTCAAATTTCTTCACCCCCGGTTCTCCTGTTCAAAGCTCACTTGTATCCACCAGATGGCAATGGCAACATGTATCACCCGAATGCACCGTGCCAAATCATTGGGAGTCGTCCTTCAATTAATGATCACCGATGTTCACACTTCAAAACCCAATTTATTCTACCCACACCTACTGACTCATGCGTTGAAGTAACCAGTCCATCTCGCTCAACATTATCCTCTCCTCTCCTCTCCTGTCCTGTCCTGTCCTACCCCCTCCATCCCATTCCAATCTGCGTGGCATATTATCTCAATCTCACAATGCGCTCAAAACTCTTTTCAGAATAAAAATTCTTAATTGCAAAGAAGGATAATAACAATAGAAGAAGTAAAAAAGCCACCACACGCCTGCTAAGCAAAGGGGGGGTGCATAACCAATTCGAGGCTCCCAAACAAGTTTCATGTCGAAGTGCAAGACTTTGTACTTTCCGCTCTTCCCATACTGCCAGTTACCATCCTTCCCCGGCTGCCAACTACCATCTAAAATTGTATCAAATCCCCACCTTGCCCGTTTTGTCCCTGTTGAGGTCTTGGACCAAAAGGATTGCTTGATTGGCCAAATCCATTTGTGCCGCCATTCATACCAGCAGGTCCAGTTGCAGCTGGGACCTGGCGACCAAATGGACTGCTGCCGAACGCGCCAGGTGTATTGTTTTGATATGTCGTCTGTGGCATGCCAGTGTATTGAGTCTGGAGGAATGGGTTGTTACCGGTTTGTTGTTCGTGTATGCGTCCTAAACCAGCGCCTGCACTATTAACAAACGTTCCCGGGGCAGTGTGTTGGGCTGGGATTCTAAGGTTCCCGGTGTTTCCAAAAGTGTCCATTCCATCGCCGCTAGACAAAAGTGCATTAAGCTTAGCTTCATGTTCGGATACTTCTTTTTGGGGTGCTGGTGGTGAAAATGAGGTGATGGGATTATAAGACGGCGTATTGTTGAATGATGGAGTATTGTTGTATTGTCCCAATGTCTTCTGTTCTTGGAGAGTAGCAAGTGTTGGTTTGGATGCAGCGGAACTGGTCTGAGGGCGGGCAAGAGATGTCGCAAAAGGATTGTTAGATCCAGTCGGCATTGGCTGTAAGGATTGAAGTGGCTGACTCTGGTTTGTGGCCCATGGATTGTTTGTTCCGGCAGGAACCAGTGGTTCTGGCTGCTGTTGCTGCTGAGATTGTTGCTGGAATTGGTTATATGGGTTAAATCCAGTAGGTTGCGGTTGAAATGATTGCTGTTGCTGCGATGCATAAGGATCAAAACCTGTTGGCTGCGAGGAGAATCCATTTTGATATCCAGTGTTTTGGTAGCCGGTAGGTTGCGAGTTTTGAAAATTCGTGTAAGGATTCAAATATCCTGTAGGTTGCGTTTGCAAATCGATAGGATTTCCTGACCAATCGACGGCTCCTTGTTGCTGGTATCCTTGGTTGAAACCAGTAGGTTGTGCAACTTGAATTGGATCATCATCAAAGAGCGAATGCGCATTCTGCTCTTCTAATTCGCGCCTGCGTAACTCTTCTTCCTCCTGACTCAGCTTGAGAGCTTTAGCAAGATCATCATCGTCCGGTTCGCCGCCCCCTTGCCGACTCTCACGCTTCCTGCGATCCTCTTCTTCCTGATATTTACTGGCCTCGATAGCCAACCTATATTCTGCATCCTCTTCATCGGCGCGCTGTGCTCGGTGTGGACGTTGTCGTCGTGGTTGCGCGTCCGAAGGTTCGGCGAATTCATCCAGACCTGTAACTCTAGACTTCCAGTTCTTACGATCAGCTCGCTCAGCTCGAAGTCGATCCTCATCCAAAATCAAAGACGTTAGTTCCTTGGCGGAAACTCGGACTAGCAACGTAGTTAGCCAGGCTTCCATCTAGTCTTGTTGTAGCAATGCTGACCATTTTGACCAACATCTCTTCCATCTTCATCAATATACTGAAACTCCCTCAAAGTTTTGATGATGTAAAGATTCTTTCGTGCCCATGTCACTACCAACTCGGAACCTTCGTGAAGACAGTAATCCAGCACCTTCAAGGCCTTCAAAACATGTCTCCAGTTTTTACCCTTGTCGTTCAAGCGTTTATCGAGCATATCCATAATCTGATAGAATGTTTCCGCCCTATAGTGCTTGAATTAGTCCTGCTTGTGCTTGCCACTGATGAAGTACACACGAATTGAAGGTCAGTTGGGCGATTTCCGCCATATCTGATCCGACCGGACCCCATGGATCATTACTCGTAGCTAGAATTCATCAATACATGAGTCTGAAGTTTGGCAGACACATCCATACCATTTCGAACTTTGATCTGCACATTGTTATATCCTTTTGTAATGTTCTTGACGCTTCGTACGACTTTCGACATGTTTGCGACTTAATCTCTCCTTATTTGTATACCAAATGAAATACGGAGGTCTGAAGATGTGATCAAGAATCCGGTAGCTATCCAGCTACGACGCGACACTAGAGGAAGCCAGTCGTGATATGCGTTTATATTGGTGGCGGCAGCGTAATGGTTTTGGATGTTGAGGTAACGGCTGTGGTATGGTAATCGCTATGGAATCGCTTGGTATGGTATGGTGGTAATTTCCGATGTTAGTAGCAGGTGAAAAGACCCAGCGCTAGAACTACTTGTAGTATAATAAGTACAACCTTGGAAGCTATGTACGGAGTAGGCTTCAATTGGCCCCGCACTCATTCAGTTCTTGGGATTGAAGGTTGAAGGTTGAAGGTTGAAGGTTGACGGGTAAAGGGTAAAGGGTAAAGGGTAAAGGTTGAAGACTTGAATTTATCAATCTTCTCTTGGTTATTTCTTTGGAGTGCTAGGTAATGTAGAAGGTCGGAAGTTGATGTTTGAGAGGTGTTAAGAAGAGGAAAGGGTTCCAAGGTTTCCAAGGTTGGCTATGTCTGTTTTGTTTATGATGTTTCAAATGATTATAATGTCATGTAAGTCTTGGATACCTGAGTGCTAGGTAGGATATGTATGTACACTGTTCTCCGTACAGTAATGCCGGTCACATTGCGACAATTTATTTAAAGGAGTGCCCGGGTGGCTAATGAAAAGTCGAAAGTTGCAACTTGCAGGTCCGGCCATCGGTATGATGACGATTTAGCGGGAACACCCCAACTTCAATTACTGTGCTACTCCGTAGGGACGGAGCAGATAAGTAGGCAGTGGACCTAGGAGGAACGGTGACTGTACGGAGTACGGAGCATCCCAGAAGTTACCCTCCAGCCGCCATCATGTGATCTGTCGCACTGCTGTTGTTGCTACTGCCACTACTGCTCGTACTAAAATACCACTGCGGTCACTACTACTGCCACTACTGCTCGTACTAAAATACCACTGCGATTACTACTACTGCCAGCATTCTTACTACTCCTACCATCATCAGTATTATCGCCACGAGTACTATTGTTACGATCACCACTGTTACTACCAATACCACCGCTACAGCCACCACCATCACTACTACTTCCACTCATGTTCATGTGCATGTCAGGTACCTCTGAGCTATCATTGGGCTTTGATACATACGACTCCGTACTGTAGTCTGTAGGTACGCAGTAGATAATAATGACTTACGAGATAGTTGCAGATATCTATTTTGGGATTTATTAGAGAGCCTTGGAAATCTAAACCTCCATAATACTTAACCGTTAACCTAAGAATCTTTCAAAGTCTAGGACAGGAAAACAATCATGACAACAACAATAACAATAATCATCAATGTGTTATTTTGATAGTTTCATTTTCGTTTCGTCTACCTACCTAGTATCTATCTATACATTCCTTTTGATCCTATGCTGTACACTGTACAGCTAGAGTATCTTGATCAAGGTTAAAATTTCAACTTTAACTTCAAATGCCTAACAATCCTACAAGTTGTAATCCTAATCCTAATCCTAATCCTAATCCTAATCCTAATTCATTTCCGTTTCAATTTCCATTTCCATTGCTCAACCTCCCTATCCATCCTGCCGATACCTTTTTGTATAGAACAAGAGGTACTTGGTAGCATCATATAAATCCTGTAGCAGGAATTATATTAAGTCGTTCAATCGAGGCATCATGGCCAATCACTAATCGCTAGTGAAAAGCAGTAATAACAAGTACAGTACAGTATAGTACAGTAGGTAGGTATTCCTATTAATCGCAAATTGTCTACGTACCATCTCCTCATCTTGTAGTATTCTGCCTCTCAAACAATTCTTCATACGAAATCATCTCAACTGGCTTGGCGAGCTTGACCTTTGGCTGAATATGTAGACCTGCTGCCCTCAGCATTGCAAATCTAACGGCATCAATCCCGTACTTTCTTCCAGCACGCTTCTCAGACGTGCATGTCAATATTTCTCCAGTTGTAAAGTCGGCATCACCAGACTCTGGATCCGGTTCGACTACGGCTTTCGTTTCCTGAAGGACTTTGTCAAGCCGAGTAAGCCTGTTGCCCAAAGTGTTATTGTTCGGTACTTTCTTCGAGTTTCCAGGAAACAAAATTTTGTCAACCTTTGCCAGGACCACCTGATGGGGTACCTCTCGGGACCTCAACATTTGCAGCATCACACGATCATTCTCTTTGATTCCATGTTCGGCGTCAACGAGTACGAAAGCTCGTTTCAACTGTTTCCTCTTCTCCAAATATTTGATAATTTCCCTTCCCCATTCTGATCTCCCACCATGCCCATATCCCGGCATATCCAATACAACCAATCGGTCACTGTTATCTACAGACCCTTCATGCCCCCCAATAGCAAATGCATTCATACACCGCGTTCGACCGACTTTCGAGCTGGTATGCGCCAATCTAGTATTAAGTAGAGCATTTAGAAGAGATGATTTGCCAACCTAGAACCGCCTGATGTCAGTGTATCCTTAATTTTTACGCTTTGTGTCGGTTGAAACGCCTTAGAAACCACGGATAGCATCGAGAGCGGTGCAAACACAAAAACATTGAATATCGAAAAGTGACAAGGCTTACGTTTGATCTTCCTAAGAAACAGACCTCAGGGCTATCTCCAAACGACATGGAGTAGAACCTCGATGTAGACCACAAGAGCTTTGGGGGCTCTTTAGTAAAAAATCCATTCGCATGAACGAGTTGTGCTTCGTTAGGTGGTAAAGTGTCCCAGTGGTAGCAAAGTTTGGTAGACGGAAAATTCATATGTGGAGGTGTAGGATGATCATGAGGAAGCGATTTGGTCGTGAGTCTTCTGGAAACATTGCTCGCAGAGAATACATGAGATCGCCTCGTACGAGCACATGATTGTACCTTCGAAAATATTGACATTGAATATGAGAAGTGCAATATCCAACCCCAAAACAATAATTTAAAAAGTTGGACGAGGCTGCTGCATGACAAGGCTGAAAAGATGTCGGAGATGTGGATGCCGACATGGCCTAGTAGGTAACCTAGTACAGTAGTAGTTAATTTCTCACTTTGCCTATCGACTTTGTTAGATTCTCCCCCTCATCGGCGCCTGGAATTACAAAAATGTCTTCTGCTACTACACCTACAAAGCTACGGGCACTCTACCGCTCGTTCCTTCGTGAACTTCCATCTCGACCTTTCACGCAAAGCTCTCGTTCACCACTGCAATCCCGTATTCGCCAGACCATAGCCTCGGAAACAAACACACCAATCGAGCAAGCAGAACAATTCCTACAATATGTCAAAGCTCAAAGAATGTATGCCACATTACTTGAGAGATACAACCCGGGGATGAATATGGATGAAGAGGAACGTGTACGTTTGACTGCTAGGAGAGTGGGAATGGATTTACCGGAAGAATTTTCGTATGGAGCGACGGATGGCAATGAGGGCAAAGGGCATTGAGGTTAGGTTGCGACCACAACGGCAGCGTCGCATATGCATATTGATGGAAAGTCATACAAACCTTGATGGCGAACGTTGGTGGAAGATTGATATCGATGGACCTTGTCAGCAGGAAAGGAGCTTAGGGATTTGGTACCTCTTGGAGGATATGCTTGTTCGACGCCTAGAGCGCACTTTCATGGACGAAGGGTTGCTATAAATACGATACCACTTTCGACAAGGTTGGGAAGATAGATGCGCATGAACAAGAGACTGTCTGTGCCGGAATCTGACCTTCACTGTACAGTCAAACCAGGGATGTCCGGGTCGGGTGGTAGAGCAAGGAAACCAGGTCCCATTCGGTAGCCTAGCCTATAGGTACTAATGATATTTATACCAATACCACCAACATACGCGAACGAGTCGTAAACTCAAGCGGTAACAAGATGTTGGGACCTATCTCAACCAGCTTACCATCTGATACTACCTGTGCCGGAGAAATTTTGGTGCGTTCATGCTTGAGAAGACGAGAGACTTTCATCCCATGTCAATAAGCAATGTGAAAATGCAGCTTGTAGGCTCGGTCGGTGGTTTACCAGAGTTATCATATATCGGTTTTGTGAGATCCACTCTATATTTTTGAAATTCCGATTCCTGACGTCAATGAAGTGCCGCCTTGGGTTTAGATGAGGCTTTTGGGGGCTTTTTCCACCAAGTTCGAGCCAAAGTTTCTGTCCAGTGCCGGTATTTATATTCCTTCATATTCCAAGCCAAGCTGACAGACTCGTCAATGCCATATGCTCTACTGGTCCATATCTTCTCTCTCTATATCGATCATTCCAAAATCGACGCTCCAAAATCTCATTGAAACTACCTTGACCAATTCACAGGGCACACTGAGACAAGGACGATACATGACTTATTACTTGTACTTGTAATTAGTTCCTGAATGGTAACTTATTGCAACGGTCAAAAGGCTTAATCGGTGAAGAATAAAAGACAAGATAACCTTGGAAGACATGAGATGAGTCTATTTTTAGATGATTTGACTACTGTAGCACTTTAGTCTCAGCTCCACACAAAATATACTCCATACTCTGTACAGAGTATGGTCGATATTGACGTTGCTTGATTGGTATCTTTCACCAGAAAAATCTAACATCATGAATTCGGATATAAAGGATCCATTGCGCGTACATTCAGGTACAACGCCTGCTTACCCTCAACAGTGCCTTCACATAGGTATCAACGGCAGTGTTAAGGCTTTCCATGCTGTCAAGGCCGTTTACACACCACCTTCAAGAATGCCCTGAATAATAACCTGGTTATGTGCGAGCACGGATACGGAATCGTGCATTTATTAATCGTTGACTGCCAATGACTGGCCGTAAGCGCTGAACTTATCAAATGAAGACTAGCGAACCATATCCATGTTTGAATGCCACAAAAATATCATTTTATTGGCTTGTTGTGAAAATGGCGGAAAGACTTCACCATGCACATCAAACCCCGATAACTCCAATCGTGAGCCATGCCAAATTTGGAACCCTTGAGTTGTTAGGTCTGGTGTTGTAAGGTAAGGATGGCATCTTTCTTTATCCATGCTCCCATGCTCCCATGCTCAAAAACAAGCCATCTCGCCCCTTCGAATCAAAAATCTCCCACCGTGACCTAAGGGGTGGTCGATCTTGTAGGGAAAAAAAGAAAGAGAGACCCTTCACAACTTAGAAATTTCACCTCATCTACCTACATCTTTATGTTCAGATGAGGCCAAAGGCAAAATCGTCTCCGTAAGACGAAAGCCAGGAACCCTCTTGCACTCGAGTGCTTGAGTGGAGGAAACGTCTCGTTCGTCGCAACGCAAATAGCATTTCGTGTTACTATTTATAGATCGGGAGACTTGGAGACGCGACAATGAACCCTCATAGAGAGCATGGCATTCGAAGGAGAATGGAATTGAATCCCATTACAACATCTCTACAAACCACGCCGCCTCATCACCAGACCCCGGGGTCTGCCATTTCTGGAAATATGAGTGCAGCATTTGGCTATCATCCATCACAGTACAATACACCGCTGAGCTCTGTGCGACAGTACAACCCTTCACAATGGACTTCATCTCCCAGCGTTAGTGGTGGTTCAGATGGCTCGCATTATTCTGCCAGACAACCTCGCGATCCAGATGGTACTTACTTTCAAGAATCACTTCTATATTTCTAGTCATGTCTAAAATATGCGCGAGGTAGCAGGAGCTAATGAAAAAGTGCAGTTGTGATTCCAGCACCGCCTCCATACTCTCCACCGCGAAGCAGTCGACCCGCAGGGGGGTCTGACGAACCTATGTCTTCGGCTTCTGCTCCACCACAGGCTTATAGGTCTTCGCCAGACATTCCACATACTCCCCACACTCCAGCTCCAAGTACTCCACATCCGAATTTTCCTCCTCCTCCGGGAGGGCGATCTCGAGCTGGATCAAATGATAGGCCACATGGCATCTTTGGATTTACTCGGAGATCTGCTAATCATCCAGAAAACCCCAGAATGTCACCAGCTTCAAACAGAGAACCAATACCACCAGTTCCACCCATCCCAAGAAGGGCTGTGGAGCCAGTTCGTTCAGAACCCATGGAACCTGTCCCTGTAAATGTTTTACCTCCAGGATCACGTCGAGCCGCATCCACAGGAGCCATCAATTCAGCATCTCCGGCGCATTCGCGAGATTCGTCTACTACTCGATGGCAACCTGGAATGCCTTTACCTCCCCCTCCACCAGGTCTTCCTCCACCCCCAAGATCCCAAAGTATGACCCGTACACTCGAAACCGTAACCTCTCCGCCTACTCGTAGACCACCCCCTTCATCTTCTTTGGGTCCAGTTCCACCCACTCCACTTTCGCCCCCAGTCCAAGCTTCTGCAGCAGCATCAGATTGGCCTACTGAGATACCCGCAGCATCATCTCCTCGAAATTTCCCGGAAGGTCCTACGCTTCACGTTGATACTTCTAGTGCTACTTCTAGTACGGCCGCTGATTCTATATCCGGCTCAAGTTCATCTAGTTTGGCAAGATCCCGAGCAGTCAGAGGAGAGAAAACTATTCGTGAAAGAAGGAGTGAAAGTAGAAGTGGCAGGATAGCTTACCCTGAATCAGCCATTGAGCAATCTAACAATCCATGGGCAGAAGCTATTACTCCTAGTGACATTGTTGTTCCCCTATCAAGGCACCAAACCATTACTAGAGCAACTCCAAGAGCAACTCCAAGAGCAACTCCAAGAAGTGGGAGGTCATCTAACTACTCAGAAACTCCGAGGTCGTCTCAACCAATTCAGCACAGTTTGACCAACCCAGATCGTTCAATTGGGCCTGCTACTGGCTCGAACGGATCAACCCCTAGACCAGTTGCACCCACTCCACCTTTCTCCCCCGAATCCATCAAGTCATCTACAACAGAACAATCACCATCAGTTCCCCCAAAATCTCTACCCACTCCTCCACTCCAGTCAAAGTTGGCTCAAAAGGCCCATAGCCGTCCGCCCTCCTTGATCATCCCTAAAAATGATTCGGTAGTCATTGCTGCTTCGACCCCGTCTCGGCCTGCAACTGGTAAATCAGTCTCGAGTCAAATATCTCAAATGACACCCAATGATGACTTCGCGTGTGCCGCCGCAGAAAGACATGAAATATTCGTTCAGAGAGAAGCTAGTGCTACAAATGATACAGACCGTGTGCGCATCTTTGCAGAATTCATTGTAAATGAGTCAAGAATACGCCGAGACCGTTATGCCTCCGCCATAGACGCCATGGGATCTGAGATTCTAGATTTGACCCGAGATTTATTTCGTCCTAATGTTGGGCCTCGCAGAGACTCGTCAATATCCCGTGCAAGTGAATACACACCTGAATCATCGGCGGCGCCAAGATCTCATAGGGGTTCGCTGGTGGGAGCCATGAAAGAAAACCTACAATTCCAGCATCCTGAACCAAGATCTGGATCACGTCCACCTACAAGACCCAGCTCAAGGTCTAATTCAAGACCTGGATCTAGAGCTAATTCAGCAGGCCCACCATCTCCAGTCTCAACTCAACAAAACCCACAATGGTGGAGTCAATCCGGCTATATGCCTTCCTTATCTCCAATTCCTAGTATGAGTGTCAGTGAAGCACTTGATGGTGCAAGTTCACGGGGACGGCCTTCAAGCAGATGGTGGGAAGTCAGTCAACAAGGATCCGACGGGATTCCCTCATCGAGATTTGAGAGGTCAAAACGAGAATCCAAGTACATGGGTATGCCAAAGGAGTTGCGTGAAGCTTTACAGTTCGGCGAAGGAGACCAGTCTTCTGGATCACCCATGGAGAACACATTTGGCGGCCCAAGTAATCCAGCTTATCTAGGCCCCAATGAATACCCCCCGGAGAAGGTTGGCTTCCGCGAGCCAAGTCAAGTGTCTCCCGTTTTTCAACCAGTCGTTCCACCGACCCTCGTTCCACGAACACCCTTCACACCGAATCCAGAGCACCTCGACGTTTCAAGATTGGTCACATTACCCCCACCCTATCCTCGTCATCATCCAGCAGTAAACAACAATCATCCTGATCTCACGAGTATCCGTACAACTGTTCGTACCTTGAGCGACCTTGCCGAAGTGACTGCCACCAAAGAACGTTTCTTGCGGGATAGTGCCCAAATGCAAGAAGATCAAACTGCCGCAGCCTCCAAACGCCGAGCCTCCCTTCGTCTCCGCATCCAACATGACATTGAAGCTGGAACCATATCATATGCTGATGCAGCTGCCTACGAAGCAGACTCTGCCACTAGCGAGCTTCTCAAATCCAAGGAAGCCGCCAAATCCATCTTTGAATTGTTCCAATCCCAAGTTGTTCTACCGGTCAACGAACTACTCATGACCCGCATTCAATCAGCTACTGATATCTTTGAACAACTCCGCAGTAAACTTTTCAATGACTCACGGGACCAAAATCCCACTTCTACCCAGGAAGAAGGAGATGAGCAACCGGAACTCATTGAGAAATTGACACTTCTGAAATGGATTTTCGAAGCCCGCGAACAGCTCCACCGCGAAGTCTACGAGCTACTCTCGGATCGCAACGATCGATACAAAGAAATGATCATAACCCCCTACCGTCTCTCCAATAATGTTGAAAAGGTGCGCGGTGCTGAATCCTTCTTCGCAGAGGATGCCCAAAAACGCAAACAGGCATTCGAATCCGAGATTCTCAAACGTACCGAGGAATTCATGGATATTATTGAGGAAAACGTAGTTCGTGGCGTGGAAGTTCAGCTTGGTGCTTTCTGGGATATCGCCCCTTCCCTAAGTCGGTTGGTCGAGCAGATACCGAAAGATGGAGATTTGGAGGGCTTCATGATTCAAATTCCCAAGGATGAATATGAGGAAAATCCAAGCTACTATGATTTTCCGATGCAATACTTGTATACCCTCTTAGTTCATGCGGGAAAATCTACATACCAATTCATTGAGAGTCAGACGAATTTACTCTGTCTGTTGCATGAAGTCAAAGTAGGAGTAACGGCTGCAAATTGTAGATTAATGGGGACTCAAAGGGTAGCGCAGGGTGAAGAGAAAGAAGAGGTAGAGAGAGAACTAGAGGCTGTGAGAAGAGAAGAAGAGGGCAGATTGACGGATGATTTGAAGGAGAAAGTCAAGGTAGTGGAGGAACTTTGGAGAAGCGGGCTAGGAAATGAGTTGGACGGAGTCCGAGGGAGGATATTAAGATGGTTGAAAAGGGTTGGGGGTGAACTACCTCCAGATGATGAGGCATAGTGGACATGATGAGCCTTTTTGAACATTGAATGAATGGGTGAAGTGGAAAGCAATGGCTAACGCATGACAACAACGTTATGATATGATATGATTCTGAGCATGGAGTATATATCCGTACTACAGTTAAGGATAGGAAAGGTACAGGGTTCTATGGAGCTTTTTTAATGTAAATATTCATTTCTGTCTACATTCGTTTTGGGGGAGCTTAGGAGCAAATCACTCTAGATCATTGGTGGATGCTTCGCTGTCTTTTCGATACCCCTTATTTATATCATTTTTGGCGTTTTACATATAAGCACATTGATCGAACATATTTCTTTTGGCTGACAGAACTTGCTGGTATTCTCAATGGATATTTGTGGATTTGGTACTAAAGAGCCAGGGTTTCAGACCTCAAGCGGGTATAGATTCTCTGCGTGAGAAACGCCAAGGGGAACGATGAGCCGCTGTGTATCTTGGATGTGTTTGGGTATGGAGATGAAGCTGGTGGAGATGAGTTTTTGCAAGTGCTTGATGATGGTGACCGTGGATATCCGTCATCATTGGGATAGATACATTTTCCAAATTCTTCAATATCATGTATGGTCATAAGTCTTCAAAGTTCTCCTCTTCTTCTACGAGAATGGAAAGATGTATGGAGCAGAATGATAGAATCAAAACTCTAGTTGGCTTTGATACATCCAATAGACGCGCACGTGCAAGGCAGGTACTGTATCTAGGATATTTATCCAACAGATCCCACCCATCATACTAGAATCTCGAATTCTGAGATTCCCTCGTCAGAAACCAAGTTGAGTAATCCCAATTCACCTGCCTCATTATCCATCCGTCTCATTCTTCCGTCACCACATATTCAACAGAAGAAAGGTTTAGAAAGTACCAAGGATGAGTGCACGTGTAAGTCAGGTGATCAATCATCAACACAACTATCAACATAAAACCGTACCTTCCTCACTTCCCTTTTAGTAAAAGTAAAACTTACTAAGCTAGACTCCCACTACTTTTCTCTTTTTTTTCTCGCCTTCAATCTTTCAAACCTTCTCATCTCATTCATGAAAACATCTTCAAGAAAGTCGAGATGGAGGACAATGATGGTGCGAGTAAGAATTCTTCACCTGTGAGTCTTTTCCTTTTCTTTGCAAGCACTGACGATTTGGTAGAGAAAGACGGCCGTGGCCCTTCCAAGGAGATTGAATTGAGAAATTCGGTCAAAGATGCTGCGAGTAAGTCAAGTTCTTCATCTTCGAGTTGTTTCTGCAGGTATTGATGGATAATTGTGCAGAACAGTGCGCTTCAGTACCTGTCACGGAGACTGTAGTGGTCGATCAGGTCGCCGGCATCACTAAAAAAGAGGAGTTCTCCTTATTTCCAAGACTTGCTCGAGAGATCCGTGATATGGTCTGGGATTATGGAATTGACCTCACGACTACGCCATCGCTTGTCCAAATTGATGCCGAAATTCCCAATTTTCCTCTCCTTGCTCATGTGTGCCATGAAGCTCGAGCAGCTTGTCTGAGGAGATACTCGACCTTCAGACACGCTGTGCTGGTGGCACGCTTCCAGGATACTCGAAGGGAACTGATAGAGGACCATGTGGAGTGGTTGCCGAAATGTTGGCAATATGTTACATGGATTGATTTCGAGAAAGATATATTTTATATGGACTGTGACGTATTAAGTTTTTCTGAGAGCAACTGCGACCTCCCTCGGCGTGTTGGAAGGATTTATATGCAAAGGTTGACAGCTGTTAAGAAACTCGTTAGTATCTCCTAAAAAATGCACCTTTAAGCTCAACATGATACCAAACACTTGATAACTCAAAATGATAACCTAGGCCATCAAAAAATACACTGCTGAAACCTTGGCATACAGTCATTATGACTTTTGGCAGACTTTAACTAAGATGTGTCCAAAGCTCATTAGCGTCACGATTGTTCAACATGACGAATTTTTTCATCCACCTCATCATCCATTCTCCTGGCGGTTTACCAAGCAGACCATAGATGAAGCGATAGGCAGCGGGATTTTTAACAACATCAAAAATTCTTTAAGTAATTGTGGTGAATTAAGCTATGAAATTGGCTTTGCGCGACTTGAACTTGATTTCACGCCTAAGAAGTCCAGCGTTTCTAGCTAAGAGCAAAGCACTTGAGTTTGATGAATGAGAAAGATATGGCGGATGAGAGGGGCCGTCCCAATGGATTTGCGAATAAAAAGATAGCTTGGTGAAGAATATTGGTGCAAACTCGCAAGGTCAAATGTACCCCGGTGAACAAGTGAGATTCTCGTATTTGCAAGATAAAATAGCTTGAAATAAGGAATGCGGTATTGATGCGTTGGCTTTGAGTACAACTATGCTATGGGGTGGCGAACTGTGAGCACAATTTGTCTATAATACACAATACCAAAAGAAAGTTGAGAGCCATTACTCATACACTCATGATTCAATAGTTACAGAAGAAACAGAATAACTACATATTGCTCGCTCAAAATGATACATAAATTTATCCAATTTGCCCATCTAGTTCTACCCCGGTGGCCATAGTATCATATTCGAAAGTGGATTAAATGAACAAAAGGATATGGGATAGATATTTAGAACTACTCTGCTGGGAGGTAAATGATAGTGAATATATGAAAATAGAACAAATAACCAAAAAAAGCATACAACACAACTATTTGAGCGTGCTTCGCAGCCCACGGCCACCCTACTTCCCAGGACACCACAACTTCTTATTGTAAACCCATCGTTCCCCCTCCACATCCTCGACCGTATCGGGATTGAACCAAAATTTCTCGCCGTGCGCTCGGTACGACACGCCGCGGAGCCCCACGCCTACTTCGGCAGAGTATGTCCGGTCCTGTGGGGATGCGTATTAGCTCTCTGGTGTTGCGGCTGGCATCGTGATGGGAGAAGGGGAGTTTGGGATGGGGAGGGGGGAGGGTCGTTGATGGGACTCACGGTCGCATTGGCTTTCATCTTGCCTTGCCATAACTTCTTTGTGCATGTAAAAGGCCAGGGTTTCCACTGTGCGTTCGCGCGCATTAGCATCTTCTCTCTTCGTCTTCTTCTTCCTCTTCCTACTAGTCCTCTCCTCCTCCCCTTCTCCCCCCCAAACCCCAAGACAGAAAGTTGGAAAAGAAAAAGGAAAACAAAACTCACAACCCACTCCTCCCTCCCCCAATCCCTCTCATTCTCCAACAGTTGCCTCTCCCAATGTTCATTATACGACATGTTGATCCAGCACGTCTCGACCCCATTATCGACGATGCTCCCCACAAACGGTTTATCGTTATCAAAGGGGAACGTGGCATGGTATACGAGGCAACACTGCACGAGGGGGACGAAGAAGGAGAAGAAGAAGAAGAAGAAGAAGAAGAAGAAGAAGAAGGGGACAGCGTCCCGACGGGCGAGACGCATGCTAGAGACGTGAGTATGGGCAAAGTTCGCGGGGAACACACCTCACCTCGAGAGCGAGGACTTACGTCCAATCCAGATGGGGCGGGAGGATGCGGGTCATGCGACGGTGGACGCAACCTGGAGCCTGGATCCCGAATCAGCCCTTCCCGTCGATCTGTACCGCGCGCGAGGTTCTCTGCCCGGGGCTCAGGATGTGCGAGTGTCCTATGTGATTCCTCGTCCGCGCTGCTCTCGTCTTTCTCAAGAATCTCAACGGGTGCAGAACACAACACAACACACCACAACACAACACACTACACCAGACCAAGCACAACCAAACCAGGTCAAGTCAGGTGAATCAGAATTCAAAAATTCCATCCCTTGCCACCCCTATAAATATACGCCCCGACGGTAAATGCCCCTGCACGAATCACAGCCAAAATCCCATCGATCCGCCCACTCTATCCGACCTGACGAATCGATACATATTTTGCACGCACCAATACTTCCCCCCCCCCAAGATCTTGGCAACTTCAGCCCTTGATGAAAAGAGAATAGGAGAAGAGTTAGAGACCTACCTAAATGACGGGGTTGTCATTTCTAGATATCCATCCCTTTCTTTTCGAAAAAAAAAAACAAAAAAGAAATAATAAATAAGAAGGGCAGTTCCTCGCTTCTTGCCATCTCAGAAGAGCAGGACGTGGCTGAAACATGTTCTTAGCATTCCATTCGAGATATGATCATATTTCTACTTTTTCCTTCTATATTTGATAGGTTCCGATGTGAGGTATTCGGGTATGTCGGAAGGCCATTTGAAGAGCGCTAGACTTCCAGCTACATAGTTGTCATATACAAGCAGAATATACTGCACATCACGCTTCACGCTTCACGCTTCACGCTTCACATCACACATCGCGATCGAAAAAGTCAAAGTCAAAGTCAAAAGAAAATGAAAATCAAAGATTTATTCCTGCCATAAATGAATGAACTTGCTAAAGTGGGGCTGCTGTAGTCGAAGTTGACATCTTTAACCAAGTAAACCGGTGGGGTTCAATGATACGCTAATAAGGGCAAATTGCTTCAATTCTTAATTCTATGAAATCAAAAGAAAGACAATCAGCCCGTCAAAAACAACCACTATGAATGAAAAGTACTGCCGAAAAATGTGTCCAAGTTACGTGTTTGCTCGTCCATGCACGAGGTAGAGGGAAAATGGGAACTCGAAGATATGACCAACTTGTTGAAAGAAGGTAGTAACGAGCCACTCAAATCCAGAACATCGAGTCCTGAATATCAGGGTGTGCTGTAACCCTACCCTGATTTACTGCGTTAGCAGCCGGGGTTGGGCCAGCTCCGGGGTCTGGTGTAGTGCTTCCTGATTGTGGATCGTAATGATCTGCAAGGTATGCTCTCATTCGTGTACATAACAAGTCAGCATAATATGCCGGAGGACACAAACTGACAGCCTTCGTTGCACGTCCAAACAGATGGCACATGTTGTGAGTCAATTCCTCCAATGCATCAGCTGAAGTCCTGTGAGGATTCTTCACCTTTTGCGATTTGAAGATTTCGTCTAGGATGACAAAATAATGACAAGGTCGTGCGGTTCCCATAAGGCACTGATGTGGTTGAAGGAAGAAGTCCCAGTTGCGAGACTCGGTCACACCGCGATCGACAATAGTTCCTGCTGGGCAGTTTGATTTTGAGTCGGCACTGTTGGTATCTTTTGGATAGAAACGGGTATGATGACGTTTGCCACAGATTATGATCGAGATTCTGGGAAGGTTCTTTTTGGTATAGTCGGCTGGGTAAAACTTCCGGCAAGCATTTCTGATTTTTGGTAGCTCCTCAGTGAGTACAGTGTCGTATTGCCCCTCAGAAACACCATCTCTGTAGATCAGAATATTATCAGGCCCTGCTTTGTTTCTCTTGACCCAGACCTTCAACTGGTTAATAAACATCATTTCAAGGTCCGATACCATTTCTTGTCGGGCCTTGCTCTGTAGGCGACAAATACCAGACCATTGGCCCAATAGTTCATCATTGCTTGAAACCATGGCGGCAACACTGGGGGCTGTATCTTTTGATCCCGGGGATGGATGTGTCACGTCAACGCCAACAACCATCGTCTTTCCATCGCTGATAATTCCAAGCTTGTCGATTGTTTGGTTAATACCACCAGCCTTGAGGTTAAACTTCAATGCAACGTTGCCAAAATACTGTGGATCTGCTTTTTTAAACTTGGAGTACTGTACGCAAACGGTATGTATACCGGCCCTGGTATCTCCAAATCTCTTGATCGTGTTATAAAGCATGACATCATTGACCGGAAGGATACAGAGAAGAAACCTGGGCTTCGGGAACTTTTTGGATGTAGAGAGCATTTGAAACACCTTGGAAACAGCATCAGAGGTAGCTGCTTCATTGCCTTCTATGTGTTTGAAAGTAGGTGCGGGTGTGCCCATGTATCCATTGGCTCTAATACCCGCACTAATAAGTTGTCTGTGGAACTTATCAAATACTTCGGCAACAATTTGGTGATTTAGGTTACCACCACGGGAGTTGGATTCAACTACCATGTAGGTCCAAGGTCCAAGATCTCCACAAGTATGGAAACGCGTCTCTCTCATATTCCAAGAGCCGTCTCTAGGTGTCACTTTCATTGCGCGCTGCTCTTGATTTTTGTAGTTGATGGTTGGAGGCGGCAACACACGACCCTGGACAGTAATGAGACTGTTCCCAACCTGAACTCCAAATTGGGCCAAGAGAGGATTGTCTTTAGCATTTAGTCCCAAGAATTGTTTACCGGAGTTGATAATGGACATGGCATTCGGTTCAGGTCTTCTGTTTGCAAAATCTAACATCATGCGAGTTTGATCTCCCAGTAAAGCCTTTTTCACAACTTGGCCAGGCTTAATAATGCAGACCTCCGCGGGTAGATAAGATGGCTCAAGGTTGTTACCGACGTTGATCACTGGAAAACTCGGGTTCAAATTGAACTTTGGGTATGTGGCCTTGAAGTAATCATATACAGAGATGTACACGTTAGCTTTGGATGCTTGTTTCTTTGATTTGGACTTTGGTGTGGTGTCGCTCTTAGTTGATAGCGGTTCGGTGGAGATGTAAAACTTGACATCTTTTGGCCCAGCGCCATATCTTGCAACCTGCGGAGGATGGTCCTCGGTCCTGCCATCCGTTGGGCGAGCCAAATCCCAGATGGATTTCTCTCGCGGAATAGTCATACCGGCTTTAGACTTTTTTGCGGGTAAGTGGGTCACTTCAACACGCTTCCTCTTAATCTTGTCCACAACACTATGACCATAGCCAAGTCTTTGGAACAGGTTGGCTAGGGGAGCAGATTCGAGGAAAACGGAGTGAGTGACGTTTACGTTCAACAAAAGTCGACCAGTAGCTGGTCTAACACTCTGATAGAAACCGCGTATGGCCTCCAATCCCATATTAAGGGTTGTAAAGTTGTGCTCGTTGCCCTTTCGAGCCGTAGAGAAGTGTCTTTTACCAGCAATTGAAACAATTCCTTTGTCACTCTCGGCATAAAATCCCATTAGGGTATTCATGACCTGAATTGTCTCCTCTTTCTGCACATCTGATACACCAGTTGCAGAGCTCTTGGATAAGAATTGAATGAAGTTGGAGATGTTGAAGGAAGTTGGTGAGCCAATTCGAACTTGGTAAACTTGAGCATTTGGAAGTGGATCGTCTTCCCCTTCGTTTCGCCAAGGAATGCTGAAAACACCGTCGTCTTTGAAAGACAGCTTCTTTGGTGTTATAAGCATGGAAGCGTAATCAGTAGCAATAGGAATACTAGCCAATTCTGGCAACTTAAGTATGAGCCTAAAAAGCTGAGTTCGTTTCTTTTTGGTGGTATCCATGTTTGGAGTGATATCAACCATATACCGATTCAGAGCAAGGTTGGAATTGGTGTTCAACGAGAAAGAGTTGGAATAGAGTTCAACTCGTCGACCGCTGGTTCCGTACCCTGGACGAGCAGGGTATCTTTGTTTGAGTGACATCTGACTGAGAGCTTCAATGCCAGACAAGCTTTTATGGTACTCGTCTTCCATTTTGGTTATTTTCGCATCAGGAGCCTCCGCGGCATGGTTAGGGTCTCTGTAGGATTTATTAGATCAATGCTCAGAAGACTAAATAAGACTTCTTACTTGAATATGATCACCGGTGCTCCCCGACCGTGTCCTCTACCACTTCCACGGTCTCCACGGCTTCCACCGCCTCTTCCACCACGATCACCACCGCCATAACCTCCGCGGTCTCCACCACCTCTTCCTCCACGATCACCGCCACCTCTTCCTCCACGATCACCACCACCTCTTCCTCCACGATCACCACCACCTCTTCCTCCACGGCTTCCACGGCCACGTGCTGCTGCTGCTGGGTCCCACGACATGGCAAGGTCCGTCGAATATATCTGTAAATAATGATTAGGAAGCAAATTTAAAAGAGGCAGTGTGAAAATTTATAGAAGATTGAGTTGTTGAACCAAGGAATGTTAGAGTTCGAAGAATGTGATATAAGTAGCAAGATATGAGTTGCATGAAGGATATGCTGTTTGACAACTGAGAGGGGCTTGCTCTGTGAATCAAAGAGATATGATACTTGGTCAAACAGAACTCATATGTGTGGTACAACAAAACATTAGGACCAGACCGTGGGAGACTTCAGTCGTTGGTGTGTACAAATGAAATTTCTAGGCACACTAAAGATGATGAAGAACGAAATATGATAGTAGGTCAAATGATGAAATCGTGAAGATCAATCTGATAACCTTGCAGAAGGAAATGGTGCGATGAGGAAGAAAATAAAGCATGCCCATTCCATAGATTTGTATCATGAGGTAGTGCTGGGATAAAGCTGAATGGAGCATACCGTTTGAAATTGTCAACTGACAGGAAGCAATCAAAAGTTGATGTGGGTATTGAGCAAGTATCTGGTTCGTGATAATGTGTCGGATTGTTTGAGCAGTAAATTGATGTTTCGTAATAGAAGACTTCAGATAGACAGAAGAACCTGTGGTTTCTGTTGTTAGGATGGAGCTAGAAGAGACAAAGGGCTGATTTTCTGCAGTAATTAGATACGCATATTAGCAAAAGATCATGGGGCAAAAACCTAATAGTTGACGAGTGTCACCAAGGTTTCCAGATATTTTCCTACGAGCAATTGAAAGGAATTGATAGAGATTGATAGCTATGATACATTCAACCCAGCCTTGTTGAGGAGTAGGAGTAGTAGGAGTGAAGCCCTATTTGACCACTTACTTTGATGTTTTGTAGTAATTTGATATCTTTATAACTCTAGATTTCAAAGTGATATTTAAAACTATAGATATATCCCATCAGAGGAATAGTTTCCAACATTTGTGAAGTTGATGGGAAGGAAAAGGATGAGAGGGGGAGAGGTGAGAGAGGCGAGAGAGGTGGGAGAGGAGAGAGGTGAGAGAGGAGAAAGGTGAGAGGTGCCCGAGAAGGTTAGATTGAGAGAAGAAAGAAGTACTCCGTATAGCAGAGTCGGCCGGCCTCAACTTCAGTTTCACCGCCCTGGTCGAACCAATGGATTGGTGAATAATAAATAAAAACAATAAACAACCTTGGAACCTTCCTCGCCGGCTTGAAGATACAGAGCACAGCCAACCAACCATTAATTATACTGTATTGATTCAATTGGTGTTGCACTGTTGTCCGCGGGTAACCTGGAATCTGTTTGTATTCCATTTTCATCCCACTTTCTCTTATGAGTAAAATATACAGAGTAACCTTACGGATATACTTGTATTATCTGGGCAGAATTAATTTATTTGTGAATCTACCGTCTGCCTCCTAATTATCTCCTAGCTAGCCTTCACTACCTCCGGGATGGATCTTTTCATCCCAATCAACAGAAAATTGAAAGAATACCGGTACATATGTGAGGATCTATCCACACATGGTAAACATTTTAATATTCTTGCTGACATTTTTTTTATGCTTTTACCGATCTCGGTACTAAGGTTGAGTGACCTAGAACTGCTACTACCAGGACCATAAGGCTTAGTGAAGTTTATACAGATTTGCATATATAACACCTAATTTCCTTCCCATCAGATTTGGAAGGCTGAAAAGACATCCACATCAAAAATTCAAATATTAATCAACCCAATCTACAGTAATATTTGAGAAGAGGGCTGACATGCATGATATTACCATGATACCATCACAAACAGAGTGTGAATCACGTTGAACGCGTAGTCACACGCTTAGCCAAAAGTGGTTTTCTATTGCAACCAAACATCTAGAACTACCTATGTAGACTAAGAGCAATTATGTGATTGGGAGCACATCATCATCATCACATAAACAAGTTGTGTGGTATCTGTGAGGTGATGTGTCAAGTAACCACCGACCATTCAAATTAACATGCCATTCTGAAGATCAATGCAACAAAGCAAAGGAAAGAGTCATATCGTTGTGCCACACCAATCTTCTGCACGTTGATCAAACGACGATGAAATTGAGTAACAATGGCAAGGCCATCTTTATTGAAGGCCACACATGGCAGTCCGACATGAAGAAAAGGTAAAAGAACTGGGCAAACGCACTCAACACAATAACCTACCCAAGCAACTCATCTAGAGCACGCGGCTTCAGGTTTCCCGTTTAGACTCGGTGGTAGCATGCCGCCAAAAGCTCAGGTTAATCTTTTGGGCTCTTTCAATATACCAAAATGGTTCAGAACGAATAACAGTACTTCAATTGGCTATTGAATTTTCGATCTTCAGAACCCAAGATTATTGTCCGGCCTCCATTCAATAAATGGACGGTACGATATGAGTCCAACAAGGCGCGTGAGGAGTAAACGCCTCGAACAGATCTTTCTTTCCATCTCTTTATCCCGGACTACGGGCATGAAACTTACCGATGAGAATGCCATGCACATCTGCGGCTTTCATGGCTGGCCATTGTGACGAATCAAAAGAGAGATTTTCGGATATGGATGAATCATATGCATACCACAAACAAAGAAATCCCGAGGTCGATTATTGACAATAACCTCAATTTGCCTCATGATTTTAGTGAGTCGGCAATTTGATGATGTTGCCATGGTTCAGGAGAGTTCTGCCTAGCAGAAAGTTTGTGCTGTTCCTTCCCTGAGACCAAACTACGTCCCAATAACGACCCAGGTGCACTTGACTATATCAATTTCATCAATCTCCCAAGCGGAACACTTTTACCTGCGGTGTTAGAATACACAGAATAGAGCGATTCAACACCAAGCAAGAAAAACAACTGCAAAGTCGATATGGAGGCGCCAAAGAACGAGGTCGATATATCGAACAAATCCGATTCGGTTTCCAAAGACATCACACCACAGGAAGCCATAGCAGCGAACGAACCTCTGCAAAAAGTGCTGACCTTGAGCCCCAACGAACTCGATGGCGAAGAAGCAGTTTACCCCCATGGCTTAAAACTGGTCGTTATTCTGGCCGCGCTCTGCCTCGCGGTTTTCCTAGTAGCGCTGGACCAGACCATTATCGCAACTGCCATCCCCAAAATAACAGATCAATTCAACAGTATACAGGATATTGGATGGTATGGCAGTGCATACCTGTTGACAACCACGGCGCTGCAACCGACGTTTGGTAGGATATATACTATATTTAGTGTAAGCATGAGAGAATATGCCCACGGATTAATTTGTTGCGCGGAAGCTTATGGGAATTTGCAGATCAAACTTACTTTCATCGTGGCCATTATCATCTTCGAGATCGGGTAACGTGACGTCACAAACATTTGGATGCAGATTTGAATTAATGATTGGGACAGTTCTTTGGTTTGCGCCACCGCGCCAAATAGCACTGCGCTGATTGTGGGTAGAGCCATAGCTGGAATAGGAGTTGGAGGTTTATTTTCGGGGGCGATAGTTATTCTGGCGTATTGCTGTAAGTGTGGAATTTTAGCTCGGTGATATTGTGGATGGCTTTGACCGTTTTACAAGTTACAACCATCACTTTTAGACTACCTATGTATTTTCTTATTCTGATGATGCTGACTTCACCCTTATTAGTACCCCTGCGAAAACGGCCAGCGGCTTTTGGGTTGATGTAAGTGGATCGATCTACTTCTGAAAGGGCAACTCATACTCGTCTACTTAGTTATGGTGCAAATACTGACGCGATGATTATCCAGCGGAGGAATGTGGGGGATTGCCTCTGTCGCTGGACCATTACTGGGAGGTGTATTCGTAAGTGACTTAGCTTAGCACTCCATAACGACAGGTATTGACCAGAACAGACTGACAGAGTATCCTGGCGCTGGTAAGGTGGCATCTCAGCAACGCAAAAACAAGAACTAATAGATTGTCAGGTGCTTCTATATCAATCTTCCCATCGGCGCCATCGCAATAGCTGTAATAGCCATCTACCTCAAAATACACCGCGCCAACAACCCTGAGAATCTATCCATCCTCGCTCGGATCCAAAAGCTCGATCTCATCGGTACAGCCATTCTTATACCCGGCGTCATATGTCTTCTGCTCGCCCTCCAATGGGGCGGTACTACATATCCATGGAGTTCCGCTAAAATCATTGGTCTTCTCGTCGGATCCGCCTTATTGTTCATCCTCTTCATCACCTCCCAAATCATTCTCGGTGATAAAGGCATCCTTCCTCCCCGTTTCTTCAAAGATCGGAACACTATACTCGCATACATCTTTGCCTTCCTTTTTGGCGCCGGTTTCTTCGCTCTAATTTTCTACCTCGCAATTTACTTCCAATCCGTGAAAGGTGCCTCTGCGACCAAGGCCGGCATTGAGCTCCTTCCCCTCTTGATTTCTACAGTGTTATCATCCATCGTAACCGGAATTCTCATCACCGCAATTGGATATTATACTCCCGTGATGATTTTCTGCATGATGTTATTTGCCATCGGCTCTGGTCTCATAACTACCTTCTCGCTCACAACCCCGATATCTCAATGGTTTGGTTACCAAGTGATAACTGGCATTGGAATTGGCGTGGGATTCCAAGGCGGTGTCCTCGTGGTCCAGACCGTTCTCCCACTCGTCGACGTTCCCGTCGGTACAGCCTGCGTGTCATTTTTCCAATCCCTAGGCGGCGCGCTCTTTATCTCTGTTTGTCAAACCCTCTTCCAAAACGGCCTCAAATCCGGAATAGAAGAACATGCTCCCCAGCTTGACCCTCAAGCCTTCTTGCACAGCGGAGCTACTAAAATAACAGAGTTGCTAGCGCAGCTGCATCAGGAGGAAGCGCTGAGTGCAGTTCGGCAAGCTTATGTAGAAGGACTTACGCGTTGTTATTGGGTGACTACCGCGTGCGCGATAGGTAGTTTTGTGGTGGCATGTGGATTGGATTGGAGGAGTGTGAAGAAGGGACATGGACAGGAAAAGGAGAGGGGGAAGCCGAAGGACGAAAAAGAGGGGAGGCTGGTTGATAACGAGTTGGGAAGAGAAACGGATTAGATGAAGAAATGCAAAAGATGCATGGTGGTTTGTGCCTGTAATTTGCATATGCTTGTCAATCATGTATTACTAGTAGAGCATCCACTCAATCTAGCTTTAATTTATATTTTAAAACGGGGAGAAGACTAAAAATATGCCTTCACCGTACATCTGGTAGTCTGTATGGCCACATGGCATTCTCAAATGCCGTAACTTTGGAATACCCATGGTGACGTATTCGGATCTTTCTGGACAAGAACTCCAGGTCTCAATATTTGAATGTTGGCGATTCGTTCAGATTGATTGCAATTGAATCTCACAACTCGACTGAATTTCTAAAAACAAATTAACAATCTGAATAACCAAAAGTCCTCAAAAGTGTTGCCGGTCACCCAGAGACATCGGGGTCCGCTGCCATACACGGCGTATACCATGGCAAACCAAAAACCAATGGTGGTACAACTGCAAAACAAAGACCCATTTCCAGAGGCCACGGATGTCAAAATTCGGCCGAAAGCAATAGCGCAAATATCTACCGGGACGCACCGAGTTTCCCGAAAATCACCCCCTACCGAACAGCGTCTCCTGCAGGCCACGGTGGGCCCCCCCCATTGGCGCAATAATCGGACCCGGTCAAATCATTCCCCGCAACGATGTCACGGAACCATTTCACCGGTGTTCCCCCAAGTCTTTTCCAGATGCCATGTCATGTTCCCTGACCGCGATCACCCCAGACTCCAGAATATTGCAATCTCCCGACAGCAGCATCAATAAGTGTTGGCATCAGCCGATTTGAGAGAAGCTCTCCAAGTAGCTATTGCCTATAGTCGTCTAGTTGATTCAAATACACACCCGAAAAAAATTTAAAAAAATTAAGGGTTTTGCAAATCTTTAGATTTAATCAGATAAAGTTTATCACCAAAGCTTACTAGGTATGGATTCATGCACGGTGTCGCTAGAAAGTTCATCGTATGCATCAATGCTCACTATCCAAATGGAGCCGAATCAATGATGATAAATGAAAGAGTTATAAATCATAATGGGAGGATATAATCTGTACCGCTCCCTATTGTACCGATGAAGATAATGAAAGGGGGAAAAGGTTGAACCATCAATCAACAAGTGGAGCTGATGGATATTGTTCTCGCAAATATTGGTATAGAACGATGGTGAGATGAGTACGGCCGAATAAGACATCATCTCATCTACCGAGGCTCAACATACCGAGACTGAAACGTTGACTCTACCTCCCCACTGACTCTACAGTACAAATCCATTCTCTGTACCTGATAGGAAAATCGTTGGCCCGAATTCTTACTTTTACTTGGCAGTCAGATTTAATTGGCAGTCAATCTTGAAATACTGCTAAGAAAAATCATGCACCTTGCCCAAACAAGAAAACAAGCACTCGCACAGCAAAATCTGGTCCTTAATTTCAATCACTCGAAGCCTCTTTAATATTAGGTGATGATACCGAAAATGGTGGAGAAATGTACACATGCAGTATCTATGGCTTCTCAGTTGGTGAGAGGAGGAAATATACCTCGTAGGTATATTTGGGTAGGGGGAATTTCTCCGAAGTATTGGCATGCTGTATGGTATTGACCAAATCTTTGATGAGTATTTAATAAACATAAAGAGATCTCTTCTGTCTTTTTCTCGCTCAAACTCTTTTCAAACCGAGCTTTCAAACCTCAATTGGCATCTCTCCACCAAATTGATCAATTCTGTTACCACGTGCATCAAAATGGTCCGCCCGTTGCTATTTCTCACCTCTCTCCTTCCCATCGTTGCTGCGAGTTGGAATATCAATAGCGAGAAACATAGACATGCTTGTCAAAAACACACAGAGGATCCATTGGAGGGATGCGACTTGCAGCGGACGAAGTACGTAGATACAGTGGGAAATAGTTCGACTTTCAAGACGGTACAATCTGGTATGTGTCTTATCCAAAAGTGGGATGCGATAGAGGTGCAAAAGTTGAGAGGCTAGGTTCAGGCTAATTTTAAATGATGATAGCTGTGGCGAGTTTACCAAACAATAATGATACATACATTATTCTTATTGCGTCTGGAAACTATACAGAGCGGGTGAGAATTCCTTCGTTTATTTGTTTTGCTTTAGCTCATCGCATGATTGTTGACATTGTACTAGGTCAACGTGACTCGTCCTGGTCCCACCTATTTGCTTGGTCAAACAGCAAACCCTCTGAACCAATCTGCAAATACCGTCAATATTATCTGGAGAGCAGTCGCCGGTACGGGGGATAATACCTACACATCAACTTTGACTGTTGCACCAAATCTCAATGCGTCTTTCACTGGGAGTGGCCCTACTGGGTTTCCTGTTCCAGCGGGAACACCGTTTGGAAGCACGGATTTCAGAACATACAATTTGAACCTAATCAATGATTATGCGCCATACTGTACGTATTTACCCCTTTCCGGAGAAGAGAATGTCCATCATTGGTATAGAATACTGGGGGCTGCCGTCCAGCCTCCCATTGTGCAAGTCAAAGTTGTTGTGGGGATCAATCGTGATATTTGATCTCAAGTTGTGAATTGATAACAGAATGTTGGCTATCGCTGAGCTACACATAGAGGTCAGGTCGCACGAAAGAAAGAAAATACACTAACAAGACAACAGCTGCTGGACCGTCCCTCGCGTTGAGCATAAGCTATGCAAATGGTGGCTTCTACCACACTGGCTTCTATAGCTACCAAGATACTGTATGTCATTCTAACCAACCAGTCTCCCCCACGTACTAAGACAACCAAGATCTATGTAGGGAAACTATCAAACTCTTACATTGCTCAATCCGTCGTCGCCGGCCAAACCGATTTCTTCTACGGCTTTGGAACCCTCTGGGTTACAAACACACAAATCTATCTCCGATCGTGTGGTGGAGGAATAACTGCGTGGAAAGGAAGCAATACGACATTTGAAAACAAATATGGAGTATATATTGTGGATTCGACAGTGCAGCGAGCCAACAGCAGCTTGAGCATCAAAGGAAAATGTCCACTTGGCAGACCTTGGGTATGTCTTCCGCAATTCCAATATCACAACATAAGAGAATGATCTAACTCTAGCCAATCAGAATGCACAAATGCGAGCAATCTTCGCCCGCACCTATCTTGATGATTCGATTCTTCCCACGGGATATATAGATTGGAGTCCTGCCCGCTACAATGCCAGCAATGGTAATTACAGCACTGTTCAAGCTGAATATAAGAATTATGGCCCGGGATACAATGCGACTGCAAGGGCAAGCTCATTGTTTGACGTACAGTACAATGATGAGCAATGGGCTCCATATAGTAGCCCAGAGAAGGTCTTCCAGGATCCCGAAGGAAAATTTGGGGATGTAAGCTGGGTTGATTTTAAAGTTTAACCGCAGTCGTAAGGAAATATAAGACGATAACTTTCAATCAATGGCGTAGAGAATGAACTGGCAGGTTACTCGTTCCAACACCAGCGATATTGATGATTGAACTAAAGTGCTACTGTTTGGTCCAACTTGTTGGCTAAGACATCCATGGATATTGTGATCAATTCTTGGTAAGATTAAGATTCTTCGGACGAGCAATCTGAATTATACGCGGAACAAAGTACAGTAGAATGTAAAGAAATGATGATGCTTGTCGATGATCTGATTATACCCGTAGACCTACCCGTGGACCTATGTAGATACAATTATTTTGGCGAAGTTGATGTAAACATTGGTCGATGCTTTAGAAAGTTAACCCCTGTATGTATCGGAATTTCGGAAGTCGGAAGTCGGAGCTACTTAGTTCCGTACATGATCAGTTCAAGGGTTCAGCTAGCGCAATCGTAACACTTTACGCGATCTTCGATATCAAATCGCGTTTCCTCGAGCAGACAAAATACCTAGTATCTCACATATAGTACTCGTCGCACTCCATCACTTTTTTTTTCTACAATCTTACCAATCCGTGGATAACAACGATAAAAATCTCAAAATGGCTCCTCAAAATGATGTCGCAGATGAATCCCCACCTCAAATCAATCCATACGAAGTTCTAGGTATTGAGAAATCCGCCTCTGAGGATGAAATCAAACGCGCATATCGTAAATGCGCTCTGAAGCACCATCCAGGTATGGTATAGTGTTTCTCAATATAGTTTTACTGTGAGAATATGTATCATATTTGCGCTTCTTTTCTTGGAGTCTTCACATTTAAGATCATGATATAGAATCACCGAGAATCACCGCATAAGCTGAATCTACTCAACTAACGACCTTTCAGACAAGGCTCCAGAGCACCTTAAAGATACTTCCCATACCAAATTTCAAGAAATCGCTTTTGCTTATGCCGTTCTCTCTAATCCAAACCGGCGCAAACGATATGATCGTACTGGATCTACCTCTGAGTCTGTTAATGCCGATGGTTTCTCGTGGACCGACTTCTATTCCGAGCAATACAGAGATATCGTCACTGCTGATGCCATTAAGGAATTTTCAAATGTCTACAAAGGTTCTGATGAGGAGAAAGATGATTTGTTGGGAGCTTATACCACCTTCAAAGGACGATGGGGAAAGATCTATCAGGTTGTTATGTTAAGTGACCCCGTCGAGGATGAGGAACGATTTCGCGAGATAATTGAAGATGCAATCAGGAAGGGAGTTGTTGAGGAATACGCTGTTTTTAGAAATGAAACCAAGGCCTCAAAGGCTAGGAGAATGAAGAAGGCTAGAGAGGAGGAAAAAGAAGCTGCGGAGGCTGTCAAACAACTGGGTGCTGATAAGTTGCTGAAAGGATCGAGTGGGGATGCACCAGCAAACAGCAAGAAGAAGCCAAAGAAGGAGTCCGGTGGTCATATGGATGATTTGGCAGCTATGATCCAGGCTAGACAAGCTTCAAGAATGAGTGGTAGCTTCTTGGATGGATTGGCTGCAAAGTATGGCGGAAAGAAGTCGGCAAGTGGTCCTGATGAGCTGGATGAGGAGGAGTTTCAAAGAATACAAAAAGGCTTAGGCATGAGCAAGAGCAAAGACAAGGCGAAGGGCAAGGGCAAGGGGAGGAAAGAAAAAGTTCACTCGGAGGATGATGTCGAGGTTGATGAAGACCCAGCACCCAAGAAGAAGTCCTCGAGGGGCAGAAGGAGACAGATTGAAGTAGAGGAAGATGATGAAGATGAAGATGAAGAAATGGACGATGTTGCTGATGACCAAGCAGAAGAAGCAGAAGAAGCAGAGGAAGATGAAGAAGAAGTCGAGGTTGAGGAACCAGCTCCTAAAAAGAGAGCGAAGAAGCAAGGTACTCGGCAATCTAAGCGGTCGAAACCTACTCGGGCATGATGCCGATTAATATCACACATATGGAAATGGAGTTTATGGGAATTGTTATTTTTGATTTGGCCGGATGGATACGATATGCATTAAAGCGGGCGTTGGTAACTACGATGATTCAACATGAGGATTTCTCCATTTCCACTACAGCTAGGTACCCACTACTTATAGAATATACTCATTAATGCATATGGAATGTTGAGATGATAACCATCCCGTCAAGTAATAAAATGTATCTCTTTAAATTTCCTGGTGATGATTCAAACATTCTAGATCCTCCTTCGACCCTCGTCTATATCCGGATCTGGGCTCCCCGTTCTTCAAGTACCGTCACACCCACGTGATAATGCGACCCGACGCGTTAACTTCGCGATTTCCCTCTCCGTCCACGTTGTCGGTCACAGTCACATTCGCATCAGCAAACCATTTTCAATTCGCCCAAGACAACCATCGGCTCCGAACCACAATCATAAATTTTGGACCAACTCGCTCCCCACTCTCAACTTCACTCACCATACCAATTCGCATTTAATCACGACTTTCTCCACCGTCTCTCATCCCTCACACGATGCCCCAGAAGAAAATGTCATGAGCACCCCCTCATCGACCTCCAACCTCGCGCCCCTTCAACCCCCAAACCTGTACCACCTCTCCCCCACCTATCAAAAATGGTGCGCCTTACGCTGCGCAGACATCATCACTCTCAAGGACCGCAGAGTCTACGTCGAAGGTTTCTTCCCGCTCCCCACCCCCCCTCTCCTCCTCCTCCCCATCCCTCCCCTCCCCAGTCTCCCCGCCGCCCAACAATCGCAAGAGCGCGACAGAGGCGCCCCAGCAGCTAACCCCCGCGCCTAGGTAAACTCATCCACCACTACCTCAACCACCCCATCCGCTACGTCAAGCTCATCGGCCTCATCGTCTCGATGGACGACTTTGCCCATCGGCGCGTCTACACGCTCGACGATTCGAGCGGCGCATGCATCGAATGCGTTGCGCTCCTCCCATCAAGTAGCGCGCGCGCCGCCTCCCAATCCCAGCCCGCACCCCCGCCCGAGCCCTCAATCGAGCACCCCCAGGTCCCGTGGGCGGACGTGCAAGAATGCAAGGTCGTGCGCGTCCTCGGCGTCGTGGGCACGTACATGACGCGCCCGCAGCTCCACATCGTCAAGATGGGGGTCGTGGGAACCACGGAGCTGGAGCGGAGGTGGTGGGACGAGTGCGCGCGGTTGAAACGCGAGGTGTTGGGCAGGGAATGGAGGGTGAGCCGGGAGGAGGTGGCGCGATGGGAGAGGCGAGAGAGGAGGAGGGGGGAGAGGGAAAGGGAAAGGGAAAGGGAAAGGGGCAGGGGAGCGCCACGGGGGAGAGAGGCAGGAGCGAGAACCGAGGAGGGTGATGGTGGAGGAAAAAGGGCGAAGAGAGAGACGAGCAAGAAAGACAAACTCGCACATGAGAAACCTCACCCCCTCACTCGAGAGCAAGAAGAAAAACGACCCGTCATCCCCAAACGAAAAGAAGCCCCCAACTCCAAACCCAAAGATCCTCGGCACCTCCTCGAAATCGCCACACACCCCTCCACCTCCACCTCCACCTCGAAGTCAATCCCCAACCCCAACTCCAATCCTCCATCCCAGCCCCCCCCTCAAAAATCCCCATCAAATAAATCCACATCCAAATCCAAATCCAAATCCAAACCCGAACCCGAACCTCCCACCAAGAAAAGAATCATACCCGTGGTCCTGACCGATCTGGCCAAGTTTGATACTTTTGGTTTGTAACGTTGTGACTTGATAACCTGTCTCGCTCGTCGGCCGAGCGGCAGGGTATCTTGGGTATGCGAATATCATTCTGGGTTTGATTGGGGATGGAGCGCTCGCTAATGAATTTATTTGGGGGAGGGGGGTTTTTGAGATATCTGTTATGGGGGAGGGTGGATGGAAGCCTTTCGTTGGGTCGCTTTCTGTTTAGGGGTATATATATTGGAATGGAAATATGCACATGTTTTATAGGCTGCACGGAGTTGATTCATTAAGTTTGTTGTACATACATTCTATGATTTTACAATTTCAAGATACCCCAATAGATACACACACACACACACACACCTATCTCTCTCTAGAAGGCTTCATTAGACTCAATGCATCGCATTACTCGCAAGGTATCATACACAGGTGACAGCTCCGCAGCTCCCTAGCTATTATTACAATTCCTTCCTTCCTTCCCGGTAGCCCTTCCCCAAAACCCTCCATATAAATCCCATAAGCTTTTAGTAATAACAAGCAATGATAAGTTAAAAATACCGCCCGCCTTGCCAAACTTCCCCTAGAAATTTTGATATTTGCCATACATATCCAGCGCTAAAACGCCATTGCCATAAGGATTGGTACTATCAATATCAACCAATACACATAATATATCACAATTTCGGATTAATATCCAGCCAAGCCCTTGACTGATCTGACGACAATGCCTGGAATATCACCTGCCCCAGCAGGAGCGTCTGGATATACCAAAAATGCGAGGGCAATTATGATATATAGACCAAGAAGCTACGGAAATGTTAGTGAAATGGAATTGAAACCTTCAAGGTCCATCGAATCTTACCATGCAGCCCTCCAAATAATTACTCTTGCCATCTTGAACAACATAAGTGACGACCAACACACTCAAAAAGAAAACCACGGTCTCGAATGTTTCAAAATGCAGAGTCATAGGTTCATCAAGGATCCATCCCAAGATGACAAGGAATGGCGTGACGAAAAGTGCAATTTGCATACTCGATCCGATGGCCACACCCATCGCAAGATCCATCTTATCCTTGACGGCAACCACAATAGCTGTTACGTGCTCCGCTGCGTTGCCAACAATGGGGAGAAGAATAAGACCGACAAAAGTTTTGGAGATGTGAGCACTCTCAACGATGGAGTCAATCGAATCAACCAAGTAGTCGGCACAAATAGATACGGCGACTGTGACAACAACGAGAACGGCTGCAGCAGCCCATGGACTCATCTGTGGTGCTTCTTCCTCCTCTCCTGCAGCTTGACTTTCGGCATCGAATAGATTGGCATGCGTTCTGAGCTGGAAGACCAAGTATAGACAGTAGAGAATCAATAGAATGATGGCTGTTCCGTGAGAAAGAATCAAAATATTCGTTTCGGTGTCGGCTGACGATTTACTGAGGACGGAATAGAGCTGCGCAGGAGTTAGTCAAGGTTTGCAGGCGCATGGCATTTTGGCTTACCGTTGCAGGTATGATCAATGCGCTTGCAGCAAGGACCATCAAAGATGACATGGTTCCTGCGACAGTATCGTTGAACTTCTGCTCGATACCCATAGAGGTACCAGTTCGAGTATTGTGGATTCCACCTGCAATGAAGCAACATCCCAGCACTAGAAGAGAGTTGGACAAAATACTACCCAACATACTTGACTGCACAATACGGATTTGTCCTTGCTTCAAAGCGATGATGCTAACCTAGCAGTTGGCCATTAGTTTCTCCCTTGCCCCTCGCACCATGTAGCACCCGAACTTACAATAAGTTCCACGGCATTGCCGAATGTTGCGTTCAAGAGACCGCCTAAGGTTTCTCCCAACTTCATGGATATCTCTTCTGTCGCAAACGAGAGGATGGAAGCCAACGGGATGATGGCGAAGAAGTTGAGTATGAAGATAACGACCGGATCCCAGTGGGTGAGGCCCGCGATAATACCCAACGGTACAAAGATCAACAGGACATTGACATAGCTGCTATACAATGTGATCTTTCCTACATGCCACGTCAAAGCCGAATAGCTAACAACAGCTCTGTCACTGTCCATTCCTGGCGTATGCTTCCTGCTGAGGAAGAATTCGTGAACGCTACTCTTGCGCCTGTCATTTCCATTTCCATTTCCATTTCCATGCCCATTGGCACCCAACAGACTCGTGGATTCATCCACTCTATTCGACATATTTCTGGAATTGCCTTGATTGTTCTGGGTGGTGAGTGATCTTATTCGCGCGAGTTCCCTTCGAAATTGAGGTTGTGCTACATATCAAAGAAATCGTAAAGTCAGCCCGACCACTCCGTATGTATATTCAAGATTGAAATTGCAATGCGCGCCGCAGCAAAATTAAGCTTCCAGGAAGTCCCTTGATAATTCGCTGGCAGATTGACAGGTCAACGAGATGTATGACGGAGATTAAGAAACAAGGTTTGACACGGATGAGATAAGCTGAAGAAGTCATTCTTGGCTTCAAGATTGACTACATCTTCTCTCTTCGTGATATAGTCCTGTGATGGAGGCGGTACAAAGGTTATTTGGGTGTGTGGTACCATTCAAATAGAGAGCGGATACGAAATGCAACAAAGGGCTAGATCAAAGGCCCGACTGTATGGCAGTATCCTTCGACTTCTTGCTTATGATATCAAATTGGCGAGGAGATGAACCACGAAGCTTTGAAGGGGATGAATAAAGTTGTCAATTGAAATTGAAAAATGAAATTGATAGATAAATAGATATCTTCCACAAAGTAAAAGAGAAGAGGGACACGGGGTAATTTGTCTAACTTACCAACCATATTGGCAGATTTCTCTCTCTACAAAAAACGGGGAGAGGAGAATGCTAATATGAAAACTCTGAATTTAGATCTAGGAACAATGGATGAAAAGGGTAATGGGGTAAAAGAAAAGCACAGTAATGCAATTGCAATGGAACGGGATGGGATCATGAACGTTGTTGTGCGCGTGGTTATCGAAATTTCGGATACAAAGCTTGACACTTTGATGCGCGGGAGAAGGCTTAGAAGGGATGATTCCAAGTGCTTTTTGACTATTAGGTAGGTGCTGCGCCTCCTTTTCAGTGGAGGAGGTTGATAAAAACGTCCTGAATCCTGGGTACGCGAAGTGCGCGTAGCTACCGAGATGATTTTCCCCTGGGAGTTGATGATAATGATGATAATGATGCAGGTGTGTTGATCAAACCCTGCCAAGTGGATACATGTATGTGGATGAAGATGTAGATGTGGATTTGGATGTGGGTGTGGATGTGGGTGTGGATGTGATAGGACTTGAATATTTGTTTCAAGTAGTAGGTAAGGTTATGGAGTGGTGGAGTGGTGGAGTGAGTGATTGAGTGATTGAGTGAGTGATTGAATGATTGCTTTTCGATGATGATGAAATAGATCTTCCTAATCAAAGAGAAGAAGAAGAAGAAGAAGAAGAAGAAGAAGAAGAGAAGAGAAGAGCAGATGATGCAAAATGAAATAAGCGATGGGAACGAGAATGAATGGCAACGCGATAACAATAATATGCAGAGGGAAGGAAGAGATGATCCTCTTACCTTGATAGATATGGATGTATGGATGGATGGATGGATGGAATGATTATGAGTTGAGTTTGAAGATCTGTATGGGTATTATGTTTATGGTTTGATGATATTGTACTGTATATGAAATGCGGAAGGAACGAAGAATAAGAAGAATAATTGTTGTTGTTCAGTTGTTGATTGCAGTTGTAATGATGATGGTGGTTGTACTCGAGTTGTAGTTGTGATTGCAGTTGCATTGCAATGCAGTTCAGTTGACGTGCATCTAGTAATTGATACAAAGCTTAGAGCTATTATTCATTAAGTAAGCTCTTGATCAATTCATTGATTAATACAGTAGATAGATAAATATTAGGTATAATGATAGATTGATTGATTCTTTGTATGATGGTTTGATTGTTCCAAGGTTTATTTCTTTCTTCCTTTTCTGAATGAACGAATGAACGAATGAACGAATGAACGAATGAACGAATGATGTATATATATATACTAAGGTTTACTTATCTTCTCTACTACTTCTATTATCACTACTATTATTACTATTACCACTATATCTACTACTACTACTATTATTATTACTACTATTATTCCTATTCTTCCTACTATCATTACTATTACCACTACTTCTACTCCTCTTCCTCCTCCTCCTCCCCCTCCTCCTCTTATAAACCTAGGTAAATGATTTTTAAACTTTGATCTTGCCAAGGAAACCTCTTGTAAGCTTAAAAGGTTATTGCGGTTTCTAATTGAGTCAATCAAGTTACTGTATTGCTTTTTGACCTTGATCGATGAATAAACAGCTCAAACTCAGACAGAACAGATACACAAACATATACAAAAACATACGATGCCTAAAGACTCAAGAGAGAATGTTTGATATTGAATGTTCATTTTTATATTCGCTAATCTTCCACCCATTCCATATCGATCGCATCTAGACCTTCTTTCTGCTTATTACTCCGAATCATTCTCACTTCTTCAATGAAAAAGCAACGGCAGCATGGAAGAAGTATGCACAATCCCAATCAATCCCAGCATCCAAGATCCAAACACCGAAAGCAACATCCAATAACTGAGACTTCCAAGTACAGTCCACCAGTGGTCACTGGTCAGTATTCTCCGGCATAAGCACACAGCTGGGCCTGCATCGCAAAATACCCATATATGTAAGATCTTCGCCATTTCAAGACCAAAAACCAGTACGGCAAGATGAAAGTCCTAACAGTATGGGTAAATACCTTGGAATGTTAGAAAGCTGATCGTACAGCTCCATACAGTCGAGAGCTATGGCCATCTCCAACCCCATGGCTGTACTCTGTACGTATTAATTAGATTCATTCATTCATGCATGCATGCATCTCGCTCGCAATTTGCTACTCCGTACAGTATTGTACGTACAGTATTAGCGAGCAAGTAGTGTGACACTATTATAGTAGATATCTACTTGGGTAGCTGTTAATTAGATGCTAACCATCTATCCCCATCGATCGTATATTACCATAAAGAAACCAAAAACCAAAAACGAAAAAAACCCTCTCCCCTCCTCTCCCCTCTATAAAAAAACAAAAAACAAGAAATAAAAAGCGAAAAGAATTAAGATTTAAAATAAAATAGTAATCTTAAAATAATAAAACAAAAAATAAAGGAATTAAATTACTAATTATTAACGAATAATAATTACTCGCTCTCATTCTTAAATCTATCTATACTATTTATACTCTATACTTTTAATACTCGTACTATACTAATTACATTTCCTATATTAATACTTTTTTATCGTTTTATAATCTAATATTATTTAAAAAACCACTATTTAATAGTATTTAATTATCTTACTCATTTACCTTATTAATTAATCTAATCTAAGATTATATAATTTATATATTCTAGTTAATAAATATATATTCTTTTATTATAATACTTTTTAAACGTTATTAAAATATTATATTAAGCTAATTATATATAATTATATTATTTTTTTTTACTTTTTCTATTTAATAAGACTATTAAAATAAAAAGAAATAAAATAAAATTTAAAAATTTTTTTAATAAAAATAAGAATTTATTTTTATAAAAAATTTTTAATAGATTATATTATTTTAATATTATAAGAAAATCACGTAAAAAGCTATAGAATTATACTATATATACTTAATTAACTATACTATATTATATCGTATTATTTTATACGTAATAAGTAAAGAATTAGCTTCTTTATTAGAATTATAATATTAGATTTAAATAATAAAGAATAAACTTCTTTATTAAAATTATAATAAATAGAATTTTATTATATTATTAGTTAAGCTATATTAGAACTAGTTTTTATATCTTTTTTAATTTCTTAAAAATATTAAATTATAACTTTTAATTAAGAATTAATAAAAAATTTCTTTTTAAATAAATTAAGATTGAATATAAAAAATATTAATTTTTTTTATAATAATATTATCTTTTTATAATTATTTATTTTTTCTTTAATATTAAAATATTTTTAAATAGTTTAATTAATATTTATTAGAAAAAATAATAATAAAATTAATAAATATACGTTATAAAAAGTATGATAAATAATAACCCTAATCTAATCTAAGCAATCCCACTAATATAACTGCCTCTTGGCCCTAAAAAAGGTATAGAGTACAGAGTATAGTATACTGTAGTATCTCCCTAAATTTCCCATCCCCACTAGAAAACCTCGCTCGGAAACGAAAAAGCACTGCCCCCCTTGGCACATCTCCATCAATTCGCACACCAATCACCACCTCTTCCCCCCCATACCCACCAATCACAATGCCCAATTGACAATTCGTGGCTGGAGAAATTGACGCCTGCGAAGTGCACATCGATCTACCGTACTGTATCTGCGTGCGGCGGTACAATAAGGTAAAGAACAGGATAGGACAGAAGAATATAATCCAGAAAAGGAAAAATAAGATAAGGAAAATAAAAAAGAATGCAAAATCTACATTAACTACTAAAGACTCCCGCCGACAATACGTCTAACCGAAACGACGTTCTGGAAAGTAAATATTCGTCCGCCGTGACGCAGATGGCGAGAGTCGACCGTTTGTTTGTTCGTCTGCTCGTCAGGCTCACCAGGCTAGAGGTTTGAGCTGCGGTCAGAAACGGGGTATATATCTATCTAGCTATAGGTACCTACCTGTCTCAGCAGACCTCTCGCGAGGCATTAAAATCCTTTCGCCAGCCAGCATCCATCTGCTGTGTCATCCGCCGTAAAAAAGGGTATCTATCAAACAACTATGATACAAGACAGACCCATGCGGATGCACAATGAGAGATCAATTATGATTCATCACGTACCTATCAATCTATCCACCCAACCAACCATCCAACCATCCTCCTATCAACATAAACTATATCCAATAACACCCCAAGCCAGTCAAAGCAACCAAGTCGAACCAACCCCTCAGGACTCAACAATCAGCAGTCAAAACAAGATCGCCCAACCCAAACAAGTCCAACTTCCCACCCAACTCCCCACCCAAACTCAAACTCACCCAACTCCAATCTCTCACCGCCACCAAACCCCAGCCCACAGCCCATACATAACCTTCCAAGCCGGCCCCCATATCAACTTCCAACTTTCAACCATGAACCTTCACCCGCCAACCAACCCATAAAGCCACACCCCGTAAATATCCTTGGCCGTGCCAGCGCGAGCCGTGAGGATGAGCCAAAAATCCCACCCCATCGAATCCATCAATCCACCAAATCTTCACCTTCTCCCCCAAATCCCCAACAAACAATCACCCCATGAAACACGACGTGCGACTTGCGACGTACGACTACTATGTGGTTATGCGTACGTACATACATACATACATACATACATGCACAATCGCGTATTACGATCGATATCCACCAGAGAAGTAAATGAATGTCTGTGAGTGTGTGTGTGTGAGAGAGAGAGAAAGAGAGAGGGCTTGGGTGGATAATTAATTTAGAGGTTAAGTTTGTATATATGTATGTATGTATGTATGTATGTGATTTTATTCGCGGTGGGGGTGGATGATGTGATGTGATGTGATGTGGTTGCTATAGGTAGGGTTTGTTTTAGTACCTACGTAGCGAGCGAGATGTAATATTATAAAGGAGAGGGGAAGCGAAGGGTTGAATAGGAGGCGTAAGGTAGCCGACGTAGCGAAAATCTAGAGGCGAGGGGGGGACGAAAATACAGCTTACTAACATGATGGGTCGGGAAATGTATGTATGAATGATCTTGATACGATTTTCATTCAGCTAAAAAAAGTTGAAAGACATTCATCTACAGTGGTATTTCCCCCCTGAACGCCCACGCCCACGCTACGCCCCGCTAACAAACCTTCCCATCCCATCCGTGTCAGCTCACTTCGCCTATGCTATCATCTCCCCTCAGTATACCCAACCTAATTATCCTTTCTTGTCCTCTAAACCCCTTTCCTTTCCTCATCTTCACTATTGTATGCCGCGTCTTCATTTTCTCTTGTAGCCTCACTTTGTCTCCGTCTCATCTGACCTCTCTCCTTCATAGCTCCCCGAATCTTCAGGCTAACCTCTTCAAAACTAGCTTTCCCATCCAATGCACTGAAACTCTTCAAGGGGAAGCCCGCTGATCCTATTGCACCACCGCTACTGCTGCTGCGACTCCCACTTCGGGACGGTGGTCGCGTTGCAAATAAGGCGATGTTGCCTAGATTGCCAAATGATTCATTACGTGGAAGACTTCCATTCATACTTGAGCCACCTCCAATAGAGGCTCCTGCAGTATTACTCCTGTGCATGACATGTGGTGGTGATTCATCCGAGTGACCAGATTGATTGCTGTTACGTCGTAAATCGTTTTGATGAGGCGAAGTAGGAGTTTTGATATCATCGCGATTGAAAGGATCGGCCACTATCCTGGAAGCATCAAAATCCGGGAACATTTCGGGACCAAGTGTGTTGATGACGTCTGTAACTTGTGCACTGAGTTGTGCCCTGCGCTCACGAAGTTTGGATATAACGTTGCTGGAAGCTGGGTTGAGAGCAACAATTAGAGGCCGTAATGATTTGGCGATATCCATGCCAACTTCACCGAAACGAAGCGCCGCAAAAGTAATGGCTGGGAAGAGGATGTAGCCGAAAACGAAGATCGCCCAAACTGGAACCCATTCAGGTACATAGCCTTGGACTCTATTTTTGTAAGTCCAATATGCAAGACTAATGGTATAAAAATTATATAAGATCGGTGCAAAAGCTAGGGCAACCAAAAGTTTCCATGTTGCCATAACATCGCGACCTTGGAGTTTAACCGTAGATGCAGCCAACGCTTCCTTTGATTTTCTTATGCTAATCAGTTTAGAAGCTATGAACACAGGCGCAAACAAGAAAAGTCCCGGAATAACACCAATAGACAGAACAGCAAGCTTTCCTAGGCGGTAGAACAGAAGAAATACTGCTTTGGGAACAGAGAACTTAGCGTATTCGACTTGATGATCCCTAAGGTTCATATAGCGTAGCTGTCTGTTGTAGTCCAAAACAGATTTCTTGAGAGAAACAATCCGTGGATCATCTTTGTAATGTGTATAACCTTTGACCAGTCTTCGATTTAACTCGACCACCATCGGAAGCGGGAGTTTCTTTCCAGTTGGATTATAGAGTCTTCGAGCGGCTTGAATAAGCATGAGAGTGTCATAATCCGGACTTGTGACGGTAACAGCAACAAGGGCTTGGTATACAATATCCAACAATTGGCTAACAGCACCTCTTCGGTCTCCACTTTTGTAAAGCTCGACAAGCTCTTTCGGTATGTCGATAGGATTTCCAAACTCAATTACGGCCCTGGATCGGAACTTGTGGGCATGAAAGTAGTTCATACCACATGGCACGATTTTAAGACCACTGTCGGGATTGGCAGCCAAAGATCCAAGTGCCATAATAGCCACACCAGCTTTTAAGGGAAGTAATTCGGTCCTGTCGTGACTCCCGCCCTCTGGAAAGATTCCAACTGCTCCGCCGCCACTAAGACGATCGAAGACGGCATCATAAACTTGTGTTTGATCGACTTTGGGGGCAGTCTTGTACTTCGATCCTTCAAAGCCTTCCTTGGCACCCTTGACGGACTCATCGCCAAACTTGCCATTTTCATCAATATCGTCTCGTCCAGTAAGCTGGATCATAGCGTTTCTACCTTTGAAGGGCTTTTTCAATCTTAACTCTTCTGCGCTGATGACTTCAGCTATTTCTGTATTGGCCGCGGTTCCTTCGACTGTGGGTAGAACTAATAATCCCCCAACTTGTATTTCTTTTCCATCAAACTTCGTACCAACTCCACGAACGAGAAGCGGGTCGTTGATAGGGTCCGGCAGGTATATTGTACCAGATCCAGGCTTTACCATATCTAGAGCTCGTCCAACAGGGACCGCGCCCACTTTACGCGCAAACCACCCCACGATGAATCGACCCATAGACTTCGCGGCAATAAGGAAAGCGGCGCGGCGATGACATTCATTTCGGAGAGTGCGCATAAGAATAAGGGGATCAACGAACTAGTCAATTTTGTCAATCAAGAGCTTCAACGTTGTAAAAGCTAACTGTCGCATACCTGGTTGGCATGAGGGGCTGCTACAAAGATAACAGGCCCACGCCTTGGAACTTTCCATGAACCTCTTGGGTGAACTTCTCGAAAGAAGAGGTCGACAAGTATCGAAAATGTCCAGAGGAATACATCGTAAATCCAATTGGTCATGGGAAATTGTTCCTTGTGCTTGCCCTTTTGGGGTACATGTTCGTGAATCTGCTGCTCGTTGGCCATTATGATAGTGGGGTGTAGATCAAGATGACCAGCGCAGAGAAATGAGAGAAGTAGGTCTTCTCTCAATAAGTACTGGGGAGGTGAGGCTCAAGTTGATGATCTCGTGCACTCGGTTCAATGAGATGTAATTTTAGTCTAGATTGTTCAACCGGAGCTCAATGATCACATTCGAGTACCTAGATACGGCGTTTTTCGGAATGATTTTGTCAGATTTTGCTCAGGTATTCTTTTTTGTTGGCCTGATGAGTCGTATAGATCCAAAAGTCATATCGAGCGGGAAAAGGGCTGATCAATTAACTTTGGTGGCACTTATTAATGGAAAAGAGGCAATGTATCGGCGGCGGGGTGAGAATGAAATGATTTCTTTAGTTTACTAACTACCTAGGTAGGCAAAGAGTGAGACTAGGTACTCGAGGTACATTTTTTTGCTTTTTCACGGAACCGGATTAAATTGCATACCCGATCCGTTGACATTGATAGAACCGATAACAAGCGCCCGCTCTTCATAAGCGACAACCCCTTCAATCTTTCGAATCTCGACACACCTCCAGCTACTAGGTACAACTAGTATTAGCATCTCTTATCTTAGATTCTAGCGTAGAATTGAGAGCATCTCTTCTTGGACAAGGAGAATTGTTGTTCTATTCCCATCTCATCTGTATTAACTGACTGGTTACTGTTCAAATCTTAATCGGTTTGCTGAACAAAATCATGATTATGACCATTACTCATCATCAATACAATCACGTGTAGCAATGCAGGTACCTAGTTATGGATATGAACAGAGTTTCCAACATGCAACCAACAAATGTCAAGACCGCCAGACCATCCATCACTTGGAAGTGAATCAATAATGAAGGCTTGTCACTTTCACTTCAATCACATTCACACGATTGTGGATTAGGATTTGACCTCAGCCCTTTTGATCTTGTGAAACGAGGCGCTTAGGTTAACCTTATATATGACACGACCTACTAGGTAGTATATGTATTTTAAGGAGAGAACGATAGCCATATACAACTTACTCCGCAGAATCTCATCATCTCTAACAAATTCTACAAAAATCAACCACGAAAGAACGAAAGATAAGCAAAATGGGTTTACCGCCATGGGAGACGAGTGAAAGTCAAACTTTTGCTTTAGTAACAGGCGCAAACAGGTATTACCACCCCGAAGTGTTCCCATTATTTATGATAAGCTGCAAGGCTCCTAGTTCTAATTGTTGACAACTTTCCAGTGGCTTAGGCTTTGCTATTGCTGCTCGATTAATTGACGACTTTCTAACCTCATCTGATACCCCTCCTACGAAACATCTAATTCTTATTCTTACTACACGTACTCCGCTGAAGACACGATTCACAATCTCGCGCCTGCGTGCCCATCTGCGAAAACTTGTTGATTACTCTCAATTTGCGGACTCACTACGCGCGAAAGCTGAGGCTCGAGGAGATGTATACAAGTGGCAGGATATGGTGGCTAGGGTCCACCTTCTTGGAGTTGAAGTCGACTTGTGCGACTTGAAAAGTGTATATGCGGTCACGGACAGGCTGGTCAATGGGACTGTTGGTAGCCCGGATGCTACTACGATGGATGGTCTGAAGCTACCTGTTGGGTCTCCTGGAACCGCTTCGTACTCTCCAGACGTTCAACAAGACAGGTGGGCATTGAGCCAGAAGGAAGGATCTGATGGCGAGCAGAGATCTTGGGGATGGGGTTTGAGCGGAATCCGAATACCCAGATTGGATATCGTAGTCTTGAATGCAGGTATTGGAGGATGGTCAGGAATCAATTGGCCAAAGGCTGTATGGACTGTCTTGACAGACATGACAGAAGCTGTAACATGGCCAACTTACAAGCTTGCGGAAGTTGGAACTGTGACAAAACCGCAACTGCACTCTGTTTCTTCAAAATCAGCCAAGAGTTCAGATGGCGAGGCTACAGAAGCTTTACTCAATGGCGTCAGTCCGGAAGAGCCACCCCTTGGTGCGACATTCTGTTCTAATGTTTTCGGACATTACATTCTTGCACACGAACTCATGCCTCTGCTATCACGAACTGCTTCCTCTTCAGCCACTGCTAGCGGAAGAATCATTTGGGTATCCAGCATCGAGGCACAATCACATCATCTAAATGTAGACGATATACAAGGTTTGGAAAGTCATGCACCATACGAAAGCTCGAAGCGTCTTACAGATGTTCTCGTCCTTTCAAGAAAGCTTCGGGCAGCAGGCAAAGCCTCTTCCTCATGGTTCGACTTTTCGGATGTTCGCGTGAAGGAGTCTCAATCAAGTGACGGAGAAGATTCCAAAGAGCGCCTTCCGACAAAATCAATAAGACCCAAGATGTACGTGGTACAACCTGGAATATTCGTTTCGGAGATCATGCCCTTGAACTTTGTCTTGGTGTTTTTCTATAGGATGATATTCTATCTCGTGAGATGGATGGGTAGCCAATGGCATACCATCAAAGCCTATACCGCCGCCGTAGCACCAGTATGGGTAGCATTATCCCCCGATGAAATTCTGGATACAATGGACGCACCAGCTTCCAAGTGGGGATCGGCCACTGATTCAAGTGGTAAAGAACGTGTCATTCGTACAGAAGTCCCAGGTTGGGGATGGGAAGGCAAAACTCCAAAGACGATCGATACGGGTGAAAGAAGGAAGGGAAGAAAAAGGGATGCCGTACCGTTGACGAGGGAAGCGAGAGAAGATTTTGAGGTATTGGGTGTCAAGTGTTGGACGGAGATGGAGAAGCTTAGGAAGGAGTGGGAGGAGCTTTTGGGGGTCAAGAAATGAAATAGTGGGCATTTTGGTGTTTCGTGGGGATTTAAGAACATGTAGATTGGTGAAGCTATAGTTGGCTTTCTATCATGCACAAATATATGACTACCTAATTAATATTTACTCTTTTTTTTCTGGCTCATATCTTTACATACTTATATATCATGATGTGCTGCAAAACTTGAAGAATGTTGCTTTTCTTCCTTAGCCTCCTAATCGTCTCTTTAATGCGATCTATCATGTTTGTGTTAACAGTATATTGTTCAGTCTGTTGGTATGACTAAACATGGCCGCTGTATGGTGCTTTGGGGGGGTTAATGTGGAAAGTCCTTTGAGTATATATAGTTATATACATTGATTTTCTCTTCACAATAAATTATCTGCTGTAGCTCCTGTTATTAACGCACCCTTTCATGGAGTACATGCATGGCCTTTCATCCCTCTTGATTTAAACGTTTGCAATAATTTTCAATGCCCTGTCTCAATCGCAACATATCACTGCATCTAAATGTCTGGGTTGATCTAAGTATCTAAACTCATCTCAGCATTTGGCCTGATACAAATGTATCCTTTGTCGACCTCGAATTTCATTCCTCTTTCTCACCCATCTCTAACTTCCTGATTTGTCCCAATCTCCCGCGAATCCACTCCCCAAATGCAACAAACATATGCACATCCCCATACCTCTCACAAAACTTCAACAGGACTTCATATCTCTCTTCAACATCCGCCCCAGTTGCACAGATCACCTTGGCCAAATCTACCGGACATAAATACGGAGGTTGTCGCGCATCTTCAATTATTGACGCGCTGCCTTGCATACAACAAGCATAGTATATACAATGGTCAATTCCGAAGCAATGACCCAGTTCGTGGGATGCGGTGCGGCAGATTCGGGAAAGGTAGAGACCTGGCAGAGTATTTGAAGCGGTACCTGCTGAGGAGGAGAGTGAAAAGCGGATATTTTGTTGCGTGACTGCGAGAGCCAAGGGGCTTCCTTCCACGGCATACTCCCCATCATCTTCGGCCCTCTTTCTCTTCCCTTCCTTCTTACTCTTGGTCCTACAGACCTCGTCGGCATACTCCGCACAGTGGCTCCCCGGCCAGGCATGCACCCTCTCCACGTTTTGCAGCTCATCCAAGACCGGATTATACCTCGCGGTGCTAACAACTGCAACTCTACTCCCCCCATATGCACGCCCGCATATAAACTCATCGTCGTCGTCTTCATACAAATCATGGTTCACGAGCATTAATAACGCATATGCATCTGTCGGTAAGATATCAATAGCGAGATCGAGGAGATCGGAGAGATGGAGTTGGTATTTGAAGGGGGAGGATGGGGTGCTGCGGAAGCGGATACCTGTTTTGAATGCGCTAGTGCGGAGGGATATGTAGGTTGGAGATTTCCTTCTTGAGGTAGATGTGAATCTGCGTTTGGATGGCTTTGGTGAGGTGTCTTCCCAAGGTGTGAAGTGAAGGAGCGCGGGATCGAGACGTTTTACAGGAAGCCCGTGGTAGAATGCTTGGAGGTAGGAGATTATGTCTGATATCCAGTCACTCGTCTCCCAGCTCTCGTCTTTCCATATGTCTTTGCTCCCTGTTCCTTTTTCGCTGCCACTCCCAACCTCGCACTCATCCCATCCCCTCATAAACCCCTCCACTCCCTCTCCGTCAATTTCCGGCGGCCCAACAACATATATCGTCCTCCTAGCTCCCCCTTTCCCTTTCCCTGCATCTTTCCCCTCACCTGCCTCCGGTACTAAATTTCTATGCTTTCCCCTCTCCCAACTCCGAAATTTTTGTCCACCTTGTTTCGGATCAATTGCCAAATCATCACCCTCAAAAACCAGTGGACCGGGAAATGTAGATGCACATTCTAGATCCGATGCAAATTTATGAAGGATCGTATCTGTGATTGCCGCCCTCTGGGTACTGCTAGATGTAGTAGCTGCTGCACGGCGGGAAGCAGAGGCGCGTGAGAACTGAGACTGGGAAGGATGGGGTGTGGTGAGAAGGCGTGGGTGTGAACAGACAACAGAGGGAGATGGCTTCTTGGGTGACATTCTTGGGAAATTCTTCTGCTGGTCTATAGCAGGAGGTGATCGATTGGGTTTTGATGGTTCGAAGGTGTTGTCAGTGGGAAAAGAATGTTAGAAGTCGTCACGATGTCACGTGGTTAACAGGCAACCACACATCTACCAGATGGCATTTACGACGTTCAAAGGCAAAGTCAAATCATTAACATTGAGTGTACAGTATAATTGCTAATCGATATGTTGTCTTTAGGTCAGTGGTAATTCTCAAGTGAATACGGTGGTCACAGATGACAGACCAAAGGAAAGACGATGTAGTAGTGAACATATTAATTATTAGAATCCTTCTTTCTTTGTATTCTCTCATGAACACAATTGATCAGATAAGATCCGACCAGGTCAAGCCAGACCAACCATATGCTATGCTACCAATGCTATTCTATGCAACGTAAAGTTATCATCCGTTCCATTCATTCCACCACGAATGTTCATCAAATAACTCAGGGTATTCCCAAGCCAATCCCAATTCCATGCTAATCCTGTCAAAAAAGATATCCGATCCATGAAAAATCCAGATTTTCTCATCCTAAGACCAAGACCGTCTTTTTGACCTCTCTTTCCACATTTCCATCCCTGATGTAATGTGATGTGATTTAAACTCCAATCTAAACGCCCAATAAACTCCTCGCAATGCATGATGTGAAATGATGCAGATTCTCATAAGATTCCATTCTCAAATTCGAAAAGAAACAAAAAGTCAAAAAGGAAATTTTCATAATTGATACAAAAAAATTCGTAACTCCAACAGGCCATTTTCATCCATCCAAACCATTCTTAGAAACTCCCAATTCAGAATCCGAATGAGAAGTTAGAAGACATCTCACGCAGTGGAGAGGTTCTTTTGACCACCAAAGTATCGTGTCAAGAAATTGCCCTTTGATTTCTTGGCCGTGCGACGCTTTTCCTCTGCCATTGCCATATTGTCTTGATGAGCCATGTTGTCGATTTCGTATGGAAGCATAGGTCGGAGCTTGCCATCAGCACCAGCAACATGAACAGTGACGATGTCGCGGGCAACACCTGAAGGGGAGTAGGCATCGCATTGCATGGCATCATTTTCTTCGAGGTAGCTGCTGACGGACGATAGAGGTGTGCCAGAGCGGGATAATTCGGAGATGTAAGACGAGGCAGAAGATGACATGGCGTCGAGGGTGTCAGTGGTTCCGCTGCGAGTAAGATCAGGAACTTCTGACGAGGAAGGTGGTGAGTTGTAGTTGTGTGTGTCGTTGGTTGGGAAGAGGGATTGTTGTTCGCCATAGTATGACATGTACTTGTCTTCGGTAGCAGGAATCCAGTATCTTCCCGTTGGATCGAAAGACATATGTTGCATTGCAAGAGCTTCTTGTTCTCTAATAGCTTGTTGACGTGCTTCGTGAAGAAGGGCTTGTTCTTGTCTTCGATCCAAGTCAAATCGTATTGGTGTGAGAAAAGGTTCCAGATGAGTGTAAAGGTCATCCTCGTTAACGATCAAGTCCCAATTGAGTAGCTGGAGTAGTTGCTTCTCCATGAGATTGACTTCTGTTCTGGTAAATGAGAACTCATCGTATCCCCGAACGTTCGAGTACTCAGCCCAATGTTTGTTTTTGGGTGATGAATCATTGAGGAATTTGGCCGATAAGATCAATGTTGCCAGAAATATCCTGTGAACTGTACACCTCAAACCCTTTGCAACTGGTGGTAGTCTCTTCTTCAGTCTAGCCAGGTATACTAAGCTGGTCATGAGTGTAGGTACTTGAACGTTTGATCTCTTCACTAAGGAAGCAATGAATCTCTCTAATGACGGCAAATCTGATGCTGACACCTTCTCTTGAGGAGGGGTTCGAGGAGGTGAAGGAACTTGACTTGAAGTTTGTGTGGATTCGCACTGAATGACTTCTCTCGCCTTTTGGGCAAGATAATTGATCATATCTTGAGTAACTGGTTGGAAAACAAAATGATCTAGAGCCGCCTCGTTGGAGGTTCTAGGGGTATTTGAGTTGAGAGACATGTTTTTGAATATGATATTGTACTGGTGGTTGTAGTCGTTGTACCTCGATGTGATTGACTTGTGTATCGATAACTTGTAGATCGAGACTTGATTCTAGAGTTTGATACTGAGAACTTTGGAATGATCTTGCAACAAGGAGATAAAAATAAAAGATACACCAAGCTATAAAGTCATAAAAAAGAAAGTCGTTATTGTCCTGAACCGTATTGGCCGTATTGGAAAGAAAATATGCGACGGTTCCTATTGTCTCTAGACCTCAATCCTATTGTGGTCTCTCGGTTGAGGTTAAAATACGGCTCGGCTGTATGAACAATAAGGAAAAGAAATTGTTCGAGAAAAAAATACACGATAAAAGTGAATATAATCTTTCGATAAAATTTCACAGGAAATTAAAAAAGACAATGACGATCATCAGCTCGTAATATTGAATTTCCAAATTTCGCGATTGAGTGAGAAAATATCCGACCAGCGGAATCCTATAGAGGAGTGAAGTTGGCGCAGCTGGTTACTATGCGTGGAGGCACTGAGAGGATCAGTTGGCTATATAAAAATCCGAATTGCCTCGCCTCAAGCCTGACAAAGGCGGATCGAAGAAGCAGGGATTCTGCTTTTTTGGGGCAAGGGTGGCGGAAGATTGGGTCAAAAGATTCAAGATAATAATGAAGAGATGCAGATAGGCGCGTGAGATGTGAGGAGGCGAATAAGTAGGTAGGCTAACGCAACTTGAAAGCAAGCAACCAATTTGTTATTTATATAGGCGACTGTTGAAACGATATGGGATGATTATATCTTCTCCCAATTTGATAAGTTCGATAGTTCAATCTGTTTTGTTTCGTTTTGTTTTCGTAGAGGTCGTATGGTCGGTCGGATGAGTGTGTATGTATATGCACTCCTTGAAAGAAGAGTTATGATATTTCCCAACTTGATTGACCCCAGTGAAAATCAGTTGGTTGAAAGTGCCGGGTTTAGATTTGTCGATGCGTTTTATCAAGGGTTGTTGTAAGATGTATCGATAGTTGAGGGTATTGAGAACGTTGAGATGTCTATAAAAGGAAGAATGTCGAAGTTTCTGATGAGAATGTAAATGATATATAGGAGAGTTGCAGACGATATATGTAAATATCTTCTTCTGTCGATCAAGGTTGGAGGCAGGTATGTATAATAGTTTACGTTTTCCTTTTCTTAAGCTTTAAAGGAGTTTTAATTGATTTTCATATGCTCCAATGCTTTTTCCCCCTACAGTATCCGGCTTTTCCTTGCCAGAACCAAAGTAAGTATCTTTGAGTCCAGTAAGGAAATGTTAAGTTCGTTAGGGAATAATTGGCCCAGGTTAAACGTGTATTCAAAAACCAAATGGAGCCCTAGGCGCTGGAAAAGGAATGCTTGGGATTGATACCCCTCGCTCTCAAAATGGAACCAAGGATGCGAGTGGCTCAATGGCTAATCGTTCAGGATGACAAGGATTTCTTTTAAGCTATAACAGCAGCAAGGTATGTATTGGTAGATTGGATTTTCGAAAGGATAGGCGATGATTGAAAAAGGGTCAGATTGGTGGCGTAGATGGACCAATGCGGCCAAATGCAGCCAATGCAGCGGGTCGTTTTTAAAAAGGGTTTCAGATGTACACCTTGCGCCCGAGGATCAGATGGCAGGCGAGACAACCACACTAGAGTACAAGGGCTAGGTTGAAACCAAAGCAGAAGGGTTTATTTTCGAACTAATCGATCAATCCAGAAGATCTTGAGAGTAACAGTGAATGATTTGTTCGTGACGCTGCTTCAAAGATGTTGTCAGACAAGTGGAAGTCGAAATAGTACAACGATGCTGTACTACAATGCACCAAGAGCTGAGCAAGAGTCGAAATTCGAATCTATACTTCCGTATAAGAGGAGGGAGTAGTAGTAAGTATGGCAACGAGCTAAGATGTATGTGTAGTGAGCTGGAGCATAAGCATAAGCATAAGCAATTCCACTGGTCGTTATGTTGTGTACAGAGTAAGGATGATCTTTGGACTGTAGCTCTATCGTTCTCGTCGCCTTTTTAGATTGGTTTGTTCGTTGGTTTCTTCGATTTCTTGAGTTGATTCGTTACTCTAAACTCCTCTGGCCAAGTGCCGTTGAGGAAGGGTTGAAGTAAGGCTGTGCGGGTATGAGTTGAGAATCCTGAAACCACTGAACGAATTCAATTTTTTGCGAAGCTATTCAACTAAACCAATAATTGTGTATTGGAAATGATGCGTGAGGGAAACGCACCGAAGGGGGAAGATTTATTGACGATGATAAAATGGAGAAGTATTGGGAATCATCAATATGATTCCACAATATCACAAACTTATTCACACTATGACTGGTTGCGATCTCACATCACTCCGCATTGCGAGTAATGGTTAACACCGGTATTTAAATGGATCAACATATACGTGTCGAGCATTCTGAGTACATATTTCGAGCGGTGAATGTGACACTTCAGCGAATATCCCATGATTTGGCAACGATCACACAACAAATATACCCTGTATATAAGAAGATATGAGTCTGAAAGTATAGAATTATTCGAAATTTGTGGATGATTGATCATTCATCAGTCAATGCTGTAGGGTTGTATAATGCTTGCGACCTCCACCTGGGCACTGTACACATCATGCGCAGTCCGGGGATGACGACGTTTTGTTCACGATTTCATGATGCCCAGATACCCAGATGCCCAGATCCCCATATATCACCAGCCCAACCAACCTCTTCAAAAGAAAGGGAGGTAGGTGTCAAGAAACTTGAAGGCAAAAAACGTTCGATTTTCTCCATGGAAGTCGTAATAGTAGTACCCGTGTATGTGGCTCAGAGAGATGACTGGAGTAAATTTACCTGAATGAAGTAATGATTCTAATCAGGACATGGATGTCATACTGTAATGCATACTCCGTCCGGCTCCGAATACAGTAGTATACACACCTCCAGCTACTTCCGTACTCACCATGGTAATGCCGAACGAGATTGCCCCTCCCCCTCATAAGGATGGATTTCCGAGACGAGGCTTAGGTCGGTGTAGTACGGATATCCATGGTGATGATGGCGATGATACTGTATCGATGATGGCAACGATAAAAGATTCATACTCGATCATTCAGTCATGCATGGTAGGTCATTGGTGAAATACGACAAAGCCAAGCGCTGGGGTAAGGAATCAGAGTTCTTTCGATATTACTTCTAAAGTAACTTCTAGATAACTTCAGCCAAGGGATTCAAGTAAGTAAGTGGGTAAGGAATATATTATTAGTAGTATACTACTGTAGTAGGTAACCTTACTGTAGAGATGTGTAGATCCAATTAGATTTCGGATTAACAGATTCACAAGGCTTGGGACAAAATCGCGTTTTCGGTAGAGCTTCATCATTACTGGAATTTATTAACCTTAACCCAGCCCCCTTTTTCTGTTGACTCCCCAGCCATAATATTCGCCAACGAGAAGAGTACGGAGTATCGTAATTCTACTTCGGTCGGGGCGATATGAAAGGCGGAAATCGAGGCCGATCGATAGCTTCCAAGGTTACTTCTTGACCAATTTTCTAGAATTCTTCCTATATTGATGATTGTTGTTGTGTGACTGAAAGTTCAAAACTCTTCATTAGGAATTGTGAGGTTATTGGTCGAAACGAATGGCTTCGCCTGAAACATCCACTTGTTGCACCCATCTCAGATATGTTTCTGGGTCTGTTTCCTCTCAGAGTTTCACTGCCACATTACCATCCGAACATTATCATCTAATTCCTGTATTTCTTTCTCTGTCTCTGTCTCTGTCTCTGTCTCTGTCTCTGTCTCTGTCTCCCCAGAGTTCTTGCGTTACCTAGGTAGTTAGCATTATGGCTAGGTAGGTATGTCTTCGTACTCCTCCTTCCTTGCCGTAGATCCAAGTCATGCTGATTTACAATAACATTAGCCAACCTATGAAATATTTGTATTCATCGATGCCAACACTAGCTCCTTCGTGTAATTTCAAAAGTTATACACCCTCAAAACCCATAAATGGCCAATCAGATCATCAGACGATACCACATCCGGCCTCTCCATATATCACGAGTAGCTTTTCCACTTTCAAAGCTTTATACAGTGTGGCAGTGCGATAAAACTTGGAAGGAAATATCTCAAATTTTCTATCGTTTACACACACCCATAATGCGCATCATTTCTCGGAAGATGTCTTACATTAATCATGCGGTCATTCCGGACGTTTTTCAGCAATTCAACACCTTTCTTCGGTTGTGCAAGATTTCTCTTGGCTATTGATGATGATGATATTCATGATCTCATCACAAATATGATGATCATGTTACAGTAAAACATTTTTAAGCGTTACGGGTCTCTTTCAAGGTCTAATCAAAATGGGACCGGGCGGCTAATGATTACACGCAACGCGCGAATGTCGCTTTATTTATCTCTTTCAACCGTCTTATTCAAGCGTCTGGATCTATTTTTGTTATCCCGGCGATAATTGGGTTTGGTTGAAACAGCAAACAATATATTCTTATAAGCATTATCTTGTTTCTCTTGCGCGGCTACCGTTTTATGCGTTATCATTACCCAGCGGATGTATTCAAGCAATCGACAGGATATGCCCAATGATCAACAGAACTAAGTGGTTCTATGTTGAAACACCAGATACCATACCGTAAGGAATTGCTTTATGAATCGAATCCAAGGAGCGCTTTCGTTATTTCCAGGCCATTTCGTATGTTATTAAGGATTGCATTATTGAACATCAAAGTCATATGTTTGATACTCCTCATACGCCACTTCCTTTTTTATCTTATTCACGTGTTCTTACATGAATGTCATGGAGTAGTTGCTCGCAAATTTCTTTTTCGTTGTTGCTATGCTTATTCATGGCGTGACGCATCCTTCTTTGCAACGGTAGCTTCACGACACGTGAAGGAAGTGGCACAGTATTGACCATACCCATTGATGATCATCTGTGTTTATACTCATCCGTCCCATGTTTGGCTTTTAGTACGTAAAGTCTCGCGATAACGGTGGTGACGGTAATTCCGTATGCAAAGATTCGTTCCTCCGAAAGGAGCGGAGGAAGATGTGGCTGTTCATGCTTTCCCACACTTGAATATAAGTCCAATGTAGTCATCGTGAAGTGCATCATTTGATTTGATCCGGAGATACAATTGTGGGGGGAAGAAAGAAAAATCAAATCAGAAAGTATGATTTCCAATGTGTAGTAATTATTAATCCGATTCCATGTTTCCACATTAGACATTTCGCTATAATCTCATGCCGGATAGCATTCTACCACGATGGAAGCAAGCTTTGTTGATTTAGCATGTCATACAAGTAATGCTTTTAGCATTCTCCTATACGAGATAGACGAAAATAGCTGTTCTCCATATAGATACATCGTGACAATTGCGCTTTCTTGTTTCAATGTACCAACTGATCCATATTTTGTTGTCTAAATCAAACCGAGCACTTCTAAATCCCATCGAATGGTGCCCCTCCGCTTATTCCACTACAAAATTAGTGCATCCTCAGTTGCTAACATCATCATCACGAACATCCATAGTCCTCCTGCCTTTCGTATCTATGCCACCGGTGGAATAGATTAATTCATGTGGATATATACATTATACAATACCTACTGCTCAGAAGAATTCCGACCCATAACTCATATGCCCTAATCACTGCCTCTGAACCAACCCTCATAGTAACACCTATGTATCTCGTTTACGAATTCATTTCACTCAAATTCTAATGGCAATTAACCACTCTCTCACGTACCTGCAGGTCACATATTCCACTTCATCCATTTACCATCCTTCCCAAACTATAATCTATCCTATCGTGTAACCTCGACTCCCTGCCAATTCATATCAATCCATTCCGTTTCACTTGTTGGTTCCACTGGCCACCATTCCCGCTTCCTCTAATCTTAACCTCCATCTCCGCCCCGGACATTCAATCCTCCTCACGTCATACAACAAACACAACACTACCACCCACGCCACATCTAGCTATCTCCAGCCACCTTGATACTAACCTGAAAACGTGTAATTCCTTCCACTAATCGTACTGTGTACATCTCGGATCCTGTCCACACACCAACCAACCACAAAACCCAACCCCAAATCTCAACCTCAACAAAATATTTACCTACGCCATCATCAGCCATATATATGTATGTATGATACAAATGCACAACCTCCCATTCATGTATACATGTAACACTGCTGCCTCAAGTACAGCCTTCACAGTTTAAATATTGAAGAGGAACGTGTGTGGATATATGGTACCCATCTATTTAGCCTATATCCATCCATCCAGCCATCTAATACAACATCAATGATACCTTATATTCAGCTCATATAACCACAAATGGACAACCATATGCTGGAGAAGTTTCGTCCAAAATTAAGTACAAGGTGGCAGTGATAAGATTACAGTGTGCATATAAAAAATCTAGCATATCCTCACGTACATGTTGGTTACAGATCTTTTGTATGATGGTTGGTTGGTGTTGAAAGTAAAAGTGCATGTACATACATATACATATACATATACATATACACATACATGCACTGCTCTACCGCTGGAAACATATACATACTCGACGATTAATATGAACCACGCCAAAAAGAGACTATAAATGACGCGCATCAAACAAGCGGCTGGTTAAATGCCCGGGTATATAAATAGGTCGCCCCATGCACTTCCGCTCAGCTCCCTGCACATAAATCGCCTACGACTTCTCGCTGCATCTTGAAGATGTAGCATCGTATCATCGGGGTTATCACCACGGAGTCTTCGGCCCACATAGGAAGCACAAAGACCATCTCATCTACCGTGCGACCTTGTGGTTTCGACAAATTAGCATACGTATGAGAAGACGCACCCTGTGCCGTCCTCGCTAATGGTGCTGGCTGGGGGGCGGGGGCGGGAAGAGGAATCTTTATCGCCGGTAAGGCAAGATCAGGCGAGCGAGGCGAGGTTTCCCGCATCTCCATATGCGTGTCAGACGGGAATAGATAAGTGTCCGCACGATTATGGGGATGCGTGTAGAATCTGATACCGAATTTCCTGTCAATGGAGTGAAAGCAGGGTGGGGGCTAGGGGGGAAGGTGGGGGCTTGATGGTGGTGCAGAACAAGAGGCAGATGGGATGAGACGAGCAGATTATAGCGACCGTGACTGAGCACCAGGGAGGGAGCACCATCAATAATCATGGACCAGAAGTCTTTGTCGGCGATTGCAGCATTATATCCTGAGAAGCTTACATGTGACGGAGATAAGAAGAGCAGATGACACTAGGAATTCAATTCCCGATAGACTCCAGAACTCCGAGATCCGCGGTGAGCTGAAGGTTCTTGGTCACGGGCTTGGTGTTCTTACCCCCGGTGACATTGATCATGGGAGAATGTGCATACGATGGCGCTTATATGCTCTGACACATATCGTTAATATCTTGAGATGCCATGTCCTAAAGCAAGGAGTCTTGACAGGGAGAAGAATTCCTGGTGAACCTTGTTCCGGGGAGCTTATGGACGTTGACGCAGGATAGGACTCCTGGCATTCTCATTCCAATACTAGCGGAGTGTGAAAATACTATGGAGGTAGTTGGGTTCAATCTTCAATATGCTATCGTTTCAAAGGTCTTAGTTTTTAATCGAGAGGTGTATTTATATGCGATGGCCATATCACGTTGCACCCATGTTTTAATTCCACACACATGACAGATAGCATTAATGAAAGAAGCAGGGGAAGTTATACAAGGAGAGATAAGTTACGGCACGGGATTTGGATGAGACATCAGCCTGGGCTTGAAAGTTACTGCTTGGGTCTATATTCGCAAGAAGGGGAGTTGAAGAAGATGAATTGGGATAAACCTCGGCAACCTACCTTGATGCTTAGCGTTTAATGTTTAGCATGCGTTTAGTATTGTTACACTCTTTCTTTATCTTGATTGATATTTCCCTTCTAGGTTGAAAAGTTCTGTGTATTGCTAAATAAATGTTCTGTGAAATAAGAAAATTACGACGGCCTGGGTATATCTAGTCCCTCAAGGACTTTTCTGTTCGCAAAATCAACTCCCTCGCTATTGTGTTGTCTCCATCTTCCAGGACTATTTTGTCCGATGCACAAGTATCAAACTCGTGTTGAAGTATGCCTGCATTTGACTTTCAAACTGATAATATAAATCCTCAACATCATCTTACTTCCCCACTCTAATCAAGGCGAACCCCCCAATCCTGTAACAATATTATTAGTACTCAATCCAACTCACAAGACAGATGCTGAAACACCAAGAGAAACGACAATGTGAGTAACATACCGGCAGCCAAAGCTAAATACCATGTTCGACTTGCTCCTCCATCCAACCAACTTGCATCAAACGCACTTTGCGCAAAGAAATTCCACGAAGTGCGAGGATCAACAATAGCCAAATTTGCATACAAAATACCCCTCCAACCTCCTAGCACGCTATCAACTCTGCCGTTCGAAAAATAAGTGTTCCATTCCTCTGTCACAAATTCCTCCGTTCTCGTGAGTGTTGAATGTGGAAGAAGTGGAAGCATATGTATTCCCTGGACATACTCTGGGGCACCTCCAAAGTACGTGGTGTGGTCGATTTTGTTCTCAAAGAGAATTCCGGCGACTTTGTTGCCAATGAAGTTAGATGGTTGGACTGTGTTTGAAGACTCGTACAGGTAGTAATTCTGTAGGGATCGGGCGGTTATCGCTAATTGTAGATTTCCTCTCGCTTCCATATTGGCGTCTCCTATTGTACGGCCCCACATTTTGATGGCGTAGGCGGATAAACTATCTTCGGAAGAGGATTCTTGGTCTTTACCATCAAAGGTTTCGTAGAGACCATGTGCCCAGGAATGTCCATGATACCAATCGAAATTACGAGAAACGGGGAAGTAGCCGTCCGCAGATGAAGGATTAGCGAAATCTCGCACCATAGTGTTGATGTATGCTTTATTCTCTGCTAGCCAGGTCGGATCGAGATATCCAATGATAGCTGCGGCGTATACAAAATAGGCGTAGTGAAAATGGTGATCATTGTAGTAGCTGTTTCCAAAATCTGCACCTGAGTCTCCAGTTATATATGATGCAGACGAGACGATACCTCCCCAGGCAGCTAGTTTTCATTAGTTTTGGCCATCGAGTATGAGAGTCAGGAACCTACATTCATATACAAGTGGGTATTGTTGCTGATTGTTAATGAACACTGCGAAGTTTTGCTTCAGGGTATTAAGACCTGCTTGTGCCAAAGAGGTATTTCCAAGGAAATCATGAGTTGTATATACAATTCCAGCAAATTTGGCGAGCGCCTAAATAAAGTCAATATGATGATAGATATTAGTTGGGTATTCATACCTTTCCACTATAATACATAGAGTTCAAATTTGTTTGAGCTGTCATATTTTGCGATATTTCACTCGCTGCAACTTTTGCGATTGTTGAAATAGCAGCCGCGGAAATAGAATTCGAACTACCTTTCGACGGACTCCATGGTGCAAAATTCAAACTAAGTGGCAAATTCTCTTCCAACCTCCAGGAATCAGCGACAACTGCAGTCGCCATGCCCTTTGTCGTTGTAGCTAGCTGTACCCCATTGATCACACCGCACATAGTGTTATCATCAAAAGACTCTAAATGATGGGGCAGGGCGAACATTGCCAAGGTTGTATCACTCATTCCCGCCTTCGTGAAAGACAATGTATAAGAACCCACGGCTCCATTCACATTGCCTGAAACGCTCGCAGAGATTGGATAGGCACCGCATGCTTCATCATACATTGCTTCATGTGCAGCACTTGGGCTCTTTGCAATCTGAATAATACCATTGAAACCACTGTTCGCCTGTACCATTCCATTTCCCACGGCTGTTAGTGTAAAATTTTGGCCAGAAGACGAATAGGCATACAATAGCCATGTCTTTCCATCTTCAAGTAGTATTGAGTATTTCGTAATTCCTGGTTTCGGGGCTTTAGAGCTCAAAGTTAAGGTTCGGAAAAGTATACCACTTTGTAAAATTGGCGTGGCACCAGAAAATATAGCCGTCACAAAGCCCATACCTTGAACCAAAGGGAATTTGATAACAGGGGCAGCACCAGGTGAAGGACTCAGATTGACATTGACTGAAAAGGCTGTCAAGGCATTGGTTGTCAAGGTTGTCGAATTTGATAATTGCTTTGCCGAAATTACTAAAGATTGTAGGCCAATAGGATTTATGAAGTATGAAGCAGGATTTGCTGTAGCGTTCGGCCCGAACACTCGCTGATTGGCATCAATATGAACAATGGTCATTCCCCAGCTGCTAGTTGCACCTCCTCCTTTGGACCATGCTAGTGAATAGGGATGCGTCCAGGCAGGAGCAGATTGGCTACCGAGGTAGAAGTTCGAATAGAATTTGTTGGTATCACGAGGCGCACTTTGTGACTGTATTCCTAACCGAGGGACAGGGTGATCCGAGCGAGAGCCTAGATTAGATGGAGGAGGTGATGTGTCAATTGGCTGGAAGATATTTGCATCTGCTGCTACCTTATTAATTGCATGATGGACAGGTGTTGGTGCGACTGGCACAATTCTCGTCACGGGCGAGGGAATGGATAATGTGAGAATAGGAAGATCAGTAGCGTGGCCATAGGTTTCGAGGATAGATGGAATATATCCCGTTGTGACAGGCTTCTGGGTTCTGGGCGGAGGAAGAACTTGTACTGTAACTGGTATGGTGCCCGAAATCGAGGACGTGGTCAATACAGATACAGAGGCGATAACGGTGGTAGCTGTTATTGAGGAATTGAGGGTTGCTCCTGGCGAGGCAATGGATAAAGATCCACCTGAAGGTTCTTCCGGGAGAAGGGACTTGGGTTGAAGCTCTCGCTCTGTCATCACTGGCTGGGGATTCTTGATGAGAGAATGTGGGAACAAGGGAGCACCTGGACCAAAGGTTGGTGATTCCTTGACAGGGTGGTGGTTTTTGGTGAGCAGCGGGAAGTTGGAATCGCCTTGCTCATAAAGATAGGGCGCGGCACTCACAATAGAGGCGAGGACATGGACGAGAAGAAGGTTGGCGATTTGCTTCATAGTTGATAGACTTGTCGATTACCAAAAGACTCAAATGGTAGGGAAGTGAGTCAAGTAAGAGAAAGTGGTAAGAAGAAAGAGGGTATGAAAGACTTCAGGGTCTGAAAATGCATACGAGTTAAGTATAAATCAAATATGCCATTCACTTCTTATTCCAAATCTTACGAACAAATTTGAAGGCCTTTTACATTGAAAGGAGATTTCGCATCCAAATGATATGCTTGTACATCCATGGATCACGGGAGACTTTGCGTTCAAATGATATGCTTGTTGTTATTAGATAATAACAATTAAGATTCGACAGGGTGATAGGATGATAATTAGAACGTGAGTAATTCAATAGACTTGTGTCAGAATAACAATCATAAGGCACGTTGAATGAAAGTTGGCAAAAATTCAATACTTGTGGAATGATGAGAGCATTCGGTATGAGGAAGGTACATTCGGCCCGTAGTGTATCATGAGATTCATACTACTGGCGAGTAAGTATATTTTCAACTGACACAATCCAGACTCGTTCAGCTGGGGTACAGTATTACAGATACAGAATAGTATGTCACGCTTGAATATAATACAATTTTCAGCAAAAACTTAAATAAAGCCAAAAACAAATAGATCAACATCGTTAATTCCTTTGAATCGTATAAATACACTACCTTCCTCGGATATTACATTCCTGAAGAAGCTATAGTGTATTTCAGTTTAATGTGCCTGCTAGTACATGGTATCAAAAACTGTCATTGTGATAAACAACACAGCTACTTGAGTGATGTCTAGTTGCATGAATCCATGGCGAGTGTTGGAACTAGATTTGCGCACCAAAGGAGATAAAATCTTGAGGATCAGCGAAAGCGCATGGGTCCACCAGTCGCGTGTATTGAGAAGGAACTCGTGCTAATATGAAAAAAACCCCATATGATGCCATTTGGACAGAGTAGAAACTTCTAATGAGGGCATTTATATGATTCTTAACGAAGAAGCAGTATGATTGGTTCTTGTTTAGGTTTTACCCCTTATCTTAGCGTACCTACTTAATATTTTGTACTTTCTGGCGACACGAGTACGGAATGTCGCGAGACCAGATCTCATAAGGAAAACGGGAAAACGGGAAACGGTTAAATTGAATTCGAGGAATGCAAATCTCTATTTTTTGCCATAAATATCAAAATTTCGGAGAAAAAGCTAAGTTAAGAGAAATGAGAGGAGATATTTCGTAGCATATTTCCCTCCCAAAATGTCCGATAAGCATCAGATGAGCCCGACGTTATGTTCATCATCCATGAGGTAAGTACTACTGTACTACTTCATTGGATGGAGGCTCTAAGAATTGTCTTACCCTTCATTCGCGTCATGAATCAGATGATGGCCAACTAACCATAACCCTCTTACTACATTGGATTTGGTCGAAGATATCCCGATCTTGAAACTTTTCAGAGAGACACTAGGTAGGTATGATATCAATATGATGGATGGATGGATGCATGGATGGATGATGGATGATGGAGGGATGGATGGAGGGATGGATGGAGGGATGAATGGTATCCGAATTGAAAGGTACAGTACAAGAAAAAAGAAAAGTTTACCTGGCGGGGTGTCCCGAGCAAGTTACCACGTGCACAGATCAAGGAATGGTCTTTGCTATATCCTCCCCTCGGATTTGATGCATCATGAATCCATCAATCCTGCCCTTTACTAGTACTTCGTCGTTACCAGGTCGGTAGGTCCTTAATCCAACATTCCAATAGTTGATGCGATCCTTCATCCCTTTCATTAATCCTGCCTGCCCTTAGTTAGTTGGAATGCATAATTAACTTGAGGCAGGATGGGTATCTGCATAGAATTTGATCCATAATTAGAACGTCCCATTCACTAAGGGGCAGGCAGGATTGACGAACACACTTGATCAGATACTATATGCGACAAATCCTCGTTCTATCTGAGAGGCGAGATATATTACCAGACGCCATAATCCTACCATACTAATGAATCTAGCCAGGTAATGATCATGACGAGCCATCAGGATTACTTTGATATGTATCAACAACTAGGTAGGGAGAGAGGGAGGGAGGCCTGTATCATGATTATGGAGGTAAATATCGAGTGTGTTCCAAGAGAACTCCAAGAGAACTGGTCAGAAATTAGACTTGTAAAACTTTGAAGCTTCGACTCGCGAAACCACAGAATGACGTTCAGCCAAGCAAGCAAGCAATGACGATGGTTCACGTGATTCATGGCTCGAAGGTTCGGTTTGGTTGCATGTCTGTCCATCTGAGCTCATATTGGACCTGTGGCGCAGTTTTTGGATGTGATCTCAAACGTCAAATCAATGCGAGTCCATCCAAGGTTAAACCGAATTTCATTACTATATGCACGACATTATTACTTGTACTGCAAACCGATAATACATAATTACTCCGTACAGCCTTCCAAGGTTTTCATAACTCGTTACCATTATTTCATAATTTCTTACGCCAGTTCCGACGATACCCGCAGGCCTATCCGACATTCTACCGAGATGTTAAATCCATATCACCTCAGATGGACGTCCATCCGACCTGTAATCAAAGTGAAGGGACTGTTAGACTTTGATGGTGTCCATCTCTCCTGTTCGCAAATGTTGGAAAGTTATGCCGATTAGGAATAAGAGCTTGAGCCGATTCTATTCCGGGTCTTGCAAAGCCTTGCAAGTTTGGGTATTTCATTCGGTCACGCTGTCACCATGTGATGATACTGTGGAAGTTCTGGGTTTTCAACCCTTCATTTTGTCTTTACAAGCACGGATTTTTGATCTTTAACTTATTTACGACAAAGCTATCTTTATATATGGGAAGATTTCAGATTTAGATCAGCCGTGATCACTGGTGAATCTCCCGTGAAGCAAGCATGCTTCATGTTGAGCATATTGCTGAAGTTTATGGTATTTTTCACTTAAGCATCAATAAACCAAGTGGTTTGTTGAGCTTGCAGAGCTTTTATCCGAAATATACTGACCTATCGAATATGGTCACTAAAGTTTGTGATTACGTTGTGGCCGACGACGAAATTTGGGGCTCTGGTGTTCGCATCAATTCTTTTGGGCCGTAACACTGATTTTAAGGAGGCTCAACCGGTCCTGAGTTGTTGCAATAACATTCCCTTCTCTATTTTGAAAATCCGAGATGGCACGTTAGCTCCCTCTTTGATGAATGCTTGGAGCCATTTCTTGGAAGGCTATGCTTTTATCTGGGCTTTGTCTTCTCCATACCTCATTCTAACCGTCGTCAATATACTTAGTCGCACCCAAACCACCAAGACCCCTCCATATAACTATTAACGATGTCATAATCAACCTTCTCTACAAGTCCATGTGTTCAGATTGCGAGTCTCTTCATCAGTAATCGATATGCTGAGTAGGGAACATGGTGGTCGTAGGATAACCTGGCACGAGGGGAGAATCTGATATATTCATAGCTCTCAGACGTTTCAAACCGAGTGCTCTCGTTTATTAGTCGACCAGAGAGTTGTAGATATCGCTTTGCTCCATGATACCGGATTTTAATGTAAGAAACAATGCATTTATAGTTCGCTTCATCCACCCAAGTATTTTGCCATCCGTGTGAACTTCATCACCTGCCGAGTAGTCTGGGTCAATTAAATCAGCCATCTAACTAACTTGAGCCCAGCGATTGTATCTCCACGATTTGGAGGATCCGATAGCCAATTTGAACTGATCACGGATGTGATTTTATGTTCTTAGCTGTGATAAATTGTTCCCATATGTAGCGGTGCTACGAAGGTGACTGAAACCGTTGCCTGGTGCTATTCGTCATTAAGGACATCCCTAATCAAACTGTTGTAGCAAGCGAGGAACCTGGCCATACTTTAGTATAAAACCTCGAGACACTCTGCCGGAAACTGGGAAAGTTTCCCCCAGTCGAGTTGGCGAAAGAGGGTGGAAGGTTTGAGGCAAATTATCAGATGCTGGAGTTCTTCCATTAGTATGCGTCAAACTTGAGCGCATCCAGTATCAGAATAGTGTCACTAACCAAGCCAGTCTCCTCGGGTACCCGTCAAGACACCAGACTAACTCTGTAAATTTAAGCTCCGTTTACTATCGTAAACTGAGGAACTTCCAAACAAGAAGCTCATGAATTCCACACGGTAGATTATCTATATAATGATAAAACCGCGTAAATATCCTCGATATATAGCTTCCCATGATCCACTCAAATTAGTAAAATTTCCACATATGCCGTTTAACGCTCAACTTGATTACAACTACCGATACATTATATCCCTCAAAACACCTGCGGGGCCAATTCCAAACACCATAAGAATCTCCTCTGCACGAAAAATCACTTTCTGCTTCGTACTCGCAGCAGGCATATATTCAGGCCTGTCACGTTGACGCGCACCCCAATTGCAGTCTCTCGGATCCTTTCCTTCTGGCCAAGTAAGTACAGGACTCAAAAATTGCAGTGGGAAGACTTGCCAACAAAATAAAGAAGAGCGGGGGTTCAAACTGGACATGGTACTTAGCACTCATCCAGAGCACATGACTTCTCGGTTACTCAACAGGAGTATACTCCGGAAAACTTGAGATGGCAGGTACCTCTGAGACTTTGAGCATCAGAAGGTATGGATGTGTCCCTCTAGGAACTGGAGACGCATCCATGAAGCATTTATGGATGACGGTGATTGCCAGCAGTAACTGAAATAGGTTACTCATTGAACTTCGACCGCCGGTTACCGAATCTGCAGAACTCAGATTTGGGGACAGCCAAAAACAAATCTATTTTGAGCTAGCAAGCTATGAGCTGGCGTGAATCCCGGCTCCCCTAGACTTTCTTCAGCATTCCACCTCTTTTCCAACTTAGGCTACCTCGCTGAAATATATGGCTGCTGCCGTGAACGTTTATTAAGTCGGTCTAAAATGCTAAATTTACAATTCACAATTTACGCGAACATGCCAATGCCCAGAGGTGTTTAAAATACATGAGACGCATTAGGTGGGTATATCAAATTTCTTGTGCCATGAGATTCTTCATATGCCAATTCATTATACGCAAAGCTCCATGGGCCAGTGCTTAGCCGATGCACATGTTTGTATAGAATTACGTAACCTCTAAACTCTACAGATATTAATCCTACAATAAAGGCTTCGACATAGGAGCAATGATGCCTTGTTTGACCATGACTCTCGGCTTGGTCGAATCCTGGAAAGTTTCCTTGGTAGCCCATTCCGGACCAACAGGCAATCTTAACGACCGCTCATATTGTTGGCGATTCTCGAAGGGATGAGGTAGTTGTGATGCATAGTATTTGCCGTTCTAAAGCAGCCGTTAGCAAATGTGATTTTGATCAATAAGAACGATATACGTACCTTCTTGACACGCTTTTCATTGATAATGACCCGGTCAAGCTTTGCATCTTTTCTGTTTTGCTCCTTAATGCCCTCGGACTTAGTGAGGAATCTTCCCTTGTTCTTTGCCTTTTCTCTTTTGCTCACACCATCTCCTACCCAACTGCCCCAGCCAGGTATAGTATTATCGATGACTTTCTCATCCTCGTCCTCAATTGTTTGCTTTTTTTCAGCTTCAAAATCGCCAACGACATCAGCCCCAGCAAATGCACGCTTAATTAGCTCCTGATCTTTGATGGCAAAGGGGAGGTGAATAGCACTATCGTCTTCACTATCTTCATCAGAAGCCTCGAGAATCTGAGCCGTTTTAGACTTGGGCTTTTTGGATTTGGGCTGCTTGGCCATTACAGCAGCTTGAGACAGATCGAGCTCTTCGACATCCATAGCATTATTGCTCTTGTGTCTCCGCTTATTGGCCTCTTTGTTGCTGACAATGCCGGATTTAAGGGGCACCTTTGACCAAGCTCCACCTTCAGTCGCAACCTCCGGCTCCGCAGCAAATGACTTCCCAGAACTTTGGCTAACGGTTTTAGTCTTGTTTACTTTTGGTGCGCTCGCAGTTGTTTTTGGACCATTATCCATTCCCGTGAATTCCACATCCATATCGTTCTCGCTATCCTCGGAGTCTGCAGCTTCTTCAAACTCATTAAGTTTTTGTGGTTTGGTTTGAGCATCCTTAGTTTTGGATCCAGGTCCAAAAATTCGACGTCCAACATCACCATCTTCTTCCTCTTCACTAGAGCTTTCCTCTCCAGCAAGCTCCTTCCTCATCTCTTCCACCATTTCATCATTCGCCTTCTTACGAGATGCTTCTGCATTCCGCATGAATTTCATATTTGCCAACTTTGCACCAGGAGCGGAATCATCAACAATATCGTCCTGCCCAAGCTTTTGGAGGCGTCGAAGAATTCGCTTCTGCTCGGATTCTTCGTCATCGTCACTCAAATCATCGTCGGAATCATCCACTGAATCGTCCGAGTCATCTTCAAACTCTTTTCTCACTGCTCTCCCTTCCACCCGCTTCCGTAACTCCTCCTCTCTTCGTGCCATCTCGGTGATACCATCTCTAGCATCTTCATCCCAGGCTGCTCGACCCAAGGCCTTTGTGGCTTTGGCCCATTTGCTATTCCGGTGCTTTGCTCCCATCCTCTCGGTCGCACGTCTTCTGTCCTGAGCCTCTAGCTCATCCTCAGAAGGAACGAAGCCTCCCTCTTCAAGAGCTGCTCTATTTTTCGCCTCTTCCTTCTCACGCTGCTTGCGATGGACTTTGCGATAAGACTTACTCTTAATCTTCTTTACTCGTTTCGCCTTGAGCTCTTCTCGGTACAGGAGCTCTCGAGCCATGCGCAATTGATCCCTACGAGCTTTGACTTCTTCCATCGATAATTTATTCATTTCCAATTCCTCAAATTCTCTGATTTTATCCTCATCATCTCTGCCACCCGCAGTAGCGAGTCCACTCTCCTCAAGAATACTTTGGATCGTGGCTTCAAGCTCATTGAATGGCTTGGATTGTGTTGTTGATTGAAGTCGAGTGTTTGCGCGTGCAGAATCCGCATCTGGATCCGCCAGAGGAAAAACTAAATGATCCGCTCGGCGGTTATGTTTCACAGTATCTGTCCATCTATCCAATGTTTCTTTGCTTTTGTCATAAGCTACACTGCGATCGATGCGGTCCTGTTGACGCCTTGCGAGGGGTACTTCAAGTTTTCCAGTCACCTTTTTCTTGCCATCGCCGGTTTCCAAGAACTTTAAAGACTTTTTGATTTGGGGATCACTGATTTTAGGTAGACCAAGATCTTCTAGTGTAAGTTTGTTCTTTGATGTGAGACCAAAGTCTGAGGGGGTAGCATATTCACTTGCGCCATCGCTCCGTTGTTTGGCAAGGGCTTTGCTTTCGCTCTGCGGAAGATTTGCAATGAGGCTTTGTAATGCTGCAAGTTTCGATGGGTCTGTGGAATCGTCTTCGTCATCGGCAGAGGATGCAGAAGATTCTTCGTCGCTTTCTTCATCCTCATCATCAAAGCCAGACTCATTCGAGCCCCCTGCTTCGGCTTCATCATCATCATCTGATGAAGCATCTAGCATATCTGCAAGATCAACTGCACCCTCTCCCAGATCCCCTTCTTCCAACTCTGATCCGGAATCTTCCCCATCATCGTCCTCATCCAGGTTTAAATCTTTATTCTGAGAAGTGCGCTTTTTGGAACTCTTATTATTACTTGAGCTCCCCGAAAATGCATATCCTTCGAATTTTTCCTCGTCACTCTCTCCAAAAGCTTCATCGCTGTCAATATCGCTATCGTCATCACTGTCCACCACGCCCATTTTCCATGTGTTCCCTTCGCTATCGCTTCCCTCGTCAATATCTAGCTCATCGAATCGACCTTTTGAAGGACCCTTCTTTTGTTTCTTCGCACTAGACTCTTCCTCATCATCTTCATCTTCATCATCATCATCCCGGTTTCGCTTTCCAGGCCTATTTCCACCTTCCGCATGGCCTAATCGACTTTGTCTAACTCTATGACGTTCTCCGATTTGCTGCTGTGCGGCAGAAAATGCGTCGACGGCCTTCTTCTTTGATTTCGTTCTAACCTTTGGTTGCTTTAGCAGCGACCTGCCATGTGATTGTCTTCCTGGCATGGTTGCAATTTCAGTTTTTGCGTCGCAATTTCGTGCTATGATTGATGAGGATGATTATCTTTTATCAATTTTATCGGGAAACTTTTTTTCTGCCATTTCCGGATAAATGCGGCCGCCGGATTAAGTGTTAGCGTCCATACAAAGACAATTTCAGAGCAGCGTCCTTCTGTAAAATCCATGCTAACGCCTATAAACATCAATCGCAATCATGCAGCCCACACAATGCTTGATGAAACGGGTAGCCCGACATGCCCTTAGTACGAAGAAGGCAAACAAAGGGTATTATAAGGGTACCGGAACTGGCTCGACGGGTCGACATACACAACACGGAGGGTATATAATTGAGTGGGATAAAGTCAGGACATATGTTGTGCCGCCAAACCTCAAGGAGTGCAAAGTATGATTCCGCAAATGCAAGTTTTGAATGCTCTATGGAGTGCTGATGTAAGGATAGCTCACACCGTTTGTCACAAAAAAGATAGCACCACCCAGAGGAAGGTTTGAGAATGATCCCAAAGGTGCCTTCAGTGGAGAAGCATATCTGCGGAAGTGGAAGGAAATTTCTGATGGAATGACATAAATGGTTAGTGGAGAATGGGATGGATGGTTGCATTCTTTTACAATTCTTTTACTAAATATACTTAGGGCTGCATGGGAAAATGGCGTTGGCAATTGTATCAAAAAAATGTATCAAAACGATAAACGATGAATATCATACCCCTCGAATTGAAAGCTGGAATGCGGAATGAAGTAATAGGCGTGTACAGTATCTTGAAACTGTGTGTACACAGCGAGCCCTCTATACTACCAACCAAATGAAAACCAGGAAGCAAAGTTATTCCTTGACCTTTGGAAAAGCATCCAAACTCCCATTTTAAGTTCATGGTCACTCCACTTGTCGAGTTTGGTTGTACGACCATACGAATAAACTGAATCATGCTTTCACTGTAGGCTAAGCATTTTGATGGTATATGCTAGTGATTCCACCAAAATGCCAATACAGTTTGTCTTACGGTTGTTCAAAAGAGCGGCGAACCGAAGAGTGGTTCAAGTATTGAGGCTTCATTAGTACTCACGTTGGAATATTCATCTTTCTTGCTTGGCTCAAGTTCAGCCATACCGAATCCATCTTTTAGAACGTGCTTGATTTTCAAATATCCACGTCTATTCTTGTCTTTTCTCCAGCTCAAACACTCTCCGTGCATAATGTAGCTGGTTCGCAAATTAATACTCCCCTTTCAATGCAACTATGAATTTTGGATGGGAGTTCTACCATTTTCAACGGCGTGAAGATGGTGGCTGAAATTAAAATTCCATGCCACGAATGAGAAAGAGATTCCACCCTCTTTCGGGCATTTCAATTCTGTGAGGATCTCATGAATCTGTATAAATGATATAGGAAACCGGTGGTTTCTTATACAAATCGAAATGGTAAATAGATAAGTCGCGCTATTCGAACTGATTTGAATCATTATAATAGATGCAAAACTGCCATCTTTTCATTTACCTAGATCCATTCTTACACAGCGTTACTGAGGTCACTTCGAGTATGGAAGCCAATATAATGGATGACATTCAGGGATTTAAGTAAAATCAACTCAATAAAATGTATTCGAAATTATATAGATATTGGAACTTACCTAGGTAGTAATCAAACACAGTATGCGGCTTTTAGAATAACCTGTTATCATTAATTATGTTTGTGCTATTCTTGTGAATATCATTCCTAAAATATAGCTGTATTGCCGTTTGATACCCTATATAAGATACCTAGAAGTCTCTGTATTTTAATAAATGTAAGAAGCATATCACCACAGTGGGTGTGCAAGGCTAATATGCCCGAAAAAGCATATAGCCACATTATGTTCGAAGCAACCTCCGGTTGAATATTGATATATCCATTCCATTGTTACACTCTGATAACTTGTAAATTGGGACACAGTTTCACAACGAAATCAGGCTTGAATAGATAGTTCTTAAAAATTTTTCATTAGAATCCGTAGCCATCTATATCTAATTTTGTTGCCAAAATCTTGAGGATGTAACTCCCATCCCTCTGGGTATATTTATCATTACCGGCGCAGAAATTTGAAGCATTGGTACTGTATCGTCTTTTAGTTTCTCGTGGCCAGATTTGGCTCTGGGTGCTAAACGAGAAACGTGTGTAATCTCGAAGCTGCGTCCCCGGGGTATATATCCATCTCTCCATGGTATTTTGCGAGCTTTATAGGCTGTGGCAAGGGTATCACTTTCCTGTTTCTCATCCGTATATATCTCACGGCCTGCTGTCCTACCACCTATTTGTTCAATTTGTTCCAATCCTACACCCACAAAATTCATCTCTCAAGGTCTCTTGCGCGCTTCGCCTCTGCCTTTTCCTTCAACTTTTCGGCTCTTTCCCTCTTCCATCTCCCTCCGTAGTACCACTCTACGATCAGGCATGGGCTGCAGGCCAGTGTTACTCCAGCAAATATTGCGAATGTTACTCCAGATCCCAAGATATCGATGATCATCTGCACAACCGCTACACCGGCTGCTCCAATCAAGCATCTAATCAAATTGTTCACTGCCGTAGCGCTTGCTGATTTGCCTGGGTATAGATCAATAACCAAAGCGCTATTAAGAGAGAAAACTGCGGTAGCTGTGTATGCAATAAAGAATTGTAGAACCAATGGAATAGCTATTAGCTCGAGATTTAAGCTAAACCCGTAAAACGCAGTTGCTATGACAAAGATCAAGACGATCCACCAGATGTTCCTCATTCTGGCAACTTCAATTGGGAAATCTAGAAGTTCATTTGCTTTGATAGGAACGTCTTCAGAAATGTTGTGTTCTTTGCGATAGCGTGATTCAACGACTTTGTAGTCATAGTCCATTAGATAACCTGTGAGGTAGGAACCGGTAATGCATCCAAACCCGTTTGGTAGAAAGATCAGGCCGAGTTCCAGGTTGGAGAGATCGAAGTGCTCAGAGAACAACGCGGTGGTACTGGAAGTTACCATGGACCAAACGGTGTAGATGATGGCACCGAAAAATAGGGTGACAAAGACGTCCTTCTCGAGGAGAAATTTAAGAGGAGCCACGACCGAGGAAAATGTAATACTCTTCTTCGGGGGAAGTTCTTGATCGGGGTATTCTTCGGACGGTTTCGTGTAGAACAGAGGTCGATGAATGCCTTTGAGGACGATGGAACCGTTTCCTGCCACACTTCGAAGAGTCTCTGGAAGAAGTACGACTATCAATAGAAGTGCTAGCGCACCCAAGCCAAAAAGGAACCAGAAAATTGCGCGGAAACCGAGGTATTGAGTTATAATACCACCAAAGACGGGACCAATAGATTGCCCTAACATGCGGACTGCATTTCTCATGTCAGTGATGAAACCAAATTCCTCAATGTTTTAAAGTACTTACTACCACCGAATATACCAATGAGACCACCTCGTTCTTTGGGGGTTGTGATATCTCCAATGACTCCAGCCCCTAACCAAATGATCAGTTAAAGTTGTCACTATTTAATGATAATTACTAACCGACGGCTATTGTGGCTGCACTTCCAGCAGCCTGTATTGCGCGTAAGACCATGAGGGCCACGAAGTTTTCGCTTAAAGCAAGACCAACATTTGAGGCAAGATATACAATGAATGTACCTAAATGAAATTAGAAACTTCCTAGCTCATGGCATCCGTGAACTCACCCATAAAAGTTATTCTCCTTCCTTTTGTGTCACTAATTGGTCCCCAAAATGATGGAGCAAGCCCTTGGACAATCATATAAACTGTCACAGTAAGACTGACGAGTGAAAGAGAAACATTAAGTTCCTAAAGGTCGTTAGATTGAGACGGTGTAAAGAGCTATGGATTGAGAAATGTACATACCGTAGAAATCTCTTTGAGTGCAGGGAAATAGATATTACTGGATAATGGCGAGAACAAGCCTGCAAGAGATACTATATATACAAGCTGTCTTTTCTTTGAGATTGAAAAGACGTGGTATGGAATCTCTTCAACCTCTCTCTTGTATACACTATTGGCGGAAGAAGTAACGGCACTATCAAAACGCTCCTTGTCGTCAAAGAATTCGGTGGATCTTTCTACGTCAGGAGACTCTGGAGTCCTTGGGTGGTTGGGCTCTATGATAAAAATGCCATTGGGTCGCTGGCCGAGAGCTATGCCTCTGACTTCAGCTTCCTCTTGGTTTGAGGTACTCGAAATTTGATCTTGAGGGCTAAAAGGTTGTGGCTGCTCTGTAGTTCCACTTGTTTGATCGAATGTTGATGTTGGCTTGCCATTGGCAACTGGGGTAGAGCCAACTGGTTCCATATTTGAGATCGAGGCTATAATTGGAGAAGTGAAAAGGCAACTTGTCCGCGGGCCAATTTTAAATCAGATGGGTTGAGAGAAGAGCAATGGATTGGGCAAATCTGGGGAGAAGGATCTTTCTCCATGTTTATAGTCACCTCTGAGGGAGCTGTGGATCGTCTAAAGGACTGGAGATGATTGCGCACAGCCATCTATCACTTCAAGCACGCGAAAGTTTATACCCGCAACCCACTTGTCTGGATGTAACTGAGGACCCGAATTTCATGATGTTGCAGTGGTGGAGGCAGATGAAAAGATAAAAAGGCAAGAGTGAACCGAAACCTTGCACCGAATGTAGATCCATCACCTATTGTGGTTCTGTTGTGAATTTCGTTTGATGGTTGGTATGGAATAATGGAGTATCTGACAAAATGAAGATAAGGTAGATGTTTAATAGAGTGTGCCCAGAGTTAGAACAGTGGTTCACCAAACACCCTAGGAGGGGCTCGAGAAATTCATACAGAAAGAAACCCCCCTGCAAAACATTGTCATCCTTCCGCTTTTGGTAGGTATGGACATGCAACAGCGGACACAACCGCTTGGCAGAATAACATCGCCCTGCGCACGAAATAGAGTGCGAAAGTGATCAAATCAACGTCCAAGAACAGCAACATATCATGGTCATCAAAAGCTTGCCACTTGGATTTTCGGCACCTATTGAGCAATCCCAAAAACCAGAGAAGGGGAAGATAGATTGGTTGAAGGACTTCTTCATACGTCGAACTAATCGACATAGCAAAACAACTATAAAAGATGAACTCAATAGTTCATACTGCCAGTAAACTACTCCGTATAGTGCAATAAACAGCGAAAGGTACAACAAAAATAGACAGCTGAAGGAATGAATGATACATAGCAATGCTTGGCACTGCAAATAGAAAGTTAAGATGATTCGTCAGTGAAACACATCCGTAGAAGAGCCTCTATAGTATAAGGAGTGATCGACAAGTGCTTAAAAAGGGAGAAGATCAAAATTTAACCCCGAGATCCGAACAGCCTCAAGGCTCAAGGCTCAAGTTACTCCCTGGGAAGTTAGAGAGTTGGGCGTTGGTTGAAGCCTTGAAGGACATGCCAAGTAGAAGCATGGACCCGGGATCAGATCCGGTAATTGACCTACGAAGTTAAAAATGGAGTACCGGCGGACCAGTGGATCATAGGAGTTTATAGGTGATAACAGATGGTAGCCAAGCTTCCGCCCAGATTTGCCCAGACACGCCAAAACGGCTGGATTATATCATTTACATATTGACCGCGTCGCAAGCATGCAGTGGATGCAGATTATCTAGTTCGGCATTGGGAAACAATTGCATTGTATCTGAGCGCTTGATTCGAGTACCCCTAGCCATATTCGGTTAGACCATGTTCCAGGTTATCCACATCTCACCTCTCTGAAGATTGAGATCTTTGCAGATTTTCATTACGACTTGGAAACGCCTTATCAGCACATGCGGCGTCATCATTGTCGCCGTTTTCATGTGAACGCTGCATACATATATGTAGCCAAGCTCTCTAGTGAGAGAAAGTACTACTGTATTGTACTTTGCTGTCCCCGACTATCGGCTGGCGACATGTATTCACAGTACTCTATCATCATGCAGTCTCCAGGAGCCAAGAAACTCAAGTTTATGAATGAGCGAGGTTGGGCCGATATCTCTTATTTCGTCTTTTTGTGATGGGAATGCATCTTCGGAGCGACATTTTCATCTGTCAAGCAAGGTATTTTCAACAATAGGCTCTCTCATTTCTGTCAACTGTGGATCATCTTACTGCCGCAGATGAGAACGGGTGATCGACTCCTCCCGAGGTTCGGTTTTCTAGCTTTTCGCGGGAAGAAAGGTTTTAGCCCGAGCCTTATTCCATATGAACTGAATATGAATTTTTGGGGACAATGTGGATTCTGAGTGCAATCCCTGTCATCAGCTTGAATGGGAATAAACGCCGTCGACTCGTCTATCTCCCATCATAATCAAACCTCCATACTTGGGTGCTGAGCAGCACCCATTCGAAACAAGTCCACTGCGTCCAGTCCCCATATAGGTTTTTGGGTATATGTTTTTCCGGGTCCAGGGTCCTACATGCAGGCATGGAATTGACTCAAAACTACTACATATTCGAGGCCTTTCGATCAAGCAGATCTCTAAAGTAGGAAATCTGACGCGATCATTCAACTTTCACAAGGTACCCTTAGCCACAGCCAAACAGGAAAGTTAAGTAAGATGTTGCAATCGCCCGCCCAGATAGGACGCACAATGCTTGCAATGTGATCCAGATCCTTCTCTTGAGCATATGCGCCCGAGGTCTTGTGGGTATTAATATCGATGTGACAACTTCGCGTTTCATTCCTACCATCTTGTCCAAAGTCTATTTTCTCTGTACTGTTGATGTGGAAATGTATATCAAGTGGAGTGGAGCAGCGATTTAGTCTGTCCACAAGTTATCTGCTCCTGAGAGACAAGAGTAATCAATGATCGGAGAGTACTGGCTACTTGAAATCGGTATTCAAAGCAGGCCACAACTCTCTAACATGACCAACGCCGTACTTTTGATTCCCCAGAAACCCACCAATGACACATAAGCCATACGCCGACTTTCCGTTACCGATCTCCACTGGCCTTGGAAAGATTGGACTACCTCCTCCAGAGAAACCTAGCGTATCCAATTTATAAACTGTTTTCTATGCTTGATAACCGAGACGTATTGATCTGCTTGTATCCCTCTCCACCACCTCCCCCCCCCCTTTAAACAAACGCTTTTTTCTGTAGGTTTGCTGGCTAGACACGTAACTACCTAACCTGTTTTTAGGGGGAGTAGGTGCCTCCAACTGCCTAGGTACCTACGGGATTTTTGCGCCCTCGCTTATTAGGCGACATCATCGTGAGATTCACGTTTATTCTCCACCTATTGGGCATCTTTTATTGTTCATGTATGTAATAAATCGGGAAGCTTATGATAAATTTGCCTCTCTTCTTTAGATAATCAAAGTTTAGGTATAGAGATGAACCTCGGGAGTTTAAAAGAGACATGTGATTTTTCTATATTTGCAATCTCGAGACCATTTACCGTTCAGCGACTGCCCTCATCTGTTATTAATATGTACGATGTGTGGTCTCCGACTAGCAAGAACCCTTCCTAACCAATTATCACCCCATCAATCAACCTTAAATGGTGGGTCCGATATAAAGTGTTCGTATTGGAGTAAATGTTGCGGCAAAACCGCGAAATTGAGGAGCCACACCGCACTACGATTATTGTCCTACAGAAACTGCCAAGCCTTGAGAATCCATCACTATCAATATCGAGCAAAAGGCCTCGAATGCATATTGCATAGACTTGCAGCAAATTTCTTGATCTCTTTGCGTTGTACCCAACTTCGCGGCTTGATAGACCGAGTCTGAATCGGAGCTTTCGAGAATGCATGATTTTTTATGGCAGTGCAACATCTATGCAATTATCTCAATCGTGATCCATACACAAAAACGAAGTCGTTATCTGTGGAGAGTAATGGTTGCCAGTTTCATCGAGGAAATTTTCTCAATCGTGGGGTCGGCTCCTTCCCACCCTGATAGCAAGCATCTGATACTGGGGAATACCAAAAAGTTTTGTGTCCCGTCGCAGGTGATTTTGATCCAGTTGTTTGGGAAGAGTATAAATAATGTTGTGGAGAGAGCAGATGTATAAATATCTGGATGTCAATTCAGAAGCAAACAAAGTAGGAGTTTTCAGAAAGAATAAATGGGGATATGTGCTAGGGGGTACGAAGGTTGGAGTACAAAATTGTGGTTCTGAACCCTTCCAAATTCAACTTTTGGCTTTCGACCCATTTGAGGGTTATCGATATCGAGATGTTAAACATTATAGTATACAAAAGGGAGGGGTCCGAAACAGATGGGCTCCGGAGCTGAAGATATCATGAGACTATGTTTCAGATTTGTTGTCATTCCAGTGCGTGGCCATTGGATGTTGAATCAAATCTGAATCTTGAGATGAAATACTTGGGCAGTTCCTCTGAATGGCGAGTATAGCATTCAGTCTGCATTTCGAACATTTGACTGGTAACATGTATTTTGAGGATGATAGTGAAATTCAAGACATCGTAGAATGCGGCCCAAACCGCCTATACAGGTTGAATTGTGCAAAAATTAGGTTGTATACCTATTAAGAGCTGAATATGCGGAATCGATTTATACAGAGGCTGCATATTATAAAGCGATGTATGCAAAATTAGATGAAAGAGTTTCGCACACTTCTATATCAGCACGATAATGCCATGCAATGCAACAAAATTGCTTTCTGGAACACTTGTAAACGGTATGTTAGGGGATAAGAAGACAAGAAATTGTCGGAGCGAGGACCCAGAATTGGCTCAAGAGAAGGATGAATAACTCCATGTCGTACAGGTATTGGTATCATGTATAAAGGTAAAGGTTTTTTTTATTATGATTGATATCATGGTCTTTATGTGGCCGTGATAAAGAACAATGCAATGCTTAGACTGGTTTTGGTGTTGGTGTTGGAGAGAGAAAGAGGCGATCGTTGAAGAATAGGGCTCCGTTAAGGAAAACAAATATATAGAATCAAATATGCATACATAGAGAGTGCCTCAAGCATCACACGGCACTTCCAGACAGAGATGTGGAACTTGTGCTAAGTATATAGTTGGATCAACACAATATATACCTCTCCACCGGGCAAGTTCACAGATACTTCGTGGACATGAATCGTTAATTTTACTGCTTGCTTGGTTTGATTTGAATGGGTATGTACAGTGGTGAAGCTAAAGTCTCTAGAGGAATCGTTTCTCGAGCTATCAAGTCGATGTTAGTACTGGTCAGAGACGTCGGACAAAGGCTGCATATAAAAAAGCCCAAAGGTAGACGTACCCTCCATGGGTTGTTCAATTCAAACCCTAGCGGGGCGTTTGGATTATCGGTTTGTCCTCGAAGAAATCCGGTCAACCTCCTGTCACGATCCATCACTACATTTCAGTCAGTGCCATGCAGGGAGGTCTAGAAATCTGAGGGAAAAATTACTTTGCTATGTGAACGATTAGCTTTCCATGATCATATGAGTCCTGGGCGAAGGAATACTCACCCTGTCCCAAGCATCTAATGAATGTCTGGCTCTCTTTCCGCCATTCTGCATAGCCCTTACTCCAGACAATCCAGCACCAGTAATACCGAACATCTGCGCGACACTCATTATTATCATTCCTGTGATGGAGAGACTCAAGAGGTGGTAAAGGTACGAACGGCGAGCATGATTCCATACGGAATGAGAGCTTCAAAAGGGACACCCATCGTGATATCTCGCAATTATCTGTTGTTTACGATTAGCTTCTTGGTTTCGACATAGTTTTGCAGAGTATTTCGCACCTTGTATATGTTGTTGGCTTCACAATTGAATTGATTAGACTCTTTAAAAGCCTCGGAATTGATTGACGACGTTGGACCAAACTGGTGTGAAATGATGACTAATACTCGACAGGCGCTCTGAACGACCGAAATGACTTTGGGGCATTGATGAATGAGGGAGCAATAATCCAATATCACAAACGATTATCACTTCGAATCAAGCTTTATTTACGCGTCGGAAGGCCATACACATACAAATTCGTGGTTCTGATAATTGTTTTTCGATAAATTTGGTTCACAACATCGCGTCCAACTCCTCGGAATTGCAGGGCCAAGTACCTACCTAAAAACAATTCATCCAGCAATTATTTGCGCAAGTTGCGCATGACTTAAGTCAATCTGGTTGGCTTTCTATGCCCTTTGGAGTCTAATAAATTGAACCGGCGACGAAAATTGAGAATTGTTTCACTTTCTACTTGAGCATCCGACGGGGCGCAGAAGTAACGATCCCACAACTGCACATCGCCTTAGCCTGATTCTCCTATATTGTTGGCATCGATAAATATATTTTGGCTTTTGCACACCTAAATCGCATGAAAAGAATTACATAAAATATGGCGGCAGCGGCAGCAGCGGCAGCAGCAGCAGCAGTGCTCATCGATGAGGAACCTTCACGCAACTTGGCTACTTCTGAAGACGACGCCGAGTTCGAGGAGGATGATGAAACGACCCCCGACATAGTTAATGAGGATGCAAACGCATATGCTGCCAATATTCAATTACAGAATGGGTTGATGGGGGATCACAGTGATATGGAGGAAGAGAGGGAGGGACAGGGCGGCGAAGAAATGGTTACAGACGAAGACGCAGATGGAGAGGAGGACGATGAAATTCTTGACGGGCGACAACATATGGTGGAAGATGATGTCGATGCGAACGTGGAACTGGGCGAAGGAGAGGAGGATGACGACGATGCTGAGGGAGTTGGTGCTGTCAAAATACAGCCAGGTCTAGAAGACGATGATGATGAAGATGCAGAGAGTGGCTCTGACAGTGACAGCTCTGCAGAAATTGAAGAGGATGATGAGGAATCTAAAGACTCTAGCGATGTCGAGGAAGAAACTCGATGGCAATCTAATGGGGAAGATGGAGAAGAGGAAGAACCCATAAATCCGAATCGCTGCATGTATGTTTTCCTTCTTACTTGCAGTTTGTACATCACTAAGATTTTACTAGATTCTGCGAGCAAGATGAAGACAACGACCCAGGTGAAGAATTCGAACTTTATTTGGCATGTGAGATGTGTGGAGACAATGGTATGTTGACCCAGTATTTATGATCGGTAAGGCTGACGAGGCTGTAGCGCATCGACAATGCGCCCGAAATTCTAATGCACTCAAATCAGATGAAGGTAGGTGCTGTTCTGCATCGCGCAATTAAGGTATACAGCTAACAATTTTGCAGAGGCTGAAAAATGGTATTGTCCGGGATGTCACGAAAATCGGCTCGTCCCCGGAAGTCCAAATGCAGATATCGATATGGCTGAAGGTCCAGAGGAGGAGGAAGAGGAAGAAGATGTAGAAGTACACGTTAAGGCGGCCGAAAGAAGAATTTCGAGGGACAGGGTTCCAGGAGATTTATTGCCGCCAAAACGTGGTACGATCAAATCAGATTCGCATTCGGTCTTCGAGCAACTAATAACCCCCGAAGACCCTATGGATGGTTCACGTCTATTGCGCAAAAGGAAAACTTCCTCGGTTGATGTTGAGGAGGGATTGGTTTTGAGAAAAAGGACCAGGGATCGAGATACACTTTCCGATAACTCCAAGCCATCATTTGAAGAACCACACGGTGAAGCAAGAGACGACCACGATAAAAACTTGTCATTGACCAACGGTAAAAGACATAAGAAGAGAGTTAATGAGCCTACGAGCCCACGCGTTTCAAGATCTCTACGCCCAAAAGCTTCTTCTTCAAATCCGCCCGTCAATATCATCGAAAAATCAACCGGCACTCTGAAAATTTGCTTTCGCATTGATCCGATGGAACTGAAACATATTCTGTCATTGCCTCCAAGACCGAAAAAGAAACGTGGTGGTCGCGGTGTTTCAAGAGCTCGGTCTGCAGCCATTTCCACAGCTCTCGTCCCTTCTAGCTACTCACAGCCCTTTTACCCTGCTATGCACGATAAAGAATTGGAGGAGCTGAAATCTAAACCATACGGTGGCATCCTCGCCGAAGCTGATGCTGACACATCCTTAACACTGCCCAGAGCAGAACATCGACGTCAATTTGAAGAGGCTCGTCAAAAGGCAGAAGAGGATTGGAAAGCTAGGGCAGCGGCTGCTGCCGAGGCTGCTGCCAAAGCAGGATTGAGAAAAGCACGAAAGGTATCTGGTCCAGCAAGCCAAATTGAATACATTGATTTTGGGGCATATCAGATTGATATATGGTATGCTGCCCCGTATCCAGAAGAATATAGTCGAAATAAGGCACTCTTCATATGTGAGTTTTGTTTGAAGTACATGGAGTCCGATATTGTTGCTTGGAGACACAAAACCAAATGTCCATGGAAACATCCACCTGGGGACGAAATATATCGAGATGGAAAGATCATGATTTTTGAAGTGGACGGACGCAAAAATCCGCTTTACTGCCAAAATCTTTGCCTTTTAGCAAAGCTCTTCCTCGGATCCAAAACTCTGTACTACGATGTTGAACCATTCCTCTTCTATGTCATGACGGAATACGACGAATTGGGCTGTCATTTTGTAGGTTACTTCTCGAAGGAGAAGCGACCCAGTAGTCTCAATAATGTTTCGTGTATCCTAGTGCTTCCTATTCATCAACGGAAAGGATATGGCCACTTGCTCATCGACTTTTCGTATCTTCTCACACGCGTTGAGAAGAAAACTGGCTCTCCCGAGAAGCCCCTTTCAGACATGGGCCTGGTCTCCTACCGTAATTATTGGCGACTCGTCCTGTGCTATTTCTTACAAAGATTTGAGCCCTCTGGGCGCATTCCAAGTGTCAAGGCCATCTCCGACGAGATGGGGTTGACTCCAGATGATGTCATTTCAGGCCTTGACGCCATGGGCACTCTCGTCCGTGATCCAATAACCGGTACTTATGCTATGAAGTTGCAGCCCGAGTACTACAAAGAGGTCATTCGCCAGCATGAAGCAAAAGGATATGCAAAGCTCAATCCCAAAGGCTTAGTCTGGACGCCATTTGTCATGGGTCGGGGCAACGCTTCTGCTTATGATCACGCACCACCACTCAACACTGTCGCTCCACGCGAAGAGGATGAAGACGAAGTGCCTAGCGTTGAAGGTACATCCAATGCAAGCGTTCAAGCCGCCTCTTTGAACGGTCTGGCAAATGGTGATACAGAAGAGTTGATAGCGTCATTAGGTACGATTAACACTGAGGCTTCTGAGGTCATTAGAGTTGCAAATTCAGAAAGCAGCGTTGGAAAATCGGCGATGTCGCAAAAGCTTAATGGCATTGCTAAAAAGTCATATTACGATCTTGCCTCTTCAATCCCTGCCGTACGATTCGTAGTGTTCCCTCCCTTGCCGGGTGCTCGAAGCCGAATCGTCTCACGCCCAAACTTAGCGCGGCCGTCTCCACGCGCAAGACTATTGGCTGCCTCATCCGCTCGACCTAAATCTCGACGGGCAGTTGGAGTACCCATTCGTCGTGCGTCCACTACATCCGCATCTACATCAAAGCCACGAACTGCAGCACGTAGAAAGAGTGGAGGTACAGGACGTGGACCTGGTAGATGGCCAAAGGGGACCAAGAAGAGCGATTTTGGAAATGCGGAGAGTGGCCCGGGCTTGCCGCCTAGATTGTTAAAACAGAGAAGCAAATTAGGAAACGAGGTACTACTCGGCGATGAGGAAGAAAATGAAGTGGCAAAAAGTGACCAGGAAGATTCGGCAATTTACGAGACCCCTGCGCCGAGATCGAGGAGAGATAAGGATCCATCTCGCAAGAGTGTCGGATTGGGCAAGCCTATTCTCTTGGGTAAAGGCAAGGGATCGGGTATTGGAAAAGGCTCTTTTGTTGATGCGGAAGGCGATCAGGAAATGGCTGGTGGGCCAGCTCACGGCATACAAGCAGAGGGTGGTAATGTGGATGCGCATGCCGGTGCAGATCCGAATCTCAATGCTAGTGCGGGTCAAGGGATTGGTGATGTGGATGCCGATGGCGAAGACGAGTAGAGTGGCCCGTATGCTAGCTAGATGGATTGCGAGTTTGCGAGTTTGTGGGATCAAGTTACTTGGACTGGTGAACAAGGATACCTAGGCTATGAATGGCGTTCAGGGGGAAATAGTCATGAACTGGTATTGGGCATTGGCAAAAAAAATATCCTTTTGCAACTTAGGGCAAAGATGGCGTCAGTGAGAGGGCTTTTAATGGAAACTTCTTGACGTGTAAATATTTATGTATTACTACTTTCTTTACGTGTATCGGAGGAAGATACCACTGCATGCATGAAATCTATTCTGCGCAATCTCATTCTTCACGTACAATCAGCGTAACGGTAGTATGAAGACATCCTGAAGTGAGAAGAAACAATAGACATCTAGATTAGCTTCATGAAATGGCATTAATGATGGAGATGGCGAGTGTAGGCTACCTACCTCATCTAATCCGATCCAGAATACCAACTTCCATTGTCGAATATATCCCCAGACGAAAGCGTGGGAATGCCGCGGCCCCACCCGAGTCAACATACAGGTAAATGGGTTCTTGAGACATGGATACTACCATTAGCTTCGAGAGCTCCTTCTGACGCAGCTCGGCGTTGTGGCGGCTCATTGTATAACCTAAGCGAGTCCTGGGTTCTGTCAAGGGGAAAACGGTTTCGCTTCAATCAGTCCGATCCATGGATCTTCTGCGAGCCGACGAGTTGGTCATGGTTGCTAGATACGCAATGGGTGTGTATGGATTAGGTGGCATCCACGTGCCCGACAGGTATAAGATGTGATCAGTCAGGAAAGTCCCATCAAGTTCGTTGGATATTTGGGAAAATGCTGCACCACTGTTCAAGGTCCATATTTCCCAGGACTTCAGCCAAGCCCATTATTGTCTAGCTCATTATGAATAGCTGATGTATATCCTGATTCAATCCTTAATTCAGCCAGTCACAGACGATAGACCTCTCTCATTGTGAACTTTCAGGCTACAGTCCTTGATGATTTGTAGCTGCTCATAAGGTCGAATCCCTTCATCAATCAGACACCACTATTGAATGCCAGAGCTCACCGCGCTAACTATCATTTATCTCTCCACGGGTAATTAGCTATCAATTGTGCTTCTAGGTGCGGCATCGCCTACGTAACTCCCTCTCCCCCTTTTCCTTCCAGGTTTCCCAACAGCGCATCAATTGACTTAACATATTCATCTTCAGATTCGTTTTTTTTTAGCCGCTATTGCCGTTCTGCGACACTTGAGACTGATCTGGTCATCGAAAGATAGCTCGTCTATATCGTACTTCAATGCACATGCATCGATCAAGGTATCGACGGAATGTCTCAAACTCTCAAATGCCAATAAAGTCTTCTTGCGCATGGACCCCGGTAAGGTTATCTGACACCAAGAGCCCGACTCCTCGCATCCTCGAATGCGTATGAAGTTGTCTCTTGCACTTGCGTTGCAGAGCCAAGCAAGTTGGTCCGCAGAAAGACATGTCTCGTATTGTGACCCAGATCAACATCTTTGAAACTCTGATGTTCCATAGACGTGGCAAACCTTTGGCGATTTCGAGTTTCGACTACCGATCGCCCAAGGACTATGGTCAGTCTTCAACGGGTCTCTCTCGTGGCGAAACCGAGCGTGTTCACTATTGCGTGGCTATCTATATGAGAGAATATCTCATCGGCAACTGCGACATATAGGAATTTGATGACGCTATACTTGGCAGCTTACTTGAAGTTTGCAAGTTCAACGTCATGCTGATTGTTGGTTTTGGCGTCGTTTCCTACGGGAGAACTTCAATATTAGAACCTCCCTGGATATCAGATTCCACGATATTTCTGCACTCTACCGCGATGAAGTGCTGAACAAGCGTAGAAAAGTTACAGCAGATTTGATCCAAGAGAAAGGTTGAACTTGCATAAGTGAGGGCATTCCATTCAGTTGCCTCTCTGCCAACGAGCTGGAGGCGCGCGTGCCTGGTACATGACGGGTGATCATTCCTAACCCTGTTAATTATTGTGAACAAGGGCAAGTACAGATACAAATACAGTCGAAATGTGAGACGTGAGGATATTGAGATAGGTGTTTGAAAGTTGAGACTTGTTCTAGCTACCGCAAGGCCGGACGTAACATAAGTAGATTCAATATGGATGGCATTGGATGAAGATGACACTCTTCTCCGTCAGTGATCAATACCAACGCACTTCATATTAAAGACCGATATATGTCTGTAGATCAGTCACCAGGCCCCAGGTTGAATCTTCGGTCAACAAAAACTACCGTGACTGGTAATTAGTGATGTATGTAAAGTACTTCACCACTGTATAGTGCAGGGTTGGGTCTCCTTATCTTCATTCTTAAATCACCTGTTGTTACTACAGCTATTGATATATGGAAACTGGCCAACTAGAATATAACTGCAATCATGAGCACTGATAGCTGTTTATTTGTAGATGAAAAGAACATCAGTCCTCAAGTTGGAGATCACCCAAACCACGTCTGCTAGTGGTTCCATTACCGTTTAGAGGCGGATATCGACTGTCAGTTCAACCTGTTCTACTTTTCTCATGGAACATCCCAATTTGCCTCTTCTATTTCATCAAGCCATAGCATTATCATTAAGATTGACTATTAAAGCCTCTGCCAGTGATTGGCAGCATCCTCAATATCCCCAATATCCCCAATTGCCAAGAGATTGTAGAGCTGACTCTTGAGACGATGGGGAAATACATTTTAACGTTTGAGATTAGCTAGAACATTAAATACATCTCGTCATATGTATCTTGGATGTTGCTGGCATTTTCACTTGAAGAATGAAGACTTCGCTAGTAACTACCAGAACAAGGTCAGCATCATTACTAGGTAGGCATAGAGCTCCATTGTCCATTCAACCACCGCCAACATATACACATCTTTGCTAACTTTCTGACATCGAGGACCAACCACCACCTACCCACCCTTCCCCTTCCCCCGCGGGTTTATGATGCAAGGTCCTGTATACCTTATTCAAGATGTCTTTTCGCTTACCGATGAAGAAGAGCTTTCTTGGTTATCTTGCGGCGTAATTGAAAATCATTACCCTGACTACTAATTTATGATCTCAAGTTGGGCTTGATGGGAAAATGAAAAGAGAAGTGCAGCGCTTTCCAGGTCAGGACTATTTGTATTCAAGAGATCGAAGTATCGATTCAACCGACTTGTGAAAGTGACCCCGGGCCTGTTTTGGTTGATGATTGTGGTAAGGATGCAGATCGAATTTTAGATGTTGAAAATAAATGTGGCCATCGTCTCTTAACCTACTAGGTATATTCAAATACATCCATGGATTTCATCGCAATCGGAGAAGAGACGAATGAGTACCTAGGTATGTATGGATATGAGGTAGACTCATTCATTCACTTCATTCACTAAAGTATGTACTAAGGAAGTCCACGGGTATGTATGCGCATCCGTCGTAGTAAAGTGATCGATCCATGGATGGGTTTGATCAATTGTTTGTGGATGAATGGATGGATGAGTGAATGGCGTCAACCTCGTAAGATAAAGATAAAGATACCCAGGTAGGCTTAGACTTATTACTCTAGGCATTCCTCTATTTAAGTCCGGCCTCTTTTGCTCATCCATACATTTTCTCGTTATCCAAAACCAAACAGAAGACAAAAGGAGACAACTTATTTTTTCCTCTTCTACCATACCTTTACCTTGATATCTGAAGCATATTGATGCTTCTAGAGTTGCACTCACATTGATATATATATATTTCTTTCTATAAATTTACAAATTCGAACTAAATTCAAGATTTACGTTACTCACCAATCATTTAAAATGAGAGCTTACTGGTTTGACAACAAGGAGGTAAAAGACCCCTCGCCCCACTGCATTACCCCTCTATTCATATATAGATACCCATACTAACAGGTGCTTTGCTTTGCTTTGCCACAGGGCGACCAACGCGATCTTCATGACTCCGGTCGTGATGTTGACCCTGAATACTTGAAGAAGCTCGGAGTTCTTTATTACAACTTCGCAGATGAAAACGACGTCGATAAGCTCGCCTCGGAGAGAAGCTACAAGAATCGCGATGTAATCACCGTTTCACCAGAGAAGATGGGTGACGTTTACGAAGAGAAAGTCAAGATGTTCTTTAATGAACACTTGCATGAAGACGAAGAGATTAGATACATCAGAGACGGAGCAGGATTCTTCGATGTTAGGAGCGAGGACGATGAGTGGGTTCGCATTAGATTGGAGAAAGACGATTTGATTGTGAGTTATTACGCCATACATAAAACATGGACCTGGACTGATTTGCGTGAATAGATCCTCCCAGCTGGCATCTACCATCGTTTCACCACCGATGACAAGAATGTACGTTTTCAAATATCGGGTCTTCATTTTCTCATGCGCCAGTACTAACGAGAAGATAGTATATCAAGGCAATGAGATTGTTCAAAGAGGAACCCAAGTGGACACCTCTTAACCGTGGGCCAGAAGTCGATGCCAACCCGTACCGCAAGGAATACTTGCAGACTACTCCTGCAATTGCCGGCTAGTAAAGGGGAGTTCGAGATGGAGCGATGAATGGGCACTTCTCAAGGATGGGAGTGAAATGACGATAATGAATAAATGAAGCACAGCAACGTGGATTGAAATTCTACAATGATAGATGATAGCAAGAATATATCCCGAGATTTCCAAAACAACTTGCACCTGATCTATGATTATGTGTGCCACTGTACGAAGTAATACGCTGCATCAAAATTTGATATAGATGGGAAAGTCGAGAAATGCCAACATCCATACTTTGAGATTACCTGCATAGAACTATAGAATCATCATCCTACTTGTCTACTTTTATCCTTTCGCCAAGCTTCGATACTGAGAGCCTCCATCGTCACCGAATACAACAACACCCATCAAGGTAAAAAGATGCCGAGGCTCATTATATCATGCCGTGTCAGTGGATGGATGAACATATACCTAGGTAGGTACGTACACGGGTCCACGTACCTATGTAAGATGTATAAGGCATTTCCATATATCCATATCTCCGGAGATAGGAGGTAGGAGGTAGGAGGTAGGACAAAACTGTGGAGGACGAGAACGATAAGAGTCCTTATAAGTCAGCCATACTAGGTAGATATTTAGTAATCTACCTAGACGGGTATGTCAAAACACAGATAGCAAATTACTAATTACCCCAAACCCCCTCCCCCTCCTTCTTTCTTTCCTCCGCAATTCTCTTTAAATGGCATGGATGAGGATACCTACCTAGGTACCTAGGTAGGTACCTACAAGTAGTAGTTTTCTTAAACTTGCACAATCCATGGATAATTGAGAGCTCCAGCTTTTCTACAGACTAGTCCGAGGTATCTCTCTCTCAAGTCTCTACTCCGTACTTCTCTCCAAGCCGCAGAGTAAATTGGCTATCAGATATGCAACAAACCTGCTGGGTATGATCACGTGAGAGATTTGCCCCGCTGTTGGCCTATCAACCTACCGGCAGCTTCACCGGCGTATATTCCCATTGGTTTACGAAAACACACACCTCTCGCGATATATAAGTCTCAGAGGAACTTCGAGTATTGAGGGTATAACACTATTACTTGGTTTATACGATGGCGGAGAGAGATGCTTCTGATGCTCTCGACTTCGAACGGGACTCTGTGCTAGTACCACAAACGGCATCGAAACATGCCGCTCCCCTCGACAGCTTGACTCCGGAATCCACCAAATGTGTCGAAGTCAGCACTGCCAATCCTGATGGGAACAAAAAAGTCAAACTGCAGCTCCCCATGAGCTGTGAACCTCCGGGACCAAACAATCCGACCGGATCCAAGGTTTGGGTAGTGAGTGTACTCCAATTCGGCCCTTGCACATATTGTGCATCCGTCCACGTCATTCCACCGCGCCCCAACTTACCAACGTCTTATCTAGATATTTGGCGCCACTGGACACATGGGACAGAGTCTCACGAAAGCGTGTCTTGGCAAAGGAGACGAAGTGGTCGCCGTGGGTCGTATCAACGAAGACACCGTTGAATCGATACGGGAGAAATTCCCGCACCCAAGTTGCTTCACGACCCTTTGCGACGTGCGCTTCCGCGAATCCGTGTCGACAGTCTTCGATCGAGCGCTTGAGAGGTTCAAGCGTATCGATGTCATAGCCAACTGCTCTGGGTATGGCGTCATTGGCGCATGCGAAGACCAGGACGAGCACGAGATTCGCAACCAATTTGAGACGAATTTCATGGGCACCGTGCATATCATTCAATTGAGTCTCCCCTACTTCCGCGAGCAAGGAGCGGGGAGATATTTGATCTTCAGTAGTACTTCGGGCGCGTTGGGTGTGCCGGGCCTGGGGCCGTATTGTGCGACCAAGTATGCGGTAGAGGGAATGATCGAAGCCATGCTTTATGAGATCGATGCTTTTAATATAAAGGCCACATTGGTCGAGCCGGGCTTGGTCAGGAGAGATGAACCGGATTGGGCTTTTCGTCCGCTCCCGACTTGGGGACACTTTTTGATCAAACCCCCTAGTGAGCCATATTCTGACCCGTCCTCGCCCGCGCTGCATGCAAAAAGAATGGTCCAATGGCTGGGGGACAAACAACCTACGAGTGCGATTAAATGCGCGGAATTGGTTTGGCAGTTGGCTCACTGTTCTTACCCGCCTTTACGGTTGCTTTTAGGAAGTTATGCCATAGAGAGCATCAGAGATCGTCTACGCTCAATCATAGAGGAGTTTGAAGATTGGCAGCATTTACATCACCCCGCAGACCCCGGGCTTGACAATGAGGAGGATGGAGATGATGGGGAGGATGGGGAGGATACTGAGCCGGCCCCTAAGAAGAGGGCGGATCAGTCTGCCATGGCAGATGGAACCAACGTGGTTAAAGTAGAATCGGATGTGGACAGTACCTAGCTCATGACAAAGTTCAGACTACAAATAATAATAATGATAATACGGTATAATATGACTGCTGTTGTGCTATTGCTTGCGACTGCGATGTGGTCGAATGACCACAAAGCCTCGGCACATGGATACAACAATACGACTAAAGCAAATCTCCGCTAAAAGGCCTCCTACCAAGCCTATCCAGGAGTACTAAAACAATATATCAGCGAACAGCAAAGTTCGCTCCCAATTTATCTTGAAACCAAACGCCTTCCCATGCAGTCTTGTTCCGGTATTACTGATGTTTCATCTTACTTCCGGTGCTGGTGCTGCCGCCACCGCAATATCGTTATTGATTGCGTCGGCCGTGTCTTCTCTTGGCTGTCTTTCAAACAATCTTCTCCAGAACATTGGTGGATCGAAGGGACGGTGTCCGTTGTGTAGAGGTGGATACACATCCGAGAAGAAATACCAAATATGGCCGATGACAACTCCCATCATCTCATCCTTTGGCACTGTTCCATGTAACACTAGACTGAATCCCATCAACACCCATGGCAAATACGGAGCCGTAAAAACTAGCAATCCGAGGAAACTTAGTTGTGTATCGGGATTTCGTCTCGACCAAATGTATACGAGGGTTGAGGACAATGGGTGTCCTAGGAATGGCATTGAGACCAGTGGATTTATACAGATGAGAAATGTTGTCGCATATAGTAGCAGCCAGGAGAAATGCGCTGGCGATCGACCGGACGATTCTTCGAGAAGTCGCGAGTATCTAGTTAGGAAGAAGACGTGAAAGACGAGGTCCAGGGACAGAGGACCAAAGTATATAAAAGTCGTTAGAAGACGCCAATACTATGATGAACGGTCAGCAAAACGCCCAAAAACAAGTGCGCATGCGGATACAGGGAGCGGGAGACGTGCCTGCGACTTGACAAAGACGGCTCTGAAGCTATAGAATAGTTGGAAAGGAGTGACAATTTGACATTGCACCAATGCGCTTGTAATCACCGTGGCCGTCGTCCACCATCGTGTACAAACGGGCATTTCCCAAAACCAAGTCTCCAACGGAAACCCAGCTTGGCCACCATCTCCGTTTCCCAGCATTTGATCCATGGTTGGATATATTGTATGTTGGTGATATTGCGACAATCAGAATCGGGCGCGGGTTTGAAAGTTACCAAAATGAGGAGGGATTGCGCAATCGAGTCTCCTGAGTATTTGTAGGGGGATAGAAATAAATAGGTCGAGGAGGTTGAAATTCCTTCTCTCTTATAGTTTGAGGTAAGCTAGATGTATTTAGTTCAGTAATAAATTTCTTCAAGGTAATGTTGTATGTAGGTTTGTGATTTTATCTGTAGGAGTCATGACGTTTGTATGAACAAGTTGTCCTGTTCTTTCGATCCTTAACCTAACCTTGATCTTTTGAAGGAACGTCCCGCGGCTTTTCGGGTGATATGAGAACTATCCTTGATAAGGTGAGGCTAATGATCTCTCGCAGCCTTGTCGGTAAAGCCACATTTTTTCATCCAGGGTCAAAGCTTTTACCTTGTAAATAACTACTTACTGTGCTAGGTAATTATGGTTGCTACGGCTTCTGCTTTCGTCTATTTATCTGTATTCCAGACCTCCAGGGTTTGCACTTGAACATTCCAGCTTTGCCTTCAACCTTTCATATCGAGCACAGCGCAATTCTACCCCTCCGAGATATCAGCTGATCGCCCTGGTCTCAATTGAGTTCCTGCATCATTCTCCTCCTAGCCAGCCGTCTGCAAACACGCACGCGCACATTCCGCGCGGAATCGCGTCTTCGATCCCAGTCCAGTTTCCAGATTATTTATCAAGAATCCGCGCAATTGCTTTGGAGAACATATCCCGAATACCATCAAAATATCATCACTATCACAAGTAGCAATGGCTCATGTTCAGAGGAAAAAGCAGCGCTTGTCGCTGGATGAAGAATCATCACCAGGTAGTCCGACGTCCGCAAAAGCTAGACCGGCAGGAAAATCTGTCGCAGGGAAGGGGGTTTCCGGAAAGAAATCAAGGGAAAGTGCTGTTAGAGGTGAGCTGAATTTTGTCATTGTAATTGGCGGCCTGCGCGCGCATGAGAGGGGGGGTGTTTTATTTTGGAAGTCTCGATTGAGCAAAAGATACTATACGGATTAAATTCAACCTACTAACGTGCCTCGACATGAAATAGCCGGAGACCCACTTCCTCAAGGAAAGAAGCGACGTTATAAGCCTGGTACTTTGGCATTAAAGCAGATCCGCAAATACCAGAAGTCCACTGATCTTTTACTCCTCAAACTCCCTTTCTCTCGTTTGGTATGTATCCACACCCAACTTTGATTTCGATTGCAAAATCTGATATGTCGTAATGATACTAGGTTCGCGAAATTGCACTCTCTGTACGCCCTCAAGGTGAGGGTATGCGCTGGCAATCTCAGGCAATTCAAGCACTTCAAGAATCAGCTGAAGCATTTCTCGTTCATCTGTTTGAGGATACAAATTTGTGTGCTATTCACGCCAAGAGAGTTACAATCATGCAGAAGGATATACAACTTGCGAGACGTATTCGAGGCGCATGGGGTGGTTTGGGTTGAGCTAAGATAATTAGATGCTTAATAACTTTCGAATTGCGTGGGGCATTGGCCAAATTGGCTTTTTCGTATGGGAACTTCATTTTCATTATAGGGAAGGCGTATATGGTTTTCATGGCTTTGTACAAGTCTGGAGTGAATCGGACTTATAGCAGGCTGTACAAGCATTGATGTTCTATGCTAGGTGAAGTGGATTCTTGCTCCTTTCTAACATGAGACTTGGCTTGTTCAGTCAAGCTAGCACATCTGTGTCTCGAGGTGTCTCATATTCATATATTTATAGGATCTTATCGCGTAAGACCAAAACTCTTACAGAATCATCTTTTCAACTGTATGTGACTGTTGTACCATCTTGCGCGGGTTCTAACAATTTCCAATCGCATTTGATATCATTCTTCGCAAATGTTTCCAATATGACATTTGCAATTGCATCGAAGTTCTCTGTTGCAAGCGCAAGAATGGTTGGACCAGCTCCCGATAAGCATATTCCACAGAGACCAGGGTGAGATTTAGGAGTAACAGATTGTAAGATCTCAGGTAAACCTGGGATCAAACCTTTCCTGTAAGGTTGATGCACTTTATCTTGCATTGCAAGATAAATCTGCTCTGCATCAGGTGGTGATCTTCCTAGAGCTGAAGGCAGAAGAGCAATCCTTTGGAGATTGAATACCACATCTGACCTCGAATATGAAGATGGGAGGACACTTCTAGCTTTTGCTGTAGCGACTTCGAATTGTGGTATGATTGCAATAGCTTTGATCTCGGGGGCCCAAGGGAATTTCATGTAGTGCCCGATTCCAATTGGTGGCTCGGGAGGGTTGGATCCAGTATCTACTCCTCCGGCAGGTTCGGGAAGAACTTCACTGAGGGGAATTTCTTTACGTTCTGTGTCTTCGGCGCTCAGCTCGTTGAGGTATGTTCCTACAAATCCTCCGTATAATGCTGCGGCTACGTTGTCTGGATGTCGTTCTGTGTGAAGCATTAGATATGCCGAGCCTCTTGGGCAATTGGGACGTACCTATCATCAGACAATAATCCAACATCCTAGCCTTCGTCAACTCTAACTTCCCAACTTCATTGGCTAGTGCAACACCGGCTACCACTGCAGCACCAGATGATCCAAGTCCTCGTCCCAATGGAATGGGGTTGATGATATGAACCGACGTCTCGGAAGGAAAGCTTCTCTGACCATGGCATCGTAAAACATATAGTGCAGTTCGTGTAATGAGATTGCTGTCGGCGGTCAAGGGAACCTCTTCCGCCCCTTGTCCTTCATATGTGATTTTGCAGTTCAGAGGGGCTTCGGAGGCAGTAGATGGTGTGACTTCAACCCGTAACTCGAGCCATATTGAGAGGGCGAGACCGATGACATCGAATCCGGGGCCAATGTTCGCAGAGGAACAGGGTACTTCTGTTGGGACGTTAGTTTCCGAATATGTAGCATCTTAGCCTCGACGGTAATTATTCAAGTGGTTTGATATTGGTTTATACGCGTGTGGGGAGAAAGGGAATAGAGGTGACGAACTTATGGTAATCATGTTGATCGACGATACTTAGACGTGTAAGATTGGAAGAACAACTTCGTGGTTGGGCATGACATGAGTACAAAAGTGTGCTATCGAATCGTTCGATAAACTCCACTATTATTTTTTTATATCAGCCTTGCCCGATATCGCTGGATTAATCACTCCAGTCTCAGGGTCAGATTGAATTACTTGCATGCTCCGTGTTTGTAAACGGGTTTACGAACCAGGATTGCATCTACAGCTGGAGTCGGGCAGACAGTCTACGGAGTACAGAGAGAGTACTTGGAAAGACTGAAATTAGAAAGATCTAACAAGACATGATTTGTTCGCTTGTCGCAGATTATGTTTGTTGAAGCATCATCTTATTAATATCAAGCCTGCCCAGGTGTCTAACGCTCGGTAGAACCTCAATAATAATAAATAACACGATGAGTGGTACCACGGCTGATTAGTTCTATACATCCATCTATTCTATTGATTAAATTGAAGTATGGAGAAGGCTGGAGTGATATACAAATCAATTCGAGTATGAAATGAAACCCTATATAAAATCAAATACTCGAGTAGTTGAAATGACTTGTCTATCTTGTCTATCTTGTCTCTCCTGTCTCTCCTGTCTCTCCTGTCTATCCTATCTATCCTATCTATCCTATCTATCCCGCCTAGTCATCCCATCTATTCATCCCATCTATTCATCCCATCTATTCATCCTATCTATTCCATTCAGATGACTCAGTTTCACCAAAGTTGTTCTATTCATCGGTTAAATAAAATCTTGGAGGGGTAACGTGGGTGAAAGTTGGAGGCACATTGCAATTGGCGGGGTAAGAGAATTTTGCCAGGCGGTGGCACTAGCGGGCAGAAAATGATTCCATCCTTATGATTTAATCTTTGAAGTCTCTTCTTCAGTTCTCCAGCCTTTTCTATAACTCAGTCCCATATTCTCTTTTCAATTTCTCACACGATGGAGCCCATTAGAATTCTCCTTGTTGGAAATGGTGGTCGAGAACATACCTTGGCCTGGAAACTCAGCCAATCTCCCCTCGTTGAGTCTATAGTTGTAGTCCCAGGAAATGGTGGGACCGCAAATCTCCCAAAAGTTTCGAATGATTCCAGCGTCAAGGCAGATGATTATCCTGGACTCATTACATTGGCCCAGAAGCACAATGTCAATTTGGTGAGCTTTTAGTTCAACGCAGTTTGAATGTTCAAGTCTCTTCGGGTGTTCAATTCTGTTTGGATGCTCAACCTCACTTCAATGTTCAAGTCTTAATGCTTAATCAAGCAATTACTGACCCCCTCGTCTGTAGGTCGTGCCAGGACCAGAAGCACCCCTCGTTGACGGAATCGCAGATTATTTCCGTACGGTAAATATTCCTTGTTATGGTCCCTCAAAACTTGCTGCTCGTTTGGAGGGAAGTAAAGCATTCTCGAAAGACTTCATGAAGAAATACAACATCCCAACTGCAGCTTACGAGAACTTTACAAATTACGAAGATGCGCGAAAGTACATTGATAGCATTAGCCATAATGTCGTCATTAAGGCCAGCGGATTAGCAGCTGGAAAGGGTGTTATTATTCCGACTTCAAAGGAGGAAGCTCACCAGGCTTTGAAGGATATCATGCTCGATCGGGAGTTTGGAGATGCTGGAGATGAGGTTGTAATTGAGGAGTTTTTGGAGGGTGATGAACTCAGTATTCTCACTTTCTGTGATGGTTCTCATATGATTTCTTTACCTCCTGCTCAAGATCATAAGAGAATCTTCGACGGTGATCAGGGTCCAAATACTGGAGGTATGGGCTGCTATGCGCCTACCAATATCGCCACTAAAGAATTGATCGAGGAGATTGAAAAGACCGTATTAGAGCCCACGCTCCGAGGTATGAGAAAGGAACGTACACCTTTCATCGGAACTCTTTTCACTGGATTGATGATTACCAAAAACGGACCAAAAACCTTGGAGTACAACGTTCGCTTTGGTGACCCAGAAACTCAAACTCTATTACCATTATTGAGTGCAGATACGGATCTTGCAAATATTATGCTCGCATGTACTCAAGGATGCCTCGATGCTGTGGAAGTAAAGGTTGATCCAAAATTCAGTGCAACAGTTGTGGTAGCTGCTGGGGGTTACCCAGGTCCATATGCCAAAGGTACACCCATGGAAGTCGATACACCTCCAGCTGGTGCCAATATATTCCATGCTGGTACAATCATAAAGGATGGGCAATTACAAGCATCTGGTGGTCGTGTCATTGCAGCACAAGCAGTTGCGGAAAGCCTGGAGCAGGCTGTAAAGGATGCTTATGCTACCGTCAATCTCATCAAATTTGATAAAATGTTCTATCGCAAGGATATTGCTCATCGGGCATTCAGATCTAAACCTGCCACCAAGGAAGCACTCACATACGCATCTGCAGGTGTCAGTATCGATGCTGGCAATGAGTTTGTGGAACGTATCAAGAAAGCGGTTGGTTCTACCCGAAGACCAGGAGCTGATGCTGAGATTGGTGGTTTCGGCGGAGAGGTTGATCAACACATTGCTGGCTACCCAGGTGCTCCAATTTTGGTTGGTGCTATCGATGGGGTTGGCACTAAACTCATGATTGCGCAATCTATGGGCAAACATGACACAGTTGGTATTGATTTGGTCGGCATGAACGTCAACGATTTGGTTGTTCAAGGTGCTGAGCCACTTATGTTCCTTGACTATCTTGGCTGCAGTAAACTAAAGCTTGAGAACGCAGCAGCTTTCGTAGAGGGTGTTGCCAAAGGATGTAAAGATGCTAACTGTGCACTTGTTGGTGGTGAAACCGCTGAGATGCCGGGCATGTACCAAGAGGACGATTACGATGCCGCAGGTGCCGCCATCGGAGTTATGAAGCAGGAATACAGACTGCCCAAGACAGAGATTATGGCAGAAGGCGATATCCTCATTGGGTTGGCATCTGCGGGAGTCCACTCCAACGGCTTTTCGCTTGTCCGAAGAATCCTTGAGAGAGAGAAGCTCGCTTACACAGCCCCTGCTCCATGGGATCCTTCAACAACTGCTGGTCTGAGTCTCTTAACACCTACTCGCATCTACGTCCGATCTTTGCTCAAAGTCACGCAGAAGCACCTGCTCAAAGGGTTGGCCCATATCACTGGTGGTGGTTTGACTGAAAACGTCCCTAGAATGTTACCTTCTCGCTTAGCTGCTGAGATTGACGTTGCTACATGGCAATTACCCGCTGTATTCAAGTGGTTGAAGAGTGCAGGTAATGTTACGGCTAGCGAGATGGCCAGAACATTCAATACTGGTATTGGTATGGTGGCTGTGGTCAGCAAAGAGAACGTGGAGCAGGTTACTAGAGAATTGGAGGAGTCCGGCGAAAAGGTCTTCACCATCGGAAGATTGGTGAAGAGATCAGGGGAAGGTTGTGAGTTGAAGAATTTGAACACTTGGGATCAAAACTAGGAGACGTGAGGGATTCGGGATGGAACGGGGGGGTTATCAATGAAAATGGCGTTCGGGCATTAGGAATACCATGAAGTTAGAAAATAGACACCAAAGGGACATGAAAAGTTATATAAATATATATGTGGGGACATGAAAAGTTATATACATATATATATATATATATATGCTGGCTACTTTTACTGTAGAGTTCTTTTTTTTTTTTTGAATATTACATTTTCGAGATGAGAGGAGTTGAGAATCTCTAGGTATGCATACAACCTATTTATTTTCCATCCCTCTATGCATCCAAGTTACCATGCCATTTATCGTGATGCCATGCCGAATGAATCTTTTTATCGGTCCCCTATTTAACCAAGAAGCCCATTGTAAACATCCCACCACTATCCATTTCCCTTGATTCATTTATTCATTTCGTCTTCCGAGCATGGATTGCTCTCCGGTTCCTCTGCTTCCCCAGTCCTCACACGGTCATCACCATCATCATCATCATCATCATCTACCATCCCCTGCCCTGCATCTTCTCCTTGGGATCCATAGTCCCACAATTCAACCCCACCATCGCCTCGCCCAAATCCTCGCTCACCTCGGCCAAAACCTTTGCGTCGTTAAAATGCGTCGTCGCCTGGACGATGGCCCGCGCCCTCTTCGCCGCGTCGCCGCTCTTGAAGATTCCGCTGCCCACGAACACGCCATCGCACCCCAACTGCATCATCAAGGCGGCGTCGGCGGGCGTCGCAATACCGCCCGCGGCAAAGTTGACGACGGGCAGGCGGCCCAGCTTGGCCGTCTCCTTGAGGAGCTCAAAGGGGGCCTGGATCTCCTTGGCCAGGATGCGGAGCTCCTCGTCCGACATGAGGGACGCGGCGCGGATCTCCGCCGTGACCTGGCGTTGGTGACGCACGGCTTCGATGACGTCGCCCGTGCCGGCTTCGCCCTTGGTGCGGATCATGGCTGCGCCCTCCGAGATGCGGCGCAGGGCTTCGCCGAGGTTGCGGCAGCCGCAGACGAAGGGGATCGTGAAGGCGTGTTTCTCGACGTGGTGGAGGGCGTCGGCGGGCGTGAGCACTTCGGATTCGTCGATGTAGTCTACGCCGATGGATTGGAGGATCTGTAGAGGGGGGGACGGGCGGCGTGGTCAGCACTGCTGGGGTGAATGTTGGCGCGGGGGGAGGAGGAAGGGAAAAGGTAGGTGGGGAGGAGGAAAGGAAAAGGTAGGAGGGGAACTCACTTGACATTCGACAAAGTGGCCGATTCTTGCCTTGGCCATGACGGGGATGGTGACGGTGTCCATGATCTCTCGGATCATTTTTGGATCCGACATGCGGGCTACCCCGCCTTGAGCTCGAATATCGGCGGGCACACGTTCGAGGGCCATGACGGCGACGGCGCCGGCTTCTTCTGCGATTCGTGCCTTGGAGGCTGTTAGTGGCGTGCATGGATTCACTTGCCGTTTTATTCGAGTGGAGGAGGAGGAAGGTGAGGAGGGAGGAGGAGACCACATACTTGTTCGGCATTGACAACATCCATAATGACACCTCCCTTCAACATACGCGCAAGACCGGCCTTGACAGTAAAGGTCGAAGAGGCATTGCCGGCATGGCCATTCGTGGCCGAAGTGGGAAGTTCGTTGGACATTTTATTGGTATCGTGTATCATTTGCAGTCTCGCCGGTACGCACGCTCTGGCTGACGTCTTCGCACTCGAGAAGATATTGAGTGCGTGGAAAGAAGGGTGAGAGGGAGATGAGGTCAAAGTCAACTGAATGTATCTGTATCTGTCACTCTCTTTTGCGTTGCGTGTTGTGCTCTTCTGCTTGGGTTTTGTGATGGATGGATGAGTGGGAGGGATTGATTCAATATATGTAGGAAAGAGAAGGGCTTCGGAGATGCAATGCTGTGAAGTAGGTACTTATATTTTATCATTAATTAGTCAAAGTCTTGGAAGAATCCATGGATCCAATCCATATCTATGACTCTTTCGTTTTAGTTGTTTAATGATTTGGTGATTTAATGATTTAATTATTTTATCATTCGATCAATAATGATAATAATAATAATGATAATGATAATAGTAATAACAACAATTCACTTTTTATCTACTAAAGGGTTGGCATCTTGGTACCCGTGGACTTATCCATGCAGGGTAATAATAATTGAAACTCACCACTGGCACATAACTCCTCTGTGCAGCGACCAAGAAACAGACGGAAGTCAATAATTAATTATATTAATAATTGTCTCTGGGGTTGAGGATGAGGTGACGTGAGGTGAGGTGAGGTGAGGGAGGAAGGTATATGATATTTTGATAACATGCCAGCGATTTCTTATATTTCTTAGATATACAAGATATATGAGATATATGAGATATATGAGATATATGAGATATACAAGATATACAAGATATATAAGATATATAAGATATACAAGATATACAAGATATACAAGATATACAAGATATACAAGATATATAAGATATATAAGATATGCAATTTTGAAATGATATCCATGGATACGGAGTCAACGACACACACACTTTTCCGCGACGATGATGACAACATGATTGGTTCATGATATTAATTAATCTACGGTAAACCTGGGGATAAGGTTCGAAAGGGTTTGCTCATGACCGTTCTGTCCATGGCCCGGGATGTTCGACCCCTGTTTTTGTCGGCGATCGAGGGGTATTTGGGATCGTGGGTATCAACGGTTGGGATCGGGGCAGGAGTTTGCGAGGTTTTGTGTGGGGGAGTTGGATGGATGGAGTGATGTAGGAGGAGTAAGGTTGGTGATTATTTGTCTGGATGGATGGATGGATGGATGGATGGATGGATGGTTAGATGATGAGATGATGAGATGATTAGATAGATGGGTATAGCAATCCATTCCATTCCATTCCATCCCATATGGGAAGTTTCGGAAAGAAGCGAGACGGAGAAGGAGTTTGCGAGAGGGGAGCGATGTACTTACCAGGTACTTACCACCCACCAGAGCAGATCTCTCTCTCTCTCTCTCTCTCCCCTACAAGATGAAGATACCTGTACTATCTGAGTCAATTACACACACAGTGAGTTATGCTTTATGGTTTTATTAGCAGATGTGAAGCATGAGGATCATGAGAATCATGTGAAAGGGCCGAACTACTGTAACTCTACTCTGTAGACTGTACTCGAGTATGTAATGATGTGAACGCACACCGGGGGGTTGATGCATAAGGATGAGCGGATGAATACGAATAAGAGAGAAGCCAGCCAGGGCTGGCTAGCGTCTGGAGTCAGGATCGTTGGAGAGGAAAGTATAAATTTACAAGTACAGAGGTTTGTTTATTACGTACTCCGTATAGAGTAATTGATGGATTTATAGAATTGTATATGGTAATATATATATATATACATATAAATATATAAATATATAAATGATAAATATATATATATACATATATTGGCATGCCCATGCGAGTGTTTAGTTCTTTCCTTGCATTCGGTATTCAAAGCAGAGTCCTGGAGTCAGGATGCTCCAATACCCATACCTACTCGAGTATAACCTTATAATAATAATAATGAAGGGATGCACCTCGTACCCAGTCGGATTGATGAAGAAAAATATATACTCGAGTATGTTGGGGTTGATATTGATATCCGATGTCTATTAACTCTTTATAAGATTACATGACTACCTAGGTATCTATCTACCCAATTATTACTTGTAGTATCTACCTGATATCATCACCTCTTATAATCTACAGAATGAATCAATCAATCAATCATCTATCTTCTCAACTGCATCTTATCCATCCATTCATCCATCCATATCATAAAAACAGAATGTCCATTAATATAAAAAAGAAAACATTCAACTTCCATCCATTCCTGCAATGCCCCTCTTTCCCCTTATCGCTGTCATGACGTCACTGATTCCACATAGAATCCAACTGCACCTCACCGTCCATCCCAACAAACAAACAACAAAACAAACTGCCAGCCATCAAACACCCCCTCCCTCCCTTTCCAACCCCAACCCCAACCTCAAGATTCCCACCCATCCCATCCTCCTCCCACCACCAAAGACACCTCCTCCCCTCCCCTCCCCTCCCCTCACACAAAATGTCCCGTCTCCTCCTCCGCCCCCTCTCGGCCGGAGCCCTCGGCCTCACAACCTACACCTCCTACACGCTCCTCCAAACGCACCGGTCCCCCTCGCGCCTAGACTCCCTCCGTTCATCGCTATCGAACTATCCGAACGATGCCCAGGTGCCGATTGTGAAGAATGGAGGGGGCTTGAATCCGAGGGCGGTGAGACAGATTAGCAGTGGGAGTATTGTTGGTGAGTTCCCCCCCTATCCCTTCATCGGCGGACGTGTAGTTTTCAGGAGAGGAGAGGGGAGGAGAGGAGAGGGAAGGGCAGGACAAGGAGGAGAAGCGAAAGGAGACGCACGGCAGAAAGGCGACGACGAGCACACACACCCCATGCTGACCCTGCGCCAAACCACAGGACTCGGAGCCGGTCTAGCGGTCAGCACATTCTCGCGCTCGCTGGCGCTGATCGTCGGACTGTTAATCGTCGGCTTACAAGTACGCAACCCAGCCCCGACATGCCTTCCTTTCCCTTCCCCCCTTCCCACCCCGTCCCTGAAGCCGCAATCCATCTGACATCCCTCCCTCTCCCAGTGGGCCTCTTCCCATGGTCTGGATCTCATCCCCACGGACCGCATCCAGCGCTACATCAAACACGTGAACCTGCGATCCGCGATTCAAGACAACGTTGCCTTTAAGGTTTCCTTTGGGACGACTTTTGCCATGGCGGCTTTTATGCGTTTTTAGAGCATTGGTATGGGAGAATTCCAGGGGCTTTGTGTATTTAGATTGCTCGCGTGGAAACCCGAATCGCGATAGAAGGATGGGTGGAAACGATGAGGAACGGCATAGATAAGTGAGGTTGCATTTGAACAGTCCTGAGAATTGTGTCTATCTATTTGGAAGTTGGTTGATAGCTTTTCAACCGTGTATTTTAGGGTATCGAATTTTCGCCATGAAAAAATGAAAAGAAAAATGAGACTGGATCCCTCAGTTGTAAACTGATCGCTTTCTCCTCTCTGCTTATTTTATTCATTCGCCTGTATTCTAGATGTGACGTGCCTGCTCTACTTCAAGAAGCATATGCAAAATTCGTTCCCCTGCACGCTAACCAGAACTCTCGAACGACCGCATTTGTTCCCTTGGCACCACGAAGACTTCGTACAAGTTAGCCGACGAGTCTTGCACACAATACAAATTCAGACACAAAACTCACTTCATAACCTTGGTCAAAAATACCAACTTCTCCTTCTGGTCCACCTTATCACTTGGAAAATTGCCATCTATCAACGCAGCCTCTAACCAACTCTTCGCTCTAACCTGACTAACGACGAGTTTGCGTAGCGGCTCAGAAAGCTTATCAAGTTCGCTGCGAGCAGCGGCCCCACCGATGTTGTAAATGAGGGCTTGTGAGAGGAGGGGACCGAGGTGTTGGAGGGCGTTGGTGATGGCTTGTTGAACATTGGGGTCTGGATTGTTGATAGGGAGGGAGACAAACGAGGCCTGAGGGTTGGTCAGCTTACGGACCTTCCAATATTGGAAAGTATCAAGGGGCACTGGAATGAATGGGTAGTGCTTGCTATATCTTGTTACTTACCCAAAATTCTGCGGCGCTTTGTTTGGGCAGTGGATCGCGACCTGTTAGGGCTTTAAGGGTAAACATGAAAATGTGTTCGAGAGAGGATTTTGGCTCATGATTCAAAAGGATATGGAGATTCTTTGGGGTGGAGATTAGACGGTGGAGGAATTCTATGCTTGGTTGGGAAATTTCGGGGTCATTGCTAGGCTCTATACTTAGTTAGCATGAGATTTTCTTCCCTTTGAATACGATGTGTGGTAAATCCGCGGAATTCCAGCACGAAGACATACCATGGTTTATAGCCTCCATCAGCCCCGAGACCCATATCAATAAGGAACTTAGAACTTCATTGTCATGCTCCACTGATGCGGTATTACAGGAGTTGATAAGTGAGCAGGCGGTATTGATGACCGTGATAACACGTGGGGTTTGATAATTGGATCTGAAGATGAATCTGCCATCAGGAAGTTAAAATCCAAGCAGAACTAGAATATACCTAGAAAACAACTTACTTCGCTACATCTTCAGGGGGGAAGACCAATGGGCCATCTTCTTCGACTAAGCCAGTACGGAAAACGTGCGAGGTCTCTTCAATTATCTCACCGTGACCAGGGAAAGCTTCATTAGTTGCCGTGAGGATGTTCAGAACCTGTACTTGAATCTCCCTCCCATGACCGTTTTTCCAGAATGAATAACTATTTTCATCCTTGTTAAGATCAACAGGAGTATCGGCAGGAACTTGGAGGCCTTTTCCAATACTGGTGAGGCATCGCAACGCAGTGAGGGCAACTTCATCGGCAGCCACTTGCCCATCAGGTAAGGGTATATTCGAGGTCGAGTTTGTGAACTGTGTGCTCAATAAATGAAGACTTCTTTCATGATCGCTCCACACAAATTCCAACAATTGCCTGAGAGGACCAAGCTTTAATTCATCGTTTGGCATTGCCTCGATAATTGATGCAATGGCACCGATGACACCTTCTTTTGCGTAGCTTTCCACCGAGTTTGCCCGAGTGATTTCGCTGTATTGCTGCAGGAAGGCACCAAGTTCAGGGACAAGTACTTTGCGACACGATGAACAGAGCATGGCTATGGACTTCGATGTTACTCTGGCCAATGTAGGTGAATGTAACATGCTAAACATAAGATTAAGAGCGCTGGGAAGGTGCTGTACATGGCGTTCAAAGTAATCCGGATATCCATTGATTACCATGAGAAATGCCTGTCGAGTACGTGAAGGGGCAGTTGAATCAGACTTTGTAAGCATAGAGAACAGTGGCGATCCAAAAACCTTATCCAAGTACTCATCCGATTCCTCCTTGATATAGTCTTGAAATTCGGCCAAGCACGTTAATGAGGCTTCGAGTTCGCTCCAAGCATCTCCCTTCTCAGCCGATTTTAAAACGAGATCAACGAAGCTGGAAACGAGTGGTAACCCAAGTAACATGTAAGATTGCTGTATCAAGTCTCCCACATCTCTCCGAGCGTCTTTGAAACCAGTACGCTCACTTGAATCCCATGAGCTGAATATATGTTGTGGTGGAAATTGCATTTTATGCCAGCACTTCTCAATTGCTTGCATCAACACTGATCGAGCAGCTGGTAGCCAGGAAGGTGAAGCATCCACATTATATGACAAGTCGAGTACAGTTTCCAAATAAATGGCCCAAAATTCTACCGCGGGAACAAATATTTTGTCTTCATTGACAATGTAACCATCAGTAGCGAGTAGTCCTACGAGAGCAGAGAGTATCCGCTGACTTCGAGAGTCAGTGATGTTTTGGGCTAGATCTTGCACTGTGGCATCGCCAAAGCTCAGTAGAAATTGGCCAAACTGCACTGAGTCAAAGTCGAAATCGCCCTGGATCAGTTTGGTATATCTATCTTCTGCCCAGGGGCTACTGAAGATATCGTAAAGCATAGTAAAGTCATCTTCAGAGAGAAAGGATGAGTAGTTGGCTAGTACGTCCGCAAATAGCTCCACAGTGATCTCGTATAGATCATCATCGATGATCAACATCAATGCAGGCCGCGTTAGAGTTCTCAAAGGATCAAGAACAATGGCAGCATCGAGAAATGCGCGATGAGAGTAAAGAACCCATGACTGTTCATGTTAGTAAGGGTGCAGCAAATGGTTCCTTCGATAATAAGCCATCTTTTGGCACCATTGTAGCGTTTTGGGCCTATGCAAAGAATGAGTTGCAAAGGTACTTTCGAATACTTCCTCTATAATTCAAGGCTTTTAAATATCGTTTATGAGACAGCCTTGGGACGTTTCAATATATCTCCAACTAAGGATTTTTCAGATTATCTCTGAACCTCAAGGGCTAAAATCAACTTATGATAGGTACCTTGGCCACCCGATACAATATGTATGCAATAACAATGCCATGAACAGTAACAGGTATGAATCTAAGACTAACCTGAAAACATTTCATTGATTCCTGGCGAACTTTACTATTGATAGGAATTCCTGTATTGGTAATACCCTTGGTCATTATGGTTACAATATCATCGACATTCTGGACAACATGTTCGTGAAACTTATGCCTAAGCGGTGTATTAGTGACTGGATAGGCCATAGGGGCATCATACACCCACTGCTTCATTGAATTTGAATCTGTTTTTCCAACCTCTTCTACCAAAGTGGCAGAGAACCACAATATTGCTAGGTTCTTGTCATCTGGTAGATTCTGGGCAAGGACTGCCATGGTCGGAGCATCTTCGAGTTTAAGGTAAGGAACGGCCTCGCCAAGGCAGAGGCAGTATGTAAGATGAGCAATGCAACGAGCCCAAGAGCCAGAAAAATGTAGGAAGTACGTGACTAAAGTTGTACACAACTTTCTGACTACGAGTGGTCCACAGCCAGAATTTAGACATTTGATAAGCCATCCAATGATCCTTTGTAGCACAACTTGTGCGTCCTCATCCTTTAGGGATTGTCTAAAGCACGGACGTTAAGAGAAATCCAGATAGATATAGGGATAGGGACCAGCCTACGAATCAGTATTAAGCTTAACGGTAAACGTTAATGCTCCAAAGAATTTGACATTTTCTGAATTTCTTCCCAGTAAACCATTGGCCAAGTCCCAACCAGCAGGAGAACGTTGTAGCTTTTGAAGAGTTTCTTGAACTTTCGAAACTCTTTCCGGAGGACCAGGCTTATACAGTTGCTGGATTAGCTATAAAATGCGTCAGTAAGACTTCTTGAGTTGTGTATTCTTGCCAAGTGGAAAATGTGCTTGTGAGTGGAAAATATTTTGACTGCTCTCGTGATATGCGACTTGGAGGGGGAAAAATGAATCAGTAGTCAACTATCCTATCTTCAACGAACTTGAATTATTTATCACATCTGGAAATGGGAGAAACTTACAGCTTCCACCTCATCAAGCGATGAAGGGAGTGTATCGTCCTCCATATCTGCTTAAAAAGGTATGGCTTCTTTACGAACCAAGCAAACAGAAGCACCCGCGATCCAAGATAGCAAAACAGCACAAGTTTTATTAATTAGGAGGAATGAGCTCGATCCATGCAGGACAGGATTCAGAAGATATCAAGCTTAGGATTTCTGGGTTCAAACGATTCCTCGGTCGCTCTTCCTTGAACGAAATCTATGATGAGCCAGGTGGAAAATGGATAATGTGGTATTTTGGAAGTTCATCAGGTTGTTGATGGCTGGTGAATCTTTTTGGTGGCAGCCTTATCAAATATATACTTGCAGAACTACCCAAGTTGGTAGCCTTATACCTAGGTAAGCCTCGCCAATATATCGGGGCCCGGGGGCTCTCTTGAATAATCTTACCCAAGTAGGCAATTAAAATGAATTACTGTATTATTTTCATCTTTTCGTTCTATGGCATTTTTGATAACTCGAGATGGACAGAAATAGCTGGAGCTGGGCGAGCTGGAGGGAAAAAAGAGTTCATTAGTGGTTAAGCCGTCCCTTAAATACCCAAGTAGGAAATTGAAATGAATGATTATTTTCTACCTAGGTATTTTTATGGTCTTTTGAATGATTAATTGGAAAAAAGAAAAAAGAAAAAAATAGCTGGAGTTCATTAGTCATTAAATCCGTGATTATGATTTTGAGCAAGCATTTGTTTGTTTGATAATTATCAAGTTAGGAAGGCACGCAATGTTGGTAGATACCTACCTAGTAGGTACCTATGATATGATTGAGGTAGGTACTACCTAGGTAGGTAGGGAAGAGAGGTTACCACTAGAGTAGGTAGGTAAGGAAGGAATCATCAGCCCCACCAACAATGACAGCAAATGGTTCTGGCATTGGCTGGTAAGGTTCACAGTTGTAGCCTTGTCAATTGATTCATCTGCTTCACCACCCACATATATATACACACACACATACACATACACATACACACACATATACACACACCCGATACCACAACAAACATTGACAACACAGGTGAAGCACACTCTGCCTATCTCTAGTCTCTAATTACCTACTTATTATTATTATTGTTAGTGCATCCGTTGGATTTGTAAAGTAAAAGTCTTGGAGTCTCATAATAGGGAGCATCAGAAGAAAGTGAGTACCACTTATCTATCTATCTATATATATACCCAGTACCATACCTAGCTATAGGTATCCATCCATCCATCCATCCATCCATTCAATCAACAGTGGATGGTCAAATTTATAAAGAATCTTTACCTAATAACTGAACCTTCCTTGATGCAGATCTACGGAATATTTAGCTAGGTGCCTAGGTAACTAAACTACCTCATAACGACCTCATCAGTGCCGGTACATTCATTCGTACCCTCTTCGCGTTACACCGAGCCTCGCTGTTATCTGCCCCATCTTCTTCTTTTGACCACTCAGTTCAGTTCCACCACCTTACCTACCGACCCTCTTGGGAAATCGATGCAATACTTTCGACCCCTAAGCCTTTGCCTACGTGGAGCTCGTTTTTGCAACTCTCTTCAACCACTTGCACAGTCTCTTAATACTCGCATTCGGTATTCATCCAGCTTCGCTAGTACGTTCATTGCAGATCGAAGGGGCATTCTTTGTACAGACTCGGGGTGTTGACGAGATCTTAGCAAAAGACATGGAGACTATTAATACTACAGAGCGCTTGGCGGGGTTGAGGGAGCTTATGAAGAAGAACAAGGTCGATATCTACAGTATGTAAGTCACCTTGTGGCCATGCTCTCATGTAGCAGTCTCGACTAACGACTCTGTAGTCGTCCCTTCGGAAGATAGCCATAGCTCTGAATACATCGCAGCGTGTGATGCGCGGAGAGAATTCATATCAGGGTTTTCAGGATCTGCCGGGTGTGCAGTTGTGACTCTGGACAAAGCTGCTCTAGCCACGGATGGTAGGTTATGATGTTTGGCATACATAGTGACTCTACTAAATTTCTCACAGGCCGGTATTTCAATCAGGCCTCGCGTCAACTTGATGGTAAGTAATAAATGACAGAGTCAGTCTGTCACCTTGTCGGACTCGTCAAAACGCCGATGGTAGCTACTGGGTTCCTGGAAGACTAATCATGATAATTTAGACAATTGGCTTCTTTTGAAACAAGGTCTCCAGGATGTACCTACCTGGCAAGAGTGGGCAGCTGAACAGTCCGAGAAGGGTAAAGTGGTCGGTGTTGATCCTACTATAATATCTGCACCTGACGCCCGAAAGCTCTCAGAGAAGATCAAAAAGCGTGGCGGGTAAGCATGAGAGATTCTTTGCTTCACACAATACCAAAACTAGATCACTATTGATTTATAAGTTTATCAATAATACTAACTTGATCATTATAGAAGTGATTTAATTCCCGTAGAGGAGAATCTGGTGGACCTTGTTTGGGGAGACAATCGACCTTCTAGCCCAAAGGAGCCTGTCAAGGTGTTGGCACGAGGGTTTGCTGGGAAAGATGTCAAGACAAAACTCCAGGACCTCCGAGCGGAATTACACAAAAAAAAGAGCTCGGGCTTTGTCGTTTCCATGTTGGATGAAATCGCCTGGCTATTCAATCTACGCGGAAACGACATTCCTTACAACCCAGTTTTCTTCTCTTATGCTGTAGTTACCCCCAAACTTGCCACTCTATATGTGGATTCGAGCAAATTAAGTGACGAATGCACAACACATCTCAAGGAGAATGGAGTATCCATCCGAGATTACTCGGAGATATTTGGTGAGCTCGAGGTCTTGAGTAAATCCCTGGATTCGGAAGACGCCAAAATTAGAAAGTTCTTGGTTTCAAGCAGAGCATCATGGGCATTGAAACGCGCTCTCGGTGGTGATTCTAAAGTCGATGAAGTCCGAAGTCCAATTGGTGACGCCAAAGCTGTTAAGAACGAGACTGAGCTAGAAGGAATGAGAGCTTGCCATGTTAGAGATGGAGCAGCACTCATTGAGTATTTTGCATGGCTTGAGCATCAGCTCGTAGTAGAAAAGGTTGAGATGGATGAAGTCACTGCGGCCGACAAGCTTGAGCAACTACGGTCAAAGCAGAAGCATTTTGCTGGGCTATCTTTTGATACAATCTCCTCTACCGGGGCTAATGCGGCAGTCATTCACTACAAGCCAGAGCCTGGTAATTGTTCAATAATTGATCCTAAAGCTGTTTACCTGTGCGATTCTGGAGCGCAGTATTTCGACGGAACTACGGACACTACTCGCACACTCCATTTTGGTGAGCCAACAGAGATGGAAAAGAAAGCCTATACGCTTGTTTTGAAAGGGAATATTGCTCTAGATGTGGCTGTCTTCCCCAAAGGAACTAGTGGCTTCGCTCTAGACGCTCTCGCTCGACAGTTTCTCTGGGTACGTCATCCGATTCCTCAATTTCCACCGATCACACTAACAACCAAATAGGAAGAAGGTTTGGACTATAGACATGGAACGGGCCACGGAGTCGGCTCTTATTTAAATGTTCACGAAGGGCCTATAGGAATCGGAACCAGAATTCAATATTCAGAGGTCCCATTGGCACCTGGAAACGTCATATCTAATGAGCCCGGTTATTATGAGGATGGTGCGTTTGGTATCCGAATTGAAAACATCATCGTGGTGAAGGAGGTCGAGACTAAACACAAATTTGGTGACAAGCCATATCTGGGTTTTGAGCATGTCACAATGGTGCCATACTGCCGGAAACTCATCGATGAAACTCTTCTCACCCGAAGAGAAAAGCACTGGTTGAACGAGTACCACGCCGATATCTATTCTAAAACTAAAGATTATTTCAAGGGAGATGACATAACTATGAGTTGGTTAGAGAAGGAGACTGAGCCCTTGTAATTGTGCATGGAGGGGTATATGCCGGGGGGGGGAGGCAAAGGAATAAGCCGTGACAGCATAGCACTAAGCACACATACCATAAAGCATATTTTGGATAGCGCAAAGAGGTTTCAGTGTTGTTATTGTTGTACTTGCATCAAATACAGAAACCCCACCACCCTGACTTGTGGAAAGCTTTGTGTCGTGAATATCGTGTAAAACATCCCACTTCCCAAAGTATCGTGGCCCAAGTTCATGCAGCATTATGGAGAGATATTGGTCTTGTGGCAGGGATCACGTGCATGGCATTAGTCTACTTAGAGCCAATTAGGAGAGGATATGCCACGCAGTTGATCATTTTGAGATCTACTAGGTAGCCATCTACGTACGGACGACACGGGAGGGAGTACAGTAATCCGGCTTCGAACAGGAAACGAATAACTAGAAGAAACAAGGAATCAAAGTAAAAAAAAAATTAATTCCTAATTCTTAATTCTTATTCCTTTGTTTTGTTTTATCTTATTTTATCTTATTTTTTGCTCACCGCACAATCAATAAATCCACAATCCACAAAATTTGATGAGGTAGGTAGCTACCTAGTATGCATTCTCACAAATCTGCTGTTGCATTTTTATCGGTGCACTGTGTCCTATCTTAACTCACTTACCTACCCAGTATTCAGTCCTCCCAACATCCCGCCTTCAATTCAGAACATTATGCCGAGCCAGAATGTCCGTCGCATGTCATCGATATATCGTGGCAGCAACTGCTCTTTTAACCCTCTGCAACCTACTTAGCAGGGTAAATGCCAGCAGTGTGGCCACCAACTCTGGCATAACTTCTATAATTAGTGCTCCAAATACTACTGGAACATGCGAGTTTAGGACAATCAACTACATAACAGATATTCTACCTCAGCAATGTCTTCGCTCATCTTGGAGCAGCACGCACTCTCCGCTTACCACAAAGACAAAAGCTGCCGGTCCGGTCGGAACACTTGAAAGTCAGGAAAGTGATGGCGTAACAGCCACACTTTCAAATACCCCTTCTTTCGGCGAGTATACTGGTCGAACGATTGACGGAGCAGGAGTGGCTGGCGAAACAAGTCGTACCTCTGAGATCCGCCAGTCGACATCATTGACCACATTTCAGCACGTACCAACTTCCACTGCATCTGCAACTCCTGTCGACGAAGGGGAACTCAATGATGCCTCGTTCTTGTCGTTTGAAGAATGGAAGAAGCAGATACTAGAGCAGGCTGGACAGCAAGATTTAAATATTGGTAAGAGGAAGTCTGCAGAAGCGGCTAGAAAAAGGGAGTCGGAAGCCTTTCAGAATAACCTCGAGTCTCTTGGCGATGACGGGGAAATCGATCTGGACTTTGGCGCTTTCAGGAGTGGAGGGACGGAACACAATTCAAGAACAAACGAAGACAAACAGTCGGGCTCTCAAACTTCAGAAGAAGAAAAGGGTGATTCTGGACGGCGGAGGGATCAGCATCGCAGCAAAGATGCTGGCAAGACTTGCAAAGAGCGCTTTTCCTATGCATCGTTTGATGCGGGGGCTACTGTCCTGAAGACCCATCAAGGTGCCAAAAACTCGAAAGCTGTTTTGATAGAGAACAAGGACTCCTACATGCTTTCGGAATGCAAAACACAAAACAAGTTTTTGATCATTGAGCTATCGGTGAGAATTGTATAAATCCAACGAAAAGTTTACGTTGCTAACAAATCACTAGGAGGATATATGGATTGACACTTTAGTTCTAGCAAATTATGAATTCTTCTCCAGCATGCTCAGGACATTCCGTGTTAGTGTTAGCGATCGATGGCCTGTGAAGATGGATAAATGGAAAGATTTGGGTGTCTATGAAGCTCGAAATTCGAGAGAAATACAAGCTTTTCTGATAGAGAACCCGCAAATATGGGCCAGATATATACGCATCGAATTCTTGACACATTACGGAAAGGAGTACTATTGTCCACTTTCACTCGTTAGAGTACATGGCACTCGCATGCTTGAAAGCTGGAAGGATACTGAAGCTAATAATGATGATGACGAAGAAGCGGATGAAGACCCCGAGGACGGATTTGTTCCAGAAGCTGTGGCAGAAGTTATTCAGGTAACATCAACTGATGTACAAGCTGCACATGCAACAGCGAGTGGCCATACTGAGCCGGTCGGATCACATGCGCCTCTAGACGTTCAAAAACAAGAGACGCCAGTAGAGACACATTCCTCACCATCGCCAATACCGACTTCTCCTTGGAAGAAGTTTGCTTTTCAGAGCCCCAAAATACACATTATAACCCCTAGGGATTTATGCTTTGCGTCGGATGCTCCAGAACATACCCTCACGCGTCGGGCTGCGGTAGAAAAGGACCCATCTGATAGCAAAACTGCCATGCAAGTTCCACCTTCACCTGAAATGATATCCACAGCCTTCACAGACAATTGGATCACGTCCTCGTCATTGTCTTTTACCGGACCTTCCGCACAACAGACGTTGTCCGAGGACAAGCCATCCTCAGCAAGCACGTCTCTTACCCAGGAAACCCATGAATCTTCAAGAACCACTCACGACAGTTCCCATTTAACCACTACGACAAGTTCCACTCCAGCTGCGATTAGCAAACCCCAGAATGCTACTAGTACAAATAAGACTCGCAGTACAAACACCGCTTCTGGGTCTGCACCTTTACCCACCATTCAAGAGAGCTTCTTCAAGGCTGTGTCAAGACGCTTGCAACTGTTAGAAACGAACTCAACTCTATCCTTGAAATATATTGAAGAGCAATCAAAGATGCTACGGGAAGCCTTTCTGAGAGTCGAAAAAAGGCAACTTCAAAAGACAACTGACTTCCTCGAAAATCTTAATAATACAGTTCTTACAGAACTTCGCGTATTTCGTCAACAGTATGATGAAATTTGGCAGTCCACTGTTATATCCCTTGAAAGTCAGCGAGATGAATCCCGTCGGGAAATATTGGCTATAAGTACTCGACTAAATATTCTAGCGGACGAAGTTGTCTTTCAAAAACGCATGTCTATCATCCAATCTGTGCTACTTCTTCTCTGCCTCGGCCTCGTGATCTTCTCTCGTGTATCCAGTGCTGAGTCTCTCAGTTTCTCGCTCCACAATCGGCGCTCTCGTATGCTCCGCAACACCAATAGTATGGGAAGTCCACTCGATACTCCGGGCTATACCTCTCGAGAGCGTGAAGATTACATTGGTGGTGCTAGCTCTCCTGTGGAGCAGTGGCCCATCCAGCATCGGCGTCAGCCCTCAGATGAATCCATTAATTCTCGCTCACGATCCCGAGGTTGGGGACCCCCAACACCTATATCATCATATTCTCGCTCTGATAATGAGCTCACTCCTCCACGTACCTTTGATGATACCACTACCACCGTAACCGGAGCTACTACCGGTACATTTTCTCGACTTCGCAGAAGCATCACCATGAAGTACCATAATTCTAACCCTTTGTTATCTGCATCTAAAGAACATGAACTTCTTCGCACCTCATCATTTGGACCTTCCCTTAGATCTCAAAACTCATCGCCTGCCTCTTTCTTATCGGTTGCAGATGCGAAAGAAAGGGGTGGTGGTAGAGACAAACATTCCAGTGGTTTGGCTAGTCCCCCGCCCAGTGATATTGAGTGTCACGATCCTATGGATGAGATTAACTCTACGCCCACTGGTATTCAGCGTGAGACATCGGAGGGGTGGAGCGTTAATGATACTGGGGAGCATCAATCTCTTCAGACACCCAGACAGGAGGACCCTGGCAATGAGCGAAAACCGTTACCTGCTTTACCTGATGGCGGCCCAAGCCCATAGTATGATTTGTCTTCACATCAATTTTTGAGCTATTATGATTTTACAATTTAGCGAGGAGTCTGGTTTTGGGATTTGAGGGTAGTTCGGGGTCTTCGCATACACGAGAATGTTTTGTTTTTTTTATCTATTATACTGCGAGTAAAATAACATTTTATGTATTCATTGCATTGGTACTAGTTTATGTACGGTTTCATATACATGTTTGCCGCTGTGGGCGCCTTTGCTGCCTTTTGGCAGGTTTCGCTTGTTCCTCAACAGCTCAAGAGTATTCAGTAAAACTCAAATCCTCAGCCCAACCAGGGTACCATTCTTACTCATAGTCGTGACTCTCTAGCTATCCCCAGACTCCGCCAAATCACGATTTTCCATAACCTTAACCTCCTGCATAACCCTAACCACTGTGATCGATTGAAATTTGAGTAACACCCGAATCTCCAGCTGGACACCTTCGTGGCCCAGCTCCGAATGGGACATCAATCCATCAATAAAGTTTGAAATTCTCTTCCCAACGTTCGGACACCATCTCCCCGCATCATCTCCTCATACATACATCCTTACATATCTATCTATTATAGAAAGCCACAGGACAATCTCGCCATTCCTTCTTGATGAATATCAGAGCAATACCCCGTGGATCCCCTCCACATGGTAAGATGTATCTATCTCGGAATGCGACAGGCTTCTTTTTGCTTATGCTCGGTGGTGTTCTTGATCTTTGCTGGCTTATGTAGCCTTCACCCTGTTGTCGAATATTTGGTCGACCGAATTCTGTGCATCTGTGCGAGAAGACCAGAGGTTTGTATCTCCGGGTGAGGAAATCCCAAAAATGACAATACTATTTTTGTCCTTACACCTCGTCGTGGATAGGTGTAGCCGTCTGGAAACTTTTGCTGCGTCTGTTGTCATTTCCGGCATCAGCGTTAGAGTCGGATTCGTCGAAGAGGCTTCGATGAGGAATCGAGTGCCAGACGACTAAAAAGTGGCTGCAGGTCAAACGGCAGAGCTATCCATCTTCGGGATTCAACGCCAAGAGTCTTGCGATGTCCCGCTCGAAGAATGATTGATGATTTGTAGCCTTTGCTGACATTTGAATGAGCATGGAACGATGCGTTTCCATCCAGAGCTATCCGTAGATATCAATCTATCGCCAGCGGAAGGTCTCGAATCAAGTGACTTCACGGCACCTAGTCCAATGAAACAAAGTCTGCTCTGGAGATGACTTGAATGAGCTCTGGGGACTCGGTACAGAGTTCAGCAACGCCATATGGAAATGAGTGGATTTTGTGGCCATATCTTGCAAAGAGATTTCCAGCAAGTTTAGCACGCGGTCGCTTTTCGATCGTCTCTGCAAATCGAGAGTGGATTGTATCAAGTGCGAAGAGTGGGTTCTTTTGAGGAAGGTAAGGTGGTGATGGGCAATCTTTCTCATTTGATAAGAGCTTAGGTGGTTCCATATACAGTGATACGAAGAGTAAGAAGGATAATTGCCCATAGTAGTAGCTGAGATGAAACCTGTTATAGAGCGTCCCCAATACAGATACCAAAGGAATTTTTTCATTCAATGGGTACGAAAGTAATGGTTGAGGAGAATTGTAAATGTTGTTCTCATCATTGGAAGAGCAATCAATGTCTTGGGATTAATGAGAGGTTCCAATTTGACCGACTATCAAGCTTGCAGTTGATAGCCAGCTGTTGTTTGGATGGTAGAGGTAGCAAATACCCATTTTGGACAAAACAATCAACAACAAATTTCTGGAATCTAATATGCATCTCCTTTCTTTTTAGATCTGGAAACGATCAATACCTTAAAAATCAGCGTGAAGTCCATGGCCGCCAACCTCGAGCGATTCAATTCTCAACTACGGTGAGATACTATTTCTGAGGGATGCTTGGCTTTGGAAGAAGCAGATACGATTTGATAATTCTTGGTAACCTTAGTGTCCACCTGGTGGTCCTTTGAGGTCTTCAATTACCGGTCTTATGCAAGCAAAATGGGATTCTCGCTTGCCAGTGATCCACATTCCTAATATTATATAGCCGTACATCCTATCCCCCTATTTTATGTGGGGAGCTTTAAAAGCAGCAGAAAGGTGATAAAACCGAACAATTTCGGGAATCCATGGATAATAGAAAAGGCTCCAAATGATGAAAAGAGTATCCCCTGAATTTATCAACAGGACTATCAGCCTTATGACCTGCCTTAGCGTTAATGGATCAGAGGTGCTTAGTACAATGCTACCCAGCGGCCTAAGCGAGGGATGACTGCATTGGAGCAACTGTTGGAACCCATCCCACCTGACAAGTCTTGCGGCGTCATATTCTAGCGCCAACTGTCACATAGGACGATGGTGTGCCCTGCATATACGTAAACACGTAAAAAGGACCTATAAAACTGCTCCCAAGTTCCCAGAATTCCGTCTCAAATTCTTCGGAATTTAAACACCCCAACCATTCTCCCAAAACGTTCCATACCCAACAAAAGTACCAAACACAATGATCCGATATGAGCCATTTTGCTCGTAGAGCAAGTGTGGTACATGGCTTTTGTGATACGGCATCGAGCCCGAGAAAGTAGGAATCCTAGTGGTGCTTATCATAAGCAAACAATGATAATCAAACTTCAAACAAGGGAGACATTAAGAGGTTTTCTGAGCGAGACGAGACGCGTTGTGGCACAGTGCTTAACCTATTTGAGGACTTCTACAAATTGAATAGGTAAACAAACAAAACCAACCAAACGAATACAAACAAAACAAAACAAAGTGTGATCTTCAAACAAAATTCATATGAATACATTATAAACTATTCAATATTACGTCCTCGGATTATATGATTAATGCAAACGGTTTAATCAAATCCACCGACTACCAAAGGAATGTAGTTAGGAACGCGACTCCAACTGTCCATACTATCACCTTTGAATTCTTCACCAGTCCAGCTACATTAACCTTACCATACCACCTTATACCCTCAAGCAAAAATTTGACAATCAATATATTACACAGATTCAAAGCAATTTAACTCAAGATGAGAGACTATTGATTGAATAATCGCTATACACCCACGTGATACCTAGCTACTACTAGGTCCTGTACTACCATTCATCCAGATAGCAAACACCCAAGCGAATCTCCTTTCTAAAATTAACCCGATCGACTAATTCACCCCTGCTTGTTTGCTTACAATAACCTTATTCTTCACCCAGTCAACAATCTGCGTCATTGGTTCTTGTTTACTTTACTTTTTCGAGAAGCTCTTCCATGTACTCACATTTACAACGACAATTTTGCGATAAGATTGCTGATATTAACCAAATATTAATTGCCATGGCACTCGACCCGCGATTAATACCAGGCGTGGTATCAACTGCTTCTACCCCTTCTTTACGATCAAGAGAAGGCAGTGTTATGTCTATGGCCAGAGATACGGGTGGCAATGTTAGAGTGGTGGTCAGGGTCAGGGGATTTCTTCCTAGAGGTAAGTCGTATTTGAAATGGAAAGTATTGGAGCAATGAATTGACATCAATGTAGAAACCAACAGAGGAGCTGAGTGTCTGGTTGAAATGAACCCAACATCACAAGCAACCACCCTCCTCGTGCCTAATGATACAGACCCTGCAAACACTCGTTCGAAGATGCGCAAAGTCATTGAAGAGAAAAAATTTACATTTGACAATTCCTTTTGGAGCCATAATAAATCTGACAAGCACTATGCACACCAGGAAGACGTGTACAATAGCTTGGGAGAGGAGTTTTTGGATCACAACTTCGAAGGATACCATACGTGCATCTTTGCATATGGCCAGACTGGATCAGGAAAGAGTTATACAATGATGGGTACAGAAGATCAGCCAGGATTAATCCCAAGGACCTGCGAGGATCTTTTTCAGCGAATTGAGGCAGCACATAATGAAAGTCCCAACATTTCCTACAATGTCCGTGTTTCTTATTTCGAGGTCTATAACGAACATGTCCGAGATCTCCTTGTTCCATTCCATCCAAACCAACCACCCTATTATCTGAAGATTCGTGAATCTCCTACCGAAGGACCTTACATCAAAGACTTGACCGATGCCCCTGTTAAAAATATTTCCGAAATCATGCGATATATGAAGATGGGAGATGCCAGTCGTACCACAGCAAGTACCAAGATGAACGATACCAGTAGCAGAAGTCACAGTGTCTTTACAATTATGCTCAAGCAGATTCACCATGATATGGAGACCGATGAAACAACAGAACGCACGGCCCGAATTCGACTCGTGGATCTCGCAGGAAGCGAGCGTGCAAAGGCAACAGAAGCAACAGGTGCCCGCTTACGTGAAGGAAGCAATATTAACAAGTCCCTAACAACTCTTGGTCGTGTAATTGCTGCTCTTGCGGATCCCAAACAACATCGTACCGGAAAGCGCAACAAGGATGTTGTTCCCTATAGAGATTCCATACTCACCTGGCTCCTCAAAGATTCATTGGGAGGAAATAGTAAGACCGCAATGATTGCATGCATTTCCCCGGCCGATTACGACGAGACTCTTTCCACACTTCGCTATGCAGACCAGGCCAAACGCATCCGTACACGTGCTGTCGTCAACCAGGACCACGTCTCTGCCGCCGAGCGTGATGCTCAAATTGCTGCCATGGCCGAAGAGATTCGCATCCTACAACTTCAAGTTTCTAACTCGGACTCTACCCGCAAGGAAACAGAAAGTAAAGCCCAAGATGAGAAACTCGAACAATACCAGAATAAGATCGCCCTTATGCAAAGAATGATGGAAGACAGAACCATGATATCAGAAGGCAAGATTCGAAACTTGACAACGGAAAATGAGGCTTTGAGATTACATTTGAAATTAGCTCTAGAAAGTTTGAAGAATCCAATCAAAGTGGAAAATACTAAGGCTAGTAGTGCACACAACCTTAGTCTTGGGGGCGAAGACAAATTGGCGCAGGTAAATGAGGGTGAGGAAACTGCAGAGGAAGAGGATTATGAACAGGGGTATACGGATGAAGACGAAGCTATTGATGTCGGAGTGCATGAAGAGAGAGCAAGTGAGGTGCAGGGCTTCATGGGCGATTTGTTGAAGGATCTGGGTATGTTCAGAAAGAAGATTGATGATGACAAGGGTCGTTTCGGTCGGGAAGTCGGCGTTGGCGTTGTATGAGTATTTTATGAGGATATGGGCGAACTTCAACGGGCTGGTATGGTTTGTGACGGAAAAATGATACAAGCGTTGGTGTTTGGGCGTTTTGTTATTTTATTATACCAAGGGTACCGAGGGCAGGATAGGAGTGTTGGATATGTATAGTTAAGGTCACGATTCATGGCATAGTGTATAGAGTAATGGAGTATTTGTTAGTATCTATTTATCTTTCGGGTGAACAAAATCGTGTTTTTGCCGTTATCATAAAAAGGGTTGAGCTTCCTGCTGGTCTGCTCTCACACACTTTCAAGCTAGTGAACTTTCACAGCATGATACTTGACAGGATCGGTTTCGCTTTATAAGAATGTAGATATGCAACACAGCTATTTTGAAGGGATTTTGTGGAGTGGATAGACTCCGATTCGGTGGGAAATGCTAAGCTCAAATGCCAGAACTAAATGGACAGAAGAGGGTTGGTTTCGGTAGTTGGGGTCTAGATTTTCGGAAAGAGTGATTTCCACCTTGTAGTAAGCCCTAGATTAGTCTCCCATCCCCGCACTTGTTGGGATGGGGCCTGTAGAATGGGAATGCAGACTTGCAACATACGATTGATATGAGTCTGATTTCGGGTTTGCCACTGGGTAGGGGTTCGCATTCTGGCTTTCAGACTAATGATGACACTTACCATACAACACAGCGAAGAGACTAACGTGTAATGAGCCTCCCGATTGATGTTCTTGCTATCCACCCGTTTTATTTTTACAGGGGCCAATACCGTCTATTCCCCCATGCACCAAAGTAATTCTGAGGTCCTTTTTATCCAACGCCATATCCACCGCCAAGTGACCGAAGATTTCGGATCGACATATCCCAATTTCAATTTATACAGAAAACCCAGACCACCATTCTACCTGCCCTGTTTACACATTTCGCCATCTCTCAAAGCTCCTCAATTCCTGCCTTTTTAGACTCTCCCATCTTCCTATCACCATCCGCGTCTTTTTCCTCCACTTCGCTGTCACTGTCACTGTCACTCCCGCTCCCACTTCCCCCTTCTCTCGTCTCCTCCAAAACACCCAGTCCCAGATTCATCTCCACGTAACTCTCTCCCTCCTTTACATCCTCCAGCCCCCTCTCTTCTCCAGCCCTCATCTTCTTCATCAGTTCCTCATTCGCCTCTTTCATCTGCTTTAAGAAATCGGGAAGATTGTTTAGGCCTTCTGAAGCGCCGAATCCACTGAGTGCAGATACACGCATCACGGGACGGGCATTCAGGGGACGAATGAGAGGGATTTCATCTTCAGACTCGGAATCAGAAGAGGCGTCTGGTGATGAGGCTTCTGCTTGTGATGATGATGGGGTGGCCTTGGAAGAGACTGGGGGTGAGGATTCAGGTGACTTTGTGGATTTGGAGGGTGTGGTGGATGGTTGAGGGGTATTGGAACTGGTTTTTCCGAGGCTGGTACGTTTCCTTGATGGAGGTTTGGCGTCGAGGATCTTTCGGGTGGATGTTGATTCCGAGTCCATTTCTTCGGGGGGTGGCGAGGAGCGTTTGGTTGCTGACATAGTGAGTGTGTCAGGTGAGTTGTTGGAGTGAGGTAAGATTGGATAGGGGAGTTCCAAACAGTCTCAGATAATGGATGGAACCCGGCCAGTGATAATCTGAGAGAGAAAAGAAGTAAAAATAAAGTTTGAAAGCTGTATATATTATAAGCATTGGGAGTTTCAATAAGTGATGTATCGATCTATTCGACCAGGGTACTCACGGGCTTATGCGATAAAATACTAGTAAAAGAGAATATGTACTGTGTTCGTATTACTACCCCAAGTGTCCAAAATCCTTTTCCTTTCCACTTGATTTCCTAAACACCAATTGAAACAAAAAGATAGTAAGGGTGAAAGTGTATACAGTAGTAATATTTAATACTGTTGTCTCTTGAATTTGATTTGATGATTAGATGGATTCGATACGACTTTCATCTCTCACTGCCAAAAAAAAAACAAAAAACCATGATCAAAAACTTCCCGTCATTTCTCACCGCCAAATACTGCCATAAATCACGTTACTATCATCACGGCCACTCACCGGGCGTGTTTTACCTTCTCGGACCGCGCCATATATATCATGCCCTGCAATTCTGTGCAACCAATCGGGCCAATGTGAAAGCCGAATAGACATTGCAAGGAGCGTCTACACTTTGAGAGGGCCGTTCGGGCGCTTGTTTCAGGGTTTCATTCTGATGGGATCCACTGCTTCAGATGTGATCTGCTATGCATTATCTTGGCGCCACCGTTACTTCATAACATGATCCTTTGTCTCTTCTTATAATAGGTTTGCTCTCTCTTTCATCTTCTCCACCATCTTTCTCTCCATCCCACCTTTGGCCCGTCAATCTCTTGGTATACTTTCCTACATCTTGAAAGCGGTAAAAGCATTTCGAACATCCTACTACAGTCTTTCAATATCACATATACACCATCTATACAATATGGCGTTACGACCATCGCTCATTACACGAGGAATTGCTACCACAGGAGCAAGCGATACTGGATCGCCTGCTCGTGATGATGCTAAGAAGAACATGTTGAAGGCAATGCGTCCATTGCCCACTCAACATTATTGGAACGTATATTTCGATAGGTCAGTGCTCTTTCTATGAGATGTGTGGATTCTGCAGGGTCTTGGGTTATTATGATTGCTAACGGAATATCGAATAGACAACAGAAGGATCAGAAGCCAGCGGCAGATGGGAGCTACAATGCCACCCTTGACAAGCTCCCTACACAAATCGAGTCGATCCAGGATTTCTGGCGTTATTGCAACAATACTCCTTTCGATCAGATTAAGATGAGAGAGTCGATTTATCTATTCAAACAAGGTTTCCAGCCAGTGTGGGAAGATAGGAGAAACATAAATGGAGGCAGCTGGACATTCAGGGTTCCCAAACAAAATGGCCCGGACTTTTTCACTAGAGTTCAATTGATGGCCATAGGGGAGAAGCTTCAAGGTTGCTTGGAATTAGGTAAGAACATTTACGCCAACCTTTCGGTTAAAATGAGGCCAGCCCCTTTATACGTGAGATTTGGAATTTCGAACACGCAAGAGGATCAAAGAGATTGCAAGTGTTGATCTCACAGCGTGTTTGAATTATTCTCGGAAAAGTGTTCCATTCACAAGTTGGAAACGTCAAAGGCTATGAGATTGGATATAATCTGAAATTAATGCTAACATACGCATAGGTGATCAATTGTGTGGTGTCGGTCTCTCTGTTCGCTTTAACTCCCATCTCATATCAATTTGGCATCGTGATTCTTCCAAGCAAAAATCCATCGACGCATTACTCGCTACGGTATTAGAGGAGCTCCCCCAAGAACTGAAACCTAAGCCCGACAACTTCTTCTACAAGAAACATTCAGATCACGCCGGATTCAAAGCTCCCCCAGCGGAGGGCACATCCGAATCCGCACAGACCGAGGTCACTGCGCCTAAAATTCAGACGGAGGTTCCAGCAGTTTAGAATTGCTGTTTCATGGTATCAAGAGAGTTATGTGGGAACAGGCGTCACAAATATGTCTGCAAATGTCAGATAATGAGGATATTCATGAGTTGGAAGGTGTTTTGCCGGACGGACCGGATTTTGCATGTTTTCGCGGGCGTTAATACCAAGAACAATCAGCTAAATAAATGAAATTTGTGTATAAAGACAACGTCATGCAATTCTTCTTTGTATGTGACTCCATTCATGGTGATATCAAATCAAATCCCGAACGCCACGCCAGAAGTGCCACCGGTAAATCATACCTAGCCCCAGAACTCCATGTGCGCCAAGCACTTGGGATCCCATGTCATGTATTAAATAAGCCCATCCATCAATCGTGCAACGTTCATCTCCACATCCCTGCCCTCCTCATCACCCCCTCAAATTCATCCCTCTCCACACCCTTCCCCACACCCTTTCCCCCATTCGCCTCCAACAACATACTAACTAGCAGATCCTCATCCACATCCTCCTTCAACAACATCGCCACCCTCTTCAACGTCGCCAATGTAATTTTTCCCATGTCTTCTCCACCTGCGCCTCCGTTTTTCTTCTGTCCTGCGCTTGTGAATAGTCTAAAGGCATCATCCACATCTTTTTTATGAGAGTCCGACGTCCTGGTTCGAGAATGGAATTTGATGGCGCAAATGGCAAGGAAGTGACGGTAGACGGTATACCCCTCATCTTCGGGGTCGAGGATGCTATGGTATTCGCGAAGCTCAGACGCGGTGGGGGTTAGGCCGAGTGCTCTATTCTTTTGGTCAGTATAGACTTTCTCAGAATATACCTGTATTTTCGCAAAATCGTGCGGATCGATAAATGAATGCTCTGGGGAGCGCAAACCAAATTGCACATACATCAAAGCTCTCCGCACATCACCAATCGCAATAACACCCTCCTTTTCCCCCTCCATTTTCTGCGAAAATAAAGAAAATGCTTCCTTGATCTCTGTTTCTTCCGCGGCGGTAATATTGTGCTCCTTAGCTAGCTTGGAGCGCGGTCCTGCTGCTGGCGCAGAGGTATCTTTGCGTTTTGCCGGCTGGCATTTTGTTAGCTCTGGATCTAAGATGGGGAAGAGAGGGCGAATACCATTTTTGTACCAAGTAATATTGCGAATAGAGGTTTGTGCAAAGAATCTTGTAAACTGGGACTTGAAGTGCAAATCGCGAGTTGATATTCATAACGTTCGCCCGCGATGACGCGAAGTGCCTTACTGACGAGGCTGAAGTGGATCTGGGTCAATTGACCAATTGGCTGTACTCAAGCTAGACCGAATCCTCCTTAGTGCGTACGCTAGCGATCCAGATGAAAACCTCGAAATTTTTCTCTCCAGTTCCTTTTCTCTTCATCAACATCACAATATTGATTCATATCCAGAGGATCCTCAAGCAAACGTGGTACTTACCCTTTGAACATGTTTTCATGAGGTGACTTCCTATTCACAAAGGAAGGTAGGTATTCTTTTTTCACAATTTCTCACCATAATTTCCCATCTCTTCCTCAAGGAAGAGAAAACGAAATCCCCAACATAGCATAGCTTCAAAATATTGCTAGAGCTTGCCGAGTCTCAACCCAGAGCGAGCAAGTGTGGACAGTGAAGCAAGAATAAAACCCGAGTCACGATTTTGATTCTTCGAGACTTTTCCTTGAGGTATCCTTGCTATGAGACTCGTCGATGAGTTTTGTGTTTGGTTCCTTTAGGAGACATTTTTTCGGTATGATGGAAAAAGTTGTGGGGAGTGGAGGAATGCACTCATGTAATGGGAGGTGTAGTAGCCAATTATAGTTACATTCATTGATCATGTTTTCTCACCGGTGTGATGTGTGTGATGTGATGTGATGTGAAGCTAACTATCCGAATTCTATATCATTGACCAAGTTGGTCCGAAAAGGGCACGAATGAGGCTGGCTAGCTTTGAAATTGGATTTTTGATCTCATTGTTGGAGCTTATTCACGCCCTGTATAGACAGACGATCAGCAATTATACAGCTTGGGCATTGTAAATTAAGGTGTTGTTTTTGTTGTCGGTGTTTATATCAATCTCCAACACTTCCCCTCTCACACCCATCTATCAATTTTTAATATTCGAGACCATACCATATACCAAAACTGCTCGCAAGCACATAGTGGCGTTCTATCATCTTCACCTCCCTCTACTTAGCCCGAGACCTCGTACTCCTGCTCCAGAGATAACATTCTAAGAGTTTCATCAGCTCACTCAGTTACTCCTTGAAAAAATGTCGATCGCCATTAAACTGTGGAGGTCTCTTTTTGTCATCCAAGCAAATCAAGGATGAGGAAACGATTCCCGGAAGTGTGAATAAGAAAGAATCATATTCGAGTGATCAGTGAGGATTCTAATTTGAACATTTGGCTAGAGTAGTTCATCTCCAAGCAATTGGGCAATACAATCCTCTCAATGCGACGTTGCAGTTCAATATATGAGCTCGCCCCTAGACTTTAGCACGTCCTTCACCGATGTACAAATGTCATTTTCTTGATGAAGTACCTTGTGTAGATTGACTATGGGATTATCGCTCTCTCTCTTTTCGTACGTGTCCGAATTATGGTATCCAGGCGTATCGCAAGGTAGACGACGCATCCAAAGCCTGCTTTTATGGGCAGGAGATTTAGTTTAGTTGCAACTTGTGCTCGAAACTTGTGATAGACTTGCTTGGAATGAACTTGAATCTCTGCAGAGGCCACCATGCGACAAGTATGAACTATGAACGTGATTCTGTTCACAAACTTGAGATGGTAGATAGTTTTGTTAATTAAATCTGAGTTGGGAGAATTACTGAGGTATCTTGTTGGTGTTGGACGACCACTTGCACTTTTCAATATCCGTGTCGCCAAACAAGTCTTCGCAAACCCTACCCGGCAACAACAAACAAAAACTCGCTGCTATCCAATCCAAACAAAAATCATCAAAATTAAAAGACAAAATCACAAAAAGACAGTTCACTGGCAAGCTCAGCTACATCTGCCCCAGGTGTGCAATTCCTCCCCGATGGAGGATTGGAGAGCCCGGTCGCATTTTGACATTGGAGGCACTACTGCAGTGCGCCACTCAACCCACCCGGCTAAGTGGTCTTTCCCTATTTTGTTAGTGACAGGATTGTTTTGTTTCGGTATATATATGCTAGAAGAAACGTGAATGGGTTGAAAGTGAGTGCTGTTCTTCTTACCGAGGCGAACCGAAAAAATTGTTTATTGAAAAGCGAATATTTTGCCATCTGTCTACACTCTATCATTATTTCTTCCCCATTGCTATCCAATCTTGCAATTCATACTCTTCTCAATCTTTATCTGACATGTACCTGGTACCCCTCTCCCAACTGCTCCCCTCACAATTGACTTATGGAAACGCCAAGTCAGATACCAGAGGAGTATTCTGATATCTTACCTCAGAATATCTAAATAGCAATGATGATCTTGTCAGCAGAGATAACTCAGGCGGTACTATAAGTCAACCTTGCCTATTCAAAGATCTTCTCTAAAATCATACTTCCACCACGACCGCCTCTCTGCATCCCTCTCCCGCCCCGCATCCCTCTTCCTCTCTGCATCCATCCTCCCCTTTGCATCCATCCTCCCCTTTGCATCCATCCTCCCCTTTGCATGCCTCTTCCTCTCTGCATACCTCCTCCCCTTTGCATCTCTCTCCCCTCTATATCCCTCTCCCTCTGCATCTCTCTTCCTATCTGCACTGCTCTTTCTATCTCCATTGCTCTTTCTATCTGCATCTCTCTTACTATCTGCATCCCTCTTCCTATCTTCCTTGCTATTTCTATCTGTATTGCTCTTTCTATCTGCATTGCTATTTCTATCTGCATCTCTCTTTCTATCTGCATCCCTCTTCCTATCTGCATTGCTCTTTCTATCTGCATTGCTCTTCCCCTCTGCATCTCTCTCTCCTCTGTATCCCTCTCCCTCTGTATCAACCTCAACAAATTATTCTCCAGCTCGCTCGTCTTGCCCTTCCACTTTGAAACTACATTCACTATGTGTAATGATTCATGTTTAGACGCTGGTTTGCGCTCTTTCTGAAGTTCAGCGAAATATTTGTTCCAAGTCTCATACAAGATCCTCTCGAACCTTTTATACCCCATCTCGTCCGTCGCAAAAGGCAATTCCGCGAATGTCTTCGCACATGTTTTCTCCGAAAATCCTTCATTGCAGCCTCTGTCGCATATAAAATAGCAGGCATCGGGCAAGGTATAGCATGGTTCCTCTGAAGGAATTGCGATCTTGTCGCCGAAATGGCCGCAGATATGGAATTTGGTGACATCGCGGTAATAACTATTGTAGACTTGATAGACACTGCCGACTGGGGCTTGTTTTGATGTCTTCGTCATGTCGTTGTATTGTAGCATGGAACGTGCGATATTGGACCGGGTGGACGAACGATGAACTGTATAACGAGATGTTGCGATAATGTGCCACAATTCTGAAGGTAGGAGAACTTTATATTTCTTTCACAGAGTCGAGAGTATGGTATTAAGACCTGTTGAAGAAATGAACACGTTTAAAAAAGGGTTAGGTTTTGGAATTAAGTAGTATACATCGAATGGATATTGACTCACTGAGTTCTAGGTATTGTGCGCTATTTACTCATACAACTAGTAAGAGCCATGATGAGTCGCCGCTGGAAAATACATGTTAATATAATTTAGTGTATGAGTAGCTATAATGATTGAATGATTCCGAATCACTCTTAAGTGAGATTCTCTTCAGTGGTGACTCTAATCAGCATAAATTTCCAAATGCCAAGTATCACTGATGGTTAATGGATCAGCTGCAAATTTGTTGAAGGCCGTTTTCATTGAGGCAAATTCACGCTTCTACATTGGATGTCTATGCAACCTTCAGGGGAATATCCCAAGATCAAGGATTCTTCCATCTTTGAGATGGTTTGATATTCTCTAGAGATATGGCATCGTCCATAGCCCTTTCAGCATCCTTCGCAAACTTCCTAGCACCTGTTTAGTGGGCAGTATTGTGATGATCCTACAACAATTATTGTCCGTTGATACCTGTCATAATTCCCTCATATCTATTTTCCGGAGAAAGGATTCAATTTCATCATCTTCGGTTCCCCCAAATGCCGTGATACCTCCTTAGGACATCTGGAACAATAACTATACGGCAGTTGATTGTATTAGTTTGCCTTAGGATTTAGATTTTTTCTCAGAAACAGCAATTGGGACATCTTCTGCCCTGGCTGTAGAGCTTCAATTCTTGAAAGCAAGATCTTCCTTGCAGCATATAAGTCGGTCGATTCAAGTCTTTTTCAGAATAACGACCATGTCCAGCTTCACGATCTAAGTAATCGCCGGAGATATAAATATCCGTGAGTAGCTTAATTGGTTCCATACTTGGAGGTCCTTACAAGCTGTTTCTACATCACAAAAAGTGAGCAATGATACACGAAACTTGGGCATTGGATGACCGCAAACCGGCAACAACTTTCATCATTTACGCTGCCAGAAGAGTGGATTATGTTTTGTTTGATCTTTGATCCTAGTATACAATCTCAAGTACACCAAAATGACCTGCTTTCATAGTTAGAGTCAATATGAATACCAAAAAGTGGCTGTACTAAAGAATGATGTAGTCCAGACTGCAACAACGACCATAAACTATTTCACAAACTCGCAATCGTTTGAATGACACCAATCATATTACTCGTACCCGTTCTGGCAGATAAAGAATATAATTGTTTTCATTATTGGCCCTCATCTAATTGACAATAATTATCACCCACCGAGAAAGATGTAGATTCAAGCTTTCAAACCGAATCACGCGAGTCGAGAAGAATCATCCTAGAAACTGACCGAATGATTCCCCATGGCTTCCTATACAATTCGAGCTACCTTTTATCCTCCCACTATTTTGAGGTAATCACAGTTACTCGTCTATAACTGGACGACGGTATTTGGGAATGGTCAACGGAGTATTTATCTGTTGTTGCCCAACCGATGATATATAGCAAGCACAATGTCAACCAACCGACACCACTTGGCATCTTGCTTCAATACATTTATTGGGAATCCTGGAATCTACTCGGAAGCCTCCATAAGCCGATAGGCACGATAGAGAGATGCCCAGATAGAATTGGCGTCTTGATGCTAACCTCGATTGTCGAAAGGATTGAAACTCGCTCGCTTGTGTATGTGGGGAGACAAAGTCACCCATGCCATCCCCGCGTAATCAAAATCTACCCAAGTGCACGCGCGCACGTGCTTTGGTGATTCGATTTTCGCGCGTTTCCCCCGCGTCGCTTTTTGCCTCTTCCTTTATTCTTCTTCCTCTTTGCCTTTTGTCACCATACTATTACAAAGATTCATCACATCTCACCTCACGATCTTAAATTCAATCGCATTATTCTTAAAAAAATCACTCGCGAGCATTGGCTCATTCTCACAGGTTAAGATATACATACTAGTTATCGCATTTCTAAATTTGTCTTTTGCTTTCCCGAATCCAACCTTGTCATTAATCGATAAGATACAATTTATCACAAACGCACAGCACACAAAATCGAGATAATGAGCTCTTCGAACATATCACGAAAAGAGCGGCGCAAAAAACAAACACGTTTGGCATTTGATTCTATCTCCGTCGAGGTACCTTCAGGTTCTCCTGCCAAAAATCAAGGACCGTCGCCTGCGAAGGTCAGATATGAGAAAGTGAGTGGTGGCACATCTATGGGAAGTGGAGGAAGAGTTACTCGTAGTGGTAAATCCTCAGGTTCGCCATTTAAGGCGAGTTCTAGCATCAAAGGAAAGTCTGGAAAAAAGGTGAAGAATGGAAAAATCAATTTTGGGTCGTTGCCTACGCCCGAGAAAAGCTCTCAGAAAGATGATACTACTGTTGTAGGTACTGGCGCTGCCAGTGGATCACGTCAAAGCACATGGGGATCACAAAAGCGGAATCTGATACAAGAGGGTGCAGATTCAGCAGAAGAGTCTACGGTTGAGGTTGAGGCAAAGACCCCACAACGAAGTAATAAGAAGGAAATCGCAGTAACACGAATTTCGGATAACGAGTCGGACGTTGAGATTACAAGTGATATAAGAAAAAGTTCTGGAAACGGTACATCCGGAAGGCGCTCGTTCACTGGCCGGGAATTTATTCAAGGTGGAAGCACATACACCGCCCCTCTCCCTTCCTCCGGAACTCGAAGCAGAGCACCAAAAGCTTTATTTCATAGCCCGAAACTTCCCACCCTTTCGAAGAGTAACCCAAAGAAGAGATCGGTAACATTGTCTGATACAAGTGACGATGATGTGTTTACACCAATGTCTAAACCTCAGGGCTCACAACGCCCTGGTCTATTCAATCAGAAGATAAATGCAATAAGTCAAAGTAGTAATAAGTCTTGTGAGGAGGCGGATGATGACTCTGAGGGTGATATACTACCATCTTCTACTAGGCGTCGACTAGCGACGCGGATAGTCCCGCAAGCTACACTCCAGAATGATTCAGATGACTCGGATGATGAGCCTCTGACATCGCCCATGAAGAGGAAGCGTCCAACGATTATTTCTGACGACGAGGATAGTGACATTGAATCACCCGTCAAGAGAACGAAAGTCGTGAATGAGGTTGACTCAGATGATGATTCGCCACCCATGACTAAGCTATCCGATATTACCCCCCCTCAATATGACAGTCCAGCTCCTTCTCCACAAGTCAAAAGAACAAAACGTCCGCCTAGGAAACACAGAACTGCCAAGCAGAAGCAATTGGAAATCCTTAAACGCAAGCGTGCAGGAGAGAGTAATCCTGTTCTTACAGATTCTGAATCTGAAGAAGAAGAAGAGGCTCGTGGTTTGTATGATTCAGGTAGTGATGCACTAAGTACCTTTGAAGACGAGGAAGATGACGAAGATGGGGGAGCAGAGGAGTTCCAGGAAACACGGAAACGAAAGTCACCAAAGAAGCCTGCACGAGAGAATGAGGATGAATACGATTCGGACTTTGTCGACGATGATGATAATGGCCTTCTTGGGATTCCAGACTACGCCATGATTCCCCTTGAATTCACGGCCGCAGCTCACAAACCTCTTAAGGAACATTTCAGCGAAGCGGTTGAATGGTGCGTTCAGAATAAAATCAATCCCGGGTTCAATCAAAGTCTTATGCCCATCTACAAATCGGCTTGGAACAAGCTTGAAAATGCGTATAGTGGTTTGAGTGGTAGCAAATTCGTCTCGACTTCATGGACTCGCGACTTTACGAAAGCTCTTTATGCTCGTCCAGAATTTGTCACGAGAAGACTACATCCCGGAGAAGCTGTTGATCTCTTGGGCGAGACTAAGTGCGAGGCTTGTAATCGTAGGAAACATGTTCCAACATGGGGTATTTCACTTAGGGGTTCCGCGTACTATAAGGACAGCTTGGCCGAAGTAGAAAAGGATGACAGTAGTACTGAAGATAATGACGAGGAAGAAGATTCTGATGATGAGAAAGATACAAGAAGTTTGAACAGCAAAGACGAACCTTTACCGCCTCAAGACAAGGAGTACATGATTGGCGCGTAAGTTACCATTATCTCCGAAAATTACAGCAGGTATTTGGACTAATCTTTTGGTACAGTGTATGCAAAGAAAATGCCGAAAATGCTCATACGCTCATCCATTTGAAATATGCACTCAACCAATGGGTCATAGGTAGTCTAGAAAGTCAGGGACATCTAACCATCGAGAAGCTTGCGAAGAGAGATAAGATGAGCGCGAGAAAAAGACAAAAGGAGGTCAATGGGATCGTAGATAGATGGAAGGAAGAGAAAGAGATCAAGGAGTTGTACAGAATCTGGAAACAACAACTGGAGACGGCGGAAAATGCCAGTACAACGGGAAGACGTTGATGAAGTGGTGAGGGTTATATTGACCATAGCGGGGAGAGCATGGCGATTCAGGGGGGAAGTGATTACACGGCGCATAAGTGGAAGCGGACACGGGTGTGTTTTTATCATCATGGGCATCAGGGGTTTGTGAGCAAGATTTTAGGGCCAGGGATGATTATCTCAATTCGTAATTTCAGAGGTAGTGGGTGATTGGGGATTTGGGAAGCAAAATTTGGGAGTAAAAATTTGAGAGTAAATAAATAATCATGATGCAGCGAGATCTCTCATAGACTCCAACGGCAAAAGGATTGATGGTTCATAATTATTGGTATCCCCATCTTCACCACAACCTTGATACTCAAGCGGCTAGGATTATCAGCCAATCCCCAGCTAGCTACTTTACTTACAGTGGGTAGCTCGTTCGGAAAAAGAAACACAATAGTCTCATACTTAGTATATCAACATTTAGGTACTAGTCTTCTTAGCCTTTTCCGTTCCAGACGTGGCGATGACAAGGATTTGATCATGTCTGTCCTGGACAGAGTACGTGCACTGTTTGTTGTGCGGAGCTCGGGAGTACGAAGACGCCTCCGCGTAGGGAAATTGATGGACCTCGGGATTGCTGGATGTAGAGTTGGCGTGGGAAGGCTGGGGGTCGCTGAAGGGGGTGGTTGTGGGATTGGTCGTTTCTTGGGGGGGAGGGGGGTTATTTACTAGGTATGTCAGGTGCAGAGGTGCAGAGGTGCATAGGTGGTTGTGGTGGTGGTGGTGGTGGTTGTTGTTGTTTGATCTTGGTCTTGATGTTGATGTTGATGTTGTTGTTGATGAAGTCATTTGTGTTACGCCGCAAGGTTTGTTTTGGATGAAGGGGAAGCAGGAAATAGGACGGTGTGAGGTGTGAGGTGTGAGGTGTGATTTGATGATTTGATTGATGATTTCATCGGAAGTTCTAGAAAATCATCATATCATATCATATCATATCATATCATATCACATATACATACACATACACATACACACATACATACGGTAGGTTGGTACAACCTTGTTAGTACCCGAACACAGATTCTGGGGAAAGTAGATTGGGTGAAGGTGAAATAAATTGGGATCTGCGACTGGGGATTTTCTTGGTTAGAGACAGGATGGGATATGGCTTAGTCAGGAGACATGGATGATGGATACGTCAGATTTCAGATTTGGGGGATTTGATGGTGAAGGGGAGAATGGCATGATTGTTTGGGAGGTATTGGTGGTTTGAGGAGGGAGCCTGGGTATTACCTAGGTAGGTGTGTGTGTATTGGATTAGGTAATGGGTAGGGAATAAACAAAGAAATGGAAGGGTGCTTTGAGTGAAGGCGGCAGTTGAAAGGCCATTGAAGTTCCATTGGCTTACGTCGTATGATGATGTATGGATATCACAGGTACAGGTATGTGTGTCGGTACACAATGAATAAGTAGGAATGAGTGAGTGAATGAATGAATGAATGAATGAATGAATGAATGAATGAATGCTTCCTTGGTAGAAATTCAACACCAATAGTGATCACAACGAAAACGAGAATGAAATCATGACGCGTTGAAAGGAGAGGAGACGAAAGGGAAATGCAGATGGGATGAATGGATGGGATGGGATGGGATGGCAATGGTTCATTGATTCCAACTCCACGGGATTTTCCTTTATGCAATTTAATTAGTTCTAGCATTGGAGTTTGATTTGTATCCATGGATGGATACAAGTATATATACAAGTACTCTATCGGGAATTCATCTACAATAAAGTACCTACCTAGGTAGGTACACTGATACAGTCCTCCGTAGGCGTCCATGGATAGATCTTGAATCCATCTAGTCCATTTAAGGCTATAGTTCCAAGAATGGTACGGGGCGTGGCGTTAGCTCCCGCCAATTAAATTAATAATTAATAGCTAGCTTATTCCAGGTTGACTAGATGACCTTGATCTTACCTAACTAGGTACCTACCCAATTGGGTAAGAAGCTTAAAAAAAGTGACGTAGTAGATGAGAATGGGAAAGTACAATTACAATTACGATTTGTTCTCATTCCAACTTGCGAGATGGTAAAAGAACAAACAAGGCTTTTTCTATAGCTATCAAATCAAACAAATCTTCAGATCACATTAGTTCAGTTCGGATGAAATGAAATCAAACGGGGTAAAAGAGCAAGGAATTAAAACAAGGCAAATGAAGTAACCGGGAAGAACATACATGTAGATGATAACATGGAAGAAGGAACCTGGAAGTACCTACCTAGGTAGGTACTCAGCACCCCCAGGGCTCTAGGTAGGTGAGGTAAGGTGAGGTGAGGTAAGTGCGATTATCTAAATAAGAGAAGCCCTTTCTTATTGTTGTTGTTTTTGGATTTCTACTCTTCTCCTTCTCTTTCCATACTTTTGATAAATCCAAACAATATCCAGTACCACACATACGATACGCATCATACATACACACCTCCCTAGCACTCATCAACCTACCTAGGTACCTCACCTACCCGTGGACCTATCTAATCATCTAATTGTTCATCCAAGCACAACAAACAACCGTCCAAACGAATACGTACCTAGGTACTCATCCCTCATCCCTCATCCCTCATCCTTCAACAAATACCAACATCCATCCATTACCTACTACCTGGGTAATACCAGGGACTTTTTGAATATCAATACTAGACATCAACAATAACCCATCGAGTATTCACTCCAAAAACCAATAACGTCATCATCTCAATTGACCTCCACCCGGACTCGTTAAGGTTGATATATCAAGCTTTAAAAGCTTCAAGTTGCCTCATCACCGCGTACCTTTTCCAACTTCTACGAATCTCAAAATTTGATACCATACCGTCACTATCCTCGAATAGAGAGAAAGACTTCTTTCTTCTACTCTCGACTTTTCTACATCCTTTCTTTTCCTTTTCGTGATACCCAATTACTTAAACTTAATCAATAAACCACAATCATGTCTGTCAATGTACCTACCAACCAGCAACAAAAGGAAGCGGATATCCAACGTAAATTGCAAATTTACGGAATCTTCAAAGGTATGCATGCTTTTGTTGTTCCTGTCATCTGGGATGCCTTCATCTACAGGTTTACTAACATTGATTTTGTATAGCCTTCCAAGCTGGAAAGGTTCCATCGGTGAGTATTTGGTTCAAATTCTCTATCTGTGTGCGATTGCTAACCCCTCATGTTTAGAATGAACAAATTGATATTGCCCTCAACAGCTTTCTCGCCTCACGCCCTTTGTCCAAACCATCCGAGAAACTTTCTCAGGAAGGTCAAACTTTAGTTCAAGAATTCCGTTCCATTGTCGAACAGGCACAACATCTTCTTCTTTCCAAGAACAGTGATGAGATTCTTCAAGATTTCATCTGGCGGTGCCAGATGATTGATGGCGGAGCAGCAGCGGTTCCAGGAGCTCCAGTTGACCAACAAACTGCTCAGCAACATGGTCAAGAGGTAAAGGATGGTTTCAAGACGCTTGGTCAACTCATCATTACCAACGGAGAATTCCGCAAGCTTTGTGAGTTAACATGATGCGTCAAAAGTTCGTGTCGAGTCTAACGTTTGAAATAGTGAACGACGCTGTGGTTCTTCTACGTGATATTGCCGGGGATGCTGCTACTAATGCTGCTGGCAAGGTTAACCCTTCCGAAGATCAATTGAGTCAAATCGATCGACCCGCGGATGACAACGTCTGGCATGATAGCCCAGATATATCATCTGGTAATGTCAAGAATCAGATGAAGCAGAGATTCAAGAAAAATCAGCCCATTGACAAAGATGATGCTAGAGATGCTGTTGGCAACGCTAGTCAAAAAGCTCACCCAAATGACTCTCGTGATCCAGCGGATACTGCTCAGTTGGCTGGTCGTGATCAGCAATACAACGCAGCTTCTGGTGTTGATGGTCAAGCTGGTGCTCAAGCTGGTGTTGACACCTTGAAGCAACGTGCTTCCGAGAATGTCCCCGAGGAGACAAAGCAACGAGGCCGCGAGACTAGAGATAGAACTAAAAACTATCTCCGTGGAAAGATGCCCGAGGAGCGACGAGAGCAACTGATCTACAGACTCAAAAAGATGGTTGTCGAGGTTCAAGGCCATCCAGATTGTCAGTTGAATGGAGATTCCCTTTTGTTAATGAAGCTAACCATTGGCAGATATGCAAGCAATCACCACTCTTCTCGACTTGGCCGAACAGTACGGAGGACACGCACAGCATGTTGGTCAACAAGGATCTGGGGCTGTGAAAGGTGCACATGCTGACGATTCTTTAACGACGGCTGAGAGAGACTTGAAGGTTTGTAACCCCATGGAGACATCAAAGGTACTCTTTGGGCTAACATTATGCAGACACTACTTGAGCGTTTTGCAAACTACACATCTGCCGATGATTTTATTGATTCAATCAACGCTATCTATCGAGACGCTGATAAAGACCCAGAATTAAAGAACTGGTTTAGACAAATTAACGCCTTCGTTCGCAGATGCCTCAAGGAACAAGGCTACATCATGGATGATGATTCTACTAAACGTTGGAATGAGCTCTACGACAGAGGCAACTTCCTTCTGAGAGACCGCTACAGACCTCATACTGATCGTATCGTTGATGAAATCAAGTTTTTGGCCAATGAGTTTGATAATGACCCACAGAATAAGAAATTTGCACAAACGTGCCAAAAATTATTCAATGATTTGGGCAATGATGAGAATGGGAAGCCAACATTCAAGACACACTTGGTAAAGGATTTGGTCAATGTCATCATTCCAGCGACGTTTGAGGAGATTCGATACATGCCCATTCCTAGACTCGAATACAGAGATCCCAAGACAGAACTCGTTGTCGAGAATTTGGTTATTGAGAGCAATAACCTTACGCCAAATCTGGTCGATGTTATGCATGGTGTGTTTTAATTTTTTGTTTTCCATATTTTCCTGCGGGGCAATGAACTGATTGAATATATAGAAAGCAATTTCCGCTTTGGCCGCAAGGGATTTGAAAGTAAGAAGAGAGGCTCAGTCACTGTCAACGTTTCAGGAGTCCAGATGGACCTGAAGGATGTCTCCTACTATTTCAAAAGGAAGAGTAGTTCACCAATTCACCACGACCAGGGTATTCTTGACATCTTTCTGGGTGGTACTGGATTCAGTTTCAAGATGAAGTTGTCCACTGCCGAGCAGAAGGACAGACAAAACTTCCTCAAGGTTGACAACGTTAAGGTGGACATCAAGCACTTAAAGCTCAAGATCAAGCAATCAAAACACAAGCTTCTATTCACTGCTGGTAAAGCTTTAATGATCAAACCTCTTACAAAGGCTATTGCAAAGGCTGTTGAGGCAGCTATAAAGCAGAAGTTTGAAGAAGCTGATGCGTTTGCATATAAGATCAAGGTTGAAGCTGACCGAGCGCAAAACGAAGCAGCGAACAACCCAGAAAATGTCCCCAACATCTATCGCAACTATGTCTCCGCTATTCAGCGACAACTCACGAAGGGCAAAGCCAAGACAGAGAAGGTTCAACAGGCTGTGCAAGACAAAGAGTTTAAGATGGTGATGACAATGGACGAGTCAATGTTCCCCAACGTCAGCTTGCCAGGTGGTATCTCATCCAAGGCAACGGAGTACAAGAATCTCGCCAATAGTGGTGGGCAATGGGGATCGACTGTTTTTGGACTTGGCTCCGCTCAGAAATCTTCCAATCTTCCACTCGCAAAGAAGGTTGAAAGAAAGCCACACTCAGTAGCTCAAGGTGGTGTTAAAGGTCCACAAAATCTTGGCAATACCAGCTCGGTTGCTTCAAATGGTTCCCCAGACTACAGCCAAGGTGCTCAACTAGGGAGCCAACAGGGTTATGGCCAACAAGGTTTTAATCAACAAGTTGACCAGGCTTTTGGTAACGCTGTTGCACAACCTGCCACCACTGGTACCGGCCTCCTAAGTGGTAACGGTGCTGCAAACGGTGGTACCTTGAACCAAAAGAACGTTGTTACTAACGGCGGACACACTCAGTTGGGACTCAACAACCCTGTTCTCCAAGGTAGAGGTTGACCACCTCTATTCAACACACCCTTTGCTTCACTTATGTTATACGAAATGGGATTGTTTCTTCCTAAGATACCACTATCGCGGATACCACTTGCATTTTTGGGTGTCGGCGGGTGAAAGTACCACATATTACGATGATGTAATGGAGGAGGATTTCATTTGTTTTTGTTTGTTTGCGTGGACTTTATTTTGATACCTTCTATTTACTTTCTGGTTGCTGATCTATTTGGTACTACCAAGATACCACAGCGTTTTAGTGGGTTGAGGCTGAAACAAAAGCGACGAATAGGCGGCAATGGGCAGTAATGACATTGGTGAGAGGGATGATGAAATCATGATGTGGTGGATGGGACTTTTTTCGACCATGATCTTTGGTACGAGATAGCGTTTTCTTATGCGGAATCAAGGTTATCATAGTAATAAAAAGACCGACCTACAGCGATTGTTATGATTTTTCTCTGATGTGAATTTATGCTGAACGCCCGCTGATAAAATTCTGAATCTCTGATCCTCGCCACCGATTTTAAAGGAGCTTGGTGAAATAGATAAATACTTCACAAACTGCCTCTTCATCAGAACATGGTGAAAATGATAGATTAAGTAAAGCTTTTAGAGATATTATTTTCTCAATCGTGTTGATATTATCAGATAATTATTATTTACTAGGGCTATCAGTTTTAGGATGGTAGCGTAAATAGCTACCCCACATTTCGTCATTGGTTACATCGCTGATTAGCTCCGTCATCACAAGGACCTCGGTCGAGTATTGATAATGCAACGGTGCTGATTCGAGAAAGGATCTATATCGTTCTATGGATGAGTAAGGAATAGGAGAGCATCTAGGCACTGGGCACTGGGCAGACGATGATAGCATCATTTTCTTCGAGGACGGCTCGGACTTTGACTGCGACTACGATTACGACTGCGACTGCGACTGCGACGACGAGATTATTTGCTTCTTGGGGCGCTTTGAAGGTTGGGTTGACGTTGAAGGTATGTGGGGATATTGGAAAGTTCGGCGTGGTTGGATGGAGGGATGGTTGTTTTTGTCTGAGGGGGATTTTGGTTTGCTGGGAGGAGTGTGATGGGTGTGATGGGAGGGGGGAGAGCGGGGGGAATGTGTAAGAGGAGAGGAAGAAAGGATGAATGAATGAATGAAAGAAAGATAGATAGAAAGGATGCAGCTCAAGGGGTTTTTACTAACTATTCCTGTGTCTTTGAATAGGATCTCACACCCTCGAGAACGATTGTAAGACAAGCACAAGCACAAGCACCAGGGCAAATACAAATACACACTCGCAAAATGCATATTCAAAGTATTCCGATGTGGGAGGGGACCATGAATAATTATGCGTATTTAGTGGTGGATGAGAAGTCGAGGGATGCGGTGATTATTGATCCGGCGAATCCTGAGGAGTGAGTTTTGGTTTTGGTTTCGGTTTTGTTTTTGTTTTTGTTTTTGTTTTGGGGAAGGGACGGCGGGTGGAAGAGGGGGGCAGTGGATGGGGAATTTTGAGGGGGAGGTGGGAGAGCTGAGATGAGATGTATAAGAGAAAGGCTAATAATCATATCAATAGGGTCGCACCAGTTTTAAAAGAACAAATCAAGGAGGGAAAGATTAATTTGATAGCGATTGTCAATACACATCAGTGAGTGGCAAATTTCAATCGAAACAGCATGAATATATTAATGAGTCTTATCCAGTCACTGGGACCATGCAGGAGGAAACAACAAACTTGTAAGAATCACCTTTTCATCCCTCCTGAGCATTTTGAGTTACAACTAATGCCTCAATTTCTTTTAGCTTGCCCACCCAGAATTCAAAGGTAAACCCATAATTGGCGGCAAGGACTGTGAGGGGGTTACAAAGACACCGAAAAATGGAGAGGGGTTTAAGATTGGGGAGATTGACGTGAAGGCACTCTATACGCCGTGTCATACTCAGGATAGTATTTGCTGGTTCATGGAGGATGGAAAGGGCGAGGGAGTGAAGAAGGCTGTTTTCACGGGAGATACTTTGTTTCATGGTGGTAAGGCTTGGAGGCTTGGGAATCAAGGGTGATGATGATGATGATGGGGCTGACAAGAAATGCTACAGGATGTGGAAGGTTCTTCGAAGGTACAGCCGAGGAAATGCATACGGCGCTTAATAAGACGCTCGCAGCTGTACCAGACGATACATTTGTTTATGTAAGGTTCCTTTCCCTTTCTTTCTTTCTTTCCATGGTTATTCAAGGTATAGAATCCAAAACTAACCGTTCAACACAGCCCGGCCATGAATATACAAAAGCCAATGTGAAATTTGCCGTCTCTGTTTCTCAAAGCGAAGCAATCAAGGCCTTGGAAGCTTTTGCAGACAAGAATAAGCAAACACAAGGAAAATTTACGATTGGGGATGAGAAGAAGCATAATGTTTTCATGAGAGTGGAGGATCCGGTCATCCAAGAAGCTACTGGGGAAACAGATCCGGTTGAGGTTATGGCAAAACTGAGGGAGCTGAAGAACAATTTTAAGTGAGTAAGTATATATCGTTCCTGTGGCGAGGATGAAGATACATACTGATATGGCTTTTAGAGAACCAGTTGCAAAGATCTGATGACGTGGTGACTGTTGGGCAAATAGATACTTGGTAGTATCCAAACCAGATTGGTATGCAATACAATTATGTAAAGTTATATAAGCCATGAATACATCCCCATCAAGATCAAGTCTGAATGCAATTCCAAAAGCATCCCATACCAATTCGTGAATATATTCTTTCTTACCCCTCACTTTCCTATATGAAAGGAGAGAAACGTCCGAAAAGAGTGCATGCACAGCATGAAGCGGTGGATCGACGCATACAGAGTATGTTGATGATAATGACGTAATCCTTCCGATGATTCTTGATTTCGGAGCTTTTGTTCCTCGCCCTCCACAGTATTCCCTCCATCTCCACATCCTAGGTATATCTACTCTACTATCACAGCACCCGAAATCGGATGATCCATGAAACAAACACCAACCAAAGCCATATAACGCCCCAGTCATCTTTTGGGTGAAGGTATCAGCGTCTGACGTTCCAGGCATCTCGACGCGAATTCTTGGTGCGCTTCTAGGGCCCCTCGCAGATTCGATCCCGGGTATTCGTCTCATCGGCCGAGAGCTCGCATCTCATTCTCATTCTCATCATCATCATCATCATGGCGCATCAACATCTGGCACGTGGCGCGCCGGGTCCGGACCCGAGCTTGAAGGATGCTGTTTTGGAGATGGGCGCTGGTGGGTGGATCTTTCGGTTTTGTTCTGTTGTGTCGTGTTGAGCGCGGTGCGGTGTGGCGCGGTTTGGTGCTTTGAGGCGGGGCGGGCGGTTGGCACGATGGATCTCGGGATCTGGGGACGCTAATCCGGTGCCGTGCTTAGGGATGACGCAGGATTTTGCGCCGGTCCGGGCGATTTGCGCACACTTGAACGCGTTTCATGTCTATGCGGATGAACCGGGGAGGAGCGTCGAGGCAAATCACTATTGTACGCATTTGAGCGCCGAGGTGAGTTTGGGAGTTTTCTTGGTGGGGTTCTGCGTGGGTGGTGGTTGAGGTTGGAGGGGAGGGTGAGGCGGGGATTGGAATTGGGGTTCGGAAGGAGAGGGTGTGGGGCGGGAGACGGGGAGCGGCTGCGGTTCGGCGTTGTTGGGATTTGGCGAAGTCGTCAATCAGATGTCGTCTCTCAGAGAGGCTGGCTGGGTGCGAGGATTTCGGATGTGCGCGGGGATTTGGAAAGGGTTTGGCGAGTGCGACGGCGCATCAACAAGATGTCGCGGTCACTAATCGTAGATGGTATGTTTGTTGTAGGTTCGGCAATGCTTAATCTACGATGCGCCAGCGAATCCGGCGAGGTTGATTGGGGTCGAGTATATGATTACGCGGAGACTTTACGAGAAGCTTGAAGAGGAAGAGAGGAAACTTTGGCATTCGCATGATTACGAGGTTTGTCTTGTCTCTTTCTTCACCTGCTGGGGGGGGGGGGAATCCATATGTTGACTTCTGCACAAAGGTTAAATCTGGCATGTTGATCCTCCCCAACCCAAAGATTCCAGATGCCGTCTGGACGGTGGCGGAAACGGCCGAGATGAAGGAGATCGTAGGGCTGTATGGGAAGACATTTCATTTCTGGCAGACGGATAGGGGGGATGAGTTACCGTTGGGCATGCCGGTTTTGATGGGGAGTTTTACAAAGGATGAACAGGTATGTGGTGATTTTTCTGGGGGCGAGGAGGATGAGGGAGGGGCAGGAAGAGAGGGTGATGTGAAACGGGATTTGCTAATCGTACGCGGTGGGGATTAGGTGCCGTGGGAGAAAGTCACAGAAAGAGACGAGAGGTTTGGTGTTGAGACGGGGAGGAAAAGGGAGGCGAGGAAGGAGATTGAGAATGTGGATATTCATCCGGATGCGGATCAAGTTTGGAAGAAGTGAGTGAGGATACATCGTACGTGCGTCGTGGAGGAGGACTCAATTTGTTCTCTTTGAAATATGATTCGGATTGATGATATTGTCGGCATTATTGAGGTAAATTAACATCAACATTAACAATTTCAATCATTCAACATAAATAATTCCAATCATTCATCATTCATCATTCCCTCACTCCAACCAATTAATGACTCAAGTATCCATTATAGTATTCATTCCAATGTGGAAACAATGTGAATATAATGTGCCAGTAGTCTACAGTACGTACAATACAGTAATCTTACCATCCATCCTCCCACCAACTTCCCCACCTCAAATTCCAGCCCCAACTTAAACCAAGCACGAGCCTCTCAGCATGAATGATTAAAGTATATCGCAAAATAAACGGCCCCTCTCCAACAAACAACACAAACACCCAAGCGGCTTTAGCTCACTTGGGAGAGCGCCAGACTGAAGTTCACTTCTGTTCCCGCAGCATCAAGCAATTGATCTGTTTATCTGGAGGCACTGTGTTCGATCCACAGAAGCCGCATTCTGCGATCTCGAGTCCACTCGAGATATCATCATTTTGCTCTTTTTTTTTCTATCGTTCTTTGGACAGAAAGAACAATGGAGGGAGGAAAGGTCTTTTTTATTTATTTACACTTTTGATTGAGGAGGATGTATTTATCGGGTTTTGATTTTGTGATTTTTTGTCCAATTTTTTTATATGTGATTAGTAAGAAATTGAATGTTAAGATATACTACTGTATTATACAACCCTGGAGTGCGAAAGTAGAAAAGAATATATCCATGGATAGGTTTTGATGGGCTTTTGTAAGAGATTGATTGTATTAAATTAAGATGAGGATTTTGTAAAAGTAAGCGGAGCCCTTTTTATGGGCCTTGTTTACTTAAGTTAAGCTAGGCTAATCTAAGATAAGCTAGGCAAATTAGGCTAATATAGTTATGTGACTATGAGATTGATAATATATTGTAATAAATGCCGCTAATAGAAAATGCTTTATTTCAAAATATAAAAATAAAAAAAAAATAAAGAAAATATATTATACAATCTCTTATTATCTTTTATTATTTTATTTTTTAAAAGTTTTAATAACTTTTATCGAAATATATTTTGTTACTTATTATTTATTTTATTTTATAGTTCTTTTTTAATATTGTATTAAATACTTTACTATAATTCCTTCATTTCTTTTATATTGTTCTTATTTGCGCAAAATTTGATTAATAATTAACTTTGGATTTTGCAAAATTTCTTATACGAAAAGTTATTGATAAAGGTTTTTGGTAGAGTTTGGTAAAGGCTTAAAATATACAATATTAATAATTGAATATATTTTTATTAATTTGGGCAATTTAATTTGATATACTAAACGATTTACTTTTTTCAATATTTTGAAAGATTCTATAAATTACTACTTAATTTTAGTATTTCACTCTATAAAATCAAGTATATTATAATTATAATAAAATTTTAATAAAATCTAATTATTGATCTCGAAAAATATTAGTTTATAGTATTTATTATATTAGTGTTTTATATATATTATTGCAAACTTTATTATATTAATAGTTTTAATTAAAGTAGATTTGTATTTTCTGTTAATTAATAGTTTAATAGAATAAATTTGGATTAGAAGTTTTACAGGTTCAAATTTAGCTCGTAAAGGGATTATCTCCAAAAATTTTATAATAGCTTTAATTACAATATTAAAAGATTTTTTGATTCGTGAATTATACATTATTATAATAACGAATATATTAGTTTTATATAAAATAAAGTTTAATAATGTAACAATTAAATAAAGCAAAATTTTAAATTAATAAAAAATATCTTCTATAATAGCTAAATAATAGTGTAAAGTAATTTCAATTATTTGATTAATATATTTATTAATACTATCGGTTTAAAAATGCTAAACAATAATAAAGAGTAATTTAATACCTAATAAATTTATAATATTTTTTTATATTTTTAGAAATAAACTTTTTATTTCAATCTAATATTATTATTTAAGGAATTTCTTATAAAACTTATAACAAATGTATAATCAAAATATTTTTCTATTAAACTATTATTCAAATTAATTTATTTAGGATTAATATAATGGTTTTTAAAAATTTATTAATAATTAATAAACTATAATTAAATAAATCTAAAATAAATTAAAATAAAGCAAGTATAAAATTAATAAAAATTATATAAAAAATATATAAAAGAATTAAAATTAATTGTAAGTTACTATAAGGTTAATAATATAAAATTAATAATATTCTGTATTAATAAATAACAATAATATAAATAAGCTTAAATCTTTTTTAAAATATTAAAAACATAAAAGTTAGCTAAAACCCTTTTATAGATTTTGTTATAACTGAAATATTTAAGCTGATTATATACATAATTAAAAATTTTAGTTTTTAATAACTTAAATACCATTGTATAAATCTACAAATAAATTTAATTAGTTTTTGTATAAAATATTTTATTTTTAAATTTAAAAAATAATTTTATAATATTAATTCCTAGTTTAGAATTTTTTTTAATTTATTTAATAAAATTAGAAGTTCTAGTATTTATATTATAAGCTTATTTTAATTTTTACAACTAGGTTTTACTAATTTATAAAATAATTATAGGATATCCTTAAGATTTTATTAAATTAATATTATAAATTAGTTTAATTATAGAATTTTGTTATTTATTAACTATAATACTAATAATATAAAATTTTAATAAAGTATTTAGTATAATATTCAATTATTTTGGTTTGTATTATACTTTAAATTGGAATCTGAATAAGTATTCGAAACTTTAGAGATATTATGGGTTTAATTTAATTAATAATAAAATATTTATTAAGGTTTAAATTACTATTTAAATAATAATAAAATAATTAGTGTAAATAATAATTAGTAGTTTTAAAAATTTAATAAAATACCAGATTCTACTAATAATTTAATATAAACCTATAATCTCTAATTTAGTGGGTTAGTAGTTAGATTTAGTAACTATAATTAATTTAAACAAAAACATAATAGGTATTATTGATTTTTGAGTTGGAGGCTTGATATCGAAATAGTAGATCATACTTTTGATATTATTTTTCGAAATATTAATATTAATGTACAATCTCTTTTTCGGATTTATATAATGTAGAATAGTAAATTTTCTAAAAGCATATTGTAATGTATTAAATAAATCTTTTTTTTTTGTAATATCCTTAAATTTTACTAAAACTGTTTTTTTCTATTATTTTGTTTTAATAATTTTGTTTTTATTATATTCTTAAAGTATTTGATTTAATTCAACTTTTCGTTTTTATAGCGTAACAAAAAGTTTTGTATAATAAGGAATGTATTATTGTAGATATTTAATAAAGTCCAAATAATATTTTAATTGTTTTAAGGTTTGTAAGAAAGTTAAAGCTTTAATAATTACTAATTTATTTGTAGTAGAAGCTAAACCAAGAGTGTTAATTTTTTAATTAAAAAACGTAATTGAAGGATAGGCAAAAAAACATTTTTTTGGATTTAAAATAATATGATATTATTTTAATTAATAAAACATTTATTGGAAGTAATTGAGGTACTTTTTAAAGCTGTAATTGAAAATAATAATATTATTAATATAGATTTTTGCAAACTCATACTTAACATAAAAAATGAAATTAATCGAAATTACGATGTTGAATATATACTAGAGAATTCCAAAATCCTATTATAGCGTATGTAAATATTTCCTAATCACAATGTGATGATATAATAAAAAACTTTTGGTGTTTTTTCTTAATATACTATTGGTAGAAAAAACTAATACAATTAACTATAGAAATGAATAAGCAATTAATAACTATTATAATAATATTTATTTAAATAGAAATCGGGTATATATTAGGGATAGTAATTTAGTTTAAAATTTTAATATTTATAATAATACAATTTTTTTTATTAATAACTCCTTTTTTGTTTATAATATTTTTATAAATATAAAAAATAAGAAAATTAAAGGGAACCGGTATTATAATTTATTTAAGCTAATTTTATTTATATAATTAATTAAACGTTTTATTAATAAGCTTTTAATTCATTTTACTAATTAAATAAACTTTAGCTTTTTTTAATTTAAATTTTTTCTGCTAATTTTTATAAAAATTAATATATATTTCTTTACTTTTAGAAATCTTAATAAATCTTTTGCAATTTTTTTATACTATAGAATTAACTATAACTATTTCTTAAAGTTTTTATTGTTGATATAAATCCCTAAAAATAATTATATTATTTAAAAATATTACTTTCTATTTTAAAATCTTTAAATTGCTTCTAAAAGTTTTATTAGTTTATAAGGTTATAATTATAGTAATCATTAATAATCCTTTAGTTAAAAAATGTTTAATAAAGCTTTATATAATAATTAATGTTTAAGTGAGGTGATATGTATAAAAATTATTTATAGCTATCATTGTTTAAGTATTAAAATTAATTATATTCTTAAGCTTAGTATACTTATAAATAATAACTTTTTTATCATTAGAATTTTTAATTATAATCAATTTATATATATCAGATATTAAGAATACAAAAAAACTGAAATTATCTTAATGTATAGGCTTATAAATTATATTATATTCCGGTAAAACAAGTTTATTGTTTTTTTTATTTAAAATAATAATAAAAATATAAAAATGGAGTAAAATCATTAGTTTTTCTTTAGCAAAAATAAGGATTTTATATTTAGCAAATTTTGCTAGTGTAAGAATGTTAATCTGTAGATTTGTATATTAAAATAATGTTACTAGTTGATTATTCAAATCGATAATCTAATCTTTTACAACAGTAATATTAAGGCTTAATAAAATTTATATATTCAATTTGTTAATAATATAAATCTTATAGTGGAAATATACAAAAAAACTATTAATAGTAAATAAAAAAAAGTTTAAATTTATAAAATTATTAATATTATAAAATTAAGATTTTAAATTATAAACTTTTAAAAAAATTTTTATAATATAAATCTTAAACGATATTTTAATAAAATATTTTAAATAAAAACTTTTTATTATTATATATAGAATATATTTTAACTTTTTAAATTTATATATAAATCTTAACGATAGAATATATTTTAAATAAAAACTTTTTATTAATCAAATTTATACTATAATTAGTATTAAAGCAAACAAAATAAATATTATTTTAAAAACTATTCAATATTAATATAATTTTAATATACTTTTAACTTTTAAAAGTATAATTTAATAATAATTTGCTTTTTAGGGTAATAAATTAAATAATTTATGGTAAAGGTACAATATAAGTAATTATCCCAATAAATTTTATTAGGATAATTTAATTAGAATTATTAATAATATAAAAAATTAAAAACTTAATGATTTATAATTAATTAGTAATCTTAAATTTAAAATATTATATAATAGATTTAAACTTTGAATATTTATTATAAAAATATAAATATAACTTATTATTAAATAAAAAAAAATTCTTTATATATAAGGTATTCATAATGGTTTTTATTTATATAAATATTAGAAATAATAGAAAGTGAAGTAGAATTATATTTGGAAATATAAATTAAAGAAGTACCCCTTAACTTTTGATTTTTTTTTGCAAAATTTTAAAGTACTAATATTTAAGTGATAAACGATTTTAAATCTTATATTTTTAATAACCTTTAATATTAATAGTTTATATAATCTAATATCAGTATAATAAATTAAATAAATATTTTAAACATTTAAATTCCTATTATTACCCTTAAATTCTTAACTTAATTTATTTTTACTATTTTCCAAATCTTGGTAATAAATTTGATCATATAAATCTTTTTTATTATGCTTTGCAATAATAATTTTATTATTGATTTCTTTAATTATTTTATTAATTTTAAAGGTTGTTTAAATTTTAGATTTCTGATTATAATAAAAATTCTTTTTTTAATATAATTTCTTCTTTAATAATATAGTATTTTTTCTGGTATTATCCTTTAATTTATTAATATTCAATTTTTTATTATTATAAAATTCTTTGTTAGATAATAAAAGAAAAAAAGAAGAAAAAAGGGTTCTACAATTGTTTTAATAATATAAAATATAAAAAAATTGTTTATTATTGTATTAATTATATAATATATTATTTAAATATTAAATATCAAATTAATTATTTTTTTTCTATTTGATTTATTTTATAAAAGTTAATAAATTTATTTTAAAGATAAAGGTAGGAATATAGATTTATAGTTTAATAGATAAATAATAATAAACAATAAATATTTAAGTATATTCGGATTTAATTATATTAATATTACATCTAAAAACCATTAATTTCTAGATAAACTCTTTAGAATCCTTATATTTTTATATATTACTAATGGTATACTTTAATTTTTCAAATTTCTCTAATATGATTTTAAATAATATCCTAAAGCAAATCTTTAGCTCAATATATTAATTCTCGATATTAATTTTAAGTTTTATATATGTAATATTTAAGATCTTATTTGTATACTATAATTTAATCTTACTTTTAAAATATTAATTAAACTAAAAGATAACAATATATAAAACAAATAATCCATTAATAATATTAACAAATTTTGCTTTAATCTAAATAATAAAAAAAAAACATTATAATAAATAATTTTGTTATCAACAGTTTTTACAAATAATTTTAATTTATTATCAGAATTAAAGTAATCTAAATCTTATAAATAAAATTAAGTAAATCTATTAATTGTAATTTACAAAAATAGTTTTTAAATAATAGCAAAAAGCTACTAGAATTAATCTATTATAAAAGCAATAACATTAAATATACTTATATTCTTAATATTTAATATAAATATAAGTAAAAATATAAATAATAAAAAAAATTAATTTAACATTTGAAAAAATTAAGATTTATATAATAACCATAGATTATTTAGAAAATTTACAAACTTTTACACAAATTCTGCAAATCTAGTATAATTATTCTATTAGTTAGCAAAAATTTGTAATACAAAAATAATACTGATTAATATAATAAATGTATATTCAAATATTAAAAAAAGTATAAATAGTTTATTTATTCTATTATAATTTTTGAAAATTTAAATAATAGTTTTAATTTAATTTACTAATAATTTATCTTTAACTTTAAGTTTTTGAATAAAGAAAAGATCAACAAATTATACTTTCTTAAAGATCTAAAGTTGAATTTAACTATAAAATAATGCTTTAAATATAACAATACTATTTATACTATATTAAAATATAATAAAATTATATAAACAACACAATAAAAAAAGCTTAAAAAGAACAATTAACATACGAAACGAAAACCGAAAAGAAAGTTCGATTAAATAGATTATATTTATCCCTAATGCTAATATATAACTGATAATAATAAATAATAAAAAAGCTTGCTATTATTTGTAAGAGATTAATTGTATTAAATTAAAATAAAGATTTTGTAAAAGTAAATAAAGCCCTTTTTATAGGCCCCACTTATTTAAGCTAAGCTAGGCTAATCTAAGATAAGTTAAGCGAATTAGGCTAGTATGGTCATATAACCATGAGATTGATAATACACTGTAACAGCTTTCTAAATGAATGGTTTCGGGGATGATTTCTTATTCCTAGTAGAGATAATTGTTGCCTGATTTGTCTGGTGACTTGAGATTGATGGATGTAGATTTATAACTAACCCTTAACATTGTGTATAACCATTCCGACATTCCCCTATCGAGTCCAATACTCGAGTAGTCACTAGGTTCTTGTCGGGATGACCATGTGATGAGCTAGGCTAGGTGCTATCGCCGCGGCATCATACATATTTACTCGTAGATAGCAATCCTTCAAGCAATAACAATAATATTTAGTTCTATGTAAGATGTTCTATAGACTTTACATCACTTCCATGGCGATACCAACAGCTCTTCTACTAAAGCAAGTACCCAGATCTAACACCCACTTACTTGGCTGGGTATATATCTGCTATTCGGCTTATGTGAAGTCACCCTGATTCATGACCATGGCTACCGAGCTTCTCTGCATGCGTTGTCGGTGGTTTTGTGTGGCAACTTCACTGTTCGGGCAGGGGAAATGGCATTGGGTAATATCTTTGGACAAACTTCAGATTTGGCTACTACTGGTAACCAACCTTAACAAAGGAAGCACCAACAAATCTAGCGAAGATTCCGCAGTTTTGGAGATCTAGATTCCAGAGAGGCAATCAGATAAACAACGATCTGTTTTGAGAGAAAGGGAGATTCTCTCCTTGTTGGTGTTTATCTTGACACAGAGTCTGGATTTCCTGTTCTACTCAAGTTTCCCAAGTCTCCACCAGAGAAATCACTTCTCGCCGTTGAAACCGCCCATCAAGTCCATGTACCGCCAACTTCCCTAGTCCGATGAATCTGGCCGCTCCTGTGATTTGCAAGACACTCACGTCCACCGCAACCACGCTGTTTGTGTCGTATCGAAGTTGAACAAAACAATATCAAATTCGCTCCCATCGCCCAAGCAAAGAGATTAGCAACCATGCAAGTCGCAACTGCAAGTTCATTCTTTGCACGCAATTCGATTCCCATCCGGTTTATGCATGCATTCTCTAGGTTGGCGGTTTTCTAGACGGCCTTCTCCATGCAATTTTTCTCGGACAGCTAGGCCAGAGACTTTCCGTGTTCTAGAGAAACCAAGCCCAGAGCTCCTACAGAGTCAAACCACAGGATTGCGCGCAGGTCCAGATGTTCAAAAGTGATGCAGGAGTGCTCGGCATTCGACGAACCGTATACGACCACTCCAAATTCGATCGAGATCATCAATCTTGAAGGAGAAAGCATTGAATCCATTTCTCTAGGTAGCAAGATGGATTTCACCATATGCAGCATACTCTACAATATATTCAAATCCAACCTTATCGATGGCGAAGAGAGCCCCTTGGCAATCCACGCACCCAAAAGCGTGTTAGTGACATGTGGCATATGATGGCGAAAAGGTTGCGATAACCTATTCTGATTTCCCTGAATCGAATTGATGTCCGGGCAGTTTATCGACTTCATTAGATACCATGTACCGTCGGAGACTGGGAGTTTGGAATCAGAAGACTGCCAATTCATCTGGGATTGGTACGAAAAGATGGCAGAAGATACGGACGGAGACCGTGATCTCTTTACCGGTGTGTCTCAGGAAAGAGGTATTGGACCACCATTCCTCGCTGTGAAATGCAAGAAAACGTCTGGTCTCGAAAGCGAGAAAGCGGTGACGTGCTGAGTGCCCCATTCTCAGAGCTTCTTACGAAACCTGGAAACTCTCGATTCCTTGCTATCTGCAGCGAGAGAATGCTCATCCATCTCCGCGCGCCGTTTTTCATGATGGGAAATTATTCCTTGTTCAAGATGCGTTTACACTATTTCGTCCCCGTGTCGCGTTAAGCACGAATCAAGCTGCGATGCAGGCCTTGAGATTGGCCGAGGTCTTCAATGGCAAATGTAATATGGCCGAGTGGGAGACAAAGTCCCTTGCATACGCCACAAGAAGCAGGACCGGTTCAAATACGTATCGAATCTGTTGCTTTACGGGCAAGGCTTAGCCAAGCGGCTGGATGACCATACCGTAACATCCGCGGAATGTATTCTTGTGGGTATCCCATGTGGTCTCAAACGAGCAAATCACGCGACGTGTTCCAGAGTTTTCTCTGCCGGTTGCTTTCGTACAGTGGCGCTAGCATGCATAGTCATCTACAAATTAGCAGCGCGCTTTAGGGATATCCCGTCTTACATTTCTCGTCTTTGGTATAAGCGAGAGGCGGGATACTGTCAATTCAATCTATGTACAGATATGCCACACACTGTAGGTATTGTAATACCAGCAAAATGATGACCTATATTCTACCGACGAGAAATCTGTTATGCATGCACTAGAACGGCGCTGTTGTGCATATAAAGCATGGTGTGGCGATGGAGGCACAGTGCTCGGGAGGGTGCAGTCAAATCTTACGATATGCGATATGACATTCTGTATGTAAGCTACATAGATATATATCAGGCTAATCATCCTGCGTGTGTACAAATAAGATCTTGCTGTACATGCATAGATGTATCGGTAGCTTCCAAAACAGGGGGGTAGAGGCCGAAAACAGCGCTGGAGAAAGCACCCGGTATACCGACCGCGTACACTGCACTGTTGTAAAAACGGGATTGCGGTGCAGAAAGCACACCACGCCGTAGGGAATCGGCCGATTCCCGCTCCCCTGACCCCTGATCCCGCCAGCTTGCACAAGAGCAGCCCGATCTTCTCGCCACGTTGACAACGCGGCCGGGATAGGTAGCACAGCCTTGGGGAAGACGATTGTGCGAAAGCGAGGCCGTGCATGCGTGCTCGCGTCTTTGTCCGATATCACGTCCGGGGTCAGAATTGGTGGCAAAGTCATGGTGCCAGCATAGCCCAAAGCTGCCGAAGCTTTTGGTCGCCGTGCTGTGACGTCGGAATCTCTGCCGCGATTTGGACGTTAGGAAGGAGTCCCTGCCCAGGTGTGTCTGGCACGGGGAAGCAAGCGAAACAATGCACGGACGAGGGATTTGGAATGTAATTCCCCGGCGATGGCAGCAAGTATTGTGGACGATGGTCCCGGGGCCGCTGGATCTGGGAGAAGTCGCGCTCCTGCAGCTAGATGGGTCGCGTGGTGAACAAGCTGGAATCTTGGCGGGAGAGAAACGATCGCCACAGCAGATGACGGGCGCGGAAAGAAGGCAGTGTTAGATTTTGTGTGTTTGGCAGAACGTGCTGGAAGATGAACGAGACTGACGATGAGTCAATCACGTAAGTCGTCACCCTGAGCTAATCCTGCTCTCGAGAAATCTCCATGGGAAGGCTGGCGCCCCAGTCCGATGATTCCGGGTAATCTTCCACGAGCACTTCCATACGAAGAAGGAGCTCTCAAAACGTGGAAATGGCAGCCATGGCAGCAACGTCCCCGAGGCTCCATTTCCCAGGATGACGACATCCAGCCTTTCCAAGGGACGCAGCAAGGAACACGGACGGCCACCGAGAATCGAGGGATGGCTTTCCGTCCCGCACTATCGCCGAGGGTCGATACAATCACGAGAAATCCCACGGCCAAGGGAACACCAGAGCCGTGCGTCTCATCAATTGACTGTCAACTCTCCCCAACATGCGTTGGCAGATGCGTCCACGCCGCAACAGCCCAATTGATACGGGGCAAGCTCTCTCCATCATTCACCATTACGATCGAGCTGTATCACCGATGGCGCTCTCGATTGTGATGATGAAAAAAACAGAGACAGACACTAGCGTTGATCCATGACTGTAGAACCAGCCACGCACATTCCCCGCATGGTGGAAAGGGGGACTCACGCTGCGAGTCTACGACGACGAAGTAGCGGCCCCCCGCAGCCCTGCCGTGTTTTTCTGCAGGGGCCCGGCCCTAAGAGCTCAGCCTCAACAGCACGAGTCGGCACGCCGTGACAAGCTTAAGATCGGCCCCGTCGACTGGCAGAGCGCGGATCCCGCGAGGAAATGTGAGGATTTCATCACGGACGTATGTTTACGCGATGGAAAGCACGGCGAGGAGTTGCATCCTGTGAAAAGGACAGTATATTTCTCAATGCACAATCTTGTGTCATTGGACATGATTTTTGTATCCGCCGAGCGCATGCTTGCGCGGGCCGGGGCACTCGCTCGCTTCCGCCCTTTGGGGAGAACGGGTTGGCCGAGGCTGAGTCTTAGCACGCGTACTCGAGTACTTATGCCGACTACAGTATTGGCCGTGGGGGCACTTTTGGCTGCGACGTCGACATCATCCGATGCATCGTTGAAAGGTCGAGATTTCCGCATTGAAGCATGGCATGCCCGGTCTTGCAATTGGGAAGCTTCAGCCACTGTAGAAACTATCCCGATTTTGAAACTGAGATTGCTATTGATCTTGTCAGTTTGGACCGCGGTGAATTATATATGGCACGCGTGTCCTATGGCTGATGATAACGATGTGGTTGTTTTACCGTCATGATCAGGACTGCATGTGCACATAATTCTACCCTCTAGTTGTAATTGTGAGATGATGAAGCAGCGCAGCGATAAATATTCGTAACATACATACATATAAGGTTACGTCTCAAAGGAAATATCTGTATCTGTATCTATCAGGTAGAACTAGACCCAACTCCCAGTATTCCCATGTCCAAAAGTTCATGTTATCTATCATACTTACATACTTACATACTTACATACTTACATACTTACAACTTACAACTTATCCACACCATCCATCCATCCATCCATCCATCCATCCACATCATCAGTCAAGAAAGAGCTAATAAGAAATCTCTGAACCCTATTCTACTTACTCCATACAGAGTACGCTACAACCTACAGCACGCTATCCGCTATCCTCCAACCCCACTCACCCACACCCAACACAACCCCTCCTCGGAGTTCTCGCCCACAGAGTACTCCACCACAACCCACACAGCCCGACCCACACACCCATCCACCAAACGAAAAAAAAAAAAAAAAAAAAAAAAATTCATCGACAGCGCCAACAAAAGATTCCATCTGACCTACGCAGGGATCGAACCTGCAATCTCTTGATTACACAAATCGAAGTACATTGCAAACTTCAACAATCGTAGTCAAGCGCCTTGCCATTGGGCCAGCAGGCCATGTAATTTGATAGTTGGGACATTTAATGAAAGATTATAATTGGAAGTGTGGGTGCGGGGGAAGGTGATGTTGGGATGTTTGGAGGGTGCATGGATGTGATGAATGGGTGTTAATATATAATTATATATATATATAGTTCTACCCACCTCCACGGGCATCTATACATCTATCTACCTCCGTCTCTATTTACCCATCTAGAAAAGAATCTAATCTAAGTAATCCAATATCATAAACTATTATATCATATAATACAGCAAGACAAGACAAGACAAGACAAGATAAGACCAAACAAAGAAACATACTCCCCCTCCCCCCTCTCCATCAACGACCAAAGGCCTCCCGCAGGCCGCAGGCAGGCACGCCGGCCAAAGTATGAAGGTTTGAGAGAAACGTACGGAGGGTGTTAGGAAGAGGGCGACGAAAGCTATTGGAAAGGTATATGTGAAGGAAGAACCTGCGCCCCATCCATCCATCCATCCATCCCAAAAACCCACAAACACCCAAACACCCAAACCCACAAACTTCGAATCTCACCTCATCTACCGATCCTCTCCTTCTAATCAAGAAGATATTCCCAGCTAGAGACTATCGTTCATCATCCACCCACCCGTTGGTTTTCTCCCCTCGTCTGCAATTTCGTACGTAGTTTATCTCGTGCTCTATCTCGTGCTCTATTGGGTTTGGATAATCGTGCTCACGTGTTCTGCCCAGAGTCATCGAGGGCATGTTCTTCAAAGTATGCTTGGCCGTCTGTTCACAATGCTATCATCAAAAGAGCCGATGGGTGTATCCAGAGCTTTCACTTCACTTCAGTCGGTCAGTGGATGCAGGTATGTTGATAGATATTGTAATTTATCCTATTCCACTCCATTTCCTTGAAAGAAATGCACTATCACCACACCATCCATATACTGCTGGTCTGGTGCTGGGGGACAAAAAAAGGAAATACTGCGCTATTCGCATGCTGCAGGGTTATCTCGAAAGAATACAAAGAAGGAGAAAAATTTTACAAAACATATGATTTTAGGTACAGACGGGAAAAGAAATATTGACTGCTAAAGTCCAGGTGATGGTATCTCAACTCGCTCTCTCTACCTCCTCTCTTTCCCCTCCTTGCAATGAATTGCAACATAAAAAAACACTAATGCTCAAGGAGAGCCTCCATACGTCATAAAATCCTGCGTGAACTCTTTTCTTCCTTCTAAAAATGGAATAATGTGTCAAAGAATGCGGGAGGGGTGTATTAACAAATAGTGACTATCAAAGTCGTATGGGGAGGAGTGAAAAAAAAAAGGAAAGATTCTGTTTCAAGGGAGTGACTGTTGTGATTATTACTGTCCATATGAGGCCCAGTGTCCGTGAGTTTCTCGTAGAACTAGCTTTGGGTTAGTAAAACACGATCCCAAAATAGAAAATGGGTATTAACCTACCACTTAAAGTGTTTGTCTGGCTAGTTCGATCCTCACAGGCGATTTGCAGCTCGCCACCTTCCAGGAACGCTAGCACTACACTGTTTGGTAATTCTTGCATATCAACATCTGGAATTTCAGGAGCTCTGAATTCGCCAAGGTGAAATCTTCGCGTTGCTCCTTTATCGTTTCCATTAGCCGTGATGATGAGAAGTCCCTGCGAATCAATCACCATCGACCTACGCTTCCACAGAAGACTATCAGGAAATTGGACATTTACATCGCCAAGATCATGAGCAATCGTAGGTGAAGCTGCCACGGACTGAGATGGAACAGATGAAGCCCCTGAATCAGGGAGGACTGGTGGTTCCGATTCCTCGCGAACTGTAGGCGAGATCGCATGTGCAATAGCTTTGCGACTCGAAGATAGAGAGGATGACATTCGCTTCATCATGCGACTGGTACGGCTAGACTTCTTGTCGGATTTATCATCGTTCCCTGAAGACGCCGAGCTGGCCGTTGGTGGTGGGGAGAACTCGGAGCGTTCAATGCTGCGGCGACTGCTGATGGAAGATGGGCGCGATTTGCGTGCAGGAGACGTAACTTGATTGGAAGGAGGTTGTGATGGAGACATGACGACTGGTGAAGATGCTGAAGGTTCGGCAGTCGATGAACGCCGACGCTCGGAAAATGAAGAACGACGGTCATTGATAAGGTCTTTCACCATTGCAATAGACGATCGCCTCTCGGTATTAGTAGCTACGGTAGTTTTAGATGACGTTGATAAACGCCTCTCTCGGGTAACGTTTCTTTCGGGGGACTAGAAACCGCCTTTTGGTGATCTATGATCAGTGGTGATTCTTTCAATGCCAGAGGTTTGTAATCCGAAGGATCTTTGCCGACTTCTGGCTTTTGGGGAAACGGTTGATCAGGGTCCCTGATTATTCGCGCAGTGACCTGAACCGATTCAGGCCGAGAGAGTGTCGTCTTAGGTTCAGAGGCAGGAGTAGGCTTCAACAGCGCTACCCTTTTTTGAATAGAACCTGACCTATCACGGCCTTTAGATACTTCTGGCGATCCCTCTCGTGGTATGTTAGGAGCTGGCGTATTCTTGTTTCAGGGAATTAGTACGGTCCGCGATGGAAGGAGTCCTCGACGGAACGAGAGCACTATTTCGTCGAACCGAAAAGAATGCAGGTGATGCAGTGGGACTCGGTCCTAACGTGGATGGCGCAGAAGAATCAGGCGCTAGGTTTTGGAATTTTTCGAATGCTTTGATCCTGTTCGCAACGCCAGATCCTACACTGATCTTTTTAGGAACAACTGGGGCGGCAGCAGGCTGCATGTTTATACGATTCAAGAAGTTTGCAGACGCTGATACAGGTCGAGAAACAGGTCGGTCACCGCCAGGTCGTGCAGTAAGGGGTGGTGGATTGGAATTGGCGGATTGCAACGGACTCGAGACAGTTCGTGAAATCTTGATTTCATTTTGCGTCGGCTGAGGAAACTGGGGACTAATTGGAGATTTAGCCACCGACATAGGTTTTGCATCTTGAATCACAGCAGATTGTAGCTCATCCATAAGCTCGTCATCCAAGGAGATGTTGTCTTCCGAATTAGGACCACTTTTTTCAAAACTAGTTCGAATTGGCTCAATGGTATGAAATTTTTTCTTTGGTGTCAATTGATATCCAGGATCAAATGGACTTCCCATCATACCTTCCGATGTCTGGAGGATAGGTTCACTCGCAGATGTTTGCAAGGCTTCCGTAGCACCAGATGTCGGATCTGCAGGAGCTCTCACATCTTGAGCACTCGACATTGTGATGGAAAGTTCTGGGGATTTGGGTTTGACCTCATGTGAGGCTTGAGATTCGGCAGATTGCCTCTCTTCTTCGTGAGATACCGTGGTATTATCCGTTATTGTATCTTGGGAGGCAGAATGGCCAACACCCGCCACTTGCTCGGCATCATCGAGATTCTTAGGTTCTATGCTTTCGCCGTCTAGTTCCGAATTTTGCGATGATGTTATTGCGATTGGTTCGCTTTCGGTATTTTCTGACGAATGAGCAGGGGATTCTTCGGCCATGCCATCTCCAGAGACTGCCTTTGTAGATAGCGCTTCTTGAACAGTTTCATCTGTTGATTCTGAAATAGAAGAAGCTCTGGTAGACTCTGCTTTCTCCGAAGGTCCAACAGGAGATACCGGGTAGGAATCGGTTCTGGTAGCGTCGGGAATCGTCCATTTTTGACGTAGCGCTAATATCAAGTGCAATCGCGGGTTTGTCTGCTGGGGTCATGTCAGTCAGTAAAACCAAGGTTTCTTGCATGTCTTGTGGGGCGCCTTGTGATATCAGCGGGCTCAGCGCGGAAGGTGTCTCGGTATGTTCAGTGGATGTTAAGGACTCTGGAGAGGTGGATGATGGCTGTGCAGGTGCAGTACATGCACTCATTTGCTTCTTCCGCATTTCCATCGCCTTCATAAGTCTTGCTTTCTCCGGTGTGATCGTTGGGACCTTTACAACTGGAGTGGCTGACTTTGTTGACAACGTAGATCGGACCGAGGCCCCGGAGCTGGTGTTGGGTCGCCCACCACTTGTATGAGGACGAGAAGGGAAAAAGGTAGGTAGAGTTCCGTTTCCAGGAACAGGAGGTGACAAACTCATGCTGGGAGGTTCTCCCGAATCTTGAGAGGTCAAACTACTCACCCGCCCCTTTTTCGCAACCCCCTTTGTAGATATCTTCAGGCCCTGCGGCAGCGTCGACACCGGACGATAGGCAGCGGTTCCTCCAGATGTGGCAATTTTACCTACATCGAGAGAAGGGCGAGGTCCAAGTCTGACCTTAGGTTTGCTGATAAACTCGTGAGATGCGAGGCTGTACAAATCAGGTCGTGCAGACTGGGATGATTTCCGAGGTACTTCGTCAGTGGGTGGGATAGGCGACGATGATCGGAACTCAGCTTCACGCGGCTCCCTTGGGGGAGGCGGAGAAGTATCAAGATCGAAGGTCAACGGGACTTTGGAACGAGGAGGAGGAGGAGGCGACGTTTCAAGGCTGCTATTCGATTCTGCAACCATAGAAGAGAAAGTAAATGAATTCTGTAGATCCGGCGGTAGGGTGGTCGGACCAACTGCTGGCTGGTTCCCAGCCGTTGAGGTAATAGTTTGTGCAGTAGGGGGGTGCTCCTCCTGAACTGTGGATTGCCGTTTTATTCTAATATCCTCTTCCTCATCCTCTGCAATTTCCATCAAACGCCGTCGGCGCAAGGAACTCGTCGAAGAGGAGACTGATCCCGAGGCAGTATGTAGTGAGCAGGCGGCCGAAAGGGTCGAATCACGGAGCTCTTTCGCCGTGGTTATTTCGAAGATCGTATCGTGTGGAGCGAACTTTTCGGTAACAGCATTAAAATGTACAGTGACGCGAGCTATCAGATTATCAGATGTTTAGATTTCAATCCCAAGGTGAACAAAGGTTTCGCGATAGATCAAATCAAGCAGGGAGCCCACCTTGAACCAGTCTTGAACATCCATCCGGCACATATTTGATGATTACGTTCCGTCGCCTATATCGTAGAAACCCGAACAGTGGCGATGGTTCTTCATATTGTCCAATCTTATTTCTCATTTCCACAATTCCCCCGTTGCCACGGCCCATCAATTCTATTTCGTCTCTGGAAGCATACTTAAGGAGAAAACCTACAAGACCGGCACACGCATCAGTTTACTATGTCACAGCACACGAACCAAAGAGAAATACAAGAAGATGTTGGGTACAGGCATACCATCCTCCTGGCTCAGCTACCGCCGCATCATATGCTTCTTTGACCGTGTCATCATCCAATCCATTCAACGACATTTCCTTGGGCTCCTCCTCGAAATTTGTGGTGGATCAGGTAATTCTCTATCAAACTTCCAATCTAAAGATTCGATTTTCAGGGGTAATCGCATCTGTACATGATATAATGTAATGCAGCTCATCTGCAAGCCCACAGAACGAATGGAATAGGAGATCCAAATAGATGGCGGATTCCAAGACGTTCCCAAAATTTCAAAAGCAAGAAAAAGTAAAAAATAAAATATCGAAGCCGCTGTAAGGCGTAACTTGTAAGGGATCTGAAGCAAGTAGAGTGATTATCGGAAATTACTAAAAGCTTCCAGAATGCGACGAAGTTGGGATTTTGGGCGTTCGGCGCTTAAAAATGACTCTAGTCGCGAATTGAACTTGAAGATCTTTGGGTTGAAATGGAATTGAGTTGGGTTGTTTCGAGGAGGGGGCACGGTTTTGAGAAGGGGATTGAGATTGATTGAGATTTTGCTTTCTATTTATGGACTTTTGGAAGTGAGTGAGTAATAAGTGAATGAATGAGTGAGTGAGTGAGTGAGTGAGTAGGTAAGTAAGGAAGGAATGTATTTTTATCTAAATGTGGATGTGGATGTAGGTGTGAGTGTGAGTGTGAGTGTGAGTGGATATGTAAGTTTAAGATGTAGATGCAGATGTAGATGTGGATGTTGATGTTTGATATTGATAGTGATGGTGATGGTGATGGTGATAGTGATTGTGGTATTGATATTGACGTCGTTGATAATAAGAAGTTTAGAAATATTAAAATATAGCCAAAGGTAGATAGATGGATGGATAGGTAGGTAGGTAGGTAGGTAGGTAGGTAAGTCGGTATCTCAACCTAGGTAGATATTTGTTTAGCAATCCATATGGAATCTTTCCCCGCCTTTTCGATAAATATTGAATTGATAAAGTAGTGTTGTGTTTGTTGTATTCCAAGGTTGTGTTGTATTGTGTTGTATTGTATTAGACTATAATTATATATTAATTATATTTATTATTATTTTTAATAATAAATAAATAAATAAATAAATAAATAAATAAATAAATAAATAAATAAATAAATAAATAAATAAATAAATAAATAAATAAATAAATAAATAAATAAATAAATAAATAAATAAATAAATAAATAAATAAATAATAAATAAATAAATAAATAAATAAATAAATAAATAAATAAATAAATAAATAAATAAATAAATAAATAAATAAATAAATAAATAAATAAATAAATAAATAAATAAATAAATAAATAATTTTAATAAAGAAATTATTATACCTATAGTAAATTAATAAAGACTAATAATTTAAATAAGATTATTAGTATTATTATTATTATTATTATTATTATTATTATTATTATTATTATTATTATTATTATTATTATTATTATTATTATTATTATTATTATTATTATTATTATTATTATTATTATTATTATTATTATTATTATTATTATTATTATTATTATTATTATTATTATATTATTATTATTATTATTATTATATTATTATTATTATTATTATTATTATTATTATTATTATTATTATTATTATTTATTATTATTATTATTACTTATTCCTTTTCTTTTTCTTTCTCTTTATTATAATATAATATAATACCTATTTACTATTCATCTTTCTACCTTTCTATCTCCCTACCTTCATCTAATAATAATAACAATAAGAACATTATAGATCTTCCGAAGATACTTAAGCTTTTAAGATCTTAAATATAGAGTATAAGATAAAAGATAACCTTAGAAGTATTTTACTATTACTTTTCTAATCGTACTCGAATATAATGATTTTAATACCTCCAGCAAAGAACCCCAGAAGCACCTCAATAACGTCTAATAAAACCTAAACAATCAATAATAAAACATTAGATAAATACAAAACGTGTCTTGATTATTTCATCTCTACAAGTATCTTCATTATATTATTATATATTGTACCTTGACCTACTCGGTACTCTGTACAATCCAGCATTGCCCAAATGATACTATACAGAGTACTATCCATAGATACTGTATCGTTCACGTTGAATACTGCAGGTGTATATAAGTATTTACCTAGGTAATAAGTACCTGGTAATTAATAAATACAGTCAATATCTACCTAAGTATCTATCTATCTATCTTTCTTTCTTTACCTAGGTATTATCCATTCATTACCTACTACGAATAATAAAGTGATAATAAATATTGCAATATCAAATAATATAATATCCATGGATAAATGCTAAATGGATACCGACCCAACTAATACCTAGGTAATACAAATAAACAAACCAATAAATAAATAATAAATCAGTCATGGTAATTAGCTGAAGTCCTCAATTCCATATTGGAAAATTAAAAACGAAAAAACATTTACCCGTCCGTCATCCACATCTACTTGTACACCTACTCTGTACAGTGTACAGGACTCCCTCTGTATTTCCAATACTCTCCATCCATCCATCCATCCATCCATCCATCTATCCACTCACCCACTCACCCACCCACCCAAACCTCCCTCCTCCTCCTCGCCTCCTCCCAACCTCCCTCATCAACCATCTCATATCATCTCATCTCATTTCACCTCCCTTCATTTCTCGCCCCCCCATCCCCCCTCTCTACCCGCACCCGGCCCTTTAAATAACCATCAATTTTGGCAGTTATCCGGGACGAATCCGAGACGCGACATCCAAGACCAACGATTAGACCAGTTAGACCAGACGCAGCCCGGACGAGCAAAGTCCAGCAAACCCATGCGTCGCAACGGACGCTTTCGGATGTACACTGTACAGAGCTCTGCACGCTGCACAGTAGGTAATTTCGACTGAGGGCATGGCGAATGCTCGTGCCATGCATGCATGCATGCATGCATGTTACGACTTACGAGCAACGTGGGACCCCCCTTTCCCACGTAATGTAATTTACGGCGTCAGAGCGGGGGGTCCTGCGCGAGGGTCCTATGTATGTGAATCGTGATACATGCATGTAGCGTGGTAGATTAGATACCGTGGACTGATATCAGCTGAAGGAATGCTACGGGATGTACGTATTGGGTACCTAGCTACCTAATGGATGTACCTGCTTACACACGGATATGTACCGAGGCAGGTAGGTAGGTAGATAGGTAGATAGTAGGCAAGGAGGTAGGTAATGATGTAGACACCAATGAAAGGGGGAACACGCTCCCAATGCTAATGTAACATTGGCCTACCTAGGTACCTAGGTGCCTAAATACTGCAGGCTAATAAATAACATGTACAAAGGTCGCAAGGCTCAGTTATCTCAAAACATTACAATGGTTCCTATACATATACATATCAATTCTACAAGCTATTCTGTATACCAACCATGACTTTTTCCATCATGGTCCTGAGTCCTGAGTCCTGAGTCCTGAGTCCTGGGTCCTGGGTCCTGGGTCACACCTTGCAGAAGAAGGGTGTTGATAACCACCATCATCTCCACCTTGCCTGTCTAGCATAGGAATGAGCATCCTCGCTGCGCTTCGCCCATTCAGCCTCGGGTTCAATGCGCGAATCGTGTGGACGTGACATGACCTTCAATCCCGTAAAGTTACATTTTCCCGCAAAATCACATTTGAAGGTCCCAGAAAGCTCCTTGCCATTATTGCTGAACGTGATACTCTCCAATGTTCTATCTGAGCCGAGCTGAATCTCTCCCTCCCCGGTTTCCTCTCCTCTCCAACGATATCCCCACGTTGGCCTCCGAGCTGTGGGGTGATCGTGGTCCTTGAGGGAAAAATGCGCTTTCTGTGTAATTGCTTGGGCTGCTCTCTCCTCCGTGTCATATTGAGGAATGTCGTCCATCAACACGTCCCCATCCTCATCCATATAACTGTGTTCACGCTTCCTCTTTCCACTTTCATTTTGCGACCTTGCTGCAGGAGTGGGTCTTTCGAAGCGCATAATTCCCTGATATCAAATTAGTTCGTGCCAACTGGACTCAAGCATAGGGCTGATCATACCTCGACAACTATGAAATTGAACATGGCAAACATCTGCTTTCTACCACCTTTCTTTTCGACATAGATATCAAGAGTAAGTTCCGCATCTTTCTCTCCCCACTCATCCTCGATATCCGGGCATTCGATCACATAGGAACCTCGAACATTCCACGAATTCTCTGATTTTTGTAGCGCCTGGGATGGCTCGAGAGACACTACTCGAAGTTCGTGCTTTTTTTGGCAGCTGGTTGCCCAGAATCATCGTCATCGCCGTCCTCATCATCTGCAAACATTCTTGGATGCGTGCTAGTGCTTGGTGCAAACTTTCTAGCCGTCTGTTTCTTTAGTGCTTCTGTTGGAGGTGGACGCATGGTATGAGAACCGCTGTCGGCAAACAAGTTGTCATGGGTACTCGTGCTTGGTGCGAATTTTCTAGCCGTCTGTTTCTTTCGTGCTTCTGTTGGAGGTGGACGCATGGTATGAGAGAAGCGCTGTCGGCAAACAAGTTGTCATGGGTACTCGTGCTTGGTGCGAATTTTCTAGCCGTCTGTTTCTTTCGCGGCAGTGGCAAAATTTGGCGTGCTGTATGAGCTTCGGTTTCGTCAAACAAACTATCATGCGTGCCTGTACTTGGTGCATATTTTCTGGCTGTCTGCTTCGTCCGATTCCCAGAAGGCTTCTAAGATTGGAAAGGTTTAGTCTTGCGTTCATGACAGCGAGCCAATACTTGAGATGTATTGGAAAGCAGTGGTATATTGAGGAAGTAAAACGCGTCATACACAGGCCTTGCTTAAAGAGAAGAGGATGGGTTAGAGGCATAGCTAACAGCAAATATAAAAAACCAAAGCCATTCCGGTCAAAATAGAGGTCCATTCTTCAGGTTCGCACACTGGTGCATATAAAATGATAGAGTGTCTATGGGGAGCCCTTTTCGAAACATACATGCACAATGTCAAACCACGACTTGGTGGAACAGACTATAGACTTACAGGTTCAAATGATTGTGGTGGTAATATCGACCCAGATGCGCTATGCTTTAGCGTTTGCTTTTCTTTTACTTTCAGTGATGTATCTTGCTGAGACCGAGCTGCCCGCTCAATATCGCGCATTTGATTCCAAACGGCATCCCTACTTCTCCCTATAATGATCCAACGATCCGGAGAAGGTGGTATGTTACCTATCCAAGGGGCATCTACGGACACAGACTCTAGACCCAATTTGTCTGCAGCCTCAGCTAGAGCGGATCTGTTTTCAGTTTTGACAATGATAACATCCAAATTCGCTGGTCGTCCTGTGGCTCTTTTTGGAAACGCCTCACTCAAATACCTCTGTGGATTGGCCTCAGCTTTCTGTTCGGCTGTCTTGAGATCTTTCCAATTGCTATCCCTCGCAATTCTGTTTCGCTTCTTAAACTCCTGGTTCAATTGGGTTTCTGCGGTCTTAAGCTCCGGAATCATTTTCTTCTTTGCTTCCCTCAACCTCAACTGCAAATCAGCAATAGATCCAGATTGGTTTAATCCTCTAAAGGCGCATTGGGCTCTCCACCATCCTGCCGGTTTTGTTTCGATATCCCGAGTATTTCCTGGCTTGTGACCTTTTGGAGGAATCAGTTTTTCGGCGTGCGCGTCGTAGATATAGCCGTCTTTGCACAGTCCTTCTCCACTGCATGTGTAAGTGACAGATCGGAATCTGTGCTCCAATGATGGAATGACAATTGGATGTAAGTCTACCATAGTGGTTGCAGTTTAAGATATCTTAGCAATTGTTGTAACTGTTCCCCGGTGCACTTGACGTCGATATGATACCTCTAGATATTGTTGCGAGAACTTGCGCAAAAACAGCACGAAGTAGGTATAATGAATGTCCCGTAATTAACCATAAAATCACTTGAACACCATGACTGGATATTTCTGGAAACTCAAATTAAGAAAATACACAGAGAATGAAAAGTAAGTAAGTATTTACGGTTGTTTCGTGAATATGTCCGTCCACCAGTCCAACAGTTCGGCCAGCCAGCCCTGACGTCGTTCAGCCTTGCCGCTAGCGTCATCTTAGCGTGGCGGTACCAAAAAATCGTTCAGGCCCGCCTTGCTTGAAGACAAAGGTATAAACCTTCAACAAACCGATTCAACAGACCCGGCATACCACAGCTCACACGGCATTATCCTCATTTCTTTTACGAATACAACACTAAAGATCTTGCGAGGATGGTTGAATTAACAGAAGTTGAGGATGAGTCCTTCGAGCAAAAGCAAGCAGGGCCATCTGAGGATGATTACTACACTGATACTGGTAGGCCATTCCATTGACTTGAAGCTCTTTTACAATTGACTAATGTACGTTCAATATAGATTCAGAGATCTCCTCTGATGAAGAGGACGAAGTCGCAGATGAAGAGACCTTCGCAGATCGTATAAGTGCCCTGAAGGATATAGTACCAGCGTCAACTCGAACCTTTATTTCGAACAAGGTAGATTCTACCGCAAGCTGGATCAAATCGGGTTTATTGTTCGGAGGAAAGACTTTATGGGTTGTAAGCACAAGTGCTCTGTTATTGGGCGTTCCGTGGGCGTTGGCATTTGTGGAGGAGCAGCAAGTGGTTGAAATGGAGAAGGAGATGAAGATGAGAGAGATGGGTGGAGAGGTGCGTTACCCCAACCTCATTCAGATTGGAATACTTTATACTTAATATTTTTCTGCAATAGCTACTTTCCTCGGGTACAGACACAGCAGGACAGTTGAACGCACAGCTCGGCGCACAACAAGGCAAGCCAGCTTTGTAATGAAGGATTTTGCGACGACACGATAAAAAAGAATGGGTCCAATTGGATGGAGATATGATAGCATTGTACATCAGTGAGTGGCTTTTGAGGGGGCGCATGATTCAGAAGGTTTACGGCCACAAAACCTGTGTTGTATTTCTAGTTCTTCTCACCTCATGAACAAATAATTTCTGCAGCAAATACTCAAAAGTATATTTACAAAATCCAGTTCAATCCCAAATCCAATATTCAAGGTCCAAATAGTCAAAGCTTTTGAATTTTTTCTAGGTATTGTCGCTTTAGCCGCCACTCGCCGTTATCATGACTCTGCTAGGGTCATCATACCCCTGTGTTGGATATCAAAGGTCCCACTCTCTGATGTTATGCGTTTTCAGCAACTCCTACGGTCATACTCATACAAGTGAATGAATATTTAACTCTCAAGACCGCAGCACTTTCTCTGGTCTTTGACTAATCTGCGAAGTAAAATCTGCAAACTTTCGACCAGATTCAGTCAACACAATTAACATGTCGAGAACTCCATTATTCCTGAATTTCACTGGAGATTCGAAACGAAATCGTCAAATGTCATGGCTACTGGCTAGTTCTTCGAGAAGAAAGGAGCGAAGGTAATCACAATACTTTTAGAATGAGAGTTAGCCATGAGCTAACAATGGGACAAGATGGCCTTTGGTTTTGAGATTTTGGAAGGGTTCTATCCACTCTGGTACGACATCACACACCTTAAAGAAGTGAAGATGAAACTAACCAATTCTTTATACAGAGGTCCTTTGGCCCGTTGCTATCCTTTCTGCTATATCTGCCATTGTTGTATATTTGAACCAGCATATAAGCAGTGACGTTACACTTCCGACCAGTATCGTAAGTACTCTCCACAGTCGACGAGTGGAAAGTGGGGTCTGACTGAACCAAGGTCCCCTCATTATCCATTGTTGTGGGTTTAGAACTTGTTTTTCGTAATCAAACAGCCTACAATCGATTTTGGACGGGCAGATGCCATTTCAGTACTCTCACGACTTCTATCAGATGTCTCACACGACACCTCCTTGTCCTTGTTCCAGCACCCGCTCCCCCCAACTATCAATCTGATTCGTCATCTACACGGAATGAGAGTAGTACGGATAGCTCTGCATATAAGGACTTCGATGGGGCAGTGGATGAAAGACAGCAGCCACTGTCCAAAGCACTGGAGGCAAAGACGATTGAAACAATAAAGATTATGATTGCGATGCTTTATACTGTCAAGAACCATCTGCGAGCCGATTGGGGTGTGGAGCTTAGTGCTGGAACATTCTTGAGCGAAGAAGGACAAATCGATTGGCCTGAAGAATATAAGGAACTGTTACCGCAGGGGTTCAAGGGTCATGAGCATATGGGTTTGGGCCTGACGTTGCAATTGGCTACTTATGTCGAGAAGTTTATCAACATTGGTTGCAATAAGTAAGTCATAGCCATTCTAAACCTCTGTATTGGGGGCGCATCTAACAACTGTTTCGTACCCAGGGCCTGGTTTAACAACTCTGCTTCCTCACAAATGCTGTCCGAACTCAATCAATTTGTCGCCGCTTACGGTAACATGGAAGTAATTCGACTTGCACCTACCCCTGTTGCACACCTTATCCACTCTAAGCAAACACTCGCACTTTTCTGTTGCATTCTACCGTTTGCAATGGCCGCTGAGATTGGATGGTGGACAGTCCCTCTCGTTGCATTTGTAGCCTTTGCCCTCTACGGTATTGAAGGCATTGCTCAATGGCACGAGGATCCCTTTGGAAGGGACAAAATCGATATCAATATGGACGACATTGTGGATGACGCAAGAAGAGAAATTGATGTAATGTTGGAAGCTTGGAAAACTCAAGGACTGGACGGGAAAGGACTTTTCACGCCTGGCTCGAGTGCGCCATTTACACCCAGAGCGGAATATGGTACTTTGGTTTAAAGTACCTATATGAACGTAACGAAGGAATCTGAGATTGATATGATACTGTGGCATTCGCATTTTCGGGGAGTTCTGCGCCATTTTTGGGGTTTTGTTACAAGCGTTTTATGGGGTAGATGGCCCATTTTGTTCCATGTAGTTTCTGGCAAACCAAGAATGAGGTTTTAGAGGTCTTTCCTTTATTTCACGGATCTTTTAGCATTCCATTTTCTTATGAAACTTGTCATCTAGAAAACCTTACATTTTAGAAGCCTGGGGAGTTTCTGGGAAGATTTTGTATATTACAAATAGATTGTTCACGCGATATACATGAATATGACTCTTCCTTACTCTCTCGCTCGACAGGCTAATTCTTCCAGTAGGAAAAATACTGTCCTATCTATGTTTTCTCTACAGAGTAGACTGGGTAGATGGCGCATTGATTTGGTGCCTCTACCATTAGAAATCACAAATAACCCTTGCTTACTAGATGCAATTGATTTGGCGGCCATTTCATTAAGACTTTAGTAGGGAGGTCACCTTTTCCAAATTCGGTTTGATGCGCGGGTCCATATACCCGTGGACATTACAAATCGACTCGCGTCTGGATATCGCTTAATTAACTACATTGCGATGGAACAAGGTATTACAGACCAATTAACGGACATATAGTCTTGTCCTTGATTATGCGATCAGATTGAGTAATCCATGCCTGGGAGTTGAGTTGCTTCACGTTGTACAACTTCAATATAAAACCCTCTGATCGCGCCCTTGGAAAGTAATGAGTGTGCTACAGGACTTCTTGAACAAAACAAAATGTCAGGGGATACAATGCGTGCGATTGGTAAGGACAGGAAGCCAAGTATACATGGTCACAATACAAGGTAACACAACCTACAGATATCGAAAATGGCAGCGGGCCAATCTCTAGTCTTTTCCTAAATAACAACGTTGCCAAGCCCAAACCCTCTACATCTCAAGCCCTGGTAAAGATCCATTCATTTGGTCTCAATCGGATGGATCTACTGCAGCGGGAGGGAAAATACAATGTGCCTCCTCAGGCTGGAAAGATTCTCGGAGTGGAATTCTCTGGGGTCATCGAGGAGCTCGGAGATGGTGATGTTGGGGATTTCACAATTGGAGATGAGGTTTTTGGGCTTGCTTATGGGGGCATGATGTTCCACCCTTGATGGTCTCTTGGCGCTAATGGTAGGATAGGAGCGTATGCAGAGTATCTGGCGTCATCGGCAAAGATGCTCATCCATAAACCAGCTCAGATGTCTTGGTCTGTTGCTGCTGGTATCCCAGAGGTATGTATCAATTTCTCTATCCCAAACCACAGTACTTAACATTAAATCTAGACGTGGATAACGGCAACCCAGGCTTTGCATCTCGTTGGATGTTTCAAGCCAGGAGATAACATCCTTTGGCACGCCGGGGCGTCCGCGGTATCAATAGCTGGCATCCAGTTGTCGAAAGCTGCTGGTGCTAACAAGATCTTTGTGACGGCGGGCTCTGATGACAAGATTGAATTCTGCAAAAGTCTGGGGGCCACTCATGGCTTTAACTACCATACTGACGATTGGGTCCAAGCGATCCTAGATGCTACTGAGGGGCATGGAGCAGATGTGATTGTTGACTTCATTGGTAAGAACTACGCCCAAGGAAACTTTGAGGCAGCAGCGATGGATGGGAGGATTGTTCAACTAGCCAGCCTCAGTGGGTATAAACTTGATGGTCTAGATATCGGCCCGCTCGAGAATAAACGTTTGCGATGGGAGGGTAGCAGATTGAGGAGCAGACCCTTGGACTACCAAGGAAAGTTGAGAGATGTTCTGGCCGAAACCGCGCTGCAAAAGTTCGCTGATGGAACTTTCCAGGTTCCGATCGAGAGGGTTTTCTCGTGGAGAAAATATTAGGGAGGCGCATGCTTTGATGGAAAGCAATCAATCAAAGGGGAAAATCATTTGCGTGGTAGATTGACGCAATAGCTGGACAAATTATGTCGGTTTCATGAAAACGTAATGAGTATACGTCGGCAACATACCTTGATTCAAATGAACCGTTGGTGCACAAACTGATTATCCGAAACAGCCCTCATAAGATGTAGAAGCAACACTCCAGAAGACTCTCTTTAGAGATCTGAAAGCTGACCACGCACTCAGAATATTAGGCCTTTACAAATATTTTTGTCAGAATGTGTATCAGTGGCCTACTTGTTGTCACTTAGCTGCTTTAAAGAGATAATCTTGGGAAAGTTGAAGGAAAACAATAATATCCATAGTGGGAGCATCTGTGAGTTAGCGGTGTCATGGTTCAGTCACAGGAAAAGCTAGAAAGGATATTTGGGAATGAATACGAGAGGGGTGTCGAGCAAGACGCATAAATTCTGGCCGTCATCGAGAGAGCAACGATCCGAGTAAGGATTATATATGGTTCGCGGTTACTCGAGACTATTTTTACTATGCTAAAAGCGTATTCAGAGTGGTGTATGAGACTGGTGTAGCAACCGGTCCGTAGAGGGCTCTAGGTCTATACCGCAGACAAGTTTTCAGCTTTGCCTATCTAAACCCTCGGTGATCGCAATCTCCACCCACACGCATAAAACCATACGCAGGAAGCATTCGTGATTGTTTCATATCCAATAGAACAAGATGTTCCACTCTATCACCCCAATTTAAGTGCTTTCCTCTGACCCGCCACGAATACCACTCGGTGATGGCTTCAAATTCCACCACGATTCGCCAAACTCCCAACCTCCAACTTGCAACGAAAGTTCCCATATCAAGGAGATATAATCCAATCTCAGAGTATCGCCCGAGCCCTTGACCAGCTTTATCCATATTGCTCATCAAGACTTCATGCCAATTGCCTTGGAATCCTCCCCTCCTCTTTAATCATCTCATCTAATGTTTGAAGGATGTTCACAGAGGAAAGAGCTGGAAGCTGCGCTATTCCCAATGAGTGTTGCAATTCTCTACACGTACTCCAATCTCCTTGCTGTGTATTCATCGCGATCAAGTTGAGCTTGGTGAAGCTTCTCGTAACCGCGGAGTTGACTGCGCCAGTTGAGCTTGATCTTGATCTGGTGTCTTCTGAAGCGTCTGTGATTTCTCTCTTGATGCGAAGATGTCGAATAGGTGCTTGCCCAAGACCTCTACCTTCTCGTTCGGGTTGGAGAAAGCGTGTGCCCCATGACGATGCTGTTGCTTTCTGTCGGTATTGAGAGCCCTCTTGCTTCAATCGTTGATCTATCTGCGTTGCGGTATCTCCGTACTCATCCACAGCCTTTCCCTCCTTGGCATCCCGCATAATCCACGCTTTCTCCCCTGGGAATTCGTCTGTTGGCCCTAATAAGCATCTGTAAGAAGTCATTCTTCTCCGGAGATTTTGCACTACTCACAGAATTGTTGCCAGAAGCATTTATCGGCCATGTAAAGCATCTTTTCGGTACTAACCCTCACATATCCTCGGCTGTATTTTCTAGAGGCAATCTGATAGATTCGCGTGGCTTCCTCTCTTGTGTATGAGGGATCGAATCTCCGATCTCTGATGAGCTTGCCTTTCATGAAGTCTCCGCATGATATGTAGCCCATGATGAAATGTTAAGCAAGTTGTATTTATTGCAGAGTTTGTTGTGGTGTTTGACTTCTTCGATAGTCTTTGTTTTTAGGGTGACCTGAACTTGATGATATTTTGTAGGAACAATCAATTTGAGCTGAGAATATCGGATAAGGAACTTAGAACTTTGAATTATCATGAATTGGTCACGCATAAGGATTAAAAGTATGTTTGTGATGCCTTTTTTGTTATCAATAAACATAGACTTGATGATCTTAGTACAATAAGGCTCAAAGCATCGTATCAAAATTGTCCCAAAACCCTCAGTAATGCGCGATCAACTCAATTGTTCTCAAGGTATAATTTATTTACTCCCCTTCTTCTTCCACATCTCAAATTATGAAGGTTTCTGTGATCCCAATCGCTCTTGATCCTCTGCATCTTCCCCGCCATCAAGGCCTCTCTACCATGCGTGCCAGCTTTTTTCCAAATGATTTGCTCCAAGCCCGAGCCTCCCGAGTATATGAGTCCCGAACCCTCTGGTGGACGCGTATCCTTGCGCATGCCATAATAACGACATATTTATCATCCATGGTCATGAGCCAATCCTCCCTGGGATAAACTTGGTGGGGCCCTAGTGTTTCGTTAGCAACTCTACAATAGTAGAAGATATTAGTACATACAATTAGCAAGCCAAAACAACCTATCCACGATGAAAGTGAGGAGACTTTCGCTTGCACCGGCACAAAGGCCTTCCAATCTGTTGAGGGCGCATGCATCTTCCGTTCTGCTGCGAATACCGTCATATGCTCGCAATGCCGCCGCATTACCAGCGTGAGTGCCTTTAACTAACTTGGCAATCATGTACCCCTTTAGAGATGCCATGTTCATATCCAATCTGTTCAAGAGTGGCCTAGTTGACCACGGAATTGCTGGTCCAGCCATGGTCTAAATGGTGTGGTCGGGTTGGTTTGAGTTGTTGTTGGCAAAGATGTTGTTGATACGGAGAATATCGCGGGTGCGTAAGAAGTGAAGTAAATCCAAAATCCAAAATGTCGCTTAGTAGCTCAGAAATTGTGCCACCACGCCGTGCTAGAATGGCGTACTTTACCACAGGCAAGAACAGTAAAACAAGAAGCTAACATGCAGTATATCTCATCGCATCAATTTACAACCGCAGAGTCAATTTTGTACCGCCATACAACTTCCCTCAATCTCCAGTTGAAAAGAAGTCCCTCCTTCCCTGACTCTCCCCCCCCTCAAAACAAGATAAAAGAAAGCGAGAAAGACTGCAGCCGCACAACAGAAAACATTTGGCATTCCATCCATAAGTCCACTTGACATTGGTTGATAAAGATTCTTGATAGATCTGACTTCGCCGAGGATCTGTCAATACAATGACTTGTAAGGTACTGATCCACACTCTCAACCTTGCTTTATTTTCTCAGCTCAGCACTCGAGCCAATGCTATAATGATAGTGTCACTATAGCTGACTTCGCCATCAACAGCATACATCACTTTTCCCAGTCATTTCGGTATTGATCTCTGCAATCATCTCGTCATAGGTCTGAAGTCTAATACGTTAGGTCGATAGCAGTGCTCCATCAGCATGTAGCTTATTCTCATCTATAGCAAATATCATGTCAGCAAGAATGATTCTAGGGGCACGTGTTAAAATATATATACTTACATGCCGGGTAATTTTCCATGTCAAAAGCATCTATGGTAGAGCCTCCCTCTTCTCTCAAAATTTCCCTAGCGTTTAGATGTCCTTGAAGGCTGCTTTCTTCTGGTAGGACTTCCCAGTCAGCGGCCTTCAGTATTTTTGACTTGTTTCTAGGTGGACTTCGAATTCCTGCTCTCTTTGTCCGGTGATTTTGACATGTCGTTCGACCTGGGATTGGAATTCGATGCAAATCCTGAGAACTCGATTGTCATCCATAGAATACCTCTCTGCTTGCATTCAAGTTTCCCGTATTGAATTCAGAGTTTTGCTCTTTTAATGGATATTTGGGACGAGGTGCCTATCCTTCACGGATATATGTAACGATGCTTGATCTGAACTATCCCATGCAGGGTTTCGTAAGCGCATATCTTTTGAGGCTCCTCAGGTCAAGGATCTCGAGATACTTCCTATTTTTTCTATTTTTGCCTTGAGAATTCTGCAGGCCAAGGCCGACAGAACACGTTCTGTCCTTCTATAGAGGCTCCAGATTTTATGTTCTTCTTGATGTTTCTAGTACCTTCCAACAATCTGATTGGGGCCCTTTCTATCGTGATTTCCTGTCGTATTTATGCCATGATTTCGATGTGGGCATTCATACAGTTGATGGTCGGGATTGTCGCAGACAGAACATTCATTCATGTAGCTTCATTGCAAATAATACAATCCCCTGGTTTGTAAGTCGGAGCACTGCACGTTGTGCGAGGGCCTGGACGACCTTTACGGCCATTCACAGATCTTAGTTCTTGATATTTTAGTAGGTGTCTGTCGGGTCATTTTCATTTGTGCATCGTGCTTATGCCCTGCGGGAGAGTTCCAAGCAGTTTCCACCTGCATAAATGATCAAGATGCTCTATTGGAATGATTAAGGAGCCTGGAAGTTGGCTATCAATGCCCCGGTAAGTATGGTGCTGTTCATCTGAGGATTGCTGCTTCCCAACTGCAGCTTTGCAATGACCACAGTCGGCCATGGGTCATGCTACTCTTTGATCATTGAAATCCATCATTTCAAAATTCAGGTTGAGGCCAGATTGTTGGTTTGGCGTTGGTGATGTATTTATGTCGGTGTGCATTACTCCAGCTATAAGTTGAGCTGATGGCGAGGGCAAGTGCGACTAGGCAGACCCTTTCCCATCATTCTTCGTATCTGTTTGGTTCCCTTGAGAAAAGAATGGGGTTTTCTTTTCCATCTGGCGAATGGACTCCTTGAATTGAATCTCAAGTATGAATGGCAGTGGTTTGAAAGTAAAGGACTGTTCTGTATCTTCTTTCCTTGAACCTTGATCTGTCTTTGAAAGACTGAAGTAGAATATAAAATGATCATTATGAGGATCATACTTGAATGATTGATTGAGCTCGCTCCATTGTTTGATAAATTGTGATGATCTATTGGGAATGGGCTTTATTGTTTTGTAGAGTTCTGAGTTGATGGTAGAGATCCAAGGCTTTCAATCTAAGGAAATAAAACAGGAAAATTGCCAACAATAACAATCGATTAATTACAGAAAGAGCATCGGCAGTTAATTTGCCGATATCTTTTTTTTAACTATCACAAAAAGAAAAACTTGGAGAAACCACCTGGGCATGAATTTATGGTTTGTATTTGGATTTGGACTCTTTAGATAAATAATGTCTTTCAGCAATTGTGATATCTTCAATTGTAACCAAGTCATGTCACATTCGTGCTATACAATTTATGTTGTAAGATTACTCTGTCAGAAAAAGGCAAAGACTGCCCAATGCTTAAATGAATTACTACCGATAATTAAACTAAAATAAAATCCTAGAGACTATTATCCAGGAGTTCTGGCTATTTTCACTTGCTCCAGATAATAAACCTTGATCTCTAGCATGCTTAGTATAACGCAACAAGCAGTTGGTTTCCTGCTAGTTGAGTGGAAGTAAAACAGTTGTTGCCCATGGAAAATAGACTGGGATTCAATCGGCAGAAGGGAAACAAGGTAAAACAGAAAGAGGGAAGGAATTCTGAAATGAGACCTGCACAGCCCGTGAAAACGGAGGATGTCGAATGCGAGTTGAAACCACTGCGGATATCTCGTATAGTTTAGCTTGAAGGAAGGAATTGAAGGCACAAGCTGAAATTTGAGATCTAGTTGTATTTACTCCCATCATACAGCGGGGTAGCGGCTGTCCATCCTTCAGTAGCATACCGCACCACCTGTCTGGTATAGATATTCAAATACAATGCAGAACGCCCTCCAGGTGAACAACAGCTTGGTAATCAATTTGTTTGAATTTAAGCATTCTCGCTTCCTCTCTTAATATGCTCTTCGATTATACCAGCCAATGTAGTAGTGAGTGACTCGCTTAATATTGCACGGATCTTAGGTTTCGATAGACGAAGCTCCTTATTAACAGCAGCTTGGGCATGCTCAATTGCGGTATTTGCACCACGACTAAAAGATCGACGCTCAAACATCTTCACTGTAATCATTTCGCCTGTGGTAGGATCCTTGAAAAGCAACTCGGGAAGTAAGAGGGGAGGGAGAGGTGTCAATGATGCTGGTTGTGGGGGTTTTTGCGTCGATAGATGCAGGATTGAGGTTGGAAGCCCCGGGAAAAGCAAGTCGAGCAGCTAGCATGGACCAAGGGGTTTGATTTTGAGGGTTAGATTCTGCAGCTAATTCTGAAAATCCCTGAATCACCTGTGGAGTTGATGGATTCTCGGGTTTGGATTCTGCAGCTAAATTTTGGGATTCTTGAGTTGGCAGAAAATCTGGTTGATCTTGAGGATTGAGGAACCCTCAAAGAGATTTCGAGCTAGTGCTTGAGATGGCCGGCCAGGACGGAGAGTAGAATGCATAGCAATAAGGTCGATTCGTTCCTGGTCAAATCGAGAAGCAGGTGTTGCTTGGGCTTTGGAGGTCGCCGGTGCTTGCCCTAGAGTTGGTTGGGCAAATTGTGTTTCGAGGTGGCTTGGGTTTGTTAAAGTCTCCACAGAGAAGCCCGGATTCATTGCTCGAGTCGGTTGAGCAGACTGTGGAGTTGGTGGCATTGAGTTGGCTCCGCTTTGCTGTTGAGCGACAAATCCAGGACCACCATATCGGCCGGGGAATTCTCCATACGCGCCAGAAAGTCCAAATCTATCCCACATGACTCTTTCAGTCCAGTAGTAACAAAAGTCTACAGAAGTTTCTGGGTGTTGGGAAGTGAAGGAAGCAAGTTCGGTATTATAAGCCCGATCGAAGTTATCCGTATCGAAATATGGGTAGACGCTACAAAGATTCAACACCATAGACTGATAATGTCTCTGATAATGAGCGTGTCGGATGTATGGGTTCGACATGTTGTTGAAGTATGATTTTGTCTCTGATGTCACCGATTGCAGTTCGTTTGCAGTGTAGTCTCGTTTATCTTGTCTGTTGATTGAATTGATGGTGATGAGGTTTGACATAGTCTTGGAGGTTTTCACGAACATATTTAAGGAAGTGGAAAGCACAGTACGGTTTCGTACGGTCTTCATCAGAATTAGCCTTGCCAGTGCAACAACCGTATCAGCATGGATACGAGGTGACGAAGCTCGCTCCAATGAATCCATGTTAACAAATGATGTTCATACATAACTGTAACGCTAGGTAACGATGGACAATTTCGTACAGTAAGGAAGTGTTGGTATAAGTTCGCTTGATCTGTCCACGAACTTCAAAAACATAGAAATTGCTGTAGAAAGACTTAAGGACTTCAAACCGTGGTAACTTTTACGGTCATCATCAAAGCCTTACTATTGGCCTAGGCTTAGGCTTGGGAACTTTGTGATTTTGGTTTAAAAGGATCAAAAAAAGAACTGCTCCTGAAATTAGGTGTGTTTTACGTCGATCGTCATCATATTAGTGACGGTCCTATGAGAAACTCATATGAACAAGAACATCATCACTTGATCTTAAATGCCTTGCGTGAAAGTTATTGTGCTATTTCGATTCTTCTGCGATGGTTATTAAAAGTTATTCCTGATATATCAGATACTCAGAGTTAGCAAACAACGTCGAATTTTTACGTCTTATGGAGTACCAAAACACCCAACTACTTGGATCTAGATCTCTCAAATGTCAAATTATTGGGCCTGCTCGTCTCTCTCCGGGGCAAATAAGTATGCCTACTCCACAATGAAGGAAGTCTTGAGTAACTATACATCACTAGAAGTACCAATAGACCAACGGAGGTTTAAGTCGCTTCTCCAGCAATAGAGATTTAATGGTTGTTCTTCGATGACGATGAAGTTGTCGAAACACAACTCAACAGTGATCAATTGGTGAATTCATCCTGACTGATAGATCCTTCCATTTATGTTCCAGATTTTGGTCGAGCAATGAGGAGCTGATGATGTATAGAGAAACATTCCAAATCAAGAGATAGTAGTCAAATCCTTGTGACTCCTGGGGTATGTATGATTCGACGATCCAGCAGCTTCTCTACCTCCCTTGGTTCAGAGCTTGGTCCTGTCAATTTATTGCTTTCGCTATAGACCTATTTTCGCTAATGAAAGATCTTTGAGGAGTTTTTCAAAATCCAATCTTTTATATTCCATGGGTGGTGGTCTGAGGATCAAACGAAAAAAATACAAGTAAAGGGGGCTTGAAGAGTTCTTCGACGTGCTACTCTGCCCCATGAATGAGTTGGTATGAACTACAATGAAGTAGAAAACCAAAAGAACAAGTGCGGGTTCACTCAGGATAGACCTCAACTGAGGAGTGAAAAATCATGAAGTTTTCCCACAAATACAAAAAGGATGTTATTTGAATAAGGTTATCGGAGAATTTGATTTTCCGGCCGGATAGAACTAATAAGGTTTAGCTATGGATGGATGTACTTGCATATTTGGAGGGAGTTATTATTATTAGTACTAGGCGGCACTGGGTAGGTAAGATTACCTACATTGTTAATGTTCCATCCATATGAAAGAACGAACATGTTGGATTTGGGTTTCAGGATCAAGAATGATTAACCACAAATCCTCGACAAAAAAGAGTCTTTGTGTATATCTTCATTTGCAAGTGAATTTTTCATTCAGCCCGAGTATTCATTTCCATATTTTATAGTGCTGTCAATTTCTTTTCTTTTCATATTACACTCACTTGAGTCCCGCCACAGAGTTCGTTCTTCACAAGCAATAAACGCCCATACTGCAAGATATAGTCTTTGAATGTAAATAAGAGATGAGCGGGCTTGGAACAAGTATCTGGGCCCCAGGAAGCTATCGCTCTCCGAGTTCCAATCGCTCCAGCTACAGCTCATCTACGCTATCTAAGGTGGCACCCGTGCGAGAGAATGTGCCCATCTCTACTCCTCACTCTCATCCCTTGCAAGAGCTAAGTAAGAATCAAGCAACTCAAACTACTCGCGAAATTACCTTGGATGATGGACTGTCGCAAAATGGGCTCCAGAAGAACTCTGGTGGGCTGAGCGCCAGTCGATGGGCCCCGCGCGATTATCCTGGCAGATCCAAGGCAGCAAATCGTCAGGAGGTTTGGACTATGGTAGGTTTCTTTAAATTTGCTTAGAGGAACAAGCTAACCTTATACTCTTATAGGTTATACCAAGACCGCAACCGAGTTCAATGTCCCATACGCAGAATACCTCGCTTTTAGCATACTCCTCCCCAGATCTCGGTCTTCCTTACGAAGTACAACATTATATTCTTGGTATGATGCAGCGGATTTTGGAGGAGGGATGTTTTGCTTTTGCGTCGCGATGGATCCCCGACGTGCTGCAAAGAAATAACTGGACGTGTTCGGAAGCGGTTGAATTGTCGACATGGCGAACGATTCTTCCAGAAAATGTGCCAGCGGCAGCTCTTACTCCCCACAGTAGACCAATTCATTTATGCCTGGCTGATGCCGTTCGAATACGAAACTCTGCTACCCATCGTCATCTATGTACCAGTCGCGAACTACAACGTATGACACAACAGGCTGAGGATCTCATGGGCTTATTTTCCGATCAAACTAGACAGTCAAAATTCCATAGATTATGGATAGAACTATACGATTGGGAGAAGTTTAGCGTAATGGATATGCAAGGCGCTAGACACAAACTGGAGATAGCGCTTCAAGAAATCGGTGAACGACCTATGGATGATATGGATTGGACACCAAACGCAATTTCATTACAAGAAATCCCTGCGGTTGAGGTAGAACCAGGAGAGGTTAAAAATCACGATGTTCATGACGCGATGGAGATAGACTGAGGATACACCTCAGAGGAGTTACAGGCATTGGCGAACTGGAGTTGGATAAACTGTAGGCTGTATAGATTGGAAGATTCATGGCTTTAGGAGTATTCATTGAAGGTGTATCGGACCGGTAGGATTGCAAAATACCCTTTATTTCGCTTTTCGTTACATTTAGCGCATCGCTCGAGAAGCTTGAGTTCATAGATCAGAAGTTCTAAGTCGTTTTCCAGGCAAGCAAACCAAAAAATGAAACTACTGCACACAATAGAGTCAATGTTCCACAGCATATGGATATGCTCAAAACTTTTCGAACCCAAAGGATCACTGCAGATTTGTTGTAGAGAAGGCTTATCAGAAGAGAGTCAAACACCTTGTATAATAGTGCAATCGGCGCACGAAACTAAAGATATAAAGAATAATCTACAACTACAAATCGTACTCGGACACAAATGTTTCTCCATTGAAAATCCACCCCTTTCCTGGCGGACCATACAAGCACTCAAGCTTCTCTCCACTATAAGCTCCAACCTCATTCACCCACTCCCCAAACTCCCTTAAAATCTCCAACTCAACCCTGCAAGTCTCACAGACCACCATCTCACATTTCTCACACCGACTCGCCACCGTCTCGTGCTCTCCAAATGAAGTTTTCAAACAACAACGTCCACAGATATCCTCCCTGACCCCTTGTCCTACTGAGGTGCACAGGCGTTCACCCAAAGGACTATGCCATGGCCCATCCTCCATCTTTCGTTCCCAAAGATCTCTCAGAGCATCCAAATCTTGCGGTTCCGAAGCGAGGTTGGATGCCTCTCCAACCCCGACTCCTTTGGTTACGAACCCAAATGATGCTTGGTTCCAAAGCTTGCTTGTGGTCATGAGGATGATGTCTGTTCCAAGTGGATGTGAAATCTCGGCAAAGGATTCCCAGAAACAGCGAGCAGGCTCAAAATAATCGCCGGTGTTGTTCTCGACGAGGAAGGGGTTACGAGGACCAATAATTCGGAGAGCTTCGGCGGAGATGGATTGGCGCCATTCGTAATGCTGCTTCTCATAATCGAAGCACTCTCTTCTCAGAGCTTTGAAAGTAGCACGGAGTTCCTGGTCCTGCTTCAGCTTCTCCTCTTCGGAAAGCTGGTTGGGTGCCGTTTGGCTGCGAGCATGGTGTATCGAGTGTTGCTGTTGTACGATGCTCTTGATGAGGCGATTTCGGAACTCGACGTGCATACCAGCTCTTGCTTGGTAGCTGGCGTGAATCCGATTTTTGAACTCGAAGAGGATAGGGATCTGGTAGTCCCAGTGCTCTTTTGACCTGTAAACAGCTCGTTTGATAGGGGATATTCGCCTGTAGCGAAATGTTCGGAGGATATCGGCAACTAGCCGTGCTTCTTCTTCGGCGAGGCGTTGCGCGGCCCTCTTTTTCTTCTCTCTCTGCTCCTTCTGGATGCGGAAGGCATCCTTCTCTCTTCTCTGCTTCTCTCGCTGCTTTCTCTGCTTCTGGTCTCTCTCCCATCTCTCGTTCGCCTCTCTTGTTTCTTTTGCAGCCAGTGCTGCCGCTTCTGCAGCCATTCTTGCTGCTTCAAGAGCAACCAAGTACTGGCTTCGACGGGTATCGTGGTGTTGACGTTCTCTCGGTGTTTTGATTGCATCATATGCATCTTGCAGTTGCTGGAAGCGCTCCGTGGTATCTTCGTTTGGGTTCTTGTCTGGGTGAAGGGAAAGAGCAAGTCGTTTCCAGGCCTTAGAGACCTCTACTTTGGAAGCGTTGGGAGAGATTGAGAGTACATGGTAGGAATCCACAAAGTGGGGAACGGCCATGGTAGGCATGATGGTTCTGCTGTACTTGGTATCAATGGTAATTGAATGGAAATCGGTAGTGGTACAATTAGTACAATTGAAACGTTAGAAGGAGTTGGAGTGAGAATCTGATAGGAAAGAGAAAGAAAGACATCAAGATGGTAATCACAAGAAGAGATATAGATACGGCTCGAAGCCACATCGCGAGAGCCGAGTATACGACAATTACAGTAGAATCTATTGTTCAGAGAGCCGTATGTCGGTTTCTATTGACCCCTAAGTTTCATATTCTATTGTTTCTATTGTTCAGTTTTTTCGCTTCGCCGTAGGCGAGGTTCGAAATTTTAACAATAGGAAAAAGTGAATTCATTTGGTGATCTTCAAAACTGAAGTCCATTGTCGCGACCGAGTTTGGTATCTCGGCTACAATCATCCGAAGGACAATAGATATCTCCTGTAATTCAGAACTCGGCCTTGAATATATGACTTCATTCTCTAGTCAATGCTGACTTGTTCTGGCAATTGTTTCTCGCAGGCAAATTTTTTGGAAGGTGACATGTGATCTACTGACTCAAAACATGATGGACCACCGAGTATAACTGCAACAATTAAGCTTTATTCTCACCTCTTGTCATCTTATGTATGGATTGATGCTTGACAAGAATTTAGAAATTGAAGCTCTCGGTTAATCATACACACCCCTAATTCAAAATCGAAGTCACGAATCACTAAGAGTGACTTCGGTTATCCAAGACTATCATCAAAGACATCTCGAGCAATTCGGGCTACTGCCACATAAAGAAAGAGAGCTTGTGATCTCTCAGCTAGGCATACTAAGCCCAAGTGAAGGAATGATAGCGTGAATGTCTTGGTTTGATTTTGGAAATGAGACGTATCTATCTTGCTCGCCTGATTTTGACTAAGTAGGAGTTCCATCTTACAAGAGACACTCGAGTGCTTCAGGAAAATTGAGCGGTTCAATATAAAGGAATTCTGATATTAGTCACTTATCTCTGTTGAAATGACAGTATAATAACATCTCAATGATTATTTCCGGAGTTCATGAATTTCCTAAATTCAACGAGTACACTGTGTATATAGCATATTGGCCTCAAAAATACAGATTCTTCTGAAAGCCACCAGATCTGTCTCTTATGATGAAGCTGTATTATCCGATCTATCTAGTCCGCTTTTTATATTTTTTCACAGGCCACATCTGGTACCTAGGTAGCTTGAATAACTTCAAGTGCTTGGGTGCTTAGGCAATTTTGTTCAACATGATCTAAGAACGAACCTTGGGCTTTGGGAGAGTTTGTTAGAATTCTACTCGAAATGTTGCTAGCGCAAAGCCCAAGAAGAAGATTCATTTATCATCCACTCTTCAAGTCGCCAAAGATAGCCCTATAAGATAATATCGAAGATTGAATGATATAAGCTGCAATTTGCATAGCCACGCATATCCACCCAAAGAGTCGTTTCCCACTGAAGACGCATGTATCACAACTGGTCCTTTCTATTCACCACGACGCTGTCTTCATCAGAATATTTCTCTCACTATTTAATCATCAACATCAATACTCGACACGCTCGTGCCGGATTCGCATCACCAATCTCGGAAACTGTACTCTCTCAAACCAAAAATCCTCCCATCAATAGAGCAAAGGGTAAGAGACCAAGTGAAGGGCGAAGAGAGCGGCCATTACGAAAACATGAATTGGTCAAAAATTCCCACAAGTTGGCCGAAATGTGTGGCATGGTGCATGTTGCATTGCATCCATCCGCACTGCAAAGTTGGCCCATCAATTGCAATCTAATAATCTGTACATCCAGCCTCCCGAGTCGGTCATGTGAAAATCAAGGCCTTACCCTCGCCAAGAAGATAGGCGGCCGCTGCCGAGAATTACCAGGCCACCCGTAGTCATGTAGGGGAGAAAATACATCGCAAAACAAAACCGGTATCGGCATCTAGTTCCGAAGTTTGATGCCTCTACTCTGTACACCGAACTTTCGCTTCCTATCAACAGAAAATAAAACATGATTGTGCGAGAACAATTAGAGTCTACACAGATGACAGTTAAACCGACAAACCTTGTTCCGAACCTAGCGCTAGCTAAATTGTAATATGTAGTCGATTAGAGCTTTGAGCTAAGAATTTCGGTAGTGGGGCATAAACTTGGCGATTGGCTAGTATTGGTGTGTGGTTACAGTAGTTAGTGGGCTAGGTGCATCTATTTTTGGAGTTGTTGACAGTGTATGCTAGACGAGTACACTAGGCAGGTAGGTAGCCGTGAACTAGTCAACGATTGAGTACCTTGATGGCAGATTCTGTACATATGATGACAGTAGATTCTAACCCTGTGGGGGCGAGAAAGAGAACTATCTAAGGAGCAGAATGCTTTGTGAGGACTTGGAAGTTTTGTATGGAACCGAGATGTAAAGTAGGTATGTAGGTAGCTATGTATGAAATTTGCTATGTGGATTATTAACTTTTGTGCTCTGTTCATCATCCTCCCTGAACCACATCATAATAAAAGATCTGAAAGACTGCGCCCATGCCATTAGTATATGCCCATTAATTCCTTCCTATGGAAATCAAAATAATGTGACGTAGCAACCAAGATTGTTAGCCATATCCTAAGACCATCCATACCCAAGAACACCAATGCCTAAGTGTGTGATACGACGAACCACAATAACGATAAAGACTGATCTATTCCCCGCACCATTCCATATTCCCAGAATCCCTTATTAAATCTCCCTTGAGCCCTAAAGACAAGTGATATGTCTGAAATAGAAAAGAAGTATTATCAAGAAATGAAGTAATTTAATCAAATGATGCGATGTGCTCACTCTACAAGAGAGCAGCAAAAATACAAACAGCAACAGCGGCCAAAGAGCCACCCATTTGAATGGTGCTGGCAGCACCGGTAAATTCAGATGGAGGAGCTGTTGCGCTGGCGTATGTGCCATTAGTTGGGCTGCTATGTATGATGTTAGTTGCAGTTGAGGCCTGAATCTGTCCATCGCCGATTTGAGAGATGACTGCACCAGCAAGAGAAGAAGTGCTGGTTGCAATTGTGGTTGCTGGAGTGGCTTGAGGAATGGAAGCGATGGATGTAGCGCCTTGGATTTGGCCATCGCTAATCTGGCTGATCGAGGCGCTAGGAGCAGGCGTGGAAGTAGCAGCTTGAACCTGGCCATCAGAAGTTTGTGTGATTGATGCAACACCAGCAGGGGAGGTAGCGCCTTGAAGTTGTCCATCGCCAATCTGACTGATGGGGGCAGTGGCTGCGGCTTGGCCATCATGATATTGACCGACGGCGCCAGTCCCAGCTGCGGAACCGTGTGCGGATGTTTGAATCAAGATTTGGGAGCATTGTTGACCTTGGGATTCGGTGTAAAGGTTGTAAAAAGTTCCCGACAAGCATTGATAGAAAACAGCGGAGCCACCGAGAGCGAGAGAACCGTTTGAACAAACAGACCAGCCTCCTGTATAGATAGCTCCGGTTTGTGGCGGCCCATCAAATTGGAACTGATAATTTGATGCAACATATCCTGTTCTGCCCTGTTGATCCTTGAGGATGCCTCCATTGAGCGTGATGGCAAGGTCGGAACGCTGGGAATCCGTCAGCTGAGTTTTGGATCACCAGAAATATGAATAAAATTTACCTTTGCTAGACTGCTGGTGTTCACGGCAGAGATTGCGAAAGAACCAGGATAGCTAGTGACACATCCTGACGGAGCAGATGCGTCTGGGGTGATGAGAGCCGTGACTTGAGCAGAGGCAACAGATGCCAAGCCGACAAGAACAGCGAATGTGGTCTTCATGTTGGGTTTGATTTTGGAGTGAATGCGTATAAAAGAGATAGATAATCCAAAAGTGATTGAGGATTTTTCAAGGTGATCAATGAAGACTTAAATAAGGAGGACAGGTATAGCGATTGAAATTCGAATGGCAGGATACGAATGATTATGTAGGAGGTTGAATAGTAACTATTTACTAGTGCCTAGCTACGTAGTCAGCTACTAGTAAATGTTGAAGAGCAAAGACCGCGCAAGGCCAATCCTTCCTAGATATTTTATAGGGTCGACAAGTGAATAGCGCTGAGCGCGACCCAATGGTATGACGTTCTGCCTTGTTGGTTTCATATTGCATTACTTGATAAAAATCCTAACCATTGAACTTATAATGGCTGAAGTTGACCTATCAATCGAAGTCACCAAGCTAAATTGTCTTCCGAGCATCTGGATCATAGAAGTGCAAGAAATGGCTAGCGACATCCATCGAGTGATGATTGGCTGGCTTGTGGCGGGGTAAACAGATTGAATCCTTAGATTTTATGCTGGATGAGCCATCGGATGGCTATACATGCATAGCTAGATAACTATTTCAAGTGCCACCGACCAATCAGAAATAAGTGTACTCGGAAAGATATGCGAGATCTACACATCTTAAGTGTGTGCTTATGCCCTAAAAGAAAAAGAATGGCAGGATTTGAAGAGTAAAGTTAGAAAGTATGTAAACTAGGACTGATAGGGGAAGGGATAGTTCTAGTAACACAGTGAATCGAGAAATGTGGGGTAGGATTCGCAAGCGACTCTCTTGGACATCCATGGATGCAGCTTCAGCCATCTGTATCGGAGGATTGATTTTAGTACTCGTTGGCAAAGACTAATTGCCATGCGGAGTAGATGTTGTAACTGGGCTGTGAAAGGTACCTAGGTACGGTTTGATATGGCTTCCAAAGGAGGGGATTGATAGTAGATATCAACCAGAGAGCCCAGCTATCGAGTACGAAGATGTCACTACATGCATCTATGCGTGCGTACAATGGTACTGTATTGATGTGGGTGAATGATGGGAACGATGGGAACGATGGGAATGATGGGAAGGAAAGGAACGATAGGAATGCAAGATCAACTACCTATCTTCCATTTTCTAGTGCGAATCAAGAAAAAGGGAAGGAAAATCAATGGTTGATGCATTCCGAATCAGTGTTGACATGGGTTCACGAAAGTATGTGCAGTACTCCGTATGTATCATCATAAACTGCTGCTCTTACGCGTTCTCGGAGCGACGATTAGACTAATAAGAAAAGATTCTTGGTATCCATGGATGGATATCATTAGTGCCAGCCAAACGAAACTTGATGATTACATAAGCGAACCATCCAATCTATCTGCAACCTAGAACAGCTAGATAGAAATATTTTGAGCATCATGAACATATTTGACAACACACCAGGACCTCGAGACGGAGCACAAGACAGCCGGAGAGCACCAACATCCCCGGATTCAGTTCTGCCTCGATCTTGAAATTCATGGCTCAATATATTCTTGACAAATATTAAATCAAAAATACCTCGCATGAATCGACTGCACGATAGCTCAATCCCGCTCTCAGACATATTTGTACCTACTAAGCACCTAGTCTTGGGCTTTCCAAAACTACATCATCATTGGTTAAGGCTTGTGCCGGATTTTCGTGAGACAGAGAGTTACCATGATGACGATATCATAAAGCCTTCATTTCAGGGTCTACGTCAATGTCTTGCTCGCACGTTTCAAGAATACAAATCGATGCAGTCTACCTAAATCGAAGATATTCCTTCAAAATATATGATACATATCGATGTGTTTCCTCAGTATAGTTGGCTCATCTGCCCACCTCTACCATTTACTATACTAAATTAACAATTCCCACCTACTAATAAAACTACAAGCTTGAATGCGGCGATACGGAGTGCGTTGCACAAAGCGATACTCGAACCTATCACCTTACAGGGCGAGGCAGGCGTTTCTGACAGCTCAGATCTACTATTTTACGATAGACAGCCATCAGTAGGTAGCAATCATGGACTTTGCAAAATCCGATGTAGAAACAAGCACCCGATCAAAGTGCTCTCTTGCACAATAAAGAATTGGCAAACGACGGCAAGAACGAAGCCCCGATGGGATATGACCCAGAGCAAGTACATGCTTGATCTGAGTTCATTCTCCCTTTAATTCAAGCCGATATTTACATAGAACTATCAACCGCTTTACTTCGGATCGATCACCCATTTTTCGACATTCCTGGTTTCAATCAATCATACCATTCCTCCGCTCTTCGCGTATCAATTTAGCGATACATGTTGATACTCAATCCGTGGTACAAAGGCTATAGCTCACGAGAAAAACCACGGGGTTGGAGAGGAGGGACATCGTTAAGTGATGCAATAAATATATGCGTCTTGTCAAGGTACATGAAGGTTTAAAGAATACCTGTGTCATATCATTGGGGTAATGTAAATGAAGCTACAGAAATATAAACAACTGGTGTGGCTTTAGTATACGAGGGTTATGGGAATAGGTCTAAAGAGAGGGAACGTTATATGTATCCCTCGAGATCAGTACATCGAATAACTAAGTGCTCGTTACAACCAATAAAAGGTCCTAGTCGCGAGAAATTTATTCAGTTCCCTCTCAACTACGAATCAAAGGATCCGGTAATGTGACTGGCGTGTCTGTCCTCAACTTGTTCGTGATCAGCCCCTCAAAAGTACTACTCCAACTAACCCTCGGGGTCAATGGTTCCAACCCCCACAACTCATCCAAAAACGCAATGATACTCGTATGCGTGTACTCTCCACCCTTGTTTCGCCCCTTCTTCTCTACAATACCCTTACCGACCCATGGGCTGATCAAAAGCGTCGGAACCCGGATGCCTAAACGTTTGAAATCAAAAGTCATAGGTTTTCCATCTGGTGCCGTTTCGGTATATGTGAGATCGTCCCCAGCAGGTACGTTAGTTGGTGGGGGAACATGATCGCCGAAACCCCCGTGCTCGTCGAAGGTGAGGATGAAAAGAGTTTCGTTCCATTGGGGTGATAAACGGAGAGCTTCGTATATCTGTTTGATGAAGTTTTCGCCAAGGGAGATGGGGGATGGAGGATGGTAGGATTGGTAGGAACAACATTCTGGGTTGATGTATGTAAACTGGGGGAGAGTACCTGCAGCGGCATCCTCGTAGAATTTTGTTAAGGGGGCAATATTAGTTTCATAGGCCCCGGATGTGTAGGTCCAGTTGTAGAATGCAGCATCAGGGTTGAAACCAAGACCGGGCCCGAGGGTAGAGTTCTGGTAGTTTATCCAGGTGATGTTGTTTTCGGAGAGTTGTTCAAAGATCGATTTGACGGGAATCCCGTATGTGTTGAAAAGGTTGTCATTTCTTCCGTGGCCATTTGAAGTGCCGCTCGTTATATATGCACGGTTTGGGTTTGTGGGACCGGGGACCGCCGCAAACCAGCGGTCGAAGAGGACGAAATTCTCGGCCATTGCGTTGAAGACTTTGATTTGATCTGGAGTATAGTAGTTGATAACTTCGGCAGCACGTGTTTTATTGAAGGTATCGAATGTGATTGATTGTTCTGTCACGAAACCACGCATATTTTGGGGCTGTGTTCCATCTGGGTGCCATGTTGTGAAGACTTGAGGAGGTTAGTCCAAAGTGCGGTAGATCGATGGAACGGTCTTACGTTGCATGTTGATACCGCTGATGCTGTGGTTTGGATCATCAGCTGCGACATCGTTGGCACGAGGTCCAGCACAAACGTCTGCCTTTTGTGTAGGATCCGATGCATTCCTTTTCGTAGTTTAATTGAAGTCCTACTAGCACCTTGAAGGAACTTACATTGAATTGCAGTAATTGTGATGCAATAATCCATCAATAGCTGAATTATAACTAAGACCACCTGCAAAGGTATCAAATGATCTGTTTTCCTCGACGAGAACAACGACATTCTTGATTCGGCTTTTCCATGAATCATCTGGAGTATCGTGGTACTGAATGTTCTGGGGAGCAGCTAAAGCAAACCCTGACAAAGCTAAAATTGTTACCACCTCGAGATGGAACATCATGATACCAGTGAGAATACTACTTGCCCTTGAGATGAACTCGTCAAATCGTAGGTTCGTGCCATTCCCTATATATACTTCTGGCAATTGCCAATTATTGGGCTGCGTTTAACAGCAGAAGACTAAAAGCATGCACGTGTAGTCTGTGATAGGGCAATGGTACGTCGATATTGAAGTTGTACATGAACCTGCATTCCGCATAACCTTATACCCTCAGCAGAAATAGACCCTGAACTTGCAGATATTCCGGGTGGTAGGACTTTCTACCTTCCTAGTATTTCGATCATCTTGCACATGTTGCAACTTATTGGTCACTTGTAAGTTGTACGCAAAGGTCAAGGCCCTGGTGTTACTACCTTCCCGGCAGAAGAGTCTATCGAAGACGTACATTCTCGTCGACCTCAATTGACATTGGACGAGATACCAATATCTGGACATGGAAGGTGGGGTTGATCTGCAGGCATATACTGTACTAGTATTCCGGTTGTTTATCCTCCAGGGCCAACAGGCCAGTTGAGGAACAGGAATCACAGCACGTGTGGGATCAAAGAACGAGTAAGAAATTACGAGTTAATAAGCACTGAAATCGGCAAAGCATCGTGTCAACAAAGGATATCTGGAGGATACTTAGCTGAACATACTTGTAGATGGTTCGATCTACACGGCAGAAACAAACGCTCTCCAAGTACAAGTAAACTGCCAACAATTTCTCTTCGCCATGTCGAGCTCCATTTGAGACTTTAAACCCAAATCGCGTTGTCAGAGATACTGCTTTTTATTTAAGTTGATGAGAAGCATATTTGCTGACAATAAGCATCCCGGAAATTATTTCCCAGATATCATAACCTTAGTGTTCATCTTCCCATCTTGCAACTCGCGTATGTAACCTCAACTCATGATCGAAAGGGGGTTGGTTGGTTGTTGTTGTACGAACTCATGGAACGATCGATCTGAACGTTGAACATAGCCTTACTTTTGAAAGTGGCTTCTCATGTACTTGCTGCTAGAATGTTCCAATACACATCTTTTTCAATAATGAGGATATACCTTTCAAGAAGTATTGATCGAAAGTTAGATTGATCATAATTTTCTCAGAGTTGGGCATGTTCCATGAGTATGGAAACCCCCTGTTGAACCTTACAACTACCTAGGTAGTTCTACATACAGTAGATATTTGTAAGCGAGAGACTTTGGAAATTCCCAGCCCAAAGAAAAGCTAGATGGGTTGGTTCCTTTCACTCTCTTCTCATGGTATATGGCTTGGATCTGCGCAGATTTATCAGCTGGATGAGTTGTACATAATATACAATTACCACAAACTGATAATGCCATATGCATGGGAAAGATGGGGTCAGACACGTTTTGATATCATGTGACCTTGTCTCCACCGGCGATTCTACGGAGTACATTGCTGGGAAATTGGTGGTCGGACTCGGTGATTTTCTTATCGCGTCAAGGATGGGTGATGGGACTCATGGGAGGCTTTCCTCCTCATATTACCAATTCAAAGGGGTTTCTAATTATTTATACTTCTACTTGTTGTTTTGGCTGACATCACGGTCTTGACTGCCATGAATGTTGAGGCTATAGCTAAGCAATGTGGTAAGATGATAATCACGAAGAGTACTTACCAATCACCAGCCAATGGTGTTTATACTTACACATTAGCTCTTACTTCAGACCACAATAATTCCATAGCTAGGTAGATTTCGGTTCACCGAAAGTTATTGTGAGAACTCTATCATATACCTAGGTAGGTAATGACCTTGCTCATTTCTTATCTTTACAGAAAATCATTTGTAAGTCGAGCCGCATTGGGGGAATGTAGGTGAAATATGTGTATTCAGGAATCTATTGTCATCTCCTTGGCTATTTAGTGTTTTTCTCGGTGGTATGTCCCGAGATGACTAGTTTTATAAGTAAAGTATACATAAGTCTTGATGCCATACCACTTGTTTCTCATCGCCAAGGGTATAAGTATCTGCTGTCTTTCATGGGCGAGTCTTGTGAGTGATAGAAACAAGTTTACGTTTGTCTGTAACTATGGCATTCAGAATGTTCAAGTCAGCTGCCGCGGCTATGTCTCTGATGAGCTTGGCAAATGCTGCTATCTCAATCTCGAAGACCGGAACTACTGTTAACGTCAACGGGATCAGCTACTATATTGGCGTCGACACTGTCACAACCATTCAATCCAAGCCAAGCACAGCTGATTTGGTTCCTTTGACGGTGATGAAAAGCTTAAAGAGCGATTTCACGGCTGCTACATTCAAGTCATTAGTTGCTAACTACACTGCTTCTGATGATGTTTTTAATCCCGGATTTTTGGAAGGTATGTACAAACTTCAACTCAAGTAAGCACAATTGTTAACCCACGTAGCTGTCCACCTCGTCGGCTCTACCAATTCTAGCTCGTTATCGCAGGTTTTTGGTGAATATGGAACCAAGATGTTCACCAGCAGTTCAGATAATCAAGTGCCTGCTGGGCCATACTTCCTGACACCAAATACCGGCGAGCTCTTCAGAGCATATCGCTTGTACTCTGATGTACAGGGTGCTTTTACGGCAGGAACGATTGAGAACCCGGATGGGACCTTTTCTATATTGAGTGCATCCATCCCAGGAGTCCAAAGTTCTACTATTGGCGTTCCTTCTAGACTATATTATACCAAGACTACTGAACAACCTCTTGCTGGCGTTCGGCTCGGCGTCAAGGATATATACGATATCGCGGGAGTCAAAACTAGTAACGGGAACCGTGCTTATTATGAGCTTTACCCACCAGCGAGTACTACGGGACCTGCTGTTCAAAGCTTGATTGATGCAGGAGCAATCATCGTGGGTAAAATGAAGACATCTCAATTTGCTAACGGAGAAAGCCCAACTGCAGATTGGGTGGATTACCACTGCCCTTTCAACCCTCGGGGTGATGGATATCAGTCACCATCCGCATCATCGGCTGGCCCTGGTGCTGGAATTGGTGCTTATGACTGGCTAGATCTTGGGCTTGGTTCTGATACTGGTGGAAGTATTCGTAATCCATCTCAAATCAATGGATGTTTCGGTAACAGGCCATCACATGGACTAGTTAGCTTGGATAACGTTATGCCTATGTCTCCAGTTCTTGATACTGCGGGTCTCCTCACTAGAGACCCAATTTTGTGGCATGAAGCTGCCAAGGTATTGTACGGAAACAACATCACAAGCAACTTTACTGAATTTCCCAAAAAGATCTGGACAAACGGATTTCCGGAAAAGGCCACAACAGAGGCCGAAAAGGTTTTGCTGGGTTTCCTCGCTAAGCTGGAAAAATTTCTCAATTCTACAAGCACGACTCCTCTAGATTTAGATGCTCTCTGGGACGAAGCACCGCCGTCGGGAGCAAAGAACTCATCAATCGTAGACTTCGTGGAATTTATTTATCCTACTCTCGTTGCTCAACAACAATACAGTCTCCTTGTAGAACCTTTCTATAAAGATTACGCGGCTGCAAACAATGGAGCTCGCCCTTTCATCGACCCTGTACCATTAAGCAGGTGGTATTGGGGGCAATATGACATTGATTCCGACGCAACTGAACAGGCTATTTATAACAAAACAGTATTTATGGATTGGTTTAACCAAATTATACCTGCAAGCTCAAAAAGCTGTAGCGAAAGTATCCTACTCTATCCCGGTACATTAGGAGAACCAAGTTATAGAAATGTATACTACACGTATGTACACCCACCCCCATATCAAGCGTTCTCCTATAAATCTCTACTCAACATTGTATTAACAAAACTCTCACTGAGCAGCCTCCCTGGTATCCCTTCTGGCTGGACCATAGACCGTGTTTCCAACTTCGCCGAAGTCCCCGATATGGTATTCCAGATAGGTCAGGTCGCATATAATTCCAGCATATCAATGCAGACAGAATATTTGCCAGTGGCCATCGATGTTGTTGCGAGAAAAGGGTGTGATGGGATGATTTTTGAGTTGGCAAAGCGGTTGTTGAAGGAAGGAATTTTGGTGGTGCCCAAGGCGGGGGTCTGTAATGTATTGAGGTTCGTGCTTGGCTGTGTTGTATTTATAATAATCAATTTCAATGTATATATTCCACAAGGCAATGCTCAGACCAAGTTTGAAGGGCATAAGTTTTGGTCGCAGCTGCCACGATGATTATTCTATAAGTACACCCGGTTCTGCAGTTATGAATTCGCGCTGCAACATGAATAGACAACAGTTGAAATAACAATTTTTGTAGAGTTGGGCTTTCGTAACTAACTCCTGCACCAGTATTGAATCTTGATTGCTTTGTGCTACCTACCTATGAATTCCTCCCTTCTCTCGATACAAATCCTCAAAGTGAAAACTCAGAAATAAACTAACTGTTCACGCCATCCAAAGCAGAAGATGAAAATGGCGAGACAGGTTGCCATCTTCTCTCATAAGCATACACCGCACGCATTTCACTTTTTCTCAAGCTCTTCCTCCACATCGATCCCGCCCCCCTTCAAGATTGGACGTCCTCGCTTCTTCTCATCAATCCATCCTGCTGCGGTCCGCTCTTCAGACACCGCTGATGACGATGCCATAGCTAAACACAAACTTTACTCTTATCAGAAGCAAATAGAAGAAACAGCAGACTTGCGTCTTTAAGGTTGCACCCACCACAATAGCAGATGTGATAGTAGTAGTGGCAGAAGTTGTATAGCAACATACGAGATGAAAGGAAAGCAGCGCGATGACAAATGAGAATACGTTGTAGGCGGTTAAACCTAATGATCAGGCAGGTGACGTGGGCCTTAGATTTAAGATGGAGGGTGATATTTGAGTTTGTATAAAAAGAGAGTGGTAGGTGGATGTGAAGGACCTGGGGTTTTGTGGGACAATTCTATGTCCTTTTGTGGTTATTGATGAAGATAACCTTGGAAATCAATTCGAGTGCCCGAATCTCTTTTTGCTAGCTTCGATACACGTCCACAAAGCTAGCAATCGATGGGTAGATTGCCAAAGAAACACCTTTTCCTTCAACACCATTGAGATCATCGATGATATCCGACATTCAAGGACAAGAGCCCTTTAAGTGTTTCGAAGTATATAACGATAGCATTACAATTATACATTCGGAATATAGAAGCAACAATATGGCCCAAGAACGGACCACTCCTCTACATCACGTCTCTGCTGGGCTTCTACAATCTCTGATGCTGGTATTGAGGTTATTAGCCCTGCATTTTCTTAATGATGCCTGTTTCATACTAAAGAACAAGTAGTGGGTGGAATCATATCGAATCATATCTCGTAAAAACATCTGAAGGAACATATATATGAACATAGAAGCTTCCCAGTTCCTTAACGAGACTGTCTGTTTCCCTTTCATCGCTTGCTCATCAACTAATAACGGTGTAGAACAGGACTTGAGAGCAATTCGACAATCGACGGATTTTTCGTCTCAGGCCTTGTGCAAAATGGAGATTCTGATGGGAACAAGTTTATGCTCGATACTTGTAGATTTGATGATGTTCCCGTAGAGTATCTTGCTTTCCGACGGCTTACTACCAGAAGTTCGGATTTTGTGGTTCCGATCCACGACATCTGTCTCGGTCTTGTTGGTAGATATATTCAAGCTCGTAATGAAGGCATCTCACTCAATATACCCGAATTTACCCTCAAAGCATTTTAAGATGCCTTATGTAAACAGGGTGCTAAGGCTCAATACAGGAAAACTGACATCGTCAGGGTTGAGCAGAGGTGGTATTGGTATAAATGGACTAGAATAGGAGCATGATTATGATGGTGCTCGACAATTTCAGGGATCTTATGCCTGGAACGGTCTTCATGCCCAAGAAGTGTGCAACCGACTCGGTACAAATGGCTTGTTGACGCTGATGAGCTTATAGTGGTACCGCGCAATTCTATCGATATATCCAATCTCACGAACTTCATTTTGAGCCTTCTTACCTCTGCTTCAAACAAATCGGAGTTTCCAAGCATCAATAGACAGTATGCTTCAGCATGTAAGGAAGTCTCGACAACAAGTGAGACTTGCCTTGAAGACTTGCCTGCGGAAATGTTGCATCATATATGTTCCTTCCTCCCAATATCATTAGTCTCGGCCTTACGGTTATCATCCAAAACACTAGCATCGCGTCTAGTTCTATATCAGCAGTTTTGGTTTCGACGACTGATCTCCGGATCCCTGGTGCCTTACATTTGAGATCTTGATAATAAGGAATGCAACGCCGAAAACCATAACGGCCACTGGGATTGGAAAACACTGGCCAAAATATTGACCCAGAAACATGATGTGATGAGTGCTGTAGGGGGTAATGGCGAAATGCACCGATTGGCTTTCGTAATAGACGTAGAATATGGAAGATCATTGAGGATGCCACGGAGAAATAGCCGCAAGTCTCTTATGTCTAACAGTTTCTTTGGTCCAGAATTTTGTGAATTTTTAAACCTATCATGTAAGCTACAAAGTTGGAAGGAATACTGCGGTATATTTGAGATATCTAGGCGATCCTTCGTCACAAGATAAAACGATATAACTTGATCATCATGAACGAATACTTATAGTTCCCAAAAAAAGACGTTTGCTGCAGAGAATTTGTCCCTCTGGGCCGTTTCTGGTGTCTTTCACGAATGCCCCATGTCAACTCTGAACATAGAAAGATCAATTGTCGGATATACTGCGGAAGATCGAGCTCGAGCTGGCGACGTTGATGGATGGACTCAGTGAGAGTCTTTGGGTTGTAGGTGTCTGATATTTTTGGACCATGTCACATTGTGTTATTCAGGGGGTTCAATATGAATGAAAAGGAGGAAGAGAGAACGGTGTCATTGGCAGACGTCCATAGCTACTTGCGAAGGGAAAAATTATGATATACAGCCTTTGCGCATAGGGATTAGTCTTTACAGGCAGAAACCCTGATTGATGGCAGAACGAAGGACCTTATACGACACCTATCCGACAAGAGTGTCCAACGTCATGTCTCTCTCCAGTTAATACTTCGGTAATTTAGCATCGCTCCTTTTGATCTTTCAGACCATCTATTTCGGATGTGTTACCGATATGCCGTGTGCCGTGCGAGCGGTTTGCGGCTTTACTGTAATTACAATGCTGCTGCAATTTCCCCACCGAAGTCGGCGAACATTCGGCTGTCTAGCATACTACGTACAGTTACAGTATTATTGCCCCGCATCATTTGCAAACTCTATTCTGCAAATTTGACATCACAGTATTCGCGTTTTATTAGATCAGCTTCGCGGTCTTTAGCAACCAATCACAGTCTCCATGCCAACCTTGGGTGGGAGATCAATCGTTGCCGGCAATCTAATTCTCCGAAAATACTTGCACAGTACGGATAAATCCGTTCGCCGCACTGCTTTCGAAAACGGTCGATTTCCGGCGAATGTGTTTCTATCTCTGTTTTTTGATGTGATTTTGTTCGGAAGTGAGATGGATTTTGTACATGGTTGATCCTTCCAGCGAACGTACTTCTTTTGCTCTTTGGAAGTCTTCATTGTTCAAAGATCCTTTCAACCGGAGAGTGTGCTTGGATCTACCAAGTAAAACAGCGTGAAAAACAACTACAAATTATACCTCTTTGAGTTGTTTTTTTTCAATCGGAGAAATCCCGCCTTGAGCCACTACTGTAGGTTAGGTATCCTTTTTTGTTCGCTAGTCTAGGTAGGTAAAGATGATTTCTTGGAGTTTGACTTGCCTAATTCCATCTGAGAAGGATGAGGCTGAATATTACAATAAGGTTAGTCGGAAAAGCAGGGCTCTATGGAGTACAGTACTGTAGGTATGCTCTGTTTATTTAAAGGAGCCACAACGCTAGACGTCGCTTACCCCACCGGTTGACCACGCCTAGCGCAAAAATTCATCTTGGCACACAAAATTTTCGACGAAAAAAACTAATTTTGACCTACGCAGGGATCGAACCTGCAATCTCTTGATTGCGAATTTTGAGGAATGAATCTCATTGAATCGTAGTCAAGCGCCTTGCCATTGGGCCAGCAGGCCGTACTGATTTATGGTGAAGAAACCAGAAATGAGAATATATTGAAGGAAATCTGAAAGGGCAATAGTTTGTACACAGACTGCTAAAATCATATTATTTCGAATATCTTTATTAACACCCTTTAAATTACACCTTTGTTCACTTCAAAGTCAATAGCATGATGTATTATAGACCAAACTGTTATGTTGCAGATTATAAAAGAAGCATTGGGACATTCGATTAATTATACTCTTGAGAATTGGGAACCATTTCACAAATCGATACATGTACTATTGAAGTACCAGTCATTTGAAGTGTTAGACTCGAGTCATCATAATCTGTACTTGAAATTATGTTTGCTGGCGTGGGACGTTCCGGGAGGATGTCTAATTTCCATGCAAAAGACGAAAGGCAATCATGAAATGGAAGGTGGAATGGAACAAACGAGTGGAAGACTACTTGTTAGAAATGCATGAGCCATAAAATGTAGAGCAGGGAGTTCTAGAAGATGGCATCAATGGCATGCTCCTGGAGAGGTTGGCTCTAGACAGCCACGTTTGCTAGAGAAATACATTTTCCGGATACAAGTACAAAGTTTCTTGGAAGTGTCAAGGCTGCGGACAATCATCCTGTATCGCAATGGTGCTAAAGTTCCCAGCCAAATCCTGAATCTGGGGAAAGAGGGCTTTTATGGAGCCTGAACCCGTCAAAGTCCGGCCGGTCTTGACGACTTAATGGTCGGCTCTGTATTTCTTCCTGAATCCTATTGATATTAGTTACAGTGCTGCTATCCTACCAGCCATCTAATTGCCGATCATCAGATGTCAACACCGTAAGCCGCTAGGCATCCAGAGAGCGTCAAGCTGAATATGAAGAATTTAACGAGTTTCAGCTGTGTTTTGAATGGTACTAGGCAGCAATCTGACAATTTGAGGGTTCTGATTCCTGATTTCGCCTGGAGGATTGAAATCCTTTGAGTGATCAACGTATCGATACCCCGGATTTCTACAGCTCTTCAAACTTTAAAGTGTTGTATCTGATCTAGTGATCCAGAGTACTGGAAATGTTTGCTTTGGAGTTGAAAAGTCAAGAATCATATCGGGTGGATACCTCTCATATCTGGTCGATTGACTTGACCGCGTATGGAGTCCCCCTTGGATTGGTCGTTTTTTCTCAGATCCTCATGGGGCTGTATAGTTATCCTGTGTTTTCATCACATTCGACTTGGGAAAAAAGGAGGCGGAGAAGAGCAAAATAAGTTTGTCAGTGATGATCAGGTGTTCAACTTATTCTCATATATCGAGTGGTATTTCTAATATCAATTTAAGAAACTGAAGAACATAAGAACATAAGAACTAGAGAGGCTGGGAAATTAAAGCCTGGGAGGCTTCCAAAGGTGCCACTGAATCACTAATGTATGCCAAGTCAAGATAAACTGTGTATATCGTTCTATCTCATGAATAGATATACTTTTATTGATTTGAGCTTCTTGATACATAGATTACAGGATCCTTTGATTCTATGATTCATAGACTCAAAATCGTGTTCCATATAAAGCTGGCCTCGAGAATCACAGAGAAGAAAGCCCCACGGCCATGATTTAAGGATGGAAAGATCAACAAGGTTATCTCATGTCCGAACGAAGCAGATCAGAGCAAGGACAAGTAAGATAACGATAGGGAAAATCCAGAAAATAGCAAAGCTCATCCAAACAGACATTGTCTGCTTGTGGGAAGTCGTGCAACTTCTGGCAGACAATTCATGAGCCCATCCCATCCTAAGGATTTAACCTCTTAATTCGGACTTCCGAAATCCAGCGCCAACGAATTTTCTTCGTATCACGCACTTGACATAACCAGACCCCAAGTTACCTATACGCACTTTGTAGCCATAGCTCTCGTATCCTCAACAAGGAGATAGCAAAGAGGTTTTTCATGATCAATCAAGGGGCACCCTCCCTTAACATGAACAGTGTGCCTAGAAGACTTAAGATAATTCGACTATGAGTTGGACATTACCTGAGTGAATTTGTCTCAACTACCTCTTCGAGATTGGTTGCCATAGCCTCAGGGGACAGGGGGTGGGCACTGTCACGTGAGTTGAATCTAGAGCTAATATATTTGAATCTCGACACCTAGAAGAAGTAGGATGATGAGATAACTTTCTAATCTCTCTTCTGTTTTTAGGCATTTAAATTAATCAATAAATACCGCATTATCTATGGCCTTCTTAGCATCCCTTACAGACTTACGGATATGGATGGAGTAACATACGACCCTAGCTGACTCTCGAGCTGTTGAAGATGTTAATCAAAGCTGATTCGTGAACTAATAAATCGTTTGTCAGTGTAAAATTTCCAAAACTCAGTAAATATACACTTTTCAACATTCTCAAGCGCATCGGTATGCCTAATTCGGACTTCCACTTTTGCGGTAGTAGATGCTACGCTTTGACAGGTATAGGTACGGAAGAATGGCCTCCATAACTTCGGCTGCCGAAATTTATTCTGAAATAAGCACTTCGTATTTCTGACAGAGTGTTGATTCAGTACTGTAAAGTCACCAGCTGCTGATCGTCCTTCATTCGAATCTGTGGAGAAGAAAGACCAGAGGCTCAGGAGGCAGATGCCAATACCCGTCACCACGCATGTTTCGCTCCATTACAACTACGAAATTTACGACGGGAAAGCCAAGCCAATTGAACTTGGTACCGAGTATATGTTACTTATAATCTAGGTACCCAGAATTGTTACAGTACCCGTGGACTAAGGACTCGTAAGTGGGTGAACCAATCAATAGAACTTCTCGTATTCCCCGCGCATTACCCAGGTGTTATTCTTCGGATGGTAGCGAAATTTAGCTGCGCAGTACCGTACATATAAATAAACTTTAAGCTACTTACTAGTTAAAGTTTAACTTGAATTAAGTCTTCACCGTTTTGATATAAGTTGAATCATTTTTGGATTATACTGTAGGTGAAAAAAGGAAATTGTCTACCGATCCCCGGATGGCTGGAAAGCTTGGTTTTTCATGGGGGTTAATGTTCTTATTGACCTCATCTCAAAGATTTGACACTCATTAGATGATACTATCACATCACAGTCCAAAATGACTATCAATCACGGTATTGATGGGTTGGTCACTAGATCTCGGTTCCAATATAATTCGCAGGTTGCTAGCACAACTATAGTATTGAACACCCTAAGGCTCCTGATAAAACATGGATTTACCTCCCAGGACCCAGGCTCCCATATCTTATCATACTGTTTCACTCTGAATATCCAGGGTATTGATGGATTTATTTATCACTGAATATTGAGGGTTCCAATATAACTCGTATGTTGCCGGCACAGCTTTGATATTGGACACCTCAATACAAACATGGATTCCACCTCCTGCATGATATTATCATGTCCCACTTTGGAAACCAATTCGAAATTACTCTCAATAGAAAGAGAACCCGAATTCGGGTTCCTGGTAATCCTGTTGATGCTTGCATGTATCCGGCGATGTGATTGGAAGTATTGTGAGGGTAACTATTATCAACAACGTGTCGAGGGACGGGAGACGGGAGGGAAAATCTTACAGGCAGTGACGTGTAGCCAAGGCTCAAATCGACCATGTGCATAGTGTATAGTGGGCGAGATGGAGAAATGCTGTCGGCCGGGTACACTACCCAAATTCTTAATTGCCGAAATAACGATCACTATGCCTTTATCGACTTCATTTGGCCCAGGTCAAAAGAAAAGCATGGCTGGGGCAAGTATAAAAGGATGGACATCGCCCGGCTTAAGGGTTCCTTTTGTATCATCACTCCAGTATCGCCGCAATCCAATCAACACAAGAAACCACATCACAACCTTCAATTCACAAAAGCCTCTCACCACACCCCTCTAATATAATCAAGATGGTCAAATTCTCCGCCCTCGCTATGCTTGCGCTCGCCTTCACTGCGCAAGCTTGCACTTACTGTCAATGCAAGTTCCAAGATGGTAGCCACTGCTGCGTCTACTCGGTAAGCACGTCCAGGTCTTTGATAGACCAATGCCTTCGATTTTTCGATCATTCCCAAAACAGAATTAATTGTCTCATAGGATCCTGCAATCGGCAACCTCGACTGCCCCTCTATCTGTGCAAAGGCTCATCGTGCTGATGGCGCAAGCGAAAATGGAGAAGTTGGTACCCCATGTAACGCGGGAGGGAGTTACAAGTGCGCGAGTCCTTTTACCGCTCTTGATCGTGCTCCCTGCTACAAGCAGTAAGAGCATCGAAGCTCGAGCTTGATTGGAAGGTTCAGTTGAAGAGAGGTCTAGAGTCAGGTGACAGGATGTTGTACTTTAAAAGTGCGCTCCACTTAGAGCAGGAGAGCTTTGCTGGTCATTGTCCTGAGACCGCTAAGGAGGATAATTCCCGAGGGATTTTTGGATGCCTGTATATATTGTGTTTGTTGCGGTTAGCCTTCAAATTGAATTAGATAAGGTCTAATACTTCGTAATGGATGGAAGGTTCTTCGTTTCTTTCAATATTGAAAATATCCCATTTTATAAGCGTGCCGATTGAGGGATACAGCAATGAGTACCTCGCAACCTACTCAATACCACAAGGTCAGCTGGGATGTTCAATTAGTAAGGTTGTGCCAGTTACACTTGTCGATTGGCCCCAATAGACAGGACTTGCGACTTCAGACAGTTATCTCTCATAACAATATTTCAACACCCAAACAATGGACAAAAAGCTATGCCGGAGGTAAATGGACATCGTATGTATAGTCCATTCTCTCTTTTCATCGTCAAATTTCCATTTGCCAGTTCTGGTATCATTTGTCGGTAGCGATTGGGAACGTGGCACGACTGATATCACCTTTCCAAGCCACGACTGCGTAAATGTGGCTGATTGAGTGCTGCATGAGTCAGCAAATTCTTATTCCAACCACCTTCCATGTAGCTCACTCCAGATCGAACTTTAGCAACCCAACTTTAGAACTTAAAATTTTATGGCAAAAGATCACTCTATCGTTCTGTGGAAGTGGACATAAATGAGGTTGGTCTCAATTGGCTTCATCCCAGTGAGGATCATAAGCCACTTCTATAATGTGAAGTCTTTGTCCTTTTTTCAAGAGAGTTGATCATAATGCACTATTTTATATCTGAGGAAATTCCAGTCTCAAAGGGAACATTATTGTGGAGGGACAGAAGTTCGTAGTAGGACAGAACCTGGCCTGCTGCATCATTCAACATGAAGGGATCAACACGATCCTCTGGGCTGATGCATTTTATATCAACGAGCATCATACATCAGAAAGGAACCAAAAAGCCAACCACCTGGGCGGGATTTTCGGAAAGCCAATGTTTTCAACTCGCCTTGAGTCGCTGGAAAGGAATGGATGAGAATTTAGCATAGCAATCAACTGCAGGTAGGGGATTCAACATCGGAATGGAGATATCGAAACTCTACCCCACAACCTTTATCAAGCTAGCAGCCAGAATGGTAGTATACCATGGCCGGCTGAATATACACTGGTCAAATATTTTGCACATGCGGAACGAACTATCAGCCAAGTATGGCCCTATACTTATAAAATCAAACCAGGGTGCAATACTGCTTAGTATGCATAGCAGATTCATAAAACCCAGCTTTCAACATGTGATTTGGACATTCGAACATCTCTTTATAGTGCATCAAGCTTGACTCCTATTTCTGAAGTCGTCTAAAGTGCATACGAAGCGCCCAAAAGTGCGAGAGACGAAACGAAAGCCAAATGGAAGCAAGAGATTCCCACTGCATCGTGGGATATTATGTACTCATGGCTAAACCAAGACTTAGATCAAGATATATCCATGCTTCACGGATCGGATATTTCACCCGAAGAGTTACAGCATGAATCTCTTTCGGTATCCATGTAACTATGCGGAATGCGAAGAACTCCGCCGAAAAATGGCGCTGCAGCATGAACTTAGCCACGAGGGTCAATAGGATGACCAGCATACTACAAGAATTAGAAGCTGTTAAGATAAAAAGAAGCCTTCTACAAGGGCTTTGAGATTAGATGTTATGATAATCGAAAATCGGACCGATCATAGAATACAGCGAAATGTGGATCGGCCACTTACAAGAAGCCGCGGAATTCTCACTCTCGTCGATTCATGACGACAAGAGAGCTAGATACTATTGGAATCGGCTCGCATGATATCCACAAGAATAATACTCTCACTCAAGCTGTAGATAACCATGTGGCTGCAATCATGTGACTCGCAGGGCATTCTTTCAGAGTTGATGGAAGAAGCTTTGTAGCAAAACATATGGTTGAAATAGAACGGAAGGTGGGTGTCACTTCGCCACAGGTGTTTCAGTTCGGCATTGCAGGGTATAAAGATCCGAGAGGAAAGGATTGCATATATATTTGGATCAATACCGCTACCGTATAAGCGTCAATATCTCCGGCCACTGGAGTTAAAAGGGACTACAGTTTGAGATTTCTCTAATAATTTGGAACAACTTATTGTCTCATTTCAAATTCTGTAACTAGCCACTGATTCGTTATTCTCTTTTGCAGGTGCTCTTACACTCATTCCACTCTCTCTTGCATTCCCAACACCACTCAAACAAACACTTGCAAGTCATGTGCAGACAGCCCTCATTCTTCTCGATAACAAAATTGCACCGAGGACAGTTCCTCCATCCCTCTTTCTCAGCCAGTGCCTGCACTGCTTGCCCCTCCTTATCCTCTTTACAGACTCCGGAGTGTTCTCCGTTGCCACAAGGTGCACATGTACGATGATTGCATGCTTGGCAAATTGCGATAGTTCCATGTATGTGGGCTGGTGGAATGAACTTTGAGCATTCATTGTTGGAGCAGTAGCGAGGATTCTTGGTAGCTTGTTCGAGTATCAACAACTTGTATGAGGCAATGAAAGTTGCATCGAGCCAACGAGAGGCAAGGCTGACCGGAACATTCAACTTGCAGCATTTGAATCACACTTTGGATGAAAGAGCGGTTCGGAAGGCGCCTGTTAGAGTTAGTATCGCAATGCAAGAAAGATTTGAGATTGATCACTCACCCTCGATACATGCTCCGCAATACGCATGTTTACAGGACAGTACACACATCTTGTCTTTCTCTCCCGCCTCCATACATGATACACAATCGGCTTGCCTTGCCTTCTTCTCCTTCTCTGCCAGCTCGCGTGCCTTCTTTGCGTCCGCGACTCGCTGCTTTTCTTTGTCGGCCAGTTCGCGTGCCTTCTTTGCATCCGCGACTCGCTGTTTTTCTTTGTCGGCCAGTTCGCGTGCCTTCTTTGCATCTGCAACACGGATCTTTTCTTTTTTAAGAGATTCTAGTTGAATTTTTTTGACAGTTTCCTCGTTCAATTTTTGTTCTCGGTCCGTATTGGCCTTTTTCTCATCCTGTTGTCGTAGTACTTGTTCCGTTTCAAGCCTGACTTTCTTTTCAGCATCCTTACGAGCTGCCCTCTCTTTTTCCAATTTGGCCTTCCGCTCTATAGCAGCGACTTCAGAAGCAGCTCTTTTCCTCCTTGCCTCCCTCTCTCTCCTTTCTTCGTCTTCGGTCGCTCTTTTCGTTTGTTCCTCCTGTTCTAGGGCCTCTTGTTCCCATTGGGCTTGAGCGGCTTGCGCTGCAACTAAGTCCCTTTCAAGCAAAACAGCCCTTTCTTCGTCCCTCTGCAGCAATATCCTCGCAAATTCTTCTTGCTCACCAAGCCTCCTATCTTGCTCTTCCCATTCTCGCTGTAGAGAAGCAGCACGATTGTCCTCATTTTCCCATTCAGCAGCAAGTCTTATGGCCTCTTCAGTTTCCCTCTCAAGAAGGGCTGCACGTCTTGCGTCCGTCGTAGCTTGCTCTTCCTCAATTTGAGCCTGTAGCCTTTGAGCCTCAAGTCGATCGAGCTCAAACTGAGATGGAGAGGGACTGCGGCTCTCCAGGTTACGTGCAAATCGTAGCTGGGATTGAAGAAGATCATGCTCGCGATCCCATTCAGCTTGCAGTCTCTGGGCGGTCAGTTCATCAGATGACATTAATGAGCTGGAGCTGGAGGAGCTAGAAGTAGCCTTTGACCGTGAAGCCCGAGGGCGAGATGAAGGTAACTTGCCTTTTTGGCTTGAAGGTTGAGATTCGATTCGCGATTTCGGCTTGGATTTGACTTCAGGGCTCTTTTCAGATGAAGCCTGAGGCTGAGGGCGGGACTGGGACCGAGATCTGTGTTTGGATCCCGATCCAGCCGAGGACACCGGAGGCATGAGATGCTTCAAGTAGCTCTTCATATCCTGAAAAATTTGGTGGAGCTTGGGGGTGCAACTGTCGAATTCTATCAAATTTTCGATGTCTTCGAGTACCTGTGGGAACACGTCGTTGAACTTTTCCGGTTCTGTTTTGGGTATGTGAAGGTCTCCAAATCCATCAGAAACAAGGAATGAACAATCGTAGGAGGGTATCGCTATGTCAGGATATATCCATTTTCGGAAAGAATATCGAAGTGTGGCTGTTCGTATTTGATCTCGCGCTGCAGTACCAGTATCTCTTCACCAACCGAATCCTAACGCATCCGGCTGCAGATCCACGTTTTCCGAACAGGTCCTGTCCAGCAGTTCCTGAATTTCTTTCTTCGCCTCGACTCACAACAAGCGTTGCTATTCTCTTCTTCCAGCCCACAGAATCTCTATTATTGTTGTCCTCTCTTCCTCTGATCTTCTTCTTTTGCAGCCTCCAACTCTTCAATACCTCTGCTTTGACGAGGAAATCCAGCCTCGTGTACAGTAATGGTTATTCTTTGCGAAAGATTGTGAGATAGGGAGTGAATGCGGAGTGAAGTACGACTGTTAGATGTGGAGTTGAGAAATTGATCTATGGAGAAAGCATATTTTCACAACTTCGATCGAAATTAGAAAACCAGTGCGATAAGGTGGAGAAGCTATCTCGTGGTGCAAGGTACTGTAAGTGTGGAATTTGTTGTACATAATTTAGAGGAGACAGCAATGCAATACCTGCTTGGTATGATTGGCTGAGCGACAAGTAATAACAGGGAACGACATGTGATCTCCACATCGGGCTAGCCCTGATGACAACGAATCATTTTATGGGGCTTTAAGTGGGGTGACCAAGAGGACTAGAAGCCTCCAAAATGGTGGCGTTTGATAGAAAACCGATGAATTGATTCGTCATTCGACAAAGTAAGATGAATAGCGCAACTGAGTCATGATTTCGTATGCTTAGGTTGCAAGAGATATGATTGTTGGAAAATTGTGAAGAGTTTCGGGCCGCCAATCCAGGGGTTCGCTTCTAGGATTAGCGCAGCGACCACGCTTAACCTTGCAGCAGTTACAATCACATGATTTATGCTTCTAGAGGGTGCGCTATGTATTGGGTATCTATTATTAAACTGATCTCTAAAGATCTATCGAAGGTAATTTGATTGCATGCAGAGTCACAATGAATCAAGCTCTGTATCGCCTTACAATCCCACCATCTTCGATTCCAAAAGACGACCCCGCATCTATCGTGTTATTTTTGTCCGATCGCTTGTTGGCAATAGTGATATATATCCAAGCAAATGCCATCAGAGCAAGAGCCACTAGTGTCATGATAAGGGAGTCTGTCATTCCCTCTCTATAATGTGGAGCCTGGCTCGTTCTGAAAAGCCATGCAGAGACAAACCCACCGATATTTCCAATACCGATCACGAATCCGGCTCCGATGGCTCTTTGGAAGGGAGTAGCCGAGTTGATCATCGGTAAGCTGTAGAGAAGAGGTAATGATACAAAGGTACCGATGCTGACAAAGTAGAGCCCGAGCATAGAGATATGTGGCTGAAGGAGCTTTGGTTGTCGGAGAATGATGAATCCAATAGCGGTAATTATGTATCCGGTGATGGCGAAACCAGCGCGATGATTGATTCGATCGGCTGCCCATGCAGCCAACAGACAGGCAAGACCGGACACGATGAAGATAGGCACGACTTGGCCTTGGACTTGTGGTGTAGTGTAGTGGGGATGGAAAGCTTGAACAAAAGACGGGGAGAAGATTGCCACGGAGTAAGTTGTGGAGCAGGTGAGAACGTAACATGCGGCCCAGATGTAGTTGAGACCGTTGCTCAAGAAAATCTTCCATTCGGCAAAAATTCCTATGGTTGTTGTGCGGGCTTCGACTTCGGTGGCAATGATTTCCTTCTGCTCCTGACTGAGGAACGATGCTGATTCGGGGCGGCTGATGTTGCTAAAGAAGCATGCAAGACTAATGGCCATGGTAAGACATCCTTCGACGATGAAAATCCTAGGACAACAGTTAGCCTTCTATTCTTTCACCTTTTGTACAACGCACAGACGGAAAAATCTTGTAACTTACCATCGCCACCCGTGGTACCCATTTGAACTTTTAATATGAGCAATAGCGAAGGCGAGAATATTTCCCACAACGTTTGAACCGATATTCGCCACCATGAGCATGCTTACTCTCCATTGTAAATGTACTGATGGGTAGTACAAAGCACAAACGAAGATGCATCCAGGAATGAGTCCAGCGTCAAATATGCCAACCAAAAATCTAGTTGCTAAGAGTGCCGAGTAGCTTTTGTCAAAACCTTGGCCTAGAGTGACCAGACCTATCACTACTGGTTAGATATTGGTGCTTCATGGCGTGAAGACTAGAGGGGATCCATACCCAGAAGAGCAGTCATGATAGACAAATATCTCATGTATGAGAAGTTATATTTTCTTTCCAAGAAACGCATGAGGAGATTGCTAGGAACCTCGAATAATATCAGCGGTACCAAGGGAATGGTAACTGCAAGGAAAACTTTCATGGCGTCCATCTTCAATTCTTTTGGTAGGCCTTGTACCATGGCAGCACCGATGTTCGTTCGACCCATGAGAGAAAGGAAGTTCAAGAAGAGCATAGGGGTGAGAAGGTGAAGATCAAGTCTCAGAGCGAGCTTTTGGTCGAATCGGGACGGGCCAGAAAGCTCTAAATCATGACTGCTCTCTGTGATAGAGTATTTCTCGTCCATTTGAGACACGTCGGCGGCTGGTGGTTCTTGGGCCATTGTTCCTTAAGCAGTGGCACTTCGAAAGATCAATGATTAAGCTCCTGTACAGTACAAACAAAATAATCGAGGGATATGAAAGCTTAAAGTACAAATACAATAGGAATAATCTCGGTGGGATGCCGGTATACCGATTGGGGGTGTAGTCTTAATCCCAGGAATTGCTCAGCAAGTCAAGACGCAACAACCGCCCTTCACCAAAATTATATAGTGATATTTGTGGAGCTTCCGATGCATAAGACGTCCAGAACCACCAGCAACAAAATTTGGGAGCAAGCATAATTTGAAAATCTGTTTCAACATAAGCTTTTGGTAGGAGATCGAACGAACCATGAAGATAAAGTATCTCGGTGACATGGGCAGAAACCAAATCGATTACGGGTTAGCTTCCTGATTCAGACATACATACGCAGGATGCATTACGTCCGGACCAACATTTTATATTCCCTGTTACTCGCTTACATCTGCAGCGATCCCCGTTCTCGACTGGGGTGAACAGCATGGGGTACTGTAAAGTTGAGCTGCCATTCCGCTGCTGTCCTACAGCTCCCTGAGTTCGTTACTCGTACGACCTTGGCATTTCTCTATACCATCCTACTTCTCATACAAGGCGGTGGGGCTTTTACATGAAAAAATAATTACAGTAATGTTACAGCCTAGCCCATCATTAAATTTGACACGCCGTCCACACAGATCTTGACTCTACTGGAAGCTCGGTGGATGGTAGATTGAGATCGTTCTTTCCCATCAGCTCTCTATACACTTTCGGATTTTTTATTACATTCCTGTTCCACAGTATAAGATCTTTCAACCTTGATGTTTTTGTCCAGAACTCTGTCATTGGGGATGATTTTCTCCCGGCTATTTCCCGAATGTATCGAATCCAACTCCAGATCATCATCACCAAACCGTTCGTACTGCGAACGAGGCTTCGATTTGTCTATGGTCGGTAGGTTGCTACCCATCGTTCCTAGATTCCGGGATCGAGATTGGGAGAACACCTCTGTTTCAATGGTTGTGTCTCCGATGCTAAATCCAAAGATGCGCTTTATGCTGTCTTCCATGATCTTTAAGACAGTGGGAATGCAGGCTGAGATTATGCCGAAATTGACTTCCAACTGAGAGACCAATATTCCGGTAGTAACGCCATCTTTATAAGAGCTAGAATAAGCACCATTCTTTGTACGTTCATCACAGCACTAAGAAACACTTACAAGATGCATCATTAAGAGACTGAGAAGAAGTGTAGAGGCCTTTCAAACGCACGCACCCGAGAATAAGCTCACTATTCAAAAGTTAGGCATTTACCATTTCCCGAAGTAATCAACTTACGAAACAGACAAAACAGACATAATCATTGCTATGATATATTTCCGTTTATAGGTAACGAAAGAAAACAGCCACCAGGGCAAAGCGACGACCACCACACTTGCGAAAATATTTAAGCCGGCATGAGCGAACCAGAAAGGGGGTTTGTAGAAGCATTGGCTCTGATCGTTTCCGTGGATCCAGTTGCTTTTAAAATTGATTCCGCATTGAAAAGCCGTAGCAATGGAGCAGCCAAGGGAGTATGCCGCAATATATACAATTAGCATTTTGCAGCACCTGTTGAAGTTCTTCATGTTTGGAGTCGAAATGGCCAATAGGAGTAGACAAGTTGCAACTTTCGAGAGGCCAACTCCAAATTTGTAAAATATTTGGTAGAGGTAGAACATCTATACAATGATTAGAAACTTCAACATAACTATGTATGTACGAATAGAGGCAAACCTCGAGCGTCATCTCCATTTGAGCCTTGCTTAGTATTTTTGCATGAAGACCGAGTCCCCATTCTGCCCCTGAGAGATATCAGCATCTTCTCACAAGGAAAAAACTGCAAAAATACTTACCAACGCAGGCCATGATGGTCAAGACAATGGCAACCAACTTTTAAAAGTGTTAGAAATTACATGAATGTCGTCGGCAGAGAACTTACAGATGAAGTGATGATTGTCAAGTCGGAAACCATCATCCAGAACCGTGGCTCGCCGAATGATGGTGCAGATGCCCTGGGAGAACTGCTATAACGATATCGCCCCCATATCCGCAGAGAAACAAAAACCACGACAAATGCCAGTGACAGAGTAGCGCCCTCAATAACAACCGCTCCACGAGGGTTGCTCACAACTGGAGGATTGACGGATGTGTTGATGTTGTTCATGGTGAAGACTCAAGAGCTTGCACAAGAGAGTAAACAATCGACAACAGGATGATCCGCATCGATTATTGACTCCAGTGGGTACTGTGGCACTGCGTGGATGCAATTGAATGTTATACCAGATCTCTGGATTCACATGTTTGTGCTGAATAATGGAAGGTATTACTCTAATAACATGCAAAATCGAGATGAGCTCGCTGCAGGACTCGAAGATTATCAGTGACAAGGTTCGCCCGCCAGATTAGAAAGATCTTCGAGTGCGCGAGATACCCATGGAACTCAATCCCACGGCCCACATAAAGCTAAACGTCAACCGGTTGTGTCCCTACTATTCCCTTGTCACCACAAAGACGGATGAAATAGAAGTTGACCTTTCAAGCCGGTAAACGCTACTCGCTTGTTTGGATGCATGTTCCACGGCAGAATCGTAACTGACTTGGATCCCGGTGCAGAATTGAACGGCCTGCATTCACAGGGGTAATTATCAACTCTACATCCATTATTGCTCCTGTAGCATAACAGTATGAATCTGTTTGTGCCTAAGGGGCAAATTCCGAGGTAAAATGCCTCTGAACGCCTTTAGAGTTTCATTACGCCGAATTAGGACTTACGCAAGTAAAGTGTAAAAAATGGTACTGCCAAGACGAAGTTAGAGAAATTCGATTCGCCTGAGAGTCTGAGACATGCCTTTAGAACCCCTTTGGACATACCATGATGTTTAGAATGTAAAGGGTTATCTCCTGCTTTAGTAATTGGAGTTGGTTGGAGTTGCAAATGGAGTTCACAACCGGTCAAAGAACAAAGTTCAGTTGCGGGGCAACATCACATGTTATGCAGTCAGCCGAATTGGTGCTAGACGATAAGATTCTCCAGGACAAGCTTATAACCCTATCCCTGTAGCGAAGAAAGCTTGTAGGATAATGAATCTCCCGTCTAATTATAATATGTTTAGACATAGAAGAAAGCCTCGAAATAGAGCTTGTTTGCAATCAATCTTCGAATATGGAAAGAGAATCAGGTGCCTTTGCAGCATGGCAAAATCCCCTAATGACTGGGGCTATCGTGCTTACTCCTGTATACAACACACCTGTTTGATAAATTACCAAAAATTGTGTCTTGTAGCGAGAACAATACTGTAGCACTCACTACTCCTGGTCAATATCAGATAAACGGGAATTGGAAAACCTCCTGCTTGGATGGTTCTTTCTTTCGGCCAACAGCAGCACTATAGGTTAGAGTCGGGATTTCAACATTTAAAACTATTTATCTTTTTGTTCTAAAAACACTTTATTATAGTTATCAAACATTTGCTTTATATAAAGCGCTTGTTTAGTCCTATTGTAGATTGATAGAGTACGGATCCCTCATACAAGATAGGAAGTTGCCGGATAAACTACTCAATGCTTGTACTAGGAGGAGACGGAGAATATGCAATGGAACTCTTACAGTATTGTTTTCAGAATGCCCCTCCTTACAAGCGAAATTATTAAGGCTCAGCCCGTATTTTAATATAGAGGTTACTATCCCCTCCCTTTTAGAAACGCTAAAATCTGGATCGGCTCACATAAATCTGATAGGTACAATCTATCATTGCATGTACATGTTGCGATAAATTAAAAGGTAGAGTTTTCAATATATAGCATATTACTCTTAACTTATCAGAAGATCCAAATCTAACTCATGCAGAGGAATTCAACCATTTAGCCAAAGCTTACTAGAGGGCATTTATCATTTAACGTTTATCTAGGGAAAGGACAGCACATTTCACCGAGATACAGTATTTCTCTTGCTCGGAAGTTCCCCGGTTATTAAGCAAGGATGAATAGAACGGGTGACGGGGGCAACCGTTGAGTCGTTGACAGTACTGTACAGTATTGGTGGATCTACTCCGTCTCGAATGGCTGTCAACCAGGGGTTGCACGGGTTGGTGTGACCACCAGTGACTGTTACTCAAACATCAACGACTACAAAAGATTCGTTGCATTTCAAATCTCACTCATTCTGAGTCGAGAAAGCTTGGCGTAGTAAAACATCATTGAAAACTAATAGAACTCTCATATGTTTTGAGCTTGATTTGTTACAGTTGAAGTTGAACATGAAATGTCCAATTGTACTGTAACTCTAGTAGAGATTCTATACTGAGATGGCTTACGAGTTCGTGTACCCACAGGTCCACTGTGTCGGTAGCAAATCATCATTCGACAGTGGCTTCCAGATCGCACAATGCAATTGTGATTCCATACAGAACAGAATTTACTGTGAACATAACATCATAAATCGGTGACGATGAAAAAAGACTTGGAGGAACCAACCATTTTGCAGTCTTGACTGTGTTACCGTATCATTCGACATTCAATCTCCGTGCTTTGCAAGGTCTTATAAACCTTACTTGGCTAGGTTCTAGTTTATTCTAGCAAGGGGCACCTCCCGTTGCAGTGCTGATGGGCCCGTAGTACACTATACAGTAGTTGCCATATTCGGCTTCTCCCCGGCAAGGAGCATTTAGTTTTAAATGGGGTGATATAATAAAACAAGGGTGCTACTGCCCAAAGCAATTAGCAAGATCTGGTTCTGATATGTGCTAAACAAGATATTCAAAGTCGAAATTCATCGGAAGTATCTTCTGATTAAATCTTGAAGAACGGAATTGGCATTACCTGCGATCATTGTTAAGAAGTTTCGTCATAAATAGTAGAATTGTGTGAATCAGCTTTCCACAAAAATCTTGCTCTTCGGACTAGTTCTTCCGCGTCTACCACACCACCACTAAAAAACAAACCCCTGCTCTCTTGAATAGTCCACAAGCTTTTGCGCCAAAGGCTTATGTTTACGTTCATATGCAATAGAAGCCTCCTTGAGCACTTCAGCAATCCTGGCATTGCTCGCATCTGGGTCGAGAGCACGAATCCGAGGATTCAATTCCTCATGTAGGAAGGTAGTAACCCCTATAAACCCCGTTGCCATTGAGCCTCCGATATGAGGCAGCATTCCATTAGCGGCATCCCCGAAACTTGTCATGCAGAGGTCTTGGTTGAAAAAGTTCCCAGAGTACGCATATAGGTCAGTTCAAGACATATGCAACCGCCGGGTTGCTCATTTACCAGCTGTTAAACCATCAGCATCCTGAGTAAGAAACCATGACAATATCATCGCCGCTTACCGTTAAAAATTTCTGAACTTTAGAATTTGCCCCAGGGAAATAAGTAAGTAACTCCTCTGTAGTCGTTACGTAGTCTCTTCCACGTCTCTTTTGTACTTCTTCCATTGAGAACGGCCGCAACGTTAACGTACTTGCCACCATCAATTGGGAAGGTCAACACGTGCCAGCCCTTAACTCCAAGGAACATAGATGTCTCGGTTGTAAATCGTTTTCCAATCGCCAACTCAATCTTACTACTTTCAACTTTTCCTCTGAATGTCACATGGCCCGAGTACTCTGCTGGTATGTAATCCTTGCCCTGAACAAACTTCCTGCACAAAGAATTCATGCCATCACACGCCCACAAAGCATTTGCGTGATCTTCACCACCATCATCAAATATCAATTTTAATTCACCATTGTTTTTTTCCGCCGATTTCAGTTTTCTTCCATACTGAATTGGCACATCTCTTGGACCATGGGCGTCAAGCAACACCATTAACTCATCCCGCCCAATCCTCCCAAACACCTTTCCAGATGGAACTTCAATGGTGTGCAGATGATTGTCTTCCTCCCCTCCATGGTAAAATTCCATCCACACAGGATCGGGCAAACATTGATCATGCAACTCCTTGCCAATTGCTGGGTTGAGTCGCTTTGTTGTTGCAAGTGTTTGGGGGCCAATACCATAGCCATAGGCAGGGCGAAGGGGTAGTGTTTCGGCTTCGAATTGTGTATACTCAATCCTTGGATGAGCAGCTACGGAACTCAACATGAGTTTTCCAATAGGCCCAGATCCTATGACAGCGATGCGAAATTTGGACACCTCCGACATTTTGAAGACAGGAAGGTGATTGATTAGTTCGTAGATTGAGAATCTTCAAGAATAATTGGGATGAAATACGATATTAGAGAGTAAGAACAGGATACAAATTAGACGCCCCAATTGAATGACAAAACGTACGTTATCACGACACAGGGTATTCAAATTCTTACACGCTATTATCGTCTTGAAAAGACTGTTCGTGTTGACCAATTCGCTTTAAGAATTATGCTTGTAGGGCTAATAAAGTTGATGTCCCCTCCCCATTTACTCTTGCATATTGAGGCCCACAGATAACACTGGTTCGACGCAACAAGCTAATTTCGCTTGGGCATCACAGCAGATAAAGTACGGGGTGCGCATCGTGCGATACTATCACCGATACAGTATTTTGAAAGTTCCCGCTATTTTGGCACAACTGATCCGATGCTACCCATAATAATTATTCTCCACTACTGAAGAGAGGAGTTCGAGATCTTCTTCCTATGCCATAGACTTCACGACTCAGTCTGTAAAAACGCATTGCGATAGATGACATTCGGACAACGGGGGCGTGTCCTGCAAAGTGAAAAACAATATTGAGCTACAATATCTTTTAGCTGCCTCCAAACATCGAAATATGTAAAATGAGATTGCAGATGCATGGTTGGCAAACAGAGAATGCAAATCCGGCAGACTTTGCCGTAAGGTGGTCCGATTGCATATAGATTGCCTGGGCTCCCAGTATAGGTACCCAGTATATACGTGATAGTACTCACTATAGATATCTCTCCTATCACATTTATTGTCTTCCCCAGCCACCATCCGGTGAATTCTCAAATATATTGTCAGACTACCATTGACATCATCAAATTCATCCAGCAGATTGCGATATTGTATAGACCTGTAGACTCAGTGTAGAGTAGTCCCAATATCACTCTTACGGGAAAGTGGTTGAATCACTTGCGAGAGAATATTCGTATTCCCCCATGGCTTCAAGAGTAGCTCCTTTGTTGATTTGAAGGGTCGGATCGGCAGTTACATGTTATTTATAAAAATGAAATTCTACACAGTACGCGTATTAGGGTTAATAATAATTTATGCGTCCTAAGAGCGTCGCGGCCGCCGTATTGGTCAATTTTGTTCTACTCTGTACGGAGGTTGTTGGGGTAAGTATTTGTAAAACATTTTTTTGATCCACATCGCTGTTTTTAACGAATTTTGCTGCTGCTTTAAGGATTTTGAATACATATTCAGCTTTCCCCCTTCAAATTTTGAGATTATAACTATTTTCAACTAATTTTCGATATTTTCGAAATTCTATAGATTTAGATATATAATAAAAGTTTAAATTAGCTTAGATTCATTATATATAGAATTTCTAATAAAAATAATAATAATTCGAATTATATTCGAATATAATTCGAATAGATTTCAAGTAAAATAAAAATTTACAATACTTTCACGCATTTTGTTCTTCCATACAAATTTTCAACCAGCGTGATGTTGTGATTGGTTAATACCCCTGTATGTGGATCAAAGACTCAGTCATTTTTGGTGTGTTTTACAATACTTACCCCAAGCACCTCTGTACAAACACCAGCTGGACATCACAGTTTAACTACAAACACAGCAAACACGGCTTGCATGATATACACAGCAAACACGGCGTTTATATCACTGCTTGATATATAATCACCAAGTCAACAGCCATGGGCCAACAAGCTTTACATAGAAATCTCTCTTTCCTGTCCCTCCGCCTCTGTACATCAATTTTAATTGGCCATCATCAACCAGGATCACACTCTACCAATTCAAATAAGACTGAGTTCGTGTCTAACAGTGTTTCTTCCAGCCTGTTAAAAAATAACCTCCCCACAGCAGGTGGAAGGGGGAAAGGAAAAATCATTATTCTTCCTTGAAACTTCCTTGAACTCCTTCATCGTTTGGTGGTGACTAAAGTCCTTGAGATCGCGGAGGCGCCTGAAGTCTTTCGCGTTACTGATGTGATCAGAACACTCAATAATGCATCGAAATAATCATTATCGGACGAACAAGCCGTTCCTGAGCATGAATGTGCATACAAATGTACCTGTGATCAAGGGAAAAAGATCTATTGATCGTCCTGGAACGTTTGAAACCTATAGCGCTTTAAGAAATGATATTGTTCGATCAATCGTATCAAAATTCCATCAAGGAATAGAAGACTACAGTACGGATTCCTGAGGGTCGCGGAAAGCTCTCTCAAGTAGATGTGGGATGAAATGATATGTTCATACTGCAAGGCTTTTTAGCAAGAAGTTTTGCAATAATCTGGTTTTGTGGTTCCTTCGTCATGTTTATCCATTGAGGCGCGTCCTGTACAATTCGTGAAGGCTTTGAACACCCTTGTGAAGATCATGGTCTATTGTAAAGTGTTAGGGTTGAACATAAACCAGCAACACTGCAATAATATTCTGTGGATAAAAGGTCTGGTGGAGATGGTTCAAGGGAGATCCGAAGTTTTCTTATGGAATTATGGATTATCAAAATAATTGAACCACTCAGGTGAATTTAGTTCATTTAAATCTCTCAAACAACTTGAACCTCTCAAATCTAATTTCCCAAAAAAGATTTATCCAAAAGACTCCGAACGGAAAGTCATCAAGAGTCAGGGCAGAAAGCAAAAATAGAATTGTGTGGTTTAAAATAGCAGTTTTGACTCTCATACCATGTGCCGCTTTCTCCAAGCTTCGGGACATCGCCGAGGCCATGAATAGTAAGCAACAGATTTGCCCCCACTGCCGACATACTATATTATTCTCGGGTCTCAAATTAGGATACCCAAAGTTGCGTTTTGGGGGGCATGAGTCTAGTATCTCCAAATCATACAGATATAGGCACTGCTTTTAGTATGGCATGCTGCGCGGCTACCAGGCAGTCAGTTCGGCGGGGTAACTGGAGTAAAAAAACATTGATCCTCCTCTTCAGCTCATGGTATCCTCATGATAAAACCCTCAGGTAGAATTCAACCAAGGTTTTCCCGGGTCAATAGGGACTGACTCTTCATGGTCGGGAATTGTACACTCCAACTAAAAGCTGCACATCCCTACATTCTATTCGCTCAAGACCAAGGCTACGGGAAATTGAAGAACATTCAGAATTCAGCAGTTCAGTGCCTTGATATGGTCATTTTACTAAAAAATATGTTTTTATATAATGCCGCCTAAAAGGGCTATTCGGTTCTATCATTGCCTCCTTTAATTTGAGATTGCCTAAAGCGGTTTTCCGATATCTACACCACGTTCATTCCGAACACCCCATTGGATTGCGCAACCAACACAACTGCATCTGGATTGCCCCTTAGCGGCTTTTTTACTTCCTTATCCATCAGAGCTCATTATGTTTTCACCACTCTATATATCAACAAGCAGCCGGTGAACCTTAATACCGAACCATCTATTTTACTCGACTTATCATTTCCCACCCCCTCAAAATTTCCGAGAGCTATACCCGACCATAGTACCGATATTATTGGTTCTTCATTTACCATATATGGTATCACTGCCACGTGATATTCTACTCAACAGCCCAGTATCCAGTTTATCTACTCACGAAAACAATACCCTCTTCACATTCATTCCTTCCATTCATCCTCGGCACCCACACAGAAGCCCTCGAACATGGCTCCCGAAATGCGACAGCTTATCACTTTTCTACCAATGACTTTGCTTGCTACCGGAGGCTTTGACATACTTCTCGAAAGATCAGATTTCCTCGTTCTCGATCCCAAGGAAGATTGATCTCAGATAAATCATGAGGTACATTGTCTTCTGATGGATGTACTGGTCTCCCCGAACTATTCTGCGATATCAGAAATCATGGCCCGAAGTGAAAGGTATTCGAGGAGCAATGAGTCCATGGACCCGAGGCGAAAGTGGCGAGTTCGATCGAATGAAGACGTTTATCGTACCCGAACAAAACATGATCATTTGTGATACCGCTACTGAGATGAGGCATTCAAGAGCGCAATCATGGCTTGTTTCCGGCTCTTCACCCAGTCTGATTGCTTCGGAGTATCGGTGATTAAGGTGGAGGTCTGATGTTGAAGTCAAGAGTTGAAGGGGGACAGTGGGTGAATGTGGATGGCGAATGGAAAAAAGTGAATTGGAATAGGAAATAAGTCTGGCAGATCTCAATGGAGATGGTGAATATTCGAGTTTGAACAGACTACCGAATACACAAAGCGTAAAGAAAGGTGGCAAAGAAGAAGACTTAAAACCTAGTGAAAGGGACTAAAGACATTTGAAATCTGATATCATTTGATCTAGTAAGTATAAAGTCGATAGACCACTTCAAGTTTGTCTAATTATATTTGTAGTCCAACCAATGTAAGTGAATTCTCAACTCCATCGCTCACTCCTCGATTCGCCATTCCTATCAGTGTGTTTGATTCCATCCACCCAATCCTTAAATCCAAAGGCAGACCAACTACCGAATACAAAAAAAGATATACCGGACCTTGCGAATACGCTGGTTATGACAAAAATATACTTACTCGTGTACTTGCGGGTCATTTCCCTCTCAAAAGTGTAGCTCTCAGTGAGACCCGTTTACTTTTCCGCCAGTACCACTCGCTCTCTTCGGGTTTCTTCCATTGGTCAACTCACTCAGAGCACCATCATTTCCATCCTCTTCATTGCCTCCTAATAATTTATCCATAAAACTGATGTAATCATATTGCGGCATACCTCTATCTTCCTGTAGATCAGGTCCTTTATGTAATGGTATAAATTGAGTCAATTTCTCGATGACCTCATCCGGTACCAAACTATGTCTCAAATCCATTTCTGTAACATATGGTTTGCCGTCCGCAACTTCACGGAATGACTGGAAAACTTGTTCTGCTGTATTTTGATCTTCTGTGACATCCACCATAAAACGGATGAACTCTTCAAACGTTACGTAGTCTTTCCCTTTTGATGTATCGAGGAAGTAATCGTGCATCTCATCTTCGGAGAAAACGAGACCAAGGGACGCCAAGGCTGCACTGAATTCCAGTTCTTGCAAACTATTGGTAGCATCCCGATCAAAATGACGGAAGACACTTTCGAATTCTTCAAGTTGTATTGGCGTCAGATTCGTCATGTTTCGAGCTACTACTTGGTTGTCCAAAAATGCCAATTTCTTCGCGACAGAACTTTTGACGAGACTCATTTCATAACAGAGCTCATCGTACGTATAAGTGGTAAAGTCATTCTCCTCGATGTTTGCTTCCTCACACTTTTTGTCTATAGCCTCGATTTGATCCAAAAACTGGTTGAGAGGCGGAAGGTTATCGTGCAGTCGACGAACATGAACCAATTGATCCTCCACATCACCCTCCAATCCTGATATTGCCAACTGCATTGTATTCAAAGTAGTTGCGAAGTCGTTGGCTTTGTCGGCAAAGGATCTTCGTAAAGCATTTTTGATACTAAGAACCATTAGCATAGATCAATCTGCCACACAAGTAAGACTTACTCCCTGATTGTCTCGTTTATCAATTGACCCCTTGCCATTTCACCCTTCATCAATGTCGCCCATTCTTCATCGAGAACACTCAGTCTTAACTCCGGTGGAGGGTCGTAAGCTCGAAGTCTGTATGTGCTGAGCTTCGTCTTTATATTCCCCAATAGCGCGGCAAGGTCACTTTTCTCCGCAACCCATTCTCTTTTCTGACCTCTTTTGTACGAACTAAAGTTTGTTGCTTGCCTCTTTGCATCCACATACGTGCCTTCAAAGGTCGCATCCTGCCAGGTGACAACTTGCTCCTTGATACTCTTCAGTAACGCTCTCATCCTCTTCTCGTAGGCACTCTGCATTTCCCAGGCTCCTTGCATGTTGTTAACAAACTTCTCCACTCTTCGGCCAGCATTTTCAACCTTCTCCATCTGCGAAAATGCATGAAACCAGTAAGCTATGTAGGTCATCAAACTCCTCTCATCCGGCTTAGCCACGTCGCAAACATCCTCAACATCCAAAAGAGCTGGGATACCAATTTCCTTCGTTGCAATATCAAAGGCCAATTGCATATTGCCCCTATGATCATCCTTGTCCAAAGTGTCATAATCGATTAGATCTGGTCGGTGAATATCGAGCAGTGCGCAGAATGCCAAACCGTCATTCCAGCTATCTGTGAAGTTTCGAACATCTACCTCTTCGTAGCAAGCAGTCTTTCTTTGACACCATAGCAAAAGACCCTCCTTGGCGGTCATACCCTCCAAGTTGATGTCGGAAATAGTAAATCGAAGAATCAGAGTCCAGATCAAACCAAGGATGATTTTGCGGTTTCCGTCTACAACATCTTCAGCTCCGATATTCGTCATTTGAATACCTCTGGACTTGATAAAGTCCAGCGACAAATTTGCATTTTCGAATCGCTGTACTCGCAGTTTAGGCTTCGCTGCATATCGTCCGAGTGATTCGTTCGAAAGGCATTCGAGAAGATGAATGAGAATGACCTATTATCTTAGCATTCAATGGGAGAAGAATATGACAGGAACCTTACTCCATCGCTCAAATCTTTGACCAAGTCCACCACCTCCAGTTTCCTGTGTGCTATCTTCGTGTTCAACCTAATTTCCAGTAAGTACTCGTTCATGTCTCATCAAATCGATAGACCCAACTTACCATTTTGTGAACGTTTTCTGTTGCACCGTAATCCACTGTTGCTGTTCAGCAAAAGCCATTTTTCCAAGCTGATGCTCATGCAGCGGTTCCACTGCTTTCAACGCTTCCCCTGAGCCAGAAATTGACCCCTTTGATTTATGCCTATGTTGATATCTCTTTCTCCTTCTTCCCAACCCAAGGTCCGCTTCGCTCTTCTCAGGCTTCTCCGCAGATCTCTGTAATCGCGCTGTCTCGGAGAATTGCCTCGACCGTAGTATCTCACGTTCTCTTTGGCTTGCAGATCTTTCGCGCCTTACGACCCTTGGTGGTGTTGCGGGTGGGGTATTCGGAGCGTTTATCTCAAAATCTGTTGTGGAAGAAGAAAATCTTTTCTCTTGATTCCTTTTTGTGTTACTGTGATTCTCAATTGGACTTGGGGAAATTGCACCGGAGTGACGTGGTGATGTGGATGTGCTGGTCTCCTCATTTTTGTTTACTTCTGAAATAGGATTGGCGGCAGTTGCCGGCGGTGACCCCACTAAGCAACGATCGTTGCCAGGGGTAAGAATATTTGCCGAGGTGAGAAGCGTTTGTTTACCATCTCTTTCTTCAACAACATCATCATCACCGATTTCTGATATTGGTGGTGACGGAATTTCAATCTCTTCAGGTGATCTTGAGTTAAATGTTGTTGTTGTTGGTGGTGGTGTTGTTGGTGGTGGTGGTGGTGGTGGTGTTGTCGGTGTTGTCGGTGTTGTCGGTGTCGAAGCCGACGCTGAGGACGATGCTTCTTCAACTTGCTCCTGGATATCTTCTGCTTCCACTGCGATGCTAACATCTTCTTCTTTCATATCATCTGTTTCGACCTTGGCATCTAGATCCTTTATTACCAAGATATCTTCCACTCTCATCTCTTCGGCTTCCTTTTTGGAATCCTCCTCCACTTCCACTTCCACTTCCAAACTCGTATTCTGTTCCTCTTTCACATCTTCCTCTTTCATCTCTGCATCTAAATCTTTCACCACAAAAACATCTTCCTCTTTAACATCTTCCACTTTCAATTTGTCCCCTTCAACTCTCGTCGCATCTAGATCTTTTACCACAATGATATCCTCTATCCTAACCTCCCCAGCATCCGTCTCCTTCTCATCTTTATTGGAGAGATCCACCTTTGGCGCTTCCACCTTTGGTTCTATCCTCAAGGATTTCTTCAGAGCAGAAAACATATCGAAAAATGAATTTGAATACCAGAGTCACCAGAGGTTCTATATTGGAACAGCCTGATTAGTACCTTTAAGTAAAGGTTCACAACTACAATGACATCTGTTTTTAAACTTGTCATGGTTAGGTTCAATTTTGCATGATGAAACACCAATCATTCGTGTTTCTAGTTTAGAGTCTACCATCTCTCCGTCAAAGCCATCTCTCCGTCAAAGCGGAATATCACTGGCTGAAGAAAATTTAGGCTCCTTACCAGTGTGTCATGTTACCCATGCCATACTCTGTACAATATCTTATTTTGTAATTCAAATGATCAATCTCGAACTTCTTGAATATATAAACTGGGTTCTCTGAAGAATTGAGGGCATTATCAGTAGTTGATCATATCTCTCTTTCACTCAAAAGTCATGATTCATATCTCCTTCCCATTTTTCGATTCACGAGTAAATTTACGGACTTGAGAGGACCCTTGGAATATTGAGGTGTAAAACCGGTTGCATGAATTAAGAGTCTATCGGAAACATTTACTTCACTGCCATCCCAACGCTACGACATTTCGGATAATTCATGACCAAAATCCCCTCCAGAACCATGACAGAAATGTCCAAAATTGCGAGAATTTATGCTACTCCGCCATTTTATTGCGTCTGCACTCGATTTTCGAAATATATCGCATACCATAAAATATACTTTATTCGAAATTACAGACTGTATCAAGTTGGGGCATCAAAGCCGAAAGGCTCATTTGTTTGTCAAATGTGAACTGGCATGTTGAAGCGTGTCAAGCAATCCACCTGAAGCCTAAGAAGCCATTTAATTGTTGAATGTGACTTGAAAAAATTGACGGGCAATATTAGGCAAATAAACCCAGAGATCATTTCCTTGTTGATTGTTGACCCTCGATTTAAAGATTGAAGAATGATATGAGCTCTCCATACTAGGTAGATTTCGATCCATGTCCGATTTATCTTCTATATCGAGTTGCTTATCCTCATTAGTGTGTCGCAACTTGTACAGGTGCCCCAAATTAATATCCAAAAGCGCTATTCGAACAGCCAGACTTAGAACATTTCAGACAATAAAGTGTCAGATTCTCGCAAATTTTGGTAAAGCTACTGCAAGTCTTGATGTTTTTCCAACCAGCAGTCGTAGCACATTTCAAGGTGTCTGAATAACAGGTAGCTGCTGATTTTTGGCATGTCAACATGTTGTTGAATGCTAAGATCTTGCCACACCAATTTCCAGCTTGCACAGCGCATTTTGCTGCTGGAGTCGGAAGACTGGCGGATGTTGGAACAACAGCTGAGGATTGCTTAACTGTGGATGAAACCGTTGTGGAGCTTGTGGAAACTTTGACAGAATTTGTGGGTGACTGCACGGAATTGGGTGCAGTGCTCGTGGATTTCGAAGTAGACCCTGAACTTTTTGTCGTTCCTGTTGCAGAGGAAACAGTAGTGCCTTTGGTACTCGTCATTGTGATGGATGCTGAAGATTTTGAGGTACTGCTGGTCTTTATACTCGCAGCCCCAGAAGTGCTCTGCGATGAAACTGCAGTGGAAGATCGCGTTATAGAACCGGAGGCAGTGTTGAAAGAACGATACCAATTGGTTCTGTCAGTGTCACCTAGACAATCTCCGACTGTTACACCCTTCCATCCTTTAGCCTTGATTTGATCAAAGTAGTAGCTGGAGAGATTGCCGACGGATTGTTCTACGATATCGTGCTGAATTGACAAGTAGTCTACCACGGTTGTTGAAGCAAGGGCCTTTTGCACAATATTCTTGGAGTTTTGGATTTGCGACGGTAAAGGGTTTAAATAATCTTGGGTGTCCAAATCGAAATATACTCTGTGATATCCCAACGTTTGCATATCTGCCCAGCATCCCGACGCTTCAGTGCAATCAGAATAGGGTGGTCTCATATAAGTTGGCCACTTTCCGATGATGTTGTTAAACGCCATTTCGTTCTTGACCATTTGCTGCATTCGAAGGTCATGGGAAATGTTTGAAAGAGAGTAATGACTCCAAGTATGGGATGCAACTTGGTGTCCCTCGGCAATCATACGTTGAATCAAAGATGGATATGGTGCAGTAGTGTCGATCTCTCCTTTTCCATTATTGTTGCCGGTCATAAAAAAAGTTGCTTGAAAGCCATACGATTTCAAGATATCGAGGAGATCTGAGGTGTAGTTATATGGTCCATCATCGTAAGTAAGAGCCACCACCCCGGTTTGCACACAATCATATATATCATCCGTATAAGTGATTGGTCCAATTAATGGCCTTGCAGCATTAAGAGTTGATGGTCCGGCCGGCGTTGCATCCGAGTCGCATCTTCCGTATCCAAGTAAGCAGCTTCCTGGATCAGCACAATATTCTTGCGTGTTTCCGCAATATCCAGAAACTTTGGGTAAGTTAGTAAGAATGTTAGCATCATACGGACATACATATTTACTGACCACTGCAGCATTGATTTCCCCCGCAAGTTGCACCACCAAAGTTTGGACCACAAGTACCCCCTGTAGTCGGCTCAATAGCACTAGCAGTGCAAGTCCCAAATTTAGATTGACATCCCACATCACAATAATCGGTTGTGTTTCCACAGTATCCTGCTCCAGAACAACAAAGCCCACCAGTGCAAGAAAGTCCGCCATTACTTGTTCCGCACAAGAATGAATTGTCTGACGGTTGAACCGTTGCCCCGTTGCAAGTACCAAAGGCTGTTTGACATCCAGTCCCGCAAAAGTCTAGAGAGAGACAAATTAGTATGCACCGTTGTGTAAATTGTTATGGAAATTCGAGGCATACCAGTTGTGTTCCCACAATAGCCATAGGGCGAACAACATCCTCCTGCGTTTTTGGTGGCATCACAAGAATAGCTATTGTTACCTCCCGCAAATGAATTTCCACAAGTGTTGTCTGGACTTATTATGGCCCGTTTGGAAAGAAAGGCTAAAAAGCCTGGATCTTGAGAATCTACCCCTTCCAATGGAAGAGCAAGACCCACACCACTGAGCGTAAAGCCCATGGCTAGAGTTAAAAGGAAAGATCTCATATTGTTTGTCGATATAAATTATGAAATGGTTTGGTTAGAAAATGTACACGGAAAGAATGGAAGACGACAATAAACTGATATATTATGGAAGTATTTGAAAAAGATAGTATAAAAGTGGGTAATGAAAGGGTGAATATATCATGTAAGTAATCAGAAAAGAAAGAATGGCTTCTCGAAAAAAAGATTGTCAGCGGTCTGATATGCCAGAATAAGGATGAGATGGAGATAAAAAAAGGAAAGAATGGTGAGGGAAAGGAGGCTACATATAACATCGCCACATTATGATTTGATATATCAGAAAATCACTTGACATGTCATAACCAAGTGACAAGAGGATGACAAGAGTATGCCATACCACAATCGTCTGTTCTTTGACTACATTTTAGACATTTTCATATGCACCCGTGAAGCCATTCCTGTTGTTCTCAAGCCTCTCGCCTAGTTCTGTAGCCAAGAAGGCCATGGCGTCTTCCCGTCTTTCTGGATGAGTCCGTGGAACAAGATAAAACTCTCCTCTTGGAACGATACAATGGATTTAATTCGTTGATTAAAATCCTGAAACACCCTTTTTTTCAATGTAGGGACATTGACTAAGACGATAACGACGATAACAGACGATTTATTACGATTAATACAAATACCTAGGTAAGATTTAAATTAAGGGGTCTTTCCGGGAAGTTTAAATTGCCAAGTGGTGGGGAAAGCCTGTCTGTCTCTTTTCAGCGAGCATTTATTTATATATAGTCGTCCATGGATCTTATATGCATTTACCTTTTTGCCCTTCTTCTTCTTCTTCTTCTTCTTCTTCCTTTTGAAATATTCCAATTGACTGGATTAGATCAACTTGACTTCAAACTAGGATTATGAATATATAAACAAACTCGAAATTCATATCAAATTACTCGTATTGTTGAAATGCTACTTGAGGTTCTACTTTAGGATCTACTTGAAATTCTACTCTAGAACCTATTATATTCTGCGAATATAACCACCTGTCAAGTGATAGGTTTACTTTATTTACCTTTTTCCTTTTTCTTAAGAGCAAACTTCTTCCTCTAGGTTCGGGTCTGATAGATGTTTATGTTTATTACATAATGCAGTGCGTATACGACACAACTTTCACTGTCCAAGCTGGACTAACCGAAATTCATCTGAAGTTGAAGGTCAAAGCATAAAGAATGTATCCATTGATTTTTTTTCTATCTCTAATTATATCCTGCTCCAAAGTCCAAAAGAATGTGCCTAATGATCGTAACCCATTATTCGTTAATCTCTCTCTCTCTCTCCCTCTACCCACCCATTAAGTTCAATTTTGCTGCCAATCACCACCTCTCGTCACTAGTTATCGTCCCCTAATTTTTTATGTTCCAATTAAGTCCAAGCTCGCTCATATATCTTCATCCTTCATTCAGTACAGACTGTACAATGACTAAATGAAGGACTTAAGATGGCAAATGAATTGCTCTAAGACTGTTTTATTGATGTCAGCTTAATGCATATTACTTTTTGGCAGAGGAAATTGTGAGCCTTACCTGGCAAGCGTAATCAGTGTAGCATTGCTCGTTTGCTGGCTCATACAAGACGAATCTTGTAAGACGGTAGCAGGGCAAGGCCTTGGTAGAGGTGCTGACGGTGGCAGTACCAACTTTGGAGCCGGCCTTGGCAGTGTAGGCATCATCAAAGATGACTACAGTGGCAGTGAATGGGGTAGTGGCAAACCAAGTTTCATCCTCGTAGTCGACAGATTCATTGCTGTTGATGATGGCTACCTCGGTGGGGGTTTCGCCGCCGACAGACAAAGACTTGTCGGGGTAGTAGGCGATCGCAGCATAAGCAGCATCGGTGGTGTCGCTGAAGCAGTTGACGAGGTAGTAGATTTGAGTAGCGGCCTTGGCTTCAACGGCTGCTGGCATTGGAGTTGGAGCAGCCGAGACGAGGGCAGAGAGGAAGAGGAGGGGAATAGAGGCAATCATGGAGAAATGCATTTTGATGGTTTGAAGAACTCGAAGAGTAAGAAGTTTGAAGGTTTGAAGAGTTGTTTGAGTGTTGATTGAAGTCTTTGATGAGTGATGTTGTTGTGAATGATAGAGAATAGTTTGTCGACGAAGGCTGCCCTTTATACTTTCTCCCTCCATCTGCACTGTCCGATTTTCAAAAACCTTTTCTTGAATAAGCTTCACTTCCCTATGGATGTCTCATGCAAAAGCACCCATGTATCTCTATCGTGGATACCAAGCCCTTGCGAACCGCTTCATTTTCCCCAGCCACTACACAACAGAGTACAATACGAGGCAGTTACATCAAAATTTACTGGGCCTCAATATAGACTTTGACGCTAGCACGTTCCCTCCATCGAATATCTACTGCATCAGACTTGAGGCGGTCACCAATAACAGATTTTCCAATGGCACCGTAACATCCTTTGTTAGAGCACTTGGTACTATCAAGTTGCGGTCATCATATGTCACTGGACAAGCCATAGTCTTGTCCTCGTCGTAATCTATATCTCGTCACATTGTGTCGATATTCCTTTAACGGAGTTGGTTATTCCACCAAACACAAACTAACTTCTAGGATCTTCAACAACTCACCTCACATCACAGCAGATGTCATGTACCTGCAGGTCATCGATTTCAGATGGAAGGGAATGTCTCCGAATGTACCCTGGTCAGGCTAACCGAGACCCACTAGACAAGCATTTCCTTCCGAATCTACAAGCCGATGATCTTAACGGCGATACAGGCCACTTTGACAGGACTGTTCAAAAAACTCTCCGGAGTTAATCTATTGGCTGGAGGAGTATTAGTCATAGGTTTGAGAGGGATGTGAACATCTCTGCCAATGTTGCCGAGGTAAATTCTTCCGAGACCATATTCTTACAGTATTGAGGCGGTCAAAGCTTGGGGTTACGAGAGGGTTTTCACCTTTCACTGTTTATTATCACAATTACTTAGGTAAATAGATTGACCTTCTATTTATGACATCCTGAGGCTGATGGGAAAAGATATACCGCAGATAACCCTGGTTGGCTATACTGAACTGCAACACACCGAATTCTTGGTTATACCGATATCAGGTACTGGTTAATCGATAGGTATCTTGTATAGAAGTCCCAAATACAAAATTCCATATAAACTAAATGATGTCACCGATCAAATAAACTTTTAAACCTCCCATGACCAGATTCCTACAGGCTACGGTACTATTCTTGTGTATGGCTATTTTTGAAAAACTTAAACTCTCTTCTGCACTCATGATCAGCTTTATAAGATCTGCATAAGCGATCAAGCATATTTGTGTATACCAGAATACTGGATAGAAGTGTATACCTAGACATGGGTTTGTGTTGGTCAGATATTTAAATCAACCCAGCCTCCACATTCGCCTACTCCTTACAGTATAAATGAATTCCTTGCCGGCCTGCCGAATCAATAAGATCCGGAAAGCTTTCCGAAAAAAAAAAGAAGAATCCACAATAATATCGAAGTGAGGCTCTATGGTAAACAAATCAATCCCGAGGTTTAAATGCACGTCAAATGATAAGGTCACATACGTGTCTAATCTGGAAAACTCTTAATGTTCTATTCGGGTAGGGGAGAGTACTATTGTAGCACCGCTCTACCGAAAAATCATTAATCTCTCGTACCTCTCAAGCACGTGAAGATCGTAAATTATACTCAAATTCTAAACGGTAAACTGCAAAGGTTACTGGAATGTTAGCAATACCGTACCAAACTTGTACTCTTCCCCCTCCGAATGAAGAATTGAAAACTGACGTGTGTTAGCCGCCAAACGGAGTCAGCTTTCCCTCAGTACTGTAGAGTGCAAGGGGGAGGTAACAAGTCAATTGTGGATAACCTACCTACTGGGTGGCGTCAAAGAATTCAATCCAAGCTGAGCTCTGCATGGCAGTGCATGCATCCTCAGACGCGTTGCGGGGCACATACAAATTCGAATTTCACACCGCGAGCTGTGTGCTGTACCGGTCGTTCTTGATTTCGGGATCTGGTTTTCAATCTAGATTTTATTTCAGCATTGAATTCATGTATTCAGGTGAATCAGATCAAATCTGAAGACTGCCTGCTCGTGTATTTGATCCTGATTTGGAAGTACCCTGAAAAGCTCGCTTCATCGACCTCGTATTATGCAAGTGGATACTAGGCCCGATTCAGTCTTCCGAGTTTTCCTCGCAAACTGCATCTCTCTCCTGTAAACAGTCAGTTGCATATTCATGATCAAGATCCATATACCCTTCTCTGTTGTCAAATTTTTACTATCGATCTGTGTCGTTTGGAAAGTACCAGCTTTGGGGTCTTTGGCTTTCCCACTTGCGTGAAAACTGCTGGATGGGTTGATTGTATCTTTGCTTTCTCAATACGTTCTTTTCGATGCAACTGACACTCCTTTGTGTTACTTGTAAGCCTGTTTATAACGAGACCTACCGCAATCGACAGTCTCTTCGCGATTTCAGACGCGGTCTTCGCGATGCAATAAATCACGTGAAGATACTTAGTGACCTGATAACACGAAAGGCAGTGATAAAATCTGACTTGAGGCGAATAAGCCATGCCAAGCTTCAACCATAATTTACCAAATCTCTGGAAAGATGTTACTTTTTCATTGTTAGCTTCCAACTAGCAACTACCCTTAGTACTCCTCTTCTAGTTCGTTGGGTCTCTCCAACAAGATTTGGTGCTTATGTCGATCGATATCTTAGGGTTGAGATATCAGATTTTCGCAAAGCTCAAGCCGATGTTACCTTATAGTCCTTATGGCACCCGTTATAGCCTTACACTGGCACGGCACGGCAAGACCATTACATTGGAGTTATCCATCTGCGAGCAAACAGATAAGCAAACAAGCAAGCTATCAGTTGATTCTCAATCTTCAACTGATTGACTAACGACAGTGCGTGGCCGCCGCTAATTTGCAGACACGAAGCAAATCACGTGGATAAGAGCTAATGGAAAGACTAAAGGTATATGCGCTTCCTTCTTTTTAGCTAGAATACTCCTCTTCTTCATAAATAGTTCACTGCAATAAATAGTTGATACCGAAGACTCTATGGTCTGGTCTGTGTATGTGTCATTATAATCGTTGATAAGTTGCATTGGAGAACACGTGATCTATATTGATGATTAAAAATGAAGATGTACTTTCTTTTTTCCCCCTCCAATAATCTGATGTACCTTTCCGTTTTTTCCTTGGAGTATTCTTTCATTGATATTTAAGTCCTGAAGATCTTCCAATCTAATCTTTAGGAATATCATTCATGGCAATCAACAAAACAATTTTAGAGACTTTTAAAAGTAGTCTAAATCATCAAGATCTGATCCTTTGAATTAATCAATTAGCTGCTACCGCATATATAGTCTCCGATTGAAGATCAACTCAAGACTTAACTCGCTAGCTGACTGGTTGACCACTCTGGTCTTACGGGAAAGAGCAAAGGAGAGAGACTGGCTATGTTGGAAGGCACAACCAGGACAGCTAATCATTATCAGCCAAGCAGCATGCAGGAAGTACGGTACAATACGAGTCTGCTTGAAAGGCAACTTGAGTCTCCAAGGTAGTCGCATCCCATGGTGGTAAGATGTTTGAGTTTTGCGTCTCATTGCCCAGGTGATATATAGTTTTACTATTTTGAAAAATATCCAAGTGCCAATGGAATGATATTTATCTCACAGCCTGAACAGTTTGCAATTTTTGGTATTAAGCCAACATGATACTTTCAAACCGGGCCGACTAAGATTTACCGGACAGAACGGGTAGGAGATAGTGGCATAGTGGGTAATAATGACCTATCCTAACCGCCGCATACCACCAGAATCATAATAGGAGTGCGAATGAGGGAGGAAGGAACTGGTTTTGGGACGACCGATGTGCTTCACTATCATCGTAGCTGCAATAATAGTCAAGTTCGCATGACATCTAATAGAAAGAGCCATTTGATAAAAGTCAAATAACATTATACATCTCTGCAAATATCGTTTCCTGTGTGAAAGAGCAAAGCATCAAGCCTAAGAAACTTGGGAAAGTTCATGGGCAGGGTATCACAAATGCTCTTCGTGGGTTTTAAGGCATAAGATGCTCAGGTTAGTAGGCAGTTGGATGTGAATGAAAAGATTTCTTGAATATTAAGGGAAGAGTAAAATGTTGATTGGGATTGGGATTGGGAATGGGAATGGGAAGGGAGTGAGAAATTGAATGTTAGACATTATGATAGATTGGTTGGAAATATACAGTGAGGAGGCACTGATAGATATATGCAGTTAAGAACCGTGAAAGCAAAGGATAGAATACCTGAGCTGAAATAACCAAACTGATTTTAGGGTGAAATATTTATCTTGATGAAGTCGATGTTAGTAATTGCACAGATAGCCCAGCACACCAAATACAACCTGGATTCATAAACAAGGTTTAAATCATACATCACAAATGCAACGAATACTCAATATCTCATGGGATTGCAATCACCGAAATCTGAAGGGGCAACACAGAGGTACAAGAGAGTTGGGGAAAGTCCCGGTGGTGTGTTTATTGACTAAGCTGAGGCAGGCACTATTGGCACACGCATTTAAAAACAATGAAATTCCCAACCCTCCAAAACAGTCCGCTAACACTCTTTTGAAACTCCATCGCTGCAAAAACACCAAAAACACAAAGAACTGGGTATACAAACAAGAACACAGAACAATAAATATACACCCAACTAAACATCAAACAACAAATGAATAACAACGCAGTAAAGAAACAAAACAGTACGGAAACCAAGATTCAAGCCTCCCTTCCTCAGAGGAGCCTCCCTTCCTCAGAGCTTCCCTCCCTCAGAGCCTCCCTTCCTCAGAGGAGCAGCCTCGGGTCGATGGTATTTTGAGGTGCCTGAGGAATCCTGCCGGTGGAAAATTCGCCGAAGGAATTTTGGGCTCCCAAACTGCCATTGAAAATGAATCCAATGAAACCCTCGGCCGCGGCAGGAGGGGAGGCGGCAGGATGGGAGGCGGCAGGATGGAAGGCGATAGGAGGGGAAGCGATAGGAGGGGAGGCGAAAGGAAGGGAGGCGGCAGGATGGAAGGCGAAAGGAAGGGAGGCGGCAGGATGGAAGGCGACAGGAGGGGAGGCAGCGGAATGGAAGGCGTCGGGAGGGGAGGCAGAATGAGGTGGGGAGTTGGGAAGTGATGGCTCAAAAACGGGCGCAGGAGAGTGAGACGCGGACGCAGGAGGTGGAGGTGAAGGTGTAGCAACAGCAGGAATTCCTGCACGTCTCCTGGCTGGTCTCTCCTCTGCGCCTTCGTCACCTTCCCGTTCCCGCTTCTTGAAGCATCCGCAACGGTTAATCAAAGCGGTGATCAACTTCTTCGAAAGACCTTGCCTTTCCCCCGCAGCCGAGACTTTGTAAGTCTTGTCTCGACCACAGTGCCTCTCCGAATCATCCAGATGACTCTGGGCGAAAATGGAGAAGTACTCTTCCAATGGCACCAATTCTTGCCATGTCACCCCATCCTTTCCCTTGACCGAGACATGAACCTGTGTACCTCTGAGGAGGTACTTGGTCTTCATGTCATGCTTCCACGTGGCTTCGGTTCCACAAAAATCCTCTGGCTTATGTAAGACAGCCTTTGGATCATTGCTTAACGCCATCTTGTCGTTGTAGATGCACTGCAGGCGGGATCTTGAAGGCGCGAATGCATCTGGGTCCTTCGACTTCTTGCACTCGGTGTAGCTTTCGACAATCACCGCCTTAAATGCGTCGAGGGAAAGAGGGGACGACATCGCAGGCTGGGTGAAATTAATGGCGCCGAGGAACCTCCCCATGACGGCCTCCCGCTCCTCCTTCTCTTCTTTGGTGTAATTGACGTGGTTTACCATCTAGTTATTGTTAGTCAGTGTTAAAATGGCATGTTGCAATTAGCTGTCTCAAAACTCAAATAAAGGTTGAACATTAAGCTCCAAGTAGATTGAATATTCGAACTGGATTATTGAGTGCTTCAAATGAACTGAATGTCCAGAATAAAATGAATGTCCAGAATGAACTGAATTTCTGAAATGAACTGAATGTTCAAAACGAATCGAATGCTCCAAATTACATTAATGCTTTGAATGATTTCAACGTTACAAAAAGAGTATCTACATGTAAACCATCATCAAAAACTAATATTCCATGGCCCCAGAGCAACTACACCTTTGAAAGTAATAATTGTTCTCAACCTCGGGAGTTTTTCGCTTAGAAGGGACTGGCCCATGGCCATACAGAGCCAAAGCTGACTCGCGTAATGGTATATCCCCCGAAGGAAGTACAAGCACGGTTGACAGGAGAACATTATGCGACGACAACACAAGAACGATAAAGCTATACAAAGATGAATGAGACCAAGGGAGATGCAAGAAGTCTACAAGATTTTGAACAAACGGCACTGGGATGCTGAGCTAGAAACGAGGCCAAGAGAGCAAGCCCAAATTTAAACTAGCGGGACAAGTATTTTGAATGCAACACAAAAATCATATCAAATGCTGTGAAGAGAACGGGGTTGGACAAGGAGAGGAGGAGTGTGGTTCTTACCCTGCCGGTTGTTGTCTGGTTTTGTTGTTGAGACATTGTCGTAGTTGGAAGGAGTATAGGTGTGTCGGAGTGTGTCGTGGTTGTCGAGATAGGAAAAGAGGGAAGGAAGAAATGTCGGGGTGTCGAGGTGTCGGAGTGTGTCGTGGTTGTCGAGAAAGAAAGAGGGGGAAGGAGGAAATGGAAATTAGAAAGTGAAAGGTAATTGAAATATAAAGTGTCGTGGTTAGGAGCAGGCTACTGAATCAAAGCTTCAGAAGTTGTACTTTCGTGATGTGATTGTAATTGAGAATTTAAAAAGAAAATTCCGTTTTACGTTCAAATGTGCGAAATGCTCTGTACGAAGAAGAAAAGGATTCAGATGGGGGGAGACCTCTGGGATATATTCCCCAGAAAAATATACTTTCACGCCCAGGAGAATCTATTTCTCGCCGGTGGAATTTACTATGCATGGCATGGCTGTCAATGGTACCTGACACTTGTGCTAGCACTGTGGATCGAGTTCTAAAGGAGACTAATATCATCTTGGACTTCATCTTTATGGTCTGTAGCGTTTGTAATGACTCATGAGTACGGTAGTCTGCACACATCTTCCTGTTCAGGGACTTGTAGGGCAGTTATGGATATGAACTTCAATCGTACAAGTTCAATTAACTGATATTTCCTCTAATTCCTGTATAATTAACTCATAAGAAGACTCAATTTCGAATAACCAAAAGATCAAATGCGGATACAACTGAGAGCGATACATTACTTCTACAACCATACATTCAGATCAACCCCCGCAGCGTTACAAAAGATCTGGGAGATTTGGCAACCCATCACAATGAGGTTTAGTTACGAATAGGTTTAGTTTGAGAATTACATGACAAGTCACAAACTGACGAATAGACTGGATCTAATTAACCCATGAATTGCATGCATATTGTATTCTATAACAACTTAGCTGAACCATAGAGCCTAGCCTCGCGATTCAAGAGAAAGTATGAACTAAAATCCCATGTGCCAATGTGATATTTTCGAGACCCATTTGGAGAATGTAGGGGCACTGATTAAGAGTATATTTTGCATTCAATTGTTGAAAAGGTAGGGGCTTTGGGACCTGATTCAAAGGTTCACCTTTCGACTCATGGAATCAGGTTGTGAGCTAATTGTGAAAAGTATAAAGTTTTGAGTTGTAAATTTGACTGATTGATACAAGGGCTCAATCATGCGGTAAGAAGGGATACCCGACTTATGATCTAAATCATGACTTATGAACCTGTTCCAATAGTATACGGCATATTTGGAATGCTTCTTACTATAGTGGCATTGTTCACTTCATACTATGCATTTCAACGAGGAGCATTGGATTCTATAGTACTGATATCATTGAAATTCATACAAAACATTGCATACAACCAGAGTTCTTTTGCAAATAGACAATATTCACGCTGCGTTTAATAGAAGAAAGAATGAGCGATCTTAGAATAGAGCTGAATTGTATTGGAAGAAATGGAATTCTAGTATCAAGGTAGCATGAAATGCAGCAATATAAACCACCGTAATGATACCTCGCAGAATCCTAATGACCGAGCTCCGAACTGTGGCGTCCGCAACTTCAGCTACGGCGGTAGCGGAGTACGCCCGGAGCAATATCTCAATACTACACGACTTCTTCACAACTGCAACAGGAAAGCAAATGCGACCTATAGAATAAACCAGTGAGAGGAGTACTGTACGGCGTATCTTGAATACGTCCTCTTACAATACGTATTCATGTGCTAATGCCAATTGATATATTCAATACTAGATTATATACTATTAGAAATTGTAGCGATCCATTTAGCATATTATTTCACGACGGTAGGTACGTCTGCGACGTCGGCTATGTCGAATGGCAGCAACATGGCTTTCATATAAATAATGAATTAGATAGCTAATAATGAAAGGCAACTTTTACTACAAATACGTAAACAATACCGTTATAGAAGTATTTAGTTATATATTAGATATTATAGATCACTACTTCTGTGTTCTATTATCAAAATCCAACTAATTATCTTTCAAATAGACGATGTGAAAAGTATATATGCAACAATTTCATCGAATTCTGGTAATATAATTCAAACTTCGCTTAATCGTATTGTAATTGTCGGGATAATTGCATCACGTGTCGTTCATCGCGCTAACGCCTTGGCATTCTACATGTATGTTGTTCCATGACGATCGAGATAATGATCCTTAGAGCAATAACGTCGCATTAATGAAGATATACTTATTGACTTTCATGCCACAACGAGTAAATATTACTATACTATAGATAGTCTCAATAACAATCATTACCAGTACAATACCAACTAGAAAAATCTATACAAGGATAGAAAGAGAGAAGAGAATCTTGGAATTCAATTAATGGTGAAATCAAAAAAGTATAGGTAAACCCATCATTGATTCTTGGAATCTACCAAGCAAGGAATCATTATAAATGAGTAACCAAATGTACATGTGGAAGATTAGAGCCTATTGGTAGAAAAATTTCAAGAAAGAGAGATCTGTTACTAGATATAATAGATTGATTTAACAAAATACAAATCTATCTTATATACTTGGCGTTGTTTTGGGTCGATGCCGGGCTAAAAACTAACTGAAAACGGAATTTATTTTAAAAAATTATAATAAATTAACGAATCCATTAAAAATTATAAATAATGCTTTATAGTATTATTAAGTTAAAAAATAAACGTTTAGCATATTTAAACTCTTTAAAAATGGAAGTTTTATAATATATAAAAAATAATTTTCAAAAGATATACTATTTTGTAGATTTTTACCCTGGCATAGACCCAAAACAACACCAAGTACTATGGTTAATATAATACTAGATGACTTCTATCTGCTGAAAAGAAGTTACATATTAAAGATAATATTACGATGACTATTTTGAAACTAAATAGTATTAATATAAAAGTATCTTATACTTCTTGGATGATTTAATTATCAAGTTCCTTTCAAAAGAAATAGATAAACAAAATAGATTTCAGCGTAAAAATGCTATTCGCGTAAAATGAACAAGGGGTTACTGTATTGTCTAGGATTTGGAAGATGGAAGGATAAACGAGTATAGCTTAGTAAACTAAATATAAGTCTACTGTACTGCTACTTTAGTTTTCGGCTACCCCTATTTTCGCCACTTTTATTACGAAAAGCAGCCATCTTTCGTATCCATAACTTTATTGATAGTAATCATTATACTATAAAAACTCGATTATAAATTTATGATATAGAGCCATTGATAGATATAAAAAGAATCAAAATATCGAAATTTCCAGTTTTCATTTGTGTAGGATTTAGATATGAATGAAAAACTAAAAATCTTAACATTCTAACCTGTTATAGAAAATCGTAAAAATGCGAGCACTGTTTATATTATTGATAATCATGCAATAAAATTACAATCGAGTTTTTGTATTATAACGATTGATATCAACAGAATTCTAAATACGAAAAAATGACCGTTTTGAGCAGTGAAAGTGGCCGAAATAGGAAGTGGATGGCCAAAAAACTATAATCGTAAACTTGTCTTCGTAAGCTAGATTGGTAAAGGTCGACTCAAATACCAATATAACTATAGACATTTTAGATGTATATTAATGATAACCACAATAACAGAATCCTCCCATCCATCGAAATACAGCAACTTTTCGACGTCTTTTAGGGGGTATCAGGCTATAAAACATAAACCGTTGCTTCCTACAAAAGTAACACAATCGACAATCGATAAGTGATAATCGATAATCAACAGGATGGTATTATCATGCCAGATGATGGCACGGCAGGGTATGCAAAAGGCGCATCCTGTACGGAAATGCCAAATTCAAATATCGACAGCTCGTCCAGCATCAGCAGACTCCAATCACAACAATAATCACCACTCACCACCCACTCTGGAAAAAGAAAAGAAAAAAAAGAAAGAAAAAACAAGAAACAAGAAACCACCATGGCGAGCTCGAGTCGCGCTCCCTCTCGGAGCGGCGCCCGCGCTAATTCGCATGATCGCTCTACGCAATGTGTCATGTGGCAATTGCGTGCCTAAGAACACACCTCGACGACGAGCGCCGACTTCCGTGGGAGGCAGGAAGGAGCAGGTCTATTTATCTATTTATTCATTTATTATCTGTAAGCTGAGCTCGGACACAGAGCTGCTCGCGAGCTAGTGCTTCGGAAATCTCCCGTAGAGCTTTCCATGGGCAGGCGGAGGGAAACAACGATATGGTCGGGAGCAAGGAGCGACTGTTGGAATGGTATGCTATGCCATGGCTATGTACAAAAAGGGGAGCTTCGTGCTCCCTATGGCCGACGTCGACGCCGACGCTCGTGCCGCGCAGCTACCATGTCAACTAGATGAAGTGTTTAGGAAGACGGACTTTGGAGAGAGTTGGAAAGCATGCAAGAAAAGTTCAGGAGCGATCTTCGTTTGGGTGTATGAAAAAAACGATACCGAGCCTAGCGTGAACCATGAAAGGTTGTTTAGCGTGGAGGCTGGCTGGTACGCATCGAGCATGCGTTGTAGCAGGAGCAGACTTGGGGATGAAGGAACGTGAAGAAAGAAGAAAGAATTGTTTGCAACGAGAACGAATTGATTATGATACGACTTTCTACATAGATCTACCTACCATTGGTTCACCTCTCATTTTCGAGAGTGCAACCTGGAATTATATTTAAATTTGCATTTTTGAACCGGAATCCACCACGAGGCATTACTCCGCAACTGAGAATGCCCTCAGCCGATGAGAAATGATGTGGTGTGGTGTTGCTTGATCTGGGGAGACTAGTTGTATTTATTCGCTATCCGAAGAGTCCAACTGCATTGTAAGATGCACACTGCCATCTGAATCCGAATCTGATCCATCGGCATCATCATAGCTCATGACAGTATCTGTATTGATCGTGCGTTGATGGAGAGGTTGAGTTTCAGTGAACCTCTGGCTTGGTAGTGGGGCGCATTCTTCCATCACAGTACGGTTGTCAGTTGTAGAAAACCCGTTATGGCTACCCAACCGAGTGCTAGACTCCTGTTGTGGACTTCGAGCCTCAGTCTCTGACGCTAACTGTGGAAAATTTTGCACATCACTGTCATCTCCTTTGTTGTTCGTGATAGCTTCGTCATCTATGGTTTCCATGATATCGTCTTCGGTGTCGTGATCTTCTGCAAGATCGTTGAGTGCTGTATGGTTGTGCCTAGCAGGTATAATCGGCATGCGAGGGCGTAAAAGAATCTCCACAGCATCGTCATTTGGAAACGCTCTCGTAATATGCGGAAGAACACTCGCCAGTGCCTTTCCATTCTTTCCAACAAATGGATTGAGGATGCTTGCTAACATCGCCTCTTTGTTGCGTCCAAGAATAGCCGTGCGTTCGAGCTGAGAACGCATCGATATGTCGAGATAGCCCTGAGGAAGATCTGATAGTAATACAGGTAAAAGGGAACTGGCTGCAGCAACGACATTCGGATCAACAACGACAATGGTGGATATGGAGCCGTGAAGTAAAGTATCCGCATTCTGACTTGACGCCACCTTGGGTTGAGACTTGGCTTCAGAACTGAGGCCCGAATAACTTGTCTCCAGATCTTTACAGCATGCTCTCATTATTGGAACGAGTTTTGAAATACGCGACTTGTCTAAACTTTGGCTAACCAACGGCAGAATTTTACAAGCTAAAGAGTATGTCGAAGCACGGAATTCTTGGTGGTTCTTCCCAGACGTAAAGGACCACATCAGCAAGTCGAGACTTCCGTGAGCCAAAGAGACGAAACCTTGTTCTAAAGTGGCAGACATGGTGTTGATAAGATGCAATACAGAAACAAAAACTTTTGGCAGGCCAGCCGACAATCCATCTCTCTCATCACGGTCAATAGCAGGATGCAACCTCACATTTCCAGAGTTGGAATCCGTGGGCGATGGTAAAGAAATAGACAAAATCCTGGTGATTACATCGAAAATAGATCTAATCGGAATGGTGACAGCTGAAGGAGTGGATCCCTTGAGATACTCATCCAGGAATTCAAGTAAGCCTACTAACCTTTCAACGCCGGCATCGATACCAGTCCAGCGAGATAGATCCTCAGGGGTCCGCGCACCACCGGAGAGTTCTTCATTAACATTTACAGGTTCAGCAATATATCCGGCTGTCGATTCCCAGTCCTCGACGACGGCTCTGAATACCTGATCAGCAGTCATATGGATGTCTTGTACAAGGTCTCGAACAGCCTTCCCCCATTCCTCTCCTCCGCCATTCTTTGCGACAGTTTGATGCAAAAACAACCACCAATTTACGAGCGCTCTCCTTTACAGACAATGAAACATGTCCCTTGTCACAAAGGGTACTTGCTAAATATGGTCTGGTGACAGCACGTAGCTGTGAAGCAAAAGGACGGAAAACGGTGGTATGACGAGGGAGTAGCATGGTAAAGGACTGGAAGACTGTCTCTACTATTGACGAGGACACATCCACGACATCCAGTGATGGCTTAGATGATATCAAGTTCAAGCAAGACGTTACAAAAGTGGGTAGGGTCGGCGTGGTGATTTCTCGGACCAAAGTTTGGTATTGATGGGTCATGCAATAGATCTTGGTCAGTGCTACAATACATAGCTCTTTGGTAGCACTTGAGTCTGGTTTCTAACATCAAAATCAGTACGTGCATTGGACGGGGGAACAATAGATAGTGGGAACACTCTTTGCACGTACTCCAAGAACCGAGAGCATTCCTCGTACCCAAGATCCTGCGTCCCGCAAAATCTCCCAACCACCAACTTCAATTACAACCTTGATCAGGACGATGGCCGCGAACCTTCCCTCGGCGCTCTTGCAATTTAACAGTGTTGTCAGTTGGGTCTTTAATTTGTGCACCAAAACTGCTGACTGAGATGCGTCCGCCTTCCCTGAGTTTACACTCGGATTGGAAAGGGGAATTTGGCATTGAAGGACGTATTGAACAAGAGTAGGCGTGAGATTTGGAAGGTCTTTTGGAGGAGTAGAAGTCAGACGTAGGCAAAGAATGCGCAGCTCAGGTGGTAGTGACATCTTGAATATCTGAGTTTGAATTTATTGAAAGCGCAAAGAAAAAGAAAAAAAGGCCTGAACAGAAATTTCTTTCTTATTTTCTTTCTTTTTTCTTCTTCTTCTTCTTCTTCTTTTTCTTTTTTCCCTCTTTTGATCCTGGGGGGTGGTAGAGTTGATAAGAGGCCTCTTGGAGGTAAGCAGATGACTAGATATGCCGAAAGAAGCACCTGATGTCAATTGTTTATGATGGTATTCCCAAAAAGACCCAGTTTGATTTTTTCTTGGTGAACATCTATATTCCGATATAATATCGGCGTTATCGGATTTAAAAATCAACCCTTGTTATGGGATTCAAATTCGAATTCAAACTCAAATTCAAATTCAAATCCACGATGGAAAAATCTCTTCGTTATATAGTTCTAAGATTGAGAATTGTGTTGACGAAACAAGGCTAGACAAGGTTAAGGAGAATTCAACCAATCATTATCTTTTATTTATGCTTATCGAGTCCATCGGTCCAATGGAGGTTACTCAAGTTCAAATGGAAATGCACTCAGTTCAAATGGGAATTGGCCAGGTGAGTACAGTTCAAATGAAAATGGCGTCCAGTTCAAATGCAAATTTGTTGTAATCTTAGATAGAAATCATCATCACGTGACCTAGGGTATGGTATGCTGGTACTGTAGGTATCTCGTGTGTTCAGCCTTGCCCTCGTAGCCTTGTCTAGCCTCGTCTCTTTGTGTCTTCCCCTTTTGTAAGGATTGCCGGAATTATGTTGTTCCGGCTCCTCTTTGCCAAGAGAAACCAAAGACTTCCAAGGTTGATTGCTCAGGAACCCTGGGGGCAGCTGGAGCTTATTAATTAATGAGACCTCGAGTGAAAACTGAAATATCCATGGACGGATGTAGAAAATGGATGCCAGGTAAGTTACAAGTTACAAGGAAACGGGTTACAAGGTTGCTAGTCAGTTCCTACCTCGTCCTCGAGTATCTACTCCGTAGTATCCTCCAATCCATCCATCCATCCATCCATCCATCCATCCGTCCATCCATGGTTCAGTTCAAGAACACCAAGTCCCCATCGTCCAAGTGCCAGTACCAGTAAATTTGGATCCTTGAATTCATAAATTGAGCTGACGAAATATCAAAGTTTCAATTCAACCAGCTTAGAACGATTTTATACTCCTCCCAGACTTTTGAACCTCATTCATAATAAATTATTAATTTCCATCAATCCCACAATCCCACAATCCACTTCAGCTTGGCTTCTCTTCTCTCCTCTACTAGTGACTGACCGACCCCCCTTGATCATGCTGTCATTTGGTTCAACGTGTTAATCGTCCATCTCCATTTGTTTCCATCCATATACATACTACGTACTACATACTACATACTCAGTAACCAAGAGGACGTGCGAATATGAGTGTAAGTCGAATCGAAATATATCAGGGGAATCTAATGCCCTGTACATTCATGAGCTTACAAACTTCAGCGTGAACAATCGAAAGCCGCACATTACATTCAGCTCCTGGACATAGCTCGTTGTGAAGGGAATTGGGATGCCGTGCCAGAGCTTGTCAGGAAGATTAGGAAACATGCGCCTACGCGGATATGTATGTCCTCATGATACTTCTGTGAAATTCACATCGATTTCACAGACTTCTTGAACTGATCCTCGTCATTAACTCATTGCAACAGGCCTCACATTGACCGCAGAGACTGAACACGCAGTCACACAACATCGCATCAACACACCTACCTCCACACGCCCATCAACAGCAGGCTCAACGTCCTCGGCTCTTTCCAAATATATACCGCCACTTCTAGAAGCTATAGCAAACGAACGGCAGCATGTCGAAGATGATTTCCAGGCGCGAGTCTGTATTGGTTGGATACATTGGTATATTGGAGAGTATGCTCAGGCAGCTTCGAGTTTACCTGCGAGTATAGAAGCCGAGTTCTCGCAACTTGATGGAACCAACAAAGAATCGAATGAATGGACAAAAGTGTGCGCGCTGAAGGCCTCGTTCATTAAAGGAGACTCGCAGCGAAGGACTGGACATGTGGCAGAAGCATTGGAGACGTTCGATTCCGCTCTGCCTATACTGGCAAGCATATCGTCTACATCACAACCTGCTGGCCGAAATGAATTTAATACCTGGGTCGAAGAGTTATTGGCAGGATCTTGCATGTTATCAAGTCATGCTGTCAAGACTAACGCATCTCTGATCCTCGAAACCGAAACACTGTCGGCATTTCGCGCTTGGGCGAGATTTTGGGAATGGGCCCCAACGAAGCCGTCAGGCCGTACACTGAATGCCGGAGTCTCAAGGCGACAGGTGTGGAAGGAATACTACATCACATTATCGGATATACTCCAGCAACAAGCACCATTTCCCACTACAGCTCTTACCACCGCGTACCCTGAATCATCATCGAAATCACAGCAAAGAGCAGAATTGAGACGAGTAGAGCTTCGCTACGAGGAATTGTTATTGAGCGAAGTACAATTTCCAAAGGCGGAAGAACCGAGCGAGGAAGTCGAAGCATTCGTTGAACTAGTGATGCAAAATTGGAGAATTTTGTGTGGAAATACATGGGAAGAACATGAACTTGGCGAAGGAGGAGCAGAGGCAGTTAGCAGGGGTGTTTTGGACATCCTGTATAATGCTGCAACCAAGACGTTTCATTCAACGCCAATTTTGCGTCATTTATTTACTGTTCACGCTGCAGTCGCGGAATTCGATTTAGCGTTTAAAGCATTTGATACCTATTTAGAGATTGTGAAAAGGGGGAAAGCTCGGGTGGAGAAGACTGGGGAATTAGAACACGGTTTAGATGACGACGAAACAGTTTTGAAGACCGCCGCTGAGTGTATCAGAGCCTTATGTCGGTATGGTTCAAAACAAGGAGCAGAGAAGGCAAATGACCTCGGTCACTTTTTTGAGGAGTGGTTGAGTAAACACCATCCCCTTGATCAGCGAAATGGAAACGACCGATTGCTTGAAAATAGCACGTCGATAGCCTCAAGCACGCTGATATCGCCAAAAACACTTGCCATGGCATGGAGGTCAATCGGAATCGGCTATGCGCAATGGGCACGGTTGACTTTTGATGCTTCTTCGAGAGGGAATATTCAATTGAAGGCTATCAAATGTTTTCGCCGGGCTCTTCTCCCAGAATACGAAAGTACAACAGACGTGGAAACACTTTTTGCACTGGGCACAATCCTGGCCGAACGTAGAGAACTATCTACAGCGATCGAAGTTGTGAAAGTTGGACTTACCCCTCTGCGTACTAATTTGCAAAACGGCAACAGCTCACATGTCGCGACCAAATTTTCACGTGAAAGATCTCTCATTCCCTTGTGGCATCTTATGGCTTTACTGCTTAGTGCACGGCAAGACCTAGCGACAGCAGTAAGGTTTTGTGAAGGAGTCTTTGATCAGTTTGGAGATTCAAAAAACCTGTATGGAGACTCCAACCTTGATGGATCATTTCGAAGCGATCACCTGAACTCGAATGAGAAGTCCGTGGAGCGAAATCGAGGTTTAGTAGACGAAATGGATGATATTGAAAAGGAAAACCTTTTGGAGGTCAAAATGACTCAATTGTCTCTCATAGAAGTGCTTGAGGGCTCAGAAGTTGCAGTTAACTGCAGTGATGAGCTTTTAAGTCTGTACACGAGACTTTTTGGTGACCCTTGCAAAGAAGCTGCTCCTACAATAGTTCAGAATACTACGTTAGTGCCTCCAAAGACCTACGCGGGGACTATTAGAACCATGAAGGGAAGTATATTTGGAAGATCTTTGAATAGATCGATGCGGAAGGATGTGGTGGCTTCAATGGAGCAGAGCACAAATTCTCAAAGACCCGAAGCCCCACATGCTATGGTTCACAGAGCACCAACTATTCAGGTCACGCATGATAATGGTGCCGCGGGGAGACACCATCACGAAAAGCTGCACAAAAAATCTAGTTCCAGAAATCCTTCTCAAGGGCCCGACAGAGGCGCCGGTGTAGGAAGAACGCAGACCGACGGAGCTGCAGCAGAAACAGATGCAGTTGATCGAGAAGATCACTTAGAAACGGGCTCAAAGCCGTTACCTCCAGCCTCACAGCAATTGGAACATGACGAGCCGGCTCTCAAACCACCGAACTCGAACCATGCCGTAGCTCCGGACAATCGTCTGCCGATTACTCCGTATTCATTATCACAAAGTCCCACAACACGATTTTCCAAAGACTCTGAAAGGCGACGGAGAATATCGACACTAGTCAAAGTATGGTTATTAATTGCTGGGTTTTATCGACGCGCAAACATGTACGAAGATGCCAAAGGTGCAATCGAAGAAGCGCACAAGTTGGTTCATGGGTTAGAAATTGATATCCTCAATGATTCAACAGGGCTAGCGTCATTTGATCATCCGGGCTGGGGAGGTGGAAAGAGTGTAGCTGAATTATGGGGCGATGTTTTCTCTGAGGTACGTATACTCAAACAGTTTTCCGGAACCTACTAATATCTTTACAGCGTGGCTATCTCTTTGTCGATCAATCTTCTCCATATACAGCACTTGAAAATTTCGAGGCTGCTTTAAGCCACTTTGCAGACCATCCTGTTGCAACTGTTGGATTGTCTGATATCTTGTTAGACATATATACTGAAGATCTCCTTCCTATATCCACCATACCAGCTTTAGTCCCTCCCAACGTCTCTACCAGTACTCCCTCAGCCTCTAGCCTCAACACCTCTGCTCAATCTCAACAGTATCCATCATCAATACCACCTAACTCGACTACCGGGCCTCTCGGTCTCCCGCTTCCTACCACCCTCAAACAAGACGTCCACACTGCCCCAGAAGACAATCAAACTGCTCAACTTGATCGGCTTGCAGCTCGCGACCGTGCATATGGACTTTTGTCTGGCTTGACAAAATTAGGTTCAGGTTGGAATTATTCGGAAGCATGGTATTCATTGGCCAGAGCTTATGAAGTAGGAGGACAGAAAGATAAAGCGAGAGAGGTACTTTGGTGGTGTGTGGAGCTGGAGGAAGGTAGGGGTTTGAGAAGTTGGGAAGTGGCAAGTAGTGGAGGCTATGTCCTTTAATTAATTAGGTGTGTAGGAAACTGTAGGGCGATACATTCTTGATAACTCAGGTAGAAGAGAATTATGTATATATCAGACATAAGCGTCATATACAATGAGGAACAAAATTAAAATATTCCACAACGCTAGACTGCTAGCTCCCTATGCAGCACAACATACACGTCATGGTGTTACCGATTCAATACTAAATTGCATGCTACGATTGCCAGCCTGCCACACTTCAGGCAAATTGTTGGAGCTTGGGAGACACTGGAATTCTACACCTATTGTAAGGAGATGAGCTATTAGCAGCGCAATGGAGGAGCAGCTCGAAATACTTCTCGTGGGTCTCGGATCTGAGGCCAAGGTAATGTGGGCAAGACCGTGGACAGACATCCCTTCTTTCCAATTCATCCGCGGTCTAGTGGCTCGGTCTATAGCTCTATTGTGAGACCTTCAAAGAGGAATATGGCGTGAAAGGGCTGCAGCCTGCTCTATGGTTGATCCTTCGAAAGGAAAGTGATGTTCACGCCTCCCCCCTCCCACCCCCCATCTGGAAGAAGTTTTGATTCGATTCGTACCTTTCCCCCACACTCGGTGGTCTGTTCTCTGCGTGTGAGAAAATGTCTGGAGCTCATATCTTCGCGTTCGCCTTCCGTCTCGTTTCATGAGTGCGTGCAGCGTGCAGCTAGCTGCCATTCGCGCACGACGATAAGCGGATGAAAAGTATCGCGTCAAAGTGCGTGGAACCTGTCTGCCGAGGAAGCTTAAGTGCGCATCGGCAACAGCTCTCACATACACACACTCTCTCCCCCTGTCCCTGAACGCATCTCCAGATCGACCTCAGCGTGCGATGCTGCGACCCCTCGTTTCCACCCCGTCCGCGCCAATGCGTCGACCCTCCATGCCCCACCCGCATCATCTAGCCCATCGCGCATGCGCCCGTCCCAGACGGCGCGCCTCCTCGACGATATGCCAACATGCCAAATTGCTTGTCGATCCTACCCTACCGCGCTCCTTCTGATGAGAATCCCTTCTTCTTCTTCTTCTTCTCTGGGTCCCCTGGATCGGCAGACAGCTTCTCTTTTCTTCAATGGGGGCTTGATGGTGGGGATGCGGGCCGTGTGGAGCGGGGTTGGGGGCTGTGGTGGTGACTGAGAGCGGGTGCGGGTGCGGGGTGGCTTGTCGGGGTTTGCTTGGAGGTGTGGATTTGGTGGGGATTGCGGGTGGGGATTGGGATTTTCTGTTGGGGGTTGGAGTTTGGGGAGGGGGCGCTGTTGTGATTCTTGGGGGGGAAGGGGGAGGGGGTGTTGGGTTTGGACTTGTTGAGTTTGCTTTGGGGGGTTCTTGTGGGGTCCACGGGTCGTGGTTCTGTGTTTGGGAGGGGGTATCTGCGTGGGGGTTTGCTTGAGTTGGGTCGATTGGGGGTGAGATGAGATGAGGTGAGATGGGGTGGGGTGGGATTGCGTGGGATGAGGAGAGGAAGGGGAGGGGAGTGAACGGGTAAAACCTGCAATTCCGAGTCTGATATACATTGGTTCGACTTCAACATGTTCATTATGACTATCGGTTTCAGCCGTGGACGAAATCCTTCAATCGGATCTATACTAAAAATCCGCAGAGCTGTAGGCGGAATCATAGTTGTCGCTCTCAATATAACGAATAGCGTAATACTATCTACGCCGTGGGTAATCTGCCCGTCAATCGATAAGATGGTTAGATGAAAGCGGGAAGTATTAGTTCATTGGTTTGTGACACGATGAGAAATATGCTATGGAGTGAATATGAAGGTACTCGAGTATATATGTAACTGCACGTCACATGTATGGTTGGATGTTAGAAATTCTACATCATCCAGCTGATACCTTCAGACGAGACCCAGAGCGGCGAGGGTTGAAGGGCGGATTCAACTTGTGCACCGAGTGTGGTTGCAGAGGAAGGATGAAGAGAGATGTGAATGATGATCTTATAAGCAAACAGGTATATCTATGTCCCCCGTGATATATATTCCCATCTACCCGAACTAGAACCCTCTACACAACGCCATGAGGAACGACCATCTAGTATCCATATTCGAGCATGAAGCAACTCAAGCTAGCGTATATGCTCAAAGGAGAAGCTCTACTTTATACCGATGTCTGTCTTCTAACGAGATCCCCCAATCGACAAATCCACGTCAGCAGACACCCCTTTCCCGATACCATATATAAACCGGAGGAAATTTTGGTCCTCAACGCCATTACACCCACACCCAAGAAATCTTCGCATCTCTATCTCTCTGTCTATATCCATCTATAAGAAGTTTGTTAACGCCATGCAGGTTATGACTGGAGCAGGTACCTGGTTGCTTCTGCAAAGAATGGTCATTTCATCGGTGCATTATTTGAGAGCAGCCAGTTTCAAAGGCAAAGCAGCCAAATCCACCGTAGATGATATACTACAACATGCAGTCTAGTCTTGTCAGGAGTGGAATCGGGCATTCAGCGACCAGAGCTCGGGTCATTCGGAATATTCGGCGGCAGTCACTTCTGGCTGTTCGATGCTGTGAAGAAGAAATGGGTTAGGTCGGCACATGCGTTGGTAGAGACCATTTCCGAGTATGATGCAGATACCGAGAAACGTGGTAGTAAGGAGGTCGAGCATCTTAGGCTTTGCGCCTTCCTGATTGAAGCAAAAGTTTGATATCGATGATCGTCAGGGAGTCCAAGCCAAGAGCTTTAATATATCTTCAAGCTTGTATCGGGAAGAAGGCACCATTATGTGTTGGCATATCTGGAGAACAATGATCGTTGATCCGTCACACGTCATTGGCCATCATACTGGTACAAATCCAGATTTCTGATCCTGCGCTTCAGTGTCGATTGTGGACCATTTGATAGTAACACGGATGGATGACGGGATCTGTACAACGTGATAGATGTTTTCGGCTGAAGGCAAACAATTTTTGTGCCGTCAATATCCATATCAAGATAAAATAATGAAACGTGGGTGGCAAACACTAAGATAACTTGATATAAGCAGATTGTGGTGTGAATATTGGATTCAGGATCTCTGTCATGGCTTCCGCGGTCGTGAACAAAACACCACCACTAAATACAGTCCGTGATAATCTCATGACTGTCCCTCTCCAAAATGCTTTCACGCCTCCATCTTTTAATATACCTATTACCGCCTGAGTTGTCGTGGTTGCAATAGAAGATTGACTTCTCGTTTTGATTGTATCAAATGGTTGTGTAGCTAGTGTTGTGATTACTGCTGCTGCTGCCCCATTCGTGAAAACCATAAGAGTGTTCTGTGGAACATCTCGTACTACCTGGAAGTCTTTGATGATATTATATGAACCCATTCTAAATGATGTTGAAGATGCTTGCTTGAGAGTTGTACCAATGAAACCTCTATACAAACCTACAAATCCATCGCCTCTGATAATGGTGTGTATGCAATGACTTGTGGAATTATATTGTCTCGTAGCCCTGGCATCATCTACAAGCGCTGTCCTGACTCGTTCAGTAGGTGTGACTGCAAAAATACTGGCTGTAACTCCCGCCGCCATGCCGGCCAACATATTACGACCGGGTGATATGACACCTGTTTCGGGATTTCGAAAAGCATTTTTGATGCTATCATACGAAGCAAATCGTACAGCATCTTTTCCAATGGATCCAAACACCAAAACACCACACCCTTTATATAAGGCTCTCAAGCCTTCTCGTTCATACGTTTGTAGAACGATTCGAAATGGATTTCTTGATAGGTTGGATGGGCCATTGTAGAGTTGGACTCGAGTTTTGGCAAACTCCAATGGGTATAAGACCGCACTCTCTACCCCTCCAGCAATACCACCAGAAAGTATGGATACGATCGGTGGTGTTGAGATGTTTCCGCTGCCAGTCACTGCGGGCATATCTTTATATAGCTCTATTGCTTGCTGTCGAGAAGCGAGCAAGGGTCCAGCATGAGGGAGATGTTGTAAACACCAAGGTGTATCAAGAAAACACAAACTTGAATAACTAAAAGATTATGACGTGTGGGTGAGATACTACAGGTACTGTACTAGCACCTGGCATTCCTTATTATTATGGGGCTAGTATCGGCAGTCGGCAATCGACAGTCATCCGAATCTACCCGAAGCCGACAGATGAGTACCTAGGTATCCTCAAACATTATGAAAAATTCGACTTTCAACTGCCTTGACGTAAACTGGTTGTCTAGGGTACGTGTTTTTTGGATTGTAGTTGAAGTATGATAATAATCCGACATCCCCATGCCGTGATACCGAAGCCATTCGCTAAAAAACTCCCATACACCTATACATCAATTCATATTCAAGAGCAAGTTCTAGCTACGCAATGAGTATCATATGTAAAGACGGCATGCGAATCCTCGCAGCAAAAGGACTGAGTAAAAGACCTCCTTTCCATCCCCAAACCCCGTATCTAGCAACGAAACCATCCTCTTTCAACTCTTCGGGTCCATCCACGACCGATCAGAGAGCGGATATACGTCCCTTTATGATTTGCTCTTTTCGGACTTTATTAACCTCATCCTTGAAGACTTTGGCCGAACAGAACCTAGTCACACGCTGCGAAGCAGCATCGTGAATCTCCCGATTGGCGGGGTCCGTTTCTTTCCTCACTCTTGTATCTTTCGAGTTCTGGAGCTTTGAACGGGTATGTCCATCTATAATTGGGGAGGCAAAAGGGTCTTGCAAGCTTTTTGTAGCTTTCTCGATCACCCCTACTTCGCCCATCTCCTTTATCTGGGAAGGGAACTCATAAGTGAGCCCTGCAATGTTCTTTGTTTGGTTATCCACTAAAGCTGTGTGATTTCCGAATAGATCAATGCCAGGGACCGATCTTATCGGATGATAATCTGTCTTTCTAAGATTTTGTTCAGGTTCGTGCTGTTGTGCGCTCGGTTCTAGGAAGGATTCTCCGGAATCTTTCAGATCATCAAGTATTCGCCTGCGCTTTGCCGCCTGCGAAGACTTTGGGTGTAGATGACGGTCAAGATTGAAATAGGGGGACAAGGAAACGTCAGGCAAGTGCTTTCGACGGACTGGACCCTTACCATCTACCGCCGGAGCCATATAACCAGGCAGGTAAGTTACAATATCTTCGTTGCCATCCCGTGGTTTCCAAAATCTGATAACTCGCTCATATGCCTGCTCCAAGGCGGAGGAAACAGGAGGCTTCCTGTACCATATATGATTGACGGTTTGAACAGCAGTCATGCGTTTTTCCGCGTCACTAGCCAAAAGACCGCGTAGAAATGAACGAGCTCTTGACTGAAGGTAGGACCACTTTTGTGCTGCCTCTTTTTCATCGGAAGAAAGAAATTCTTTTGTAGCTTGAATTTCATCGAGTTGAGATATTCGACCTCGAGGGATTGAAGTCTCCCCAGTGAGCAAGCTCCACGTCAATATCCCGAATGACCACATGTCCGCCGCTGTAGTATAGCCACGGCTAGAAGTGGAGCCTATAATTTCACTTCAACGAGTTAGACTCAGTCAATTCATTGTAGGCCATTCCCGAGAATAGCTTACGGTGCAACATAACCTTCCGTACCCACCGCAGAGAAAAGTCTACCATTTGTTTTGTCGGTAAAATTGGCAAGACCAAAGTCTGTAAGAATGACTCGAGATCCAGTATCGGTGTTTGTCATGAGAATGTTCTCCATTTTGATATCCCTATGTGCGATTCCTTTCGAGTGTAGATATTCCAGAGCTAAAGCTATTTGTCTCGTGATGAGTCGCGCATGGGTATCTCCAAGCCTATTGCCACGAGATTCGAAATAAGTGAATAGGTCTCCCGCGGCAGCAAGCTCTGTGAACATATAGCTGAAGGCAGTCAGAAATGAAGACAAACATATCATATTAAACTTACAGTCTATCGTTGGAAAGAAAGGCCTTCTCAATGCTGATTATATTAGGCTAAGGACCATTAGTCTGGGATTGAAGAATGAATCTTTTACCACTGACATGGTTGACTTTGGACAATATATCAATCTCCCGTAGAATTGATTTGTTTTTCCAGTCGGTATCTTGTTGTGGGTGTGATTCCCTACGAGCCGAGACTGAACGATTTTGAGAGCTAGGGGGGGGATTCCTTGGGGATTTTATTTTCACAACCTTACAGGCTATTTGCTTCGAGGTGCCAATTTTGTTGGCGAGGAATACTTCTCCAGCAATACCACTACCAAGAAGGTGATTGGAGATGGTAAAACGATCTTGGAAATACTATAAACCTCCAGTCAGAATTAAAAGCAAGACCTAATGAAAGAAACAATACATACTTGAAGTTCAACTTCAGGTAAAGGCATGTGCGATATCATTTTCGGCCTTGGTTGGTGAAATCGAAACTTCCAATCAGGCCGTATCTCGATCAAGTCTCCATCGACTAGAAGACGTCCAATTCTCTCATTACCAAGCATTCCTATCAACACATTATTGACATAAGTGCCATTTCTGGATTCAAGATCCTCGCAGTAGACTGAAGGAGGGTACTCATCCAACCTCTCTGCGTCATATATGATTGTGTAGATGCGAAATTGTTTCTTGGAGACGATTGTGCTCTCAATTGAATAATCACCGGTAGATTATCAGCATTTTTGTGATTTAATTGAATGAAGTACATACCATTCCGAGTCTCTGCCTATATGAAGATAGCCTTTAGCATAAATAGGAATGGCTATGAATATTCATCAGGTAATGAAAACTGCCAAGATGAGAAGGATCACAAACTGGATCTTTGATGAGTATTTGAATCTTCATAACTGAGTGTTGCGACAAGGTTGTCATCGAAGTCATGAGCATGATGAGCCTCTTCTTCATGAGGGTTTATGAGAGATTGATTCATATTCTCAAGATGACCTTGACCATCAGGCTCATGAAGAGAGTCTGGCGCCTCCATGACGGTTTCGGACTTTTAAAGTGAAGGTGAGACAAAAGGTGGAAATACAATTTCATATGGAACCATAGAATGAATGAATGATGAAATTGAGAACAATTAAGAAATAAAGTGTGAAATGGAAGCTGGAACAGGAGATATCAAGTTAAGTGTCGGCAATAGTTCAAAAGATTCGTTCAACAGATACACAATTCACATCATCCCAAGAGAGATAAGACTAGGGAGGGAGGGAGGGAGGGAGATATGTGTTGAAGATTTCCTATAAAAATGATTGTAAAGGAATACTAACCACGTACCGGGTACCTGATGAATCTCGAAATCAGTAAAGTGAGTGAGGAATAGAAGTTCAAGAGGAAAAGAGAAGCAGAGATGAATTTGGAATACCTACTACTACTAGTTTATGGAAGGCAACCTTGATTAGGTAAGGTGAGTAAGGTGAGTAAGGTGAGTAAGGTAAGTAAGGAAGAGGTTGTTGCTTTTCTGTTATAATCGCCTTGCTTCGGTCCTTTTCTTTTTCTTCTTGCCTCCAGCTTTCTTGATCTTCCATGGGAAGGAAGGGAGGGCGATCGCATACTTCATTATCACGTGCTCGAATACTCTATCTTCCATCGATCAAGTCCATCCATAAACTTTGAGGAGAGTCCGGAGCCAACTACCTACCTAGGTAGGTATGCATAATCACATTTGAGAAATTACTAAATAATTTGGCTCTCATTGTTCAGCGATTCCATTTCAAACTTATCTCATAGAATGCCAGGCCTAGCTGGCACTTCACTCCCACGACGAAACCTTCTTCACGAGTAGATATGGGTGTCCTAGCACCCATACAACTTTTGGGCATTTGCTTGATGACATTGAAAGTTGCTATTCTGGTCGTTCCTGCATGTACCCGTTGAGTATTCAATTTGATACAAGACGCCTGTTGAAATTGTTGTTTTGGTTATTTCCGAATAGGAATCCTTGAATGTTCGACATTACACCTAGTATGCGATATTGACTGCTTTTCTGGCGATTTTTCAGTGCAATCCCTTGAACCTTGAATCAACATTGGATGGACATTGAGAACGTTAACATCGTCATGATGGGTTTTAGGAAGTGATCGTTTTCAAGTGCTCCAGTAGGGTTTGTCCAAGTACGAGTTGATAGTAGGCATTTTTAATGTATAGATATCAAGACAGTTTTACTACTACCTATGGAATATACGCAGTGCTGTTTGATGGATAGAGTACTAGGTAAGCTTGCATATAAGGTCACATGATTCGTCACTGGCCCCTGCAGAAACGTTTCACGGGATGGAACAACTTTCGCCGGTAAACTACCCAGTACTTGGAAGCTTGGGGAAAATATTAGAATATCTAGCTGCCCAGGTCGTGCCCGACCAGACGAAAGAATCGATATTGGGCATCTGAAGTCTGAAGAACAGGTGGAATATCATGTGATTAGCCCTAAGTCTTCAAAGTGCGCTAAATTAGCTCGAAAAATTAACCGAGATCGAGCACCATATCTCGAGCTTCAATCAACAGAATTGATTTCTCTTCCCCAAAGCTTCATACAACTCACATTCAATATGTAAGTTTGAAAATCCTCCCATTACTTCTTCAATTGTTATCAAGAATGCCTTGTATGCTTCTTGAAAGCATTTGAATCATCACAACCATCCCTTTTACCCCTCATTTTTATGAGAACAATATCCTTGCCCCTCTTTCTCCATTTCCGACATTTCCAAATCAACACCACATCAAGATCTCATAGCTAACAACTGTGTTCAGGAGAGCCAAGTGGAGAAAGAAGCGCGTTAGGCGCTTAAAGCGCAAGCGTAGAAAGACTCGTGCCAGATCGTAAGTTTTCACCTCCACCTTGTTTTGCTTCACTTCGAGGATTTGCTTCCCAGCTGTCTTTGTTATGGGGTGAATTTCCTTTGTTCATTTGCTAACCCCTCTACAGCAAGTAAACAACTCAAAACAACTCGATCTCGATACCCCTTACCTCTCGAATCATAACATCATGACTACATAACCTCTCTTTGATTGAGCTATCTCTCGCACCAACGTCTTCGCCTTTTTCAGCATTCCAGTATTCACCAAAAGTTCGGGGTTCAAGCTTCGTTCATCGGCGGCTGGGTGTTCAAGGAAAGATCAGCATGGTGACGCGCATTCATTGGCATGTGGTGGAATCTTTTGAAAGGAAGCAGGATCGGTCAACAATTCAATGTCGATTTGTTCATTGAGGGTTTATAACCAAAGAAGCTATGGGAAAGAAGCTGCCTCTGATGCTACATACCTCTAAGACTTCAAACCTGATAGGAATGAATAAAAAAAAGAAGTTCTCTTCATATATGCCTGTCTTTAGATGAACTGTGATTTCCAAGGTTGATGTAGATGTGATTTTGTACGTGCTCTTGTCATCTTGATGTTACGATACTCATCTATGGGCATGTGTATCTTGTATCTGAAGCTGCTGATATTTGAACTGTCAATAATTTATGTGCTGAATAGTTCCAAGGTTATTCAAAGCAGAGATGAGGTCCTTTGAGTCGGTAGATCGAGAAGACAGACAGCCCAATGGAGTAGTAATTGCTTCCAAATCCCATCTCTCGATTTCACTCTCATCTTTATGAATGTCTCACATATTGGATGTTCTATAAAGTCTTTTGCCAGTCTGCTGAGAACGTACGGAGTATACAGAATTGATTCATCACATTTGACTGTACTGGACTTGCGTTCCTGTTTCTGACCTGATTGCGGTCCAATTAATGACGTCCTACCACGCAATCAATGCTGGATTTCATCCTACTGAATGTCCAGTATATTGAGTAAACCGTGATACTGTTTTTGGTTTACTTGTTTGTGAGATATTCCAATTTTAGATCCTATCCATATGTACAGAACATGGACAGTAATTTATGTAATGTGTGTGTAATGTAACTCTTGCGGCTTACAGCCAGAACCTGGAACTGCTTGATACAACCCCGCATACTGTTAATCACAAACACACAGCCTCAACATCTCAGCCTCGCGACCTGCATTCTTGGCAGAATGTCGGGAAAAAAGTTTCCAGCTGCCGACCCTTTCCCAAATTTTTATTTACTTTGCGACAGAATTGAAGCCTGCACACCCGGCAGCTTCATACAATACTGCGCCAAGGCTTTACATCAATCGCAGAATGGCGGACAAGATCGAGAAGAGTAAGAAGCGTAAGAAGAACGCTGATGGTTCCTCGAGACCAAGCAAAAAAGTTGCAATAGAGGATGACAGAAATGTTAAAATCTCTTTGAAAGATGGTGATGAATGGTCGCCTGTGATTGGTATGTTTTCTGTTCTAGAGATGAGGGATCATTGCGATCTCAAACGAGTCATCAAGATCGCGAAAGTCTGATTCCTTGTAGCATCAACTCCTGGCTTGGCTATGCCAGCATCTATATCTCTTCAACCTTTTACGAAACATCGCAAGAACGCCCCCCAGAGACCAGGACGTAGTGGAGCAATTGCTACGACAGAGGTTCTTCTCCATTCCTCAGAGCATCCAAAACTTGACTATACCGCACGAGAGGAAGAAGAAGGTGGATCCGATGCCTTATTGAAGCATTATGTTGGTGTCTATGATCCAAAGACTGGAAAATTAGAGGTCATGGAGGCGCGAAAGATGGTGGTTCGTGGAAGTGTTAGAGCACATCAAGCGACAGAGGCAGAATTCGAGAAACAAGTAGGTATATTGCAGAGAGATTTTGAACCTGATTCTAATGCGACTCTTTGTAGACTGTTCGAGAACTTCGAAATGACCTTGGAGAGACTTTCGGTACCAAAAAGGCGAGGAAAGCTATTGCTTCTGTCACTGAGAATGCTATTTCAGCGAACAGGGGATCGAGATTAATCGCGGATGGAGCCAAACCTGCGAAGTTAGACGCTGCGAAATCTGCCATCATTGCATCCATGGCAGAAGCTACGTCTGGAATGTCATCCCGGAAGGATCTCGAGGAACAAGCGGATGCAGCCAAGCCACGACCAAAGGCAAATCTTTCTGCCAAAGATATCAAGGATGTTTATACTGTGGATAGTCTCATCGGCAGCGATATTTTCAAGTCGGTGCCAGTCTTGGAATGGGAGCAAGCAGTTAAAGCAAAGAAAAACATTACCACAAACTCGAGATACGTCTCGGCGAGAATCGTCAGTGCAGCTACTGCAGGTGTCAACAAACTCAGGGTCTTGCGATACCTTCTTCTTTTGCTAGACTTACACATTGCCTCTCGACCTATGCGAGGCGGAAGGATGCTACCCAAGCGCGAAGAAATGAAAACAAAGTTGGGTGACAATATCCCTCAATCCGTCATTGAAGATATCCGTCGCAAATACTCAGACGCCGGAGTAATGTCAAAATTCAAATCAGATCTCCTCATTACTCACGTCTGTGCATTGGCATGTCTGGTCGATAATTATGAAGTTGATCTCTATGATCTTCAGTTAGATTTGAAGTTGGAGACCAAGGATATGACTCAATATTTCAAGGAGATTGGTGCGAGGGTTGTGGGGCTTCCAGAGGCGAGGAGGAAGGCATTAGATTTGGACAAGGCGACTGCTGCACAAAGGAGAACGGCAAAGTTGAAGTTGCCATTGGATTTCCCAAGAGTGCCTTTCGGAAGGAGGGGCTGATGAAAGCATGGGGTAGACTGGGCTATTGACTGTTATTGGCGAAGCGGAGTAAGAAGTCATTCTAAGATTGAAAAATGGAGATAATGAATTTTATGGCTATTGATAATAAACCGGCTCGTTCATGAACTCTCATTTCTCCCAATCCAGAGATACCCATGTTTTTTGCGAATTCGGTTGACATCAGGGTTACAACTCAAAATACCAACACCACACCCACCCACCATTACCACGCACCAAGATACGAAAAAGGTCTTGATATGCAGGTTATGTGTAGCAAACTCTACAACGGCCCATTGCTTACTTTCGCATTTTTGTATCCCCTTGGGCAGTAATAGATTTCCCTGGTTTTCTTTTGCAACTCATTGACACCATTCTCAACATCATCTGGATGTTCGAGACGTTTAGCAATGAGGCTATCTTCTCGTGCGGGATTTTGTCACCCGCGACTGCTTGTTAAACTTTGAGATAGGCTTTGTCATTTTCATCCCATTATAGTTCGGATCTAGGCTCGACATTGGGTGCCGGAAAGACAGTGCTATGAGTGAGTTTCGATTGGTAGTCTTACGTTCGTATCCACTTCTGTTGGTGATGAGTTTGAGAGTTGTTGTATTGACATAGTGCTTGAAGTCAAACGTTCTGCCTGATATGTCCTTTCCACCAGCGCCATTATCGGAAATTTTTCGATAATGCGATTCAATGAGAATGACCGGCTCACGTTGAGACAATATATTGCTATATTTATTCATGGCATTGAACGGCCCCGGCTAGATGGGGTCAATCTCAGGCCACGCTTCTACTTTCTCTGCCCTCTCATTTTTTAAGCTCCTCCTATTTTCTCCCTGTGAAGGACCTTGACCGTCGTTAAAAGCACTTGCCTACCCCTTTGTCTTAGCCATCTTGAACGTCACTCTAATATCATCCAGCAACAACTACGTTGATACTTGGCCCATGCCCATTATTTTCCACGCCTGGTGACAAAACCCGGTTCATCAGCACGAAGTTGTTGTACCTTTGGAAAGCTACGCAAGGAGACGATTGAGTGGCCCTGAACAAAATCGGTCGTAGATGGATAATCATCGGTAGAGGAGATTAAAATGTTGATCCGAATTGCACTTTTGTCGTTCGTCACATCGTTGAGTGGCGTGCGGTGTGCTTCTTTCATGGTGGGCCCTCATGGGGAGCAGCAACTGACAACTCATAACTTCACGTGTAAGTGACACAATTACTTTTGTAACAGGACATACAATTCTTTGACTACGATCACCCCTACTGCAATTCCCGGCGAAAGAGTGAGGTGCCTCTTACGGCCGTACTTTAAGTAACTATCTAAAGGGGTCGATATTTTGTAGATAACAAGAAGTCGAAAGGCCATACCACGCACCCTCAGAGGAATCTCAAAACATCGAAATGGACATCCACGAAGCAAAGCCTCCCTTTCTACATAAATTGAAACGCGTTGGGCATAAATTACTGATATGAACCTTCCTCTACAATTCAGGCAATCCAATTACCAATCATCATCATGAGTGCGAGTCGTTCCTTGCCGCAAAAGAAAGTCCTGGGCTATAGCATGTCATTGGGGCTTTCCACAGATCTTGCGGTTCCTCCATATCAATGAGGAAATTGAGTCTGTCAGACAAGAAACAGAGAAGAGCTCGAGGAGGGTCAACAGCATGTCAAGAATGGATAAAACGATGGCTTCAAAGTTGAGTGTGTTTTTATGTACCCAGTTAATGACATTGTACCTTCGATCACTGACTTGTACCATCGAGGAGTCCAAAACGAGATCACTTGATGTTGTTGATAGCTTCTGCTATTGATACTGTATTGTAATGATACCTTGTAGTCATCTATACACTACTCGTGGTAACGTAGCAGGCCGAAAGTTTTCTACTAGGGAGCGGCCTACTTCAAAACTCCGATCTTACATGTATCTGTATACCTCGACTTTTGAAAAACATTTAAAGTCTCGATTAAAAATACTGATGTCGATGTCGGTGTATGAGGCTCAAGACAGGGGCCTGGTGGGCGCCAGTGGAGTCGGTTGTGATCACGTGTTATCGAATTTCTATATTTGGGTCCATACAGTATCCATTCTATACGAACTCCTATATAGCTATACGTATACATAACCCTTTCTTTTCACTTTGCATTTCATCTTAATATAATCTAGACATTCCTTTTGTAGTTCCAATATCAATATTCTGCTTTAATCATTTCTTATTCATTTTCCCATTATTAATCAATTGTTACACCATGTCCAATGCCGAGGCGTGGAAAAGACGTTCCATATACCAAGTCCTCACCGACAGGTTTGCTATAGAAAATGAGAACCATTCAAATGAAAAGCCAGATCGTGGGATAAGAGAATATTGCGGTGGAACATGGAGGGGAATAATATCTAAACTTGATTATATTCAGGGAATGGGTTTCGATGCCATTTGGATTTCACCTGTTTGTTCTTCATCCTCACCCATGTATAGACGCCAGTCACTGACTATCCCCTTCAGATTTCTAAGAATATTGAAGAAGTGACCGAATATGGAGTTGCCTACCATGGATATTGGCCAGAGGACATATATTCGGTAAATCCACATTTTGGAACCGCGGATGACTTGCTCGCTTTATCGGATGCGTTGCATGCACGGGGGATGTTTTTGATGATTGATGTGGTTGTCAATCATATGGGTTCGCCCCCTACTGTGGAATATTCCAGATACGTACCTTTCAATGATTCATCATACTATCATCCAAAATCATTTGTCAAAAACTATGACAATCAACAGGATTGTGAGGAGGGGTGGTTAGGGGATGAACATGTTTCTTTGCCTGATTTAAATACTGAAGATCCTACCGTGGTACTCACCCTTCAGACTTGGATCGCAAAGCTTGTACAGAAGTTTAAGATTGATGGCCTGAGGATTGATACCGTCAAACATGTCAGGAAGAATTTTTGGCCAGACTTCGTTCGGTCTGCTGGGGTTTGGTCGGTGGGCGAGGTGCTATCAGGTGATCCTAACTACCTAAGCTCATATCAGCCATATATTGGAGGGCTTCTAGACTACGGAACATATTATCCTCTGAAAAGAGCATTTCACAGAGATGGCGGAAGTATGTATGAGCTGACCAACCTCCTCACACCTGAATACCGATCAAAGTTTCGCGATATGCAGCAAATGTCGACTTTTATGGAGAATCACGATATGCCGCGGTTTACCCACGACACAAACTCTGATTTGGCTGTTGTGAAGAATGCTATGGCATGGACTCTACTCACCGATGGTGTGCCAATCATCTACTATGGGCAAGAACAGTCTTATTCTGGGGATGGTGATCCTGGATCTCGAGAGCTGATGTGGACATCCAATTATAACATTACTCCACTGTACCAGTATATTGCACGATTGAATCAGATCAGAAAGCTGAGTTGGGATTCAGGGTTTGGTACACATCTAACTACGCGTCTCTACGTTGATGACAATGCTGCTGCCACGCAAAAGGGACCATTGCTCATGGTACTGACCAACCAAGGTAGCCAGGCGAAACCCAGAACGATCTTCGTACCTACGATGTTCAAGATTGGTACCACATTAGTCGACATTCTCACAGGAGAATCCTTCACGGTCAAACGATCAACAAAAATTACCATAGCAGCTGGCGAGCCCCGAATTCTTCTCCCTCTTCGTCTAGCAGAGAATATCTGCGAGAACATTATTCCACCGAATCAAAGCGCCATATCTAGGTTATTCACTAACATGTTTAGTTTCACGTCGCACTCCAAATCTGCTGCCGAGATCACCAATTGGCCACATGGTGATTCGGTTTCCAGTGGAGATATCATACTTAAAGAAAAGGATCCGGTCGTGGGACAAGCAGAGGCCAAAATATTAATGCCGAGTGTTGAGCAGATATCCTCGCCGTGGTCTGTATTCTAAGCCGTTGGATAATTGAGCGATTAGAGTATGAGTATACTTTATCTTTACGTTCCTTCGAACCATCAAATTAAACGTTGTATAATTAGAAAAAATCTTGTATAATACTCTTTGTAAATCCGATTACTGTAGTAGTACTCTATTCAATTCTTGACAAGTTCACGAGCACTTAGTTTTTTGCGCTGTATACTTCGATATGTAAATTTGACTATTTTTTCTATGATCAGAGATAGTACGAATTATTACAATGTTCCAAGTGGATTCATAATTAAAGGTTTACTTCATCTGCCGCCTTTGATCTTCCGTAACACTTTTTAAGAAAGTAGGTAGGAGGTGGTGGTGAAAAGGGTGGGAGAAGGGGTAGGGAAAAAGAGGTGACAAATCAGAGCTTGAAGTTATATATTAGCTTCCAACCTGTATATATTTGAAAGACATAATTCAATTATTTGATAACGATTTAATTAAAGCATATAAATCACATTCTCTTGAATATCCCTCACATTATTTTTCTCTTCTTCCCCTCCCCCACCCGCTTTCGAAGAAGCTGCGTCACCAAACCACTCCCCGAGAGTCAAAACTCGGCGATAGATCTCTTGTGGAAAGATCTGAACGACAGATATACTTCACGGTTGAGCTCCTCTGAAAACAGCATACGGTAGCATTAGAGCGGTGGCTCGAACAATCTGTGCTGCAGTCCAACAATGAAGTTCTAAATCCTGACTCCAGTTTCCAAGGTCATCAGTTAGGGATAACCAATGTACTCCAGCAGAATACAAATGCTCAATGCCCAGGCTGGGACGCGGAGAATTGGATGCCCTGTATGAGAGTTACCGAAAATGAAATTCTCATCGAGACCCAGAATCCCCACCGTGATAGTCAATCTCCGACTGAGAATAGGAGCCTAGAATTTTTCGAGGCTTGTCACTTCTGCCTGAAATTCTCTTGTAGCCAGATGATCTCTGAAGCTAAGGACATCAACCGTTATGTAACCAGGATACACTTTCGACGGTGTTTCGACAATATCAATGTAGGCTGGGATGCAAGTAAGCCATATTGCCCATGTAGGAGCCTATGTACCTAGCTGGCCATGATCATTATCATCCGTAGTCATAGCTCCTGAATCTATGGGTCCATCTTGGACACTGATCTCTGCGACAAAAATATGCTCGCTGATACTAACATGTTCCTCAAATTTTCTTACACAATTTAACATTCTCATCTGACCTTTTGAGATGATATGCACAAGATCATGGACAGCTTTCCCCCTTCGATATAAGCGGGTTTGATTCAGTATCGTCAAGCCAGCGCCTAATTCAAGTACAAAATTTCACATGCAATCTCGAGAAGGGAAAATGATGGGTCGGTATACAACGATACCAGTAGCTGGCGCTGAATCAATGAATTGCAAACAAAGTCGCTTATTTAGAGGTACATGGGCTTGGGTTAGAAAAAGGTGCTGTGCTGCATCAAAAATTACTCAACCTACCATCCTCGAACCTACTCTCCACCCAAACCATCTTCATTCCCGCTTTAATCGCTCTGCGCCCCCCTACCATCTATCAAGCCTTCTACCCCTTGCCCGCCCTCCCCACCAGCATCAAAGTATTCCCCCATCCAAATCTCCTCTTACAATCATGACACCCTACCTCGAAACATTTCTAGGCCGAGTTTTTCTACCCCCAACGTAGCCGCGAGTCAAACTCACATCTCGGTCCATCTCTTCATCTTTCAAGCTTCCATTCATTCTCCCAGTCACATCTCCGCCTGGCTTTTCTCCCTCAGCTCTCTCGTTGTTGAGGATCTTGATATACCTTTACGCAATTCAGTTATTCCCGGTATTTACCACAACATCCAGTCATCTAAAACTGAGCTTGGAATGGAAAGAGATCATAGAAGCGACTCATAATGGTGAAAGTAGTGGTTACTTATTGGCTGGGGCTTTTAGTTATGAAGTGAACCGAAGCAAAACGATCTGGGGAGGCCCAAAGCTAGTCAGTATTGTGACATATTGAGCATAGGTACTCCTTTCAGGTGGCGGAGCTAAGGAAAAAGTTGAACTCGGGGGAAAGGACTGGGAGGGTAGAATTTGGAGACTTGTTGAGGGGTAAGTTATTGACCTCGAGGGAAGTGATTGGGACATATGGTAGGAAGTTGGATTGATTGTGACGCAGGAGACCTGGCATGACTCCTGAATAATTGCAAGACAGAGGGAAACAGATAATAATATATAGCAAAGCAAGCTTGATGAGTGAAATCATTCCGAGCTCCTGACATTTATGATTCTTATTGCCTTCAAGCGCAAATGCACCGTTCCTTTTCAAAATCCCCAGCGACTTCATGGTATTTCACACGCCGACATTCGCCAACATTCGCCAAAGGTGGAATAGCTTCTATCCACTGCTATTCAAAACCAACCAACGGTAAGTACTAATTCGATGTTAACATACCTGCAGAAAAGCTAAATGTCTTAAACAAGTGTAACAAGTGTCTGGCCAGACCATCTCCTGCGAATTGAGATTGGGCTCACCGTTGGCGATTACCTTCCCACTCCTACGAAGTCCGAATAAATATGCAACAGACACTTCATCGATAGATGATGACGAATCGGTGTAGTTTTACTACACAACCAACAAAAACTCCCTCGAAATCTTTGGGAAAGATGTTGTCGTAAGAAGAAGTATAGGTTTTCTTATATAGCAATCGCACCTAATATATCATTTTACATTTTTCCATAGACAACGCTCCTTGAGCAATACTCTCCATACGCAGCAAGACGCAAACCAAGAAATCAAGCATCAAAAGACTCTACATAGACGTATCAAACGATGGTCTAGCCTGCGCGATACTTATCAACGCACTGCTAAACCATCCTGACATCTCAGTCGAGATCTTCGAGTCCGCACCCGAATTCTCAGAACGTAGAGCTGCGGCTGGCCTTGGTATCAATGCACAAATGCCTCGAAAGACATCTGCCCAGTAGTTGCCGAGGCGCTGGAATCCGCTGGTGCAGTCCTGTATAATGCCTTCAGAGCCATCATTGTGAGCTTTCCATCAATCTTTCATATTGTACTAATCACTGGAGATATGCCTCGGGCCCAGATGCGGGGGCCGTTGTGGTAGAATTCAAGGGTGACGATACAGGCAAAGGTACACACCGAGCCGCATTACTCGGTGAAGTGCTCGAGCCAGTCCGAGGGGGCTGAGCTGATAAACACGAGTAAGAAAGTGGTCGAAATCGAGGACACAGGGAAGTTGTAAGTATTCACTTCGACGACGTCACACAGCGGGAATGCGATGCATTGATTGGAGCAGATGGAGCTTGGGGATACTCCCGCGAATGTATTCTCGTAAGTGGCCATCCCATCCTGCGCTCAGAGCTAATTTTGCAGGATTCTGGGATTGCAGAGCTCGGGTCCCGATTCAGAAAGCGCGGGAGATCCTTGGGAGGTAAGTATTTTGAAGAAGGTCGTCAATATCCTTGGGTGGGTGATGGGGATCCTATATGCATGATGTCCTTAAAAAGGAGAAACAGTTTGGTGTGCAGGCTCAATCGCCACTTAAGAAGATTGGAGTGCGGATGAGTGAAAGCGAGATCTCGACCAAGAGAAGTTAGCAGAAGCATTGCTGTCCTGAGAAAATTCGCCGATTGCTGGTGAGATGGTCAAGGTATGTATTCAAGTTGAGAGTTCACCTCATAACTATGATATCTAAATTGGGTCGGCCTATGTGACTGACAATTCCAGCTCCTAGGAGAAAACTCGGATCTTCGCTGAATGTTGCCTGCGAAACCACAGTGTGCCCGCACCAACTTATTTTAAGGGTCGTGTATGCATGATCGGCGACGCAGCGCATTGCATGACACCATGGCATCATGAAAAGGAGCTGCAGCTGGAGCTGCTTTGGAAGAAGCTATAATTTTGGGAGGGCTAAGGAGCCTTCACAAGTCGAGTATGCGTCCAATACCTCTGATCAAGTTTGCCGACCGAGAACTCAAAAGACGGTGGAGTCCAGTAAAACTATGGGGATGCTGTTTCGTGGAAGAGGTCCCGCTGTTGATCTGGACCTGGGTAAGCTGAAGAATCAAATGGCATCAAAGTGGAATTTTATCTACAACTTTGACATGAAGAAGCATAAAAAAGAAGCACTGGAAGCGTTTGCAGCTTGCAGTAAAAACCTCACATTTTATTGTAAGAGGCGACAATGGAGTATCTTACCTTTGGGAAAGTTAGGCAGGAACGAGAATTACACTCGTAAGAACTTTGGTATATTATATTGTTTGCTGGTTACATTGTAGAATACGTTCGGCCATGTAGTATGTCGGGCTCAAGTCCATTTGATTATATATGCCATTGTTTTCGGTGTTTTCATCTGGAACCAATTCAAAGAGAACAGGATATGATATCGATAGTGTATACTATTAGTCATTCTGTAGTATCGTTATTGTTATCTTGAAGTGAATGGAAAAGGGGTTTGAATAATTACGCGGAGATGCTCAACTAATTAGACAAAATGATTCACTTCTAGAAATTCGCTTGAAATACATAAAATCAACTAACTATGAGAGTGACAAGAGCAGCTTGATTTTGTTCAGCTACATGACCTGTCGTCGCTAGCTGGAGCTTTCCATGCTGGGCTCAGAATATAATGGGATAGGATGAGGATGGGAGATCTCAAACGCTCGTTTCATCCGCACAGATTCACTTTACCATTATTGGTACATGACGTATGAATTTCGGATCCTGAGTGAATGGCCATCTTCCTTCCTTGTAATATCGAGACATTCATATAAGTGATTGAGTAGGGAGTTACATATACACAAGTTAATCAATCTTCTACTCGTATACATGTTTAGAGATACGAGCATCTTGTCAACATCTAGGCTTATTAGCTGCGACAGCTTAACAGGGCACTTGCAAGTATTGTATGGAATGCCTTTATCAGAACGGCTCGAATGCATAGACACTAGTAATCGGAGTTGTGTAGGTAAGTTGTAATGACCGATAAGTAGATCTTTCGTATTGTATCAATACGTAACGCACATATATATCTAAGTTTATTAATTGCTCACGGTGGTATATACAAGTTGCAAGGTGTACCGTTGAAAATATATTAACAGATTGGAATTCCATCTATTCCTACAGTTTCAAATAACATCAGGCGTAATCTTTCGAATTTCAATGGATTTCCATCAATGGCTTCAAGATTGCCTATTTGGGATAATACGCATCATCAGAGTAGGTAAGGCACACCTGCCTGGTATTCTAATGTCTGGTAGACACGGAGATACATCGGCACAGCATGCCAGTTCAACTGAGTTGAGAGGAAGAAGAGGTCAGATTTTGCACTCAGATGTCTTCTCTACCGAATGGCTCCCTGGCTCTGAGTTGACAGAATATGGGCATGCATATATTTTTTCATAAAATGCAGGTGAGTTGGGAAACTCTCAGAAGGGAGCTAGCTTATGGACGTGTGGCGCAGTTTGGTTGAAGGGTGTACTGGGTAGTTATGTGATGGGTGAGTATAGAGAGGTTGGTTCTTTACTAGAACTACGAGTTTGAGGCTAAATAGACCCTTGTTTGCTCCAGCCACATTAATAATCCAGATAACGTGATGCGTGATTTTGCTGTGGACCTTAATGGCAGAACTTAGGCGGTGAGGAGAAAACCTCTCATCTAAATTGCATAACAAGTGCTCGAGTCATATGACATCCACAACATCCACAACATCCACAATATCCAATATCCAAGATCCGAAGTATTGGAAAATAAATGTTTATCTGCACGAGTATATGTTTTTAGGTTTCATTATTCCATATATCTGGTATTGCCTGATTCATGAGGGACTCAGGTTGTTGGAGTCTTTCAGCTTCTACACAAACCGATTTCGGCCCGATCGGGAAGAGCATTCATATAGGTATTCTCATGCGCTGCGCATGCCGAAGTTTTGGCAACATCGGAAAGGGCATTGTTTGGCGTGGGAAAGAAAGAAAGGACTCTACGTCTCTTTGATTTCCAGATCAATCTCTGCTGTATTTGTGTTGCCAAGCACATTCTATGACCAAAGCCTCAATGCTGCCGCTTGAATCAAGTAGCCGGCAGCTACATTCATCCATATTCTCAGATGAGTGCCAAGCTTATATGATTGCGAGATTTGCCATAAACGAGTAGTCTCGTTCATGTCTCCTTCAATGAGAGATTTACACGCCTGAGTACCGAATGAGATTGCCAAGTGTCATTCGAATGTATTGTTCTGAGAACTTTAAGTTTCTTTTTTGCCTGAATACAACAGGAGTGTTATGATTGACATGAGGTTTCATAAGATATGCCTGTGTTCAGATATGTCGATGACCTCCAACCCGAATGACTCATTTCCCGGACCTCGTCTCGCACAAACTCTAGCATTTGAGCCCCAGAAATGTACATAATATGAGTCTATGTAGTCCACCGAAGGGGATAAATGCCTCCCACTTTATTATATTCGTATATGTCCACTCTTAAAGTTTATCGTTTGCCTTTGAAAAAAGCTCGCGATGTTTGCGTTGGATATTGAATTATGGTATCATCAACAACAAAACTATACCTCCATCAAAACTCTTGGAAATGTCTGACATGGAGCTGAACAACCAAATAAAGGTCAACTCAAATAGAAGAAGCGGTCAAAAGAGACCACTATCAATGTCCATTTCCCGAAACAATGGATGGTTCGGAAACTTTCGATGTACTTATTGGGTCCATCATGCTCGAGCCCTTCAAGACTACTGGGCATGATCTCAACTTAGAGTTAAAGTCTCACATCTTCAATGCCGGAGTTGGCGGCGACACGATACCCAACGTTCTTTATCCCATGAATCTATGCCTACTCCAAGCAGCCAAGAGGAAAGAGAAAGTGAAAATAGTCATTGTCAACATTGATTCGGATGGCTCGAAACCTGACCGGAGCTTGTCGGTCGTACAAATCTAAAGGTTCCTCTTCACTTAGAGGCATTGAGAAGAACATTTCTACAGGCAAGGTTCGTGGTTACGGGACTGTTCCACAAGAAAGATGTTTATTTGTCCGATGTAAACCAAAGTACAGGAACGATGGTTTGGAGAAGGTATCCATGGATCTGGATGTCCTCGCGTAGAATGGCTAGCCGCACCAAAAATAAACTTCGACCGCCACTAACTAAATGGATCACGTCCACTCGAATAGAGCTGGCTATGAGATATGGGACCAATGGCTGGTATAACAAACTTGGGGTCTAAAGATAGGCTGTGGCTGGTGTTTGGAATAGTGAAGAAGCTTTAGAAAAGAAAACTCTTGTGCAAAATAAACACTTATCATTGCCGTCAATATGTCGGTAGCAGATGCTTAGCGGATGCGCATGCAGTTACCCGTCAAGCTTTTCCGTCCGTACGAAGCCGTAACAACGGTGCTTTAACGGAGAGCCAAGGCTTATCTAAGTAGTAAATAAACAACATCAATTGATCTTTTGTCTTCTTCTAGAATTAAGGTTCAAACTTAAAATGCATATTTTCTTTGGAGGAGAATCCTAATTGGATCGAATGTCTCCCAATCGAGTCTAGATCCTTGCCTGACGTGGTTAAGGCGGTTGATGTGAGCATTCCCGTAACCTTACCCCATATTACCCGTACAATCTCCGAAAATGGGTCCTCGTCAATCTTGTTTCAACCTTAAGGACCCCCTGGATTAACGAACGATGATTGGATACCCAATATAATAAGCGGATCAAATGAAAAAGGGGAAATCGAAAACATCAAAATCCAAATAAATTTGTCCGAAGAACATTAGATGGGATATCGGGGTCTCGGGGTCTTGGGGCCTTGGGTCAAAACTATCATTTATTGCTTATCGATACATGAATGGGATAGATGCAAAAGTCCCGAGTGATCAGATAAGTTGCAGTAGCGCTTAAATCATTTCGGGGTCTTAGACTCCATCAAAATAGTGGTACCGAGATATGCCATTGTTCTAATAAATCTCATAACTTTAGCGCAATGTGGATTTCCTTCATATACTCGAAACTTGTTAGTCCGGACAAAAAGGCTTGTCTCCCGGTGATTCTTTGCCCAATCCAGCTAACCTCGGAACTGGATAGCTTAAGCTTGCATTATTCAATTGAGTTCAATTGAGTTCAATTGAACATATTCAATACGAATTCATGGACTGGGAATCTCTCTGATGCTGCATAGTCATTCCTGGTTTATGAAGATCGTCATTTCCCCATCATCTCTACTCTGCTTTACCCCGTGAAATCTGAAACTTGAACGGATGACGAAAAAAATGTCTCTCATTCGGACGAAGAAGGCATTCAAGTCATAGCCTTCTTTCAGAGACAATAAGATAGTGCGAGTCATAAAATCTATTCACACATAAGCATAACGGTCCAGTGATCCAAGTGTTAAGGTTGTAACTTAATCGTCGAACTCTACAAATGCCGGCTCGATATATGAATTTGCTCGTTTGTTTACGCGCCAAGAACCTCGTATACTCCTTTGTTACGGGTGCTACTTAAGCGCCTTGGCCTTGTACTGCGCTACACTGACACACACAATACCAAGAGATATGCTTAAAATTTTTGAATATGGAATACAGGGTGTATGCTCTTGGCTCGTCGAAAATGTAGCAAACAATCCTCAGTCTCACGAGATGTTGCTCCTACTTCCACTCTATTGACAACAGCCTACCTGGCATAGCCACGCCATTCATCGTCTTGGCCATCGTTCAACAACTCGGAGGAGAGATGGTATCATCGGTATGACATCGTTTACCGGTAGCAATTTCACCATTGAATTGCTTGGATTGCTTGTTGAAAACTTTCTTTTGGGTTCAGGAAGGCTTCCAGATTCTCGTTTGCATTGGATTAGTACGATGAGACCATCAAACAGAATCAGACCAGATGAACTTGGCAACATCAAGGTATGAGTTCAGCGTCGACCATCTCTCTATAAAGAGAGAGGAATATTCCACGATTTTATAGCATCACTTCCATCATCATTCACTTCAATCATCTACTTCTACATTCTTCACTCTTCCATTCACTTTACTTTCTTTACCAGAAAACCATCCAACTTTTACCAACTCATTCAATATGAAGTTCTCAGTCATCTCCGCTGGTCTTTTGGCCGCATTTGCTTCTGCTGCTCCAACCCCAACATCTGAGGAGGTTGTTAACCGCGCTGCTATCGTCAAGCGTGCTTCCATCACTGATGCTTGCAACATTGGATACGCCAGCACCCACGGTGGAACCAAGGGTGGAGCCGGAGGAGCTACCACCACTGTTTCAACCTATGCTCAATTCACCAAGGCTGCCACCGCAGGAAAGTCAGTCGTTGTAGTTGCTGGTCCTATCACTCAAAATGCAAAGCAAGTCAAGGTTGCTAGCGACACCACCATCATCGGTGCTAACTCCAAGGCTGTCCTCACTGGATTCGGATTGTATGAACCTCTCTCTATCATGATTTACCATCAACTAACCATACAATAGGCTCGTCAAGGATCAAAAGAACGTCATCATCCGTAACATCGCCATCAAGGAAGTCCTTGCGGCCAATGCTGATGCCCTTGGAATCCGTATGTTCTCCCATCTCCAACACTCTTTAATTCAAACATCACACTAACTCACCCTCTAGAAAAATCCACCAACGTCTGGGTTGATCACGTTGATCTCTCTTCCAACCTCAACCACGACAAGGACTACTATGACGGACTCTTGGACGTCACTCACGCTGCTGACTGGGTCACCATCTCCAACTCCTTCATCCACGACCACTGGAAGGCATCCCTCGTCGGACACTCCGACAGCAACGGTGCAGAGGACAAGGGTTTCCTCCACGTCACCTATGCCAACAACTTCTGGCAAAACGTCAACTCCCGTGGTCCTTCCATTCGTTTCGGTACTGCTCACATCTACAACTCTTACCACAACAACGTCTCCGATGGTATCAACACTCGTGAAGGTGCTCAAGTTCTTGTTGAATCTAACGCCTGGGCCAACTCCAAGAAGGCTTTGTACAGCACCAACGCTGGATATGCTGTTGCCAACGACAACGACTTCGGTTCTTCTTCCAACGAGGCTCTTAAGGGTACGTTGACTGGCAGCAAGTTGGGATACTCTTACAGCCTTGTTGGAAGCAGCAAGGTCAAGGCTGCCGTTGTTGGCTCTGCCGGTAACACCTTGTCCTTCTAAATTCACAACTTGGAATAACTCTCCATCCTTCATTCGAAGACATGCAGAGTTTTCCGGTTCTGAAGCAGAAGTGGTAGCAGAGGCGGTTTTCTGATTCTTGGTACATACTTCTTTGGTTGCAGGCGGGTCATACATATGGGAGGGGGGAGATCATTTGGAGGGGAGGAACGAGCTGGGGAGGTTTTCTGATTCTGTATATACTTTTTTTGTCATTGACAGTACATATTTTGCAGTCGCAGTACATATATAGCAGGTGGGAAGGGGCGATAGGCTTTAGTCTTTAGTCAATTACATATTGCACCTAAATAGCTTTTCCAGCATTTGTGAACATCATCTTTATCCAGCAATCTAGCACCTACCAACCCCTATATTCAGACGAGGACCAGTCAGCTTTTCGCCAGATTTTCAACGCATCACTTCGCATCCGATAAGTTATCAACTACATGAGCTGAAAATCAGATGATTATGCGCTATGACTTTTTGTAGGAATACTTCTCATCTGAACCTCTAAGTTGACTTCAAATTTACGTTCATCTTTGCGTAGGCACAACTGTTCGTCATGCAATATTCGAAGACCCACTCCTTACAGGTACACAAATCATGGGATGATTTGTAAGTTTACTGTGATGATATAATTAAATATATGATTGTGTGCTTTGTTTAAAATCTGAGTTTATCACCCCTCACTCGAGGAGGGAGAATGCATAGTCTTGAAACGATTGTGGTTTTAGAAGTTGGGCAGGCGTCCCATGTATTCATGCACTTACTACTCGGGGTGGATGTTGAACGGAAAGCCCGAGTGAAAAGGAACCCGAATCACAATGTAACTCATACGATATGGAAAGTATAAATGTACGTGTTGCCCATAATTAAAAGTCACTGTGCAATTTGGTATCGTGCAAGAAAAGTGCTAGAGTTACTTGTGAGTCCATTCGGCCTTCTTTTTCCCCGCAAAAGCGCTCATGCCGATCTTTTGATCTTCACTCCCAAATAGGCTGTGGAAGACTCTCCTCTCATACTCCACACCATCTCTGAGTGGCAAATCCTGGCTCTTGTTGACAACCTCCTTCGCAGCTTGCACTGCTACCTTACTGTATCCTGCAATTGTCTCGGCGGTACCCAGCGCAGCCTCAATCAATTCTTCCCAGGTTCCATACGTTCTTGCGGCCACCCCCCATTCCCCGGCTTCTCTTCCGGTGAAGTTTTTGCCAGTCAAAATAAGTTCCATGGCTCTAGCTTTTCCAATTGCCCTTGTCAATCTCTGACTCCCACCGGCTCCTGGTATGGTTCCAAGTTTGATTTCAGGCTGTCCAAAATTCGCATTCTCAGTGCAGTATAAAACATCACACATCAAGGCCAATTCGCATCCTCCTCCTAGCGCATGCCCTGATACGGCCGCGATTATAGGCTTCTTAATGGCTGTTGTAAGGTTTGACCAGGACTCTATAAAAGACGTGGTGTAGGCCTCAGAAAAGGTAAGAGGTGCCATTTCCTTTATGTCTGCGCCAGCCGCAAAAGCTTTTGCAGATCCGGTTAGTACAATGGCAGATATGGTGGGAGATTTATCGAAGGATAAAAGAGCATCGTTGAGTTCGGTTATGAGAGGGGTAGAAAGGGCATTAAGTGCTTTGGGTCGATTGAATGTGACTTCAATAGATGTTAGTAAGAGAGAAACATGCCAGACAAGTTAGAATAAAATACTTTGTCCTACACCAGGTCTTGGTTCTGTAGTTTGAATGAATTCGTATGATTTGGCTGAGTAGGCTCGTGAAAATGCGGGGAGAGTTGAAGGTCTAAATCGCGAGGCAAATGGCCTCAATGTTCTGATTGGATTCATAATTGATTGTTGAGTTAAATAGGGATCGTAAAGTCCAATTTTTATGAGTCCTCGAAGACAATTGAAGAACTTCAACGGTTTAGTCAATAACAACTGTCGTTGTTTGTATACTTTCAGTCAAGACAATAGATTGAAGTCAATTACCTAGTAAGTTCTGCTTGTTCGGATGCAACCGATTAGCCTCGGGAACCAAAAGAGCTTACTACGAGCACGGACCTCAGCGTCTCGAGGGCCGTATATCTCACGTGACACAATGCGGCTAGTGTAACGCCACAATCTAAGCCACAGGAACGTACCAACAACACTTTCTTGACCTAGTGATTCTATTAACAGGTGGTCTCGAATCTCGAATCTCGAATCTCAAAAAGTTCAAACTCAAGTAGTTGCGCGCCCACCAACAACCGACATTCCTTTCGACCCCAGCTTCATCCAGCTTCATCCATAACAGTTATATCTGCACAAGTTACTCCCTCTTCCAGTACGCCAAATACGTAAATTCAATATGGATTCATTGGAACCCGAACAAACCCCTTTCGCGGCTGTGAGCGCGCAGACTTCGAAGATAGGACGTGTAAGTTCGTGTATGAATGCGATTCAACAAATCGCATCATTTGAAAACGGAAGTAAAATGCTAACTCTCGAACTAATCTAGCAATACCAAGCTTGGCTAGATAAATCAACCCCATATGTTCCTTACAGATGGCTCACTACTTTTGGGCTCCTATTGTTATTCTTCATCCGCATATTCGTCGCACAAGGATGGTATATTGGTATGTCGAGCGTTGTTCGTCTTGCGCGTTCTCAACTTACATATCTCAATAGTGGCATACTCCCTGGGAATCTACCTTCTTAACCTTTTTCTCGCCTTTCTCCAACCTAAGTTCGACCCCTCCAACGAAGCTATCGATAATGATATGGAAGATGGGGCTGCTGGTGGATTACCAACCAAACAAGACGAGGAATTCCGCCCATTCATCCGAAGACTTCCCGAGTTCAAGTTCTGGCATTCAGCTACGAGGGCAATCGGAATCGGTTTCGTTTGTACCTGGTTTGAGATATTCGATGTACCGGTATTCTGGCCAGTATTGGTTGTGTACTGGTTGATTCTATTCACGTTGACCAGTAAGTTATCCCTTTCATAGAAAGGTAAAGTTCAGAGGAGTGGCTCAGCGTGTACTGACACGTTCTGCAGTGCGAAGACAAATTCAACATATGATCAAGTACCGATACGTACCGTTCTCGTTCGGCAAAACCAAGTACACCAAGAACAGCTCATGAGTTTAATTGGTTGTATGGGATGCAGCAATCGAATGCCCTTGGTAGTAAGATAATGGCGGAACCGGAGAAATGATAGCTTCGCTATCTTATGTACAAATAACTGTACTTCATACATGCATGTTCATGAGAGATTCTGGGAGCAGGATGCGAGACCTTTATGATTTTAATTACACCTTTCTCTATTCTCGGCAAACTTAGGGACCATCTGAAATACTCAAGGATTGGGTATAGCTGAAAAGGTATACAGCAAATAGATGGTAGGAACAAGTCAAGAACAGTATTATCACTATATATCACATTTCAAAATACGCATTTTGTGGTACTGTTGAATAAGAGGATACGGAGATTTCGAAAGAACTCACTCATGCATGGATCCTGTCCTATCTTTTGGACTTGATTCCAGAGCGCCAACGCCCAGATCCTTTAATGAAATACAGTCACTCAAAACTTCCGAAATCTTTCATGCTAGGGTGAGATCTGCCGTGAAAATATCCTTCTAATAGCTAATTGTCATCAACATTCTTCGTAAACCCTGGACTCTTCACCACAAGATCTAATCGGTAAATAATCTATAAGAGGCTCTTAACAACGCCAAGGCACTTTTCAAATCGCATGCCAAAAGAGTTACTCCTCTCAAATAGAGGGTAGAGATCTCAATTCAAGAGGCCATTCTTGCAAAATTCACTTTAAACCATGGATGGATATTTCAAGGTATTTGAGATCTGGTCATCTTGAAGTTACCTCCTCACTCAAGGGAAGACGAACTTCCTTACTTGACTTTACCATTCTTCGCAGTATGATATGTGAGATCATGAGATAGCATGATTGACTAAGCCTTTACATAATTACCGAGCCTTATTTCAGCCACAGGACAGCCCAGCCACAGCCACTGCTCTAGTACATATTACAATTTCAGCCTCGTCGTTAGCGCTATTTGCCCTGTGCGTGCTCACCCAGACGCGACCTCTCCAAAATTATTGTGATCTTGAGCCAGGTTGGAATAATAATAAGTTCCAAGAATATTTACGAAGCCATCATCGAACTACAACATGGCGTACTCAGCAGCTCGAATTGTTCACCAAGAATATATTGCCCGGATACGATATTCCAATGCTTTACCACCACCTCCAAATCCTCCCAAGCTTCTCGATATCCCGAATACTGGCCTGGCAAGTGGTCAATATACTACACCTGGATTTGCTACTAGATTAGCGCGAGATCAACCATTAAATATCGAAGCTGATGCGGAACTTGGTATGCCATTAGACTTGGTGGGAATGCCGGGTATATTTGATGGAGATGAGAGTTGTGAGTTTCGCATATCTTTTCCAGTTGGCGCAATCACTCACTGTTACTTCCAATAGCCATACAAGCGCCATTACATCCTCCGCAACTTCATCCGCACGATCGTGCTCTCTTAAGGCCATTGGCGACATTAGGCAAGCCCAAATTCTCCGATACAGGAGTATCATTTCTGCGGCGCACTGAATACATTTCCTCTGGCTATACCTCGAAATCGCGGATGGAAGGCACCACCTCGGCGAAAGGGCTTGTCGAGACACGCAAGTCGAAACCTGTTCAAGATTTACCTGCCGATCGCGAATCTCCCGCATATATCAAATCGCAAGTTGAAAAGAGCTTCGAAATCGCCGCTGCCCATCTCAAAGATCGCACCCGGGTCCGGCATCCTACAAAACGGAATGTCCATTTGGTTGACGCAGTTCCCCTCTTGCCAGATCTTGATGCCTTCCCAGATGCGGGTGGGTACGTTTTGGTGAAATTTCTCACAAACCCCGTTCCCCCGAGCAACGTATACGATACTCGAGTCGAAAGCAGTATTTTAGTACCTATTCCGGCCAGCGAGGCAGAGATCGAAATGAAAGAGGCCGCTAAAAGAGCATGGGAATTGGACCCGGATAACAATCCAGCTCCAGTTGACCGTATCGAATACGGCATGTTCATGCCAGAGACAGCTTCTGATGCGAAGAATATCAAACGTAAATTCGACGTCTTGGATCCTGAACACGATGATGTGGATTTGTATTCGCGCATCGATGAGGAGACAGGAAAGGGAATGTTTAGGCTGAAGAGATTGCGTGCCTACGAAAGTGCTTCTGTGGTGGGCAATGTCGAGCGAAAGTATGCCGATGAAGTGGCAATAGCTATCCATGATGGAACTGATGGGCTCCGCCAAAAAGCCGCCCATTACTATCCTGTGGTCCAACGGAACTCAATCCGACCTCAGAGGACCAAAAACATCCAGAAAATGAGAGGTATGATCGGCGGCGATGAAGAGGAAGCTATAGATATGGTGGATCTTACTATTCTGGATCCGGGTGTGGAGATGAAGAAGCAAATGGATATTTACAAGACCATGCCATTTGGAAATGAACAGGAGGTTGCGGCAGCCGAGGAGGAAGTGGAGAAAGAGGTGGTGGAACAAGAAGATGCACTATCGGAAGCGGATGCCGAGGGAGAGGATGATGAGCCTATTTCACCGGTGAGACCCAGCTTGGGCGGGAAGACAATTGCTTCAAGAGTGCAGAGTGACGATGATGATGACGAGAGTCTACATTCTGACGATTAGGAACGGGCCAAACTGGCTGCGGAAGCCAGGATGGCGATACGCACGTGACAAGAACCGAGAAACAGGGCAAAGGAGAGGATGAGAAATCATGCAAAGTGCATTCATATGCAAATCACGCGGGCATCTATTAAAAAACAGGCAATTCCAAAAAGTCATATGGGCCTAGTTTAGTTCACATAGCGCGGGACCGGCGTTTCTTGAAAATGGTTGTTGTAGTTGTACGCGGCATCAGAGAAAGAAATAATTAGCATACCCAACTGCATATTGCAAGCACAAACATTTCGTGCAGCGTGGATGTAGGAAGAGTCAAAAGACGTGAGGATTCGATGCGAAAAATGCAATGTGGAAAAATTATGTAGGTATTGGATATGGATTATGCACAAAATATATGGCCCTGTGCTATCGCGTCCCATCTAATAGACGGGTTTCCCTCAAACCCCAAAACACGCAAAAAATGACAAAGAACGCCTTCAACCGCTATCATACTATGCTTGCTTCCTGTATATGTAATTTATATCATGCTTCTTCTGAACCCCTTGCAATGAGTTTTTCGTCGTTAAATCACGTTCTTATCTAAATTCTCGCCAAAGGACTATGCCCCTATCTTACCGATCGTGTCTTCTACATGCCCCTCATGCTCCTATCTATAGATCTACATCCCATTGTTTACACCCAAACCACCAATTCCTTTGTAAACAAGTCTGTTTAGGCTTTGGAGCCGCACTAGATGTTGGTTGCACATCAGGTGATGGATCAACACAGACGAATCCGAACCAATTTTTAGAGGTGCATGTTTGAGTTGTGGTAGGTGGCTTTGAAGATGTGGGGGAGGGAAGAGGCGGTGCAGAAGTTATTGGATGAGATGGAGATTTCGTGGCGACAGGAATGGGGGTGGATGTGGGATCTTTACAGCCGAACCAACCAGGAGTTTTGCAGGTTGTTGTAGCTGTTGTGCTTGTGGAAGACGTGGAAGACGTGGTGGAGGTGGGGGTTGGTAGTGATGAAGTACTACTACTGCTGCTTTTAGTGGTAGTTTTTTCGTCATTGCAACCAAACCACCCAGGGGTTTTGCAAGTTGAGGTTGAAGTTGATGTCGTAGTTACTGGCGCGCTAGTTACGGGCTTAGAAGTTGTGGATTTATCTTCATCTAGGCAACCCCACCAACCAGGTGTTTTACATGTTGAGGTACGACTTCGTGTATTTGTGGTTGATGTTGATGGAGGTGCGGATGTAGCGGTACTACTACTGTTACCTTCCACTTCCTTCCAAAGTGGACAATCGACACACTCTGGTGTAAATTTGCATACGGGTACTGTGTCATAGACCTTGATGATCTGCTCAATCACGGTTATGATTTTGTGTGACCAAATGTGTACTCCCCAGCCGTGATCGGCTACGACATCATAGACACACTCCATACCGGTATGGCATGAACTTTCCAATGCGTATCCCGCATATGAACAAGAAGCGGTAGCTCCATTGCAAGTTCCCAGATAGATTGGATCGGCAGTATGGCCAAAATGGTACGCTCCAGTAAATTCTCGTTTTTGTGGTGTGTTAGGATTGTGTCCTGGCGGAACTGGTAGACCTAAACGGCTTGCCGGGAGAGCATCTGGGACGGCCTCGAATGTGACAACAGGGATACCATAAGTTAATCCTAACATGGAGCTAACCGATCCGCCAAGAGAATGGCCTGACATCCACACATTCGCATTAGGATAGAGAGCTGTAACATTGGAGTATAGGTGTCGAGCTGCGGTGTAGTATCGATTTTCGGATGTTAAGCTTTTCTTGAGGCAAGACACATTGCAGGTATATGTTCCAGTCGCGCAATCGCAAACCTGTCGGTAAAATGAAGCTCCTTGTTGACCGCAGCAACAACTGAAGAACAAATTATCGTTCTCCTTATCATTCGTAGTTGTTCCATCCCCGTCGTACACCGCAAGACTCGTCCCCTTCAATCCAATGACAATAGTTGAGTTCGTCTCATCGATATAGATGTAACCTCTTAGTCCATCGGCATCCCATCCAAATCCATAATCATCAGTTCGATTGAAACCGCCATTAACATCTTTCCAATCCCCTGTGTCTGGTTTGTCGACATAGGCGTTCGCTGCCATTTGTGCCAATGTTATGACGGTATCCTTATCAGTAATATCTGGCCCAGCTATTTCGTCAACTGTCCAAGCTGATGGTGATAATGCCCATACATCCCCGCTCTCTCTTGATGCCGCTACCATTGGATCAACCACTGAAGGCCGCCTATCTTTTAATCTTTCTATCTTTACCGGACTGTTCCTCATCACCAGTGGCCTTGTTACTTCTTGCAGTGGCCCCTTTCCATCCTCGGATTCCAACCATACTGTTGACTTGGACTTGGAATCTAAAATATCAAGTTGTTTATGTAGTCGAGGGTGTTCATAAGTTCCATGATGGAAAATGTGGCGAAGGGACTATTGTTTACTGTTAGCATTACTGGATATACCTCGACAAAGGGAATCTCTTTTTACAAATACGTGCTCCCCTGCTGGATCTTGTGGATTATCTGATTTTGGAATCGAAGGAGGTAATATGGGTAATAATGGTTGCTGTTGATGATGGATTGAATCCGAGGCACTTATCGGTGTCGATAAGGCTAGGAAAGATAACAGTAACTGAGCTGTAACTCTGCCGGCAGAGGAACATGTTGTAGATGATTTATGCTTCATCTTGAAGAGAAGTATATTTTGATTTGGACCAACAAGAGAGGAGAGGAGAAGCAAGGAACAAGAAGTACTTTGGATAGTTGAAGTATTTGTTGAGGAATATCCTCTGGAGAGGCGGGAATGGGATGGGGAGGTGAAAGAAGATGACGATCAAGCCAAGAGAAGGCGTCACAAGCACGCACCAGGCGAAATTATGCAAGAGAGAGGTAGACGTGGCTTATGTAAGAGGAAAGGGAGGAGGACATGGAGTGGAAGAAAGAGACTCCCGAGGTCTTTCCCTTTCTGCTGCTTGTCCTTGTACAGCAATCCATGGATACAGTAACAAGTACACCTGCAGTAGCATTCATCAAGAATCATCATCCATTGGACCGTTCGAAGGCAGGATAGGCAGGATGGCCAGAATGGCCAGAATGTTTCAATAGAGAGATCGATCTCATTCGCTATCATCTGACTTATCCTTGTGCATAACTGTGCATAACTCTCGCAGCCTTGCTTATCATTGATTGTCATTGGTTACCTACCTCGGTATTAATTTTATGAAGATTAGATTAAGTGCTGTGCTCCGTACTCCGTACACTCCCCGGAAGGTACCTGACTGATAAGAAATGATCCAATTACACCTGACCTGGCATGATCAAAGATACCCGTGGACCCCGTGATCATCCTCAACTATGCACGCACTTCCGAGAACGAGGAGGGAAAAGCCGAACCCCTTGGTCATCCATACCCGACTCGACGGAGTACATGTATTACTCTTTATATATATGGATATATGCACACGTATATCCGCTAGATGGACTACTAGGCACTCCGTACGTAGATCTGTAACTCCTAGTAACTATTACATGTAGGTAAACTTCAAAGTACTCCAAGGCTTTGCATACATTTACGTACCAAAGAAGAAAGAGAGTCAAGATCCAACCGGCCTATTGATTGATAACCGACGTCTACTAGAGATCTAGGTCGACGAGTGAGTCAATTGATTTTATCTAGCTACCTACTTGTCGTTGCTATTGTTATTATTGTTATCATCATCATCATCATTATTACTTGAGTAGTTCTAGTCCCTCTCTGGTATCATTGATTATATTCGTAGCTTCAAGCGAACCACGGACGTTACTCCAGTCGGGCTACAACTACCACCAGTGTACCTAGGCACCTCACCTCACCTCGACTTCTACTTCTACCTCTACCTCTACCTCTTTCTACTCAAGTTACCATTTCTTGAACCTCTCATTTTCTATTCATACTCTTCTATCTATCAAGAGATTGTTTTCTCAAACCTTGAAATGTAATCTAGTTTTTTTAATTGATATTCAATCGGTCCCTTCATTCCCCCCTCCATACTCGTTTACGCAACGATCCCCGGTTATTGCTTGTGCGAAAAGTCAAGTTTCAGGCGTCATCGGATTCATGCGATAGCAGTGTGACAGTTCATCCATATACGTATGTCACTATTCTCTCCCCAACTTCCTCTTCTTCTATTCAAAATGCAATCATTTACTGACAAGATGCACTTTACCCTACTAGATTTCATGTCGTCTCCTGAGAGTAAAAGTGATAGCCCACGGCCTCGTCCGTTGCAATCGTCCAAGTCCTTCTCCATCGAGGAACCATCCTCGAGTCCCGATCGCTCGTTCAGACCCCTCAGAGCAAATACTATACAGAACGGCACCATTCCATCGGTGCTAGTATCGGATAGAAGCAAGTCGAGAGAGAACAGGCGGCCTGGGACACAATCGGATATCTTTGAAAAGAGCTCAGAGGATGAAGGTAATGGGGAAATGGCCCATGTGTCTGGAAAGTTACCTGCGGACTTTGATGAACTTCCTATAGAACTTGTGAGCTTGGCAGATAGGTTAGTCAATTTGTGTGTTGACATACTCAACGCCCCCCTATTTAACAGTCATTATAGCTTTATCGATTCTCTATCTGCGAAGATCCATCCTACTCCGCCTTCAGTCGACAAATTATCGGGGCTTTTTCAAGATTTCTATGCTGTCGCTGCTAATCACATAAATACTCATATCTCGACCCTATCCTCACGGCAACACCGCGCAAGCTCTCCAGCACCGTCGGTGTCATCGTTATCCTCAACAGCAAGCAAGATCAGAGCGAAAGCTACTTCCATGAACAAGGAGCGCCCCAAATTAATAGAAAGAAGAGAATCTGAACAACAGATGCTGACCAGCGAGGAAATCAATGAACGAAAACGTGCTAGGAAAGCGCTTGAGCATAAGCGTGTGGCATTGGAAGAAGCAATTGAGAGGAGAGTCTGTGAGGGGGTATATGATAGGATATGGCGACATAGAAGTTCCCAGGATGAAGCTCAAGACGAGAAACTTCGGTCGAAGACTGCCGCTTTATCCGTCGTTGGTATTGGGTTGGTGGATCTAGGAGTCGATCTGGGCATAGAATCAAGTAAGGAGCCAGATGCAGCAGAAAAGCGAGAACTGGAGGTTCGAGAATGGCTAGAAGGTGCTAGGAAGGAGTTGATTGCGATGAACGACGAAAAATATCCTCTTGGGAAGCTCAATCACTTAAAGGCTGCCCATAAAGGCATTGTTGATACCTTGTCACATTTTCATCCATCTTCATCGGCAGATGAGATCATGCCTATGCTGATTTTTACTCTCATAACATCTCGGCCCGAAGGGATTGATGTTATCAGCAATCTTTACTTTATACAACGATTCCGATGCGAAACAAAGATTGATGGAGAAGCTGCATACTGCCTGACAAACTTAGAAGCTGCAATTTCTTTCCTTGAAACCGTAGACCTCGCGAGTTTGAGGGCGGACGAAGTTCCTTCGGGACCACCCAAACTCAATAGTCGACCCGGTACACCAAAAGCAGAGAAACCTGATCCTTTGACAGTTGGCATTACACCTGCGGCTCCTTCGGCTCAGCAACGGTTTCGGTAACGCCAAACCCTTCTGTGTCTAAGCCTACACCCCCAGCCACGTCCTCTCTTCGACCTACGTTTCAACACGCAGACCGAAGGCTCAGCGATCTTTTCCAACCACCTGCGGCTCTAGGGGCAGCTGGAGATGCAATTTTTTGATACGGCTGATCAGGGCTTCAAAAGTATTGGCAATAGCTTGGGAGATAGCTATAAATTTTTACTTGGAAAACTAAAAGAGCGCGATTCTGTAGGTCAGGCTTCAGATATTACAATCCCAAAAACCCTGGACGATGCCCGAAAACTTATTAGCACACCTCCACCGGAAGATGAAGGTTCAGTCAGTGGTGGAAGTACTCCTCAAAGTCCGAGTGTCAAGGAACACAAGAATGAACCTACCACAGAGCCAAAGACTGAAGGGCGCAGCCGAAGTGATTCTGCTCAAAGACTCGATGATAGGGTTCTGAGCTTCATTGGCGGCCGCAAAATGACCCGAGAAAGGAGTACGGACAGTAATAGAAGTGGTGGTAGCTCTAGCAAAAAAGTTGCATTTGTTCAGGATGAAGGTGGGGAGAAAGCAACACCGTCTCCACAGGCTCCCGCCAATAATCCGGCCATTGTTGAATCAATGAGAAATCTTGGCAACTCACTGAATCCGATGAACAGAATCGCTGGGATGGGTATGATGCGTGGATTCGGACGTGTGACAACTCCTACCCCCACCTACACCGACTAGATCGACTGTTCCGGATGAAGGGGTTGCCGATTTGACTACTGTATGTATTGTATACTTATTTCTTACACTCCTTTTACTGACCGTGATAGGCATTCCCCGATTTAGTACCATCTCTACCACCAAAGGAGGTGACAAAAATTGCTCCACCAAACAAACGATTCATGGAACTTCAGAATCCTGGGGATCTCAAAATTAGTGAGGTGATGGAGTTGTTGAGGGATTATAGAAGGTTAGCTGGAGCATTGAAGGACCTTGGTGCAGTTTAGGTTCACTGGTATCACTGCAATTTCATTTTTGTTTTGTCATCTAGATATCTCTGGGCGTCTTCATTCTTTCCTGATTTCTTTTATTTTCGATTTCTTATTGTCTGGGGTATATCATTGTGGCATTGGGAGTTGTGGTACATGCAGGAATGGCGTTCTCGGGTTACGGGAATGGGAAAGGTAGAATTGGATGGGTGTATGGTATAGGATTCGATTCGAATTGAGGACTTGAAATTTGCTGGCGAGTGGAGAATATGTGAACTCACATTCGACAATCAAGGTAGGATTTTGTTTATTCGGGATAAGTGGAATAGGATGAATGGAAGTGCAACATCTTACTTCGTTCAACATCTCTCGGCTACCAATATCACACATGTGTGCGGTCTTCAATTGCAAGAGCAATAGATCGAAAGGAGTCAGGCCACATGGGTAAATTTTGTGGAGGGCAGAATAAGAGTCAGCCATGTCAGCTTTTGGGTCTCGGAGACGTTGAACATAGTTGAGAAGATGAGATCAAGTGCGAGGAGTTGGGAAGAGAGACGACGAAAGATCGGTCGCTGATTAGATCACACGTGGAATAACACAAGGCGAGAGATTTTAACATATGTAGAGAAATTGAAGATGAGATAGATGGGTTCAATCTTGGATTTGTTTGGTTCTTTGTCTTTTCGGTGTGTGTGGTTTTGGTTTTCGGGTGATGTGATGTGATGGGTTGTGATGGGTTGTGATGGGTTGTGATGGGTTGTGATGGGTTGTGATGGGTTGTGATGGGTTGTGATGGGTTGGTTTGATGGTGTAATGAACTGGTTTGTAGTGTGGCGAATGTTCATTTGTTTAGGCCTTTTAGCGATTTTGATAGAGGTATGGATTGGGTTGTAGAGGATGTAGAGGATGTAGAGGATGTAGAGGATGTAGAGGATGTAGTGTTCAACAAATTATTTAGATGTTAAGTTGATTTATGCTGTTTTGATGAGTATCACATTGATGGATGGAGGGAGGAGGGAGGAGGTGTTGGTATTAATTAATCATAAATCATGACCGAGATCGAAAAGCGGAAAATTCTGCTCTGCTTTGGGAGAAGGAGAAGGAGAAGCAGCGAGATGGTTGGATGGATGGACGCATCGTGTCTTGTCTTGTCTTGTCCTGTCTTGTTATATTATGTATGTATGGGATTTAGATGAGAGATGGATGGGTGGGTTGGTGGAAGGAATGGTTATTGGGTTGGCGTTTGGGTTTGGGTTTGAGAATGAGAATTATGTTTGGATTAATATTTGGGTTTCGTGTGTAGTGTGTGGGTTTCGATTATTTGTGGATGTGTTGGATAGGGGGAGAAAAGAGAGAGAGAGAGAGAGAGGGAGAGTAAAAGTAAAGGAGAATAAACGAGTTAAATTTTGTTCGATGTATATATGTATATATATCTGTAATTCTTTCATCACTCACTTCAACAAATACCATACACACACACACACACACACAACCCCTTCATCCCAAAGGGAACAGGAAAATCGAAATCCCAACATAAAGTTTAGAACCCCAATCCTCACATACAAAAGCGAGGTGACAAAATGCCCTGCGATACGGTGGGAATTTCGTCAGTTATCCGTTATAGGATGGATGGATGGATGGATGAAGTAGCCTGATATGCATCCTCGATAGAAATCAATCGATATCCAGTAATCATTATGCCAAGGAAACAAACGAATTTTGATATATCCTGGATATTTCATTGAGAAGAGGGTTTTGTGGGGGGTGGAGTGGGTGGCGTTGAGCCTGCTGCTGCTGCTGTGTTGTTGTTGTTTTTGTTTGTCGCGCTTGTGTTGATGGATGGATGGAAGAGCAAAAGTTGAGTTGGCCATGGGGAGATCTTTATGTAGTGGATTGGGACTTATCATCAACTACCTAGCTACCTAGCTACCTAGGCCCCCAGCTACCTAGTTAGCAGCATCGATCTCTCAAGATACAGTACTAAAACCCAAACGAGCAGAATCAGAAGCCCATACAAAACACCAACCAAACCCACCCCTTCATCATCATCATCATCATCATCATCATCATCATCATCCCCCTGACCTCCCTCCATCCATCCTCTTCCAAGCCTCCCCCCACAACAAAAACGCTACCGAAAACAAGAGAGATCCCCCCAAAAGATCTAAATGACCAAGAACCAAATTGCGTCTGGGAAAATCCGCTTGTGTGGGCGGACTGGGGGTTTATCATCGAGTCGTTAAACCCTCATATACATTTCGTATCATAGGTTCTCGATTGTCGGGGTCAAACACCTCACACATGCATACATGGGATAGGTATGAGCGCAGTTGAGCACCAAATGAGCCAGGGCGACTTGATGAGGTGTTTGATGAGGGTTGGGATGGTCCAAGGTTGTTTGGAGTTGTGTGGAGGGGTGGGGGTGTTGGGAAGGTTGATGGGGAGGGGAAAGTGGGAAAATTGGGAAATTGGGGGAAGGCGGAGAAGCTGTAGTTCGGCTCTTTGGGAATTAGGGGTGGAAGGTGAATGAAATTTAATGATCTCCCAGAGGAGTGAAGAGATGCAACTTTGTTGGGTGGATTGGATGTGAATGTTGATGGGCTATATGTGAAAATGGTGGGAAAATGGCGACAATAGAAGCAAGACTGATATGATAGTGAGTGAGAAGTCACCAAACAACTTTGATCCAAGGAAGGATGCGGATTATTGAGATATGCAACAAAGCTTTGGATAATGAAATGGAAAGTGTGTTGTGACATCACATTGTTCTTCTGATACTTGTATGACGGCGTGCTCTCAACTGATATTCTCCTACGCCTGAACACACTTGATCGATAATTTCATAGCAGGTCAAACTCCGTCGAAATCGCCTGTGCCATCAAGTCGACCTGTTTATTGCATCATGAGTTCTAAATCCATCATCCAAATCTCTAAAGTTGGAGTCTGTAGATGAGACATCTTCTATATCCTGCCTCTCATCTGCGACTGAAAATAGAAACGTGGATGAATAGCCCTGGAGACTTTAATCATTAAGGTTGGTGGCTTGATACGAAAGCTGGCGGTTCAAAAGTTTATTTCAGCCCTGTGGAGAAAGACGTGCAACATATTGTTCTTCAAGTGTCACGGGATCTGGATGTTTGGTGTAATGGCCTATTGAGGCTCTTGGGATAGGACTTTTTTGGTGCTTTATGGGATGAGACTATAATATTTGATGAAGTGGTTTCCTTCGATGTGGATTGATTCTTCAGGTGGGTTGAAACTTCCAAATGATCTTGTTGGTATTAACTTGGTCAGTTAAAGTGTAAGCACTTAACCCTTTTGTTATAATCATTGTTGTTATCCTCCATGCAATCTATGGAATGGAGGATGACTCTATAGTACCTAGTCCTCGAGGTGCGAGTCGTATTATTCGTACAGTGACTCAAATGTCACATGATCCACTTCCCGACAGATCTGAATCTTTCAAAGTGGCCTAGATCTTTGGAGTGATTTGAATATTTAAAAAAGAGTTTTGTCTATAACATCCTCGCATACACTGCCAGTATATGTTCATAATTCTTGAAATGTCTGATATTCTAAGGAAAACCTAAAAGAGTTGACAGAAAGGGGCCACTAGTCCACCCTCGCTTGTAGAAAATACATTCGCAACATTTCCAATTTCACTCTCTAGTCATAGCTGCACTTCAAGAGAAGTTTGTCCCACATGCCACTAGACTATTAAATCACCGAAACATGCACGATTAATACCCCATCGATACATGTCGAATAAAAAAAAAACATCACTGAAGACTTCCTTGACAGGATACACAGCAACCGCAATCATGCCAAGATTTCGTATAACAGTAATTTCCAACTTAACGTAACATCCATCAGACATAAGCATCACGATAACGTTCCCTCACCTTCATCAAACACATAACTCCCGAGGTCACTTGAGCTTCGCCCAAGTTGCTTAGCCACAGCCACATCGAACGATACATATCCACGACTTACTCGGCAGGACCGAAGTATCGGAGACATATCAAACGTGAGCACTAGTACCTGAATATCAAACTCTTGGTATCTCACGTTCTCGTCCCTAGTCTGACATCAGCCACTGATCAAATCCATAAGGCTGATTTCGATACTCCACATCTCAGCTCGTGGTACGCTAGCGGGGTGGTTTGCATGGGAGCGAGGATTGTTTTCTAGAAGCTTATGGCTGATACGATGCTAGCCTCTTTGAGTATATTCCTAGAATAAGATGCTCGATTGAGGGTCTCGACCTCTTCGGGTGGAGCGGATGTTTTGGTGAGAAATTGATCCCGAGATGGATAGATATGTTCGTTATTTCGTTTTCGAAAGGATTTGCGTGGAGAACAAACTTGCTCTTGATATAAACTTCCGACGAAGCCGGATAACATCATTATTCACATGGCAGCGTCCTCTGCATCTTGATTTCTCATCGGAACATATCGTGCCGTCTTTTCCACACCCATTAAAGTAACTCGGCAAACAGGATCGTGACTCTCTCAGCGGAGAAACGATGAACGATCGGATATTTCAAGCGGATAGTTGCATATTTCCTCGCTCGCCGAGGTGCATCCAGCCTTATGGCTGGCCTTTCAGCGTTGTGATGGATTAGTCTCCATACTCGGTAAGAGAAGGAGATTATGCAGTGGAATATGGGTGCAGACGGGTTGGTGTGTCAGGTCAGGTACGCTTGTCAGCAAGATGCCTTAATGCCGGTCGAAAACGGAGGAGGGGAAGTGAAGCATCGATGTGCACCAATCTACACGTGATCGGATAAAGATTTTCTTTCCGGTTATCGGATGAGGGAAGGGAGGGAATCCTAAACCAAAACAAACAAACACCTTGATGGATAAGAGTTGAGACATGGAGATTTTGATAGGCACGTGTCTAAGATATTAAAAGTTTGGGGCTTGTGAATAATGAAGGTCACATGTGATGATCACCAATCAATTTCCGAGGCATGTTTTATTTATTCATATTTATGATCGTATTCATAACATTATGCATACCCATTACTGTATTATTCATATCCAGCATATCCATCTATATCTACCTAGTACACAACAGCTAAGCCATCCATGAATCTATGCTTTCTCGTTCCAATGATTATTCTAATATCCATTCAATACTCCTTCGTAAAGCAACGCACCTCCTTAAACACATTCGCCGCTACTAAAACTTTTATTTCAATATAAAGAAGGTATAAAGAAAGTATTAACATATATAATAGTATTATACTTATATAATATAGTAGAATCATTAGATGAACTAAAGAGAATAGAATTTAGTTTATATTTATTTATTAGTATAAAAATAGTCTATTATATAATATAATATATTAATTATAATTAATATTATTCTTTATTATCTTCTAATACCTCTAAGTTATACTTATAATAAAGATATAATATAAACTAAAAGTAAATATAGTTTACTTTATATCTATTTAAAAATATAAGAATAATATTATATTATATTATTTCCTATTGAATATAGATTATGCCACCCCTCACTCAACATAACAATCATAATTATAATTATAATTACAATCACCACCACCCTCATCCATCCATCATCCATCACCCATCACCCATCACCACCATAACCATAATACTCACCGCACCCCAATAAACAATAATACTCTGTAATTTCACTTTTTGTTGTACAGTCCTCCGTACTGTTATTGTTATGTATTACCACCTCAAGAGTCAAAAAACTTCACCGACTACAATCCACTCCAGCATCTGACCAGTAACCAGTGACCATTAAGACAATGACCGCAATCATCCCCAATCATCTTCAATCATCACAAGTTGCAACTCCTTCTTCCGCTCTTGAGTTTTGGATTATCTCTTCACCCCACCTTCATGCTTTACATTGTTCACAGAGTACACAAAGTACAGTATACAGTATACTGTACAGCATCAACCATCCATCATCGACCATGCCAACCATGCCAACCATGCCAACCAACCAACCAACCAACCCAACCCTCCAAACTTACTCCATACATACGAACAATCCCAAAATTCAACCCACCCTCTTCTCAAATTTCAATCCATACAGAGTCCAGTACAGTCTCATCCTTTCACCGTACCCACCGCCATCGTTTTTGCCCCAACCATGCCCTCAAATCCCATTATTTACCCCATCCGGGTGCATTAACGCCTTTTGTATATTGTGAATAGACGGTGTGTTTGAACCTACTGTATGGAGTGATGCTAAACTTTCTTTCCGAGTTCCGGCCCTGTTCATCGGTACGGGACTATACTGTCCGTCCTTGGTGGATAGATGGATGGATGGATGGATGGATGAATGGATCAATAAATGGATCAGGTCAGATCATATCAGATCATATCGCGACATTGATTGAGTACGGTACGGTAGAGACAGCATGTATGTATCCAGTAGTTGGTACCGCATGTACATGTATGTATGTATGTGCTGCGTTCGCCAACACAACACAAAGTCACAAACACAACACATCCCAACGATCCCATCCATTCCATCCCCATCTACCTATCAAGCATCGACATGCCCGAAGCCCCCAGTCCCCATCTCCCAATAGTCCCTATAAGTCTCTACCTGTAACCGTACCAGCTTGACCGAGTACCCTTTTATACTTCCTGCGCATGCGCATCCTGCGCATACGTCCTGCGCATCTCACAGAAGTTAGAACGCGATCGAAAATCATGTTTCCTCGCCGTACCCCTACCCTACACATCCCACCAGACTCAAGACTCAAAATCCCATCGGCTTCTCGATGCGCCGGGCGCCTCGATTCTCGACCGACCGACCGATTCTTCAAAAGTCCAGCCTCCCCCGTGACTTCCACCCCTCCCCCTCCCCCCCCCCCCCCCCTCCTCTCATCGGATTCGCATCCGCGCATTCGCCTCGTCGGGATTTAAATTTTCGCTTTCGATCCATACAGTACTTAGCGCACCTACCTGGTAACGTGATGCCGAAATGCGTAATTCGATTTATTTGAATTCCCTGGGTGGGATGTGTTAGACGTTTACTTGTTCCATTTACGCATTGATTGATATGAAGCCATGGATTCTCGAGGAAATATTTACATTTTGCATTTTACATTTTGCATTCACACGTATCATTATCCAGCATCATCCATTTCCCCATCCAACAAGCCCTAGGGGAAAAAAAAACCATCCCATGCGGTCTGTACCAACCAACGCACGATCCGAAAGTATCTTTCATCCCACAGCAGTGCCAGACTGCCAGTGCCAGTGCCAGTCCACATCCATCCTGCGCGAGCTCAACACAACAAGCCTTCTCTCGCGTCTCGACTCTCGACTCTCGACCCCTCACAAGACCCGGCGTCGGGCGCGGTTCGTTCACTCTTTTTTTTCTCCCCCCCCCGGTCACAGAATCACAGTTTGGCCATGCAGCAGCGTGAAAAGACAAAGAGGATGTCGCAAGCGCCAAGGATTTCAAACCCCGGAGTCTTTTTCGCAATTGCCGCTCCGAATGACTGGATGGACGGACGGACGGACGGATTATGCGTGTAATCCGTTGGGTCTGATGACTGACTGACTGACTGACTGACTGACTGATTGACTGATCGACCATCTAGGTAGGCGAGGAAGGGAGAGAGAGTACAGTACTAATCCAGACCACCAGACCACCAGACCAGACCAACAAACGAACCACCCACCCAGATGCAGCGATTGCGGAGTCGCGGAGAGGAGGACTCTGTGCTCTGTGCTCTGTGCTCTGTGCTCTGTAGACAAAACCAAGGTCGCAAACGGCGCCCGTGATTGATGATGGATCATGGATGGATGGCCCTTTTGAGAATTTACTCCGTACAGAGTGCAGTAGAGAGATACCTACGTAGATAGATAGATAGATAGATAGATGCAAACGTTTCATCACTCCGCCATGCACGTGTCTCGATGTGAAACATGAGTGTTTCTTTATTTCTTTATTTTCCTTGGATTCTACTGTACATTCATTCATTCAGGCTTGGGGTTGGGTTGGGTTGCGAGGCGGCCGATCGGGTTGGGATGGATGGGATGGGCTCTATGTCATTTATTCATTGATTGGGGTACTATCGCCCGCAGAGTCGCTTCCTTCCTTCTTTCATCATCTAGATAGGGGCGGTGGTTTGCGAGGTATGTATCTTACCTAGTAATTAACTGGGTGGATGGGTGGTTTGTGTGTTTGTGGGGTTATGGATGGAGGGTGATTGTTTCTTTTCCCTCTATTGTACGATAGATGATAGTATTATTTTGAGCTACAGTAGTTGTTTCTGTGATGATGGGTTGAGTGATTAGGTTCTATTTTTTGATGATGATGATGATAGAGAGAAGGATTCTGATGCTGCTCCTGTAATGAATATCATCAACGATGTTCGCTTCCCCTGCAATCCTTTCGTTACAAATCCGCAAATCGCGGCAGAATTTTGTCTTTGGAAAGTTGATGTCGATGGATGATGTCGAGGGAGTAGATTACATGCCAAGTGAATAAACACTAGGTAGACTACGAAGATGCAAAACGTCAAATTCTGCATTTCGTCATCACCATTTAAATTAGCCACTCTACAGTGCGAGTATTATCATCACGTTATTACATGTAAACCACCTCACCCACCTACCTACCTCCTAACTACCCCAACAACCCCCTAAAGCACAAATGAAATAAAACAGTACCCAACCCAACCAAACCCCAAACCCAACCCCGAACAAATAAATCATCTTCTATCCACCCAATACTATACCACGCTGTAATCTGCAAATTTTCCAGACCTCCCCTTCTCCCCTCCTCAAAACCGCAAGATAGTACGGAGTAAACATAAGCATCCTCCTCCTCATGAGCATCATACCCACCCACGCACCTAATCCTCCCACCAACCCAATAACCCCCCCTTCCCCCCGCCTAGAAAACAATCCCCAAATACATACCTTCGTCTCCAGTTCTCCAAAGCGAGAGGACCTCCCGCCAATAAATTCTCATCCTCCCACTCACCCTAACCCTAACCCCAGCCTCAACCCCAACCCCAACAACCCAGCGCAAACGCCGCAACTGACAATTCACCCGCACCCGCAATCATCTCGCTCCCACCTTTCCACTCCCCAATTTCCAAATCCACACACCAAACGATACCGACCGCACCGAAGTCCTAGATCCTAGGTCCTAGGTCCTAGATCCTAAATCCTAAGTCCTAAGTCCTAGATTCTAACCTCCTAACCTCCTAAATAACCAACACAGCAATACAACAAACCAACAAACCAACAAACCAACAAATCAACCCAACCCAACCCAACCCAATCATCTATCCAAGCGAGCGAGCGAGCGAACGAACGAATAAGCGAACAAGCGAACAAATACCGTACAAGGTACCTAGGTAAGTCCTCCAAAACAGAACAGGACAAGGCTACCACCCAAAACCAGGTTGCGCATACATACCTATTTACCAATATACATATACATACATAAATAAAAACCAACAACAAAAACCAACAACAAAAACCAACAACAAAACCCAACAACAAAAACCAACCACAAAAACAACGCAAAACAAAACAAAACAAAAACGCAACAAAAAACCGCAACATATACTCAAAGCAAGGCGAAAACAATCCGGGGGAAAGCCAAAAGCCAACGCCAAAAGCCAACGCCAAAAGCCGAACGCCGAAAAAAAGAAGAAGAAAAAAAAATTTTTTAGGGTCGCCCTGCCAACGAACGATAGGGTGCAGGAAGAGGAGAGGTGAGAGAGGAAGGGGAAAGAAGGTTTTGGTGATGGTGATGATGTGTTTGTTTATTAATGTATGTACCTAGATATGTATGTATGTATGTATCCATGGATGTGTTGTGTTGTGTTGTGTTGTGTTGTGTGGTGTGGTGTGTGGTGTTGAATGAAGATTGAAAATTTGAAATGAGTGAGTGAGTGAGTGAGTGAATGAACGACTGACTGACTCACCTTACTTACTCGTAAATAATACTGCCATCAAAATTTTCCATGTCCAATCAAAACGAGACAATACAATACAATACAATGCAAGATGGCATGAGATGAAATGATGAGAGCAAAGTATTTGGTTCAATGTTTTGATTTTGCTATTTTATGTTCTGATATCTGGTTTCCCATTTCTGAAATCCGAAACCTTGAAGTTGGGAGTTATCTAACCAAGTCAAGGACCAAATCTAATCCCTCCCGCTGATTACCCTGATCGCCATTTCTTATCGCATGCTCGATAAGCTAAATTGTCCTTTTCATCCCATCTCATCTCATCCCATCCCATGATATCCCATGCTATCCTATCCTGTCCTATCCTATCCAATATCAATTTGAATGTAATTCTCCCTTTAACTCAACTCCCAAATGTTCCCATGAGTGGTGTGAATATTCATTCCATATCTCTGCCTTGCATCCAATTCAATTCAATGCAATCCATCCCATCATAAAAACCCACAAGAAAAATGCAACGAAAAAAATAACAAGAAAAAGTAACCGCGTGGTATTTTGTATCGTGTCCATGAATGAAATGCCCAAACTCCGATACCTCGTAAATGTTTTCGCTCAAATTCGCTCCAATGCAAATCCCATCCCAATGTGTTTGATAATATACAATCCGAAACTTCGTAAAGACAATCCCAAGAGAGGGGGGAATTTAATAAACGCTAATAGAACTTATTAAACCCGGGGATTGTCGAGGAGGCAAGTAGAAGCCATCATCGAAGAAGGCTTGTTGTTCGGATTGTGGTATCGATGCGGATGGGGTGGGTTTGCTGTAATAGGAGGTCGTAGCGATTTGTTGTTTTTCCGAGAAACTTGGGATGGTATCGGATGGTGGAGAGGGTGGCATTGATTCATCTTCGGAGGATTCATCAGAGTCATGATCGAGTTCCGGTGGGTGCGAGGCAGAGTGTGATTTGGTGAGGTGGAGTTGAAGACTTGAGTAGTCTTCCTCTCCATCGTCTTCGAATTCCTCATCATCTGCTTGGATTTCTCGTGACGAAACGGTGACTGAGGTCATCATGTTGTGTGATGGTACGCGAGTTAATGAACCCATGCTTGGCTCTTCCATTTCTTCGTCGGAATCGTATTCACTGTCTGATTCGGATGATGAATCATCGTTGTCGAGGTCTGATGATTCCCAGTCTTCCTCTGTATCCTCGACGACGGTATCGGCCCACTGAATATGTCTTGGATCTTCTTGCTTGGTGGCCTTTCGTACGGATTGGTTGAACCAAGATTCTTGTTCTTGCTCGGCTTCGGCCAGTTCGAGCATTAATGAGTCGAGAAGGTTTGCATGGCCAACAAGAAGACGAAGGTTGTGATCAGATCGAGCGGCTTCCGAGGAAAGCTTTCCTCGAGCAGTATGTGCAAGGTAGTAAGTTTGAGTGATAGACATCTTCTTTCTCTTCAAGGGGAGGAAGATGATTGTGAATGTGATTGAGGTGTTTGGGAAGAGAGAGGACTCTTGGAATATGTCGACATTATGTATTAATGTTAATCTTAATGCTATAATGCTTCGATCGATATATTTGAATGACTCAAGGCAACTCTTAGTTTTTTGATTTTTTGATTAGACGAAAAGCCGAGGATCGGTGACTGATATGATAATGTTGATTGATAACCGGGATATGGATATGTATGGCTTGTTTGCAGTGCAGATAGGTTGGTAAGACTCGAATATTTATTTATGTATTTAATTAATAACCCTTCTTGATGAAGAGGATTGTATGGATTGTATGGTATTGGTGGTCTTGTGTTGATTGAAGTATGAAGTGATAATCTTCTTTTGAAGTTGTCGAGTGTTTATGATGATGGATGATGGATGAGGATGTTGGAGAAGTAAGTAGGATATAAGATAATGATCATATGGAGGGATTCGGGCAGTCTTTGTATTCAGATGATTCTTTTCGTAGATGGGTATGGATGGGTCCACGGTATGAATGATACTGCTACTGATACTGTATGGGTGGGTGGATGTGGATGTGGATGTGATGGATGGGGTATTAAGTATTATGGATGGATGGGATGGATGGGTTTGGATGATGAAGGTAAATAAATAACCCTTGCAATAAATAATAAGTTTAAAAAACCCCATGAGGAATCAAAGCTGGATGGGATGGATGGATGGATGGATGGATGGATGATTCATAAGACCGCGATCCGGACAAAACGGAGTTGTGGATGTAAAAAGTAATACTGTGAGTACATGTATAGAAGAAATGGGTCATTTATTAATTCATTCAACTAGACGCATAAGTCCATAAGTCCACAAACCCCAGATGAGCTAAACTAGATTGGGATAATTTAATCCCGGTAAGCACCTTCGTACCTTTTGTTTTATTTTATTTTGTTTTATTTTATTTTATTTCATTTTATTCCACTTCATCTCATTTTCTACTCTTCCGTTCCGTTCATCGCATCGGCTGAATATCTACTCCGTACAAGACTACATACAATACTATCCTATACTATATTATATCCTATACTACACTGTATGACCAACCTACACTACTTATTACTCATTAATAATTATTCACACTGCGGACTTTTCTCGCTTATGTACGAGGAATGATGCGAACAAAGGAAAAGGAAAAGGAAAAGGAAAAGGAATGAAGAGAAATGAAGAGAAACGATTACATTACTTTCTGCTTACCTATCTACCTGCTGCTTACTGAGCTACTCTGTACTTACTTACCTACAGTACCCGACTTGCCTTTCTTTCTACTCCAGACCTGGACCATTTGATTAAGACGAAATAGGTAATTCCTAATACTTCCCGGCTACTTTGCTTGTATTGATAATTCATCATTCATAATTCCACTTCTACCTCTGTTGCCGAATTGGTAAATCCCGCTTACTAACTTTTACTTGATTGACTAATCCAACAAACTCCGGATCGTATTTCCACCAGCCAAATGATGATGATGATGATGATGATGAATGATGTATGATGGATGATGGATGCATCAAGTATGATGGAAAGAATAACAAGAGAGGAAGAGAGAAAGAGAGAGAGAATACTTAGGTACCTAATTGTGTACATGTGTGGACCATCCGAAAGAAGGAACCATTGAGCCAAGAACTCCGCAAACGTATTAGTAGATTTGATATTACTATATGTAGATACTTTCCAAGAGCCTCTAAGAAGATGATGCCCGAGGATGGATGGATGGATGGATGGATGGAATAGATGAATGGCTGGATGGAGTGGATGGCTAGATGGATTATCATCTTGGTTACTCATACCTCGATACAGATACAATTGATCCATACCGATCGATAAGTACTAGGTAGTGCAGGACAGGACAGTAGACGACGGTGCGAGTTGTAATAAGTATCATAGGCAAAGGCTGATGGACATTTATATCATCATCATCATGGCATGGCATGGCATGGCATGGGTATCATCATCATCATCATCATCATCATCATACTCTCCCCCCCCGGAATAAATGTTAATTGATGGATCCTCCCCAGTTTGCTTTATCTGATTGGTTATAATCCTTTGCACAAGCCAGATTTTTGATCTTTTAGTTGAATCAGGGTGGAATTTAGCAAATTTTTATCCTTGAGCTGTGGCAAAATCGAGGTCCAATGATAAAAACTATTTGCTAGATTTATATGGGCCGACCCATACTTTAACATTTATTCCGGGGGGGGGAGAGTAGACATCATCATAGACATCAATCAATCACTCACTCATCCTTTCTCCGATTCAATCCCAAGATATCTCCATCCCCACGATCTTCCATAATGCCGTCCGTACTACTAGGCAAATGATAAATGTCTGCTGATGACAAATTCAGCATCTTCATTGACCTCCACACTACAGAGTACACACCTCCTCACACAGGAGAATGGAAATTAGTAATATCAGCATGTTCTGGCTTTGCATGCGAAGAAGGACATTTTGATACTCCTTAATACCAACTACTTCCTTCTTTCTCCCTTTCTTTCATTTCCAAGGCGGTTACATCTCGTAGCTTGGGGACCAAGCAGCAACAAGACGAGATGGGGTTTCACTCTTTCTCCACGATGATCAATTAATTTTACATTCAACTCTAGAAGAGTTCTTGTCAAGAAGGAAGATCTAGGAACCTGGAACCTGGAATCTCAAACAGATGTAGATGTATTATTAAGGATATCTATATTGTTAGTTTTGTTTTGTTTTTATTATATACAGGTGTAGATAAATGTATAAATAGATATATTTAATAGAGAATAGCTAATTAATACTTACTATTTACTTAATATTTATATCTATATTTACATTTATATTTACATTTATATTTACATTTATATTTACATTTATATTTACATTTATATTTATATTTATATTTATATTTACATCTCTATTCACATCTATATTTACATCTACTGCATATAATATATATATCTACTATATCTACTATATTATATTACCTATCTAGATATTATCCATCATCTAATTATTATCCATTCATCTATCTATTTACCCATCTACCTTCCCATCTACTCTGTCCTTCCCACCTCTCTGTCTTAAATGTTGCATATATCATACCCGACACGGTAAAAGATATTAATTCATCGTCTGCCCGTCCATCCGCCCATATATTTCTCTACCCGGTGTACAAAACATAAAAGTATCAGCCCCAGCAGGCCCCCAGATGCTCCATATTATATATCCATCTTGCCCAAATTCCTATCCAATCAACCCTTTGCAAATTTACATTTTCAACCCATCAACCCAAACAAATCTACAAATCCCACCTTTACCTGCCTTGGTGCCCTTTACCTTAATTAAATTCCTACAGTCTACAGGACTCTGTAGTCTGTACCTGCACTTCCTGTACTATGAATGTGCTGCGCAATGCGTACAAACGTGTCCACGAAACTGCCACGAATCCGAATCCGAGCCTCGAACATCTGATTAGTTGGCGGCCTGAACGATCTTTACCCACGGAGTATATCCTACAGACGACAGTACCTAGCTAGTAGCCACAGGAGAGTTTGGAAGCTTGAGGTTCTCCCTCACGCGTCCCCTTACGCATCGATCATTAGGATGGATGATCGATACAGTAGGACTGGCGAACACTTTTACTTTCTCCCATCCCATCCCATCCCATCCCATGCGATGTCTGTGCTGTGCTGTGCTGTGCTGTGCCCTTCGTACCTGAAAACCTCCACTATCGACTCGACTCTCCGTCAGATTCATTTCTTGAGGATCCATGGATCGGCATGGCATTGGCAAGCCAGCAAGATCAAGGGCAAAAGCAAAAGCATTCCAGAGAGACGAAAACACACGCATTACCTTCTGGACTACTGCAACAAAAGAAAATTAGACTTTAAAATTGTCACACCGTGCACACTAGCTCAAGTAACGTATCCTACCGTACTGTACAGTACTACAGTCAGGACATAGTGCATTTTAGTATGATAGGAGTCTTAGGACGGACATACAGTACCGTATCGTTCGTTCGTTCATCAGGTAGCCCACACGCATAGCAAGATCTCCGCCTTTCTGCACAGCTGCTGCATCTCACAAGGCTTGGATTTTTAGTTTTTTAGTTTTTTTGCCTTCCGCGCATTGTCGGATAAAGGATGCTTTGTGGGATCGTGGGTGAGAGACCTACAGAGAAGGTGCTTGAACCGCGCCCTCTCTCTCTCTGTACGAGTAGTTAGTTCACCGACACCGAGTTTCCGTCCCATCGTATCCCCACGCCAAGACGCACAGTCATCGACTACTAGGTGAGGATGAGTATTAGCCGACTCATACTCGTAGGTACAGAATATCGGTATGCAGATAATTTATACTTTGACTAGGGTCATGCTATTCCTTACAGGACGAGGAACGGTACAGTGTACAATACACAACAGTAACAGGAGAGATATTCGTACCGTCCCATATTCTCCGAGGACGAATGCCCCTCGATAATAGATCCTGTAGTATCATAATACTGTACAGTAGTCCATGTGCCCTGCATATTCGGTTACCATTCGTACCTATCTCGGTGTTCGTCTCAGCTCCCCACAACAACCACCTGCACTGTAGACGTTTGTGAGTCTCTGTCACGATTCAAGAACGACATTTCTCAAATGCTTGAAGCACGGGACGGATAATGCGATGCACACTGCGCAAGAGACCTCCCTCTCGAGTCCCTACAAATTCCGTTCGAACTTCGAACCCTGGATGTCAATCATGACCCTGACGGCTCCACTGGGGTTCCGTGCCTTGATTGCCGCTAGTGTGAGCTGGTGAGTGAGTTCACGATACCCTCATGTTCTGACCATCGCCGGTCGGTCCCATAAATCTTTAATCTTATTTCTTGACTTTCCTGTTCCTCCGTGGAAAAGCTGTCAAATGCACATTTGAAAATTTTCACCCACTCACCGAACGGTCATAGTTGCGAAAATCCCATCCAGCATACTTGGATGGATATGGAGATTAAGATTGTATATCCACCAGATCCGTCAGTTTCGGCCGATGCTCCTTATGAAAAAGACTCCTCTCATGTCGGTGACTCTCGGGTGTCGGCTTTTCCAAACAGGCTACAACTTACATACCCTTTTAGGCATTCGTCCATTTCCTGAATTCTCGATTCTAATGAATAAGCTAAGCCTCTACAGTCAGTACCCTACTGCTATGTACCATCTCTTTCACGTACAGTCTGAAGGGCTGTCAGCAAATCACAAGTTCACAACCCAACGGGCGCATCATCGTTCCTGTTCCCGACGCGGCCTTTATCAAAGCTCCGTCAACCTTAATTGTATCTTGGCACTTGATTGGTGTAGATCTCTATACTGTACAGTAGGTATCAAGAAAGTTGATCCCAAAAGACTCATACGGCCAAATTTGTCAGCGGAGATTTGAGTGACTCAAACGGAGATAAATGAGATGTGGTGATTGGTGAAAATGCGAGCTTCATGAATCAATCCTTCATCCCTCTCAGCTGGCTATGGAATCTTTTGCGGGGGTTTGTAATCAAAGGGTTTGTGGGTGTTTCTTTGTTTGAGATGAATTTGGGGTTTGGTGAATGATCATACAATCAATTAATCTGTGGATTATTGAGGGGGGGGTGTGATTTCCAATACTGCAAGTTTGAGTTCCAGGGGGGAGACAAAGTATTTTCCTGCTTGTCTTACATGAACACGTCTCCACGAAATACCTCATTGTCTGACCTCTCGTTATCCTAGCACTCTTGTTACAGTAGAGGCCTCGCTACCAAATTCAACAAGATGTACCCCTCCACAGAACCACATTCCTTGAATCCTCGTGGCTCATCTCGTGAGAGAGGATCCATACTCCATTCCATCTATAGATTCTATACAGTGTGAACTTTGAAGCCACGCGCAACTAATTGCCTCATCCAGCACACCGGTACCGGTACGGCATCATACTCAGCCTTGCTCCTATCGCATCTCGCTAGCATCGCATCGCATCGCATCGCGTCGCATCCCACCTCACCACGCGACCCGACTCAGCCTTATCGTTCCTCCATTCGACGTCCGACGTAATAAATCTTGCTTCGAGGACGTACCCATGGCATCATCAGGTAACGTGATGCACACCTAAATTAATTGCTTCGAGGGAGACAATCGATCGACATTTCTTTCCTTCGTACCACATCCCATCACGCTTCGCTTCTCGTAACGAGGGGGGCCCATCAATGCGAGAAGCGATTCTAGCGAAACGCCGCATGCGCATCCTGCACGGTACCTCCCAGGTTCAGCAGAGAAGCAAGGTTCCCACTGGAAGATTACTACATGACGAGCATTCATTCATCCCCTCTCCTCCTCTGGTTCCGTTCCCTCCAGGGCGATGGTTGTATAAGCTCGGTTACCGCTTGCCGGTCCCCTCCTCGTATCTCATGGCCAAATTTCGGTGCGTCACTCGATTCCATCCGAGCTTCGATGAGGGAAGGGGCTCGTTCCATCGTCCAAGACGTCGTGTCAATAATGTCATGGAAGTTGGAACCCTGAAACTGGAAGTCTTGCACCGATGGACCCGTGCTGGAAAAATAAGGTTCCAGGGAGGATCCGTGATTCACCTCTTTTGCAACGTGACGCACAGTGCAAGTACAGTACAGTACAGTACAGTCAGTAAGTACACTACAGCGCAGCACAGTGTTCAAAGACCGGATCGGCTCGAATGCTGGATTCGTTTTTCTTCTCGTCCCCTCAATATGAGCATGATTCGTGAATTTTAATTTTTTTGTCCCCCCTTCTCTTTTTTCCCCTTCTTCTCCTAAAATGCGCCAATGAATACGAGGAGCGATCGACCGGGAGTATAGACTTTTCTTCGGTCCGACGCTGGGTGTAAGGCTTAATTCTTTCCTACAGTATCCCAAGCTTTGCGATTTGACACTGGAGTGAGTTTTGAATTTTTCCTTCTTGTTTTGGAGCTTTTTTTTTTGGAGCTTTTTTTTTTGATGTGGGATGGCCTGCTTGGTGTTGTCTGTGTTTGATTCTGGCATTTAATTTCTCTTTTTTTGGCAAAGGGGGGACGGTGAGGGGCTCTTTTTCCTTTTATTCACTTTTCTTGATTTTTGGCAATGATGTACGGAGTATGTATTGGTTTTTCTTGGAGCCGGAAATTTGTAAAGAGTTCATTAGTTCCAGTGCCGAAAGTATATGTGATGCCAACGTGCTAAATTACAGTACTTCCAATATAATTACATCCTCTTTCAGGATCCAACACAGTACAGTATATCCTTTGTGACATGTCGTCTCGCTTGGAATAACCCCTCGAGTTCTTCTGGTCCCTGGGTGGATATACGGGCGATGTGTAATACACGTGATATGACACATTGCTAGGGAAGGCCAAAGCCTATTCGACCTTCCCTTCCATCGAAACGGGTCCCTCGTGCTGGTAAACTAATGCCGTACGCTACAGTAGCTCCAAGTTTCCTACCAGGTAGGTACTGTAGGTTACAGTGTTACGCAGCACAGCACTCCATCTCCAGCTGATGACAACTAGACGACTAACAAGCTCCAACGGCCCTCCTCTCCCCTCTACAGAGTACAGATACAGAGCACATCACATAAAACAGAAGCACCCAGCCCCACCCCACATCCAAAGTCCAAAGTCCAAAGTCCAAACCCGAAGATCCCACCAGCAAACACCCTCTGCGGGCCCGGCATTTGACACCCGCAAACTTTTCCACGCGCGAACTATAATGCCCAAATCGCGAACTACATACAGTAGCTGTACATACTTGTACTTACCGTACTGTACAGTACAGTTCCTCCAGCACGATGGCAAAGCCCGGATCGCCCGAGCGGACAGCGCTGAGCACACCACGGAACCCCATCGTTCTAGACTAGACTGCCATCCATCCATCCATGATATCCATCCCTGCCACGCATCGCAAAACCTTAAAACTATCATCCCACAAATGCAGAAGCGCTCATCTCTCTGTCTCCAAGTCCCATGCTGACACGCTGCACGCTGCATCAAACCGTTCGATGAGCGTTGCGGCTAGATTCGCGCAGCTGCGCACCACCATCATCATCATCAGCCATCGGGACCATCTCGAGCATGTCCGCCCATCCCCAATATCCATACCATACCATACCATACCATCATCATGCGTCGGCCCATCGCGAGCATGGCCTCGATGCGAAAATTTCTCTCACCTACTCATTTCGTTTCGTTTCGTTTCTTTTCTTTTCTCTTCGTCCCTCTCCTTCCATTTCTCCGCGGTTTCCAGAAAACACGACGCTGATCCTTGTCTTTTTTTTTTTCTTCCGCGGTGCTTCTCTGCCTTCTTTCCACTGTACGTACTGTATGTACGTATGGTACAATAGTAGTTGGATCAATCAATCAATCAATCAATCAAACTATCTCTCATCATCCCCACTCTCTCTCTCTCTTTTCCTTTCTTTCCGTTTCCTTCCCTTCTTTCCCCCCTCTTCCCTCTCTCTCCCCGCCCGTTCCCGAAGAAAAAAAAAAAAAATTAGAAAAAAAAAAAAAATTAAAATTTCTCAACCCTCTAATAATGGAAATCGCAACGCGGTAATTTAGCACTTGTTAAATCCGAAGCGCTGCCCCCCTCAAACGGTCATCGGGTCGGACGGAAAATTCACGCGCGCCCGTAATCGCCGATGGGAATGTGGCATCGACGTGGAGAGATCGGGGTTTGCGAGCGAGGGACGATTTTCCGTCCGTGCCGCTTTTTTTCTCGGGTCGCGTGGTGTGCGGTTTTGGGGGGTGCGCCGGTGCTCGTTTTGGGGATGGACGGCTTCGCTAGTGCGACTGGGATGTTGGGGGTTGGATTTTAGGGGCTGGGGGCATGGGTTCTGGGATGTTGGTTGGAGGGGAGGAGGAGATTGGAAGGGAGGATTCTTCGGCGATAGGGGACATGGGTTTTGAGGAGTTGAGAGGTCGAGCTCGTTGCGAAATGGCTTGCTGGTGTCGTGCTGTTTGGTGGGAAGTCCTGTCCAGATCGTTTTCATATTGATTAGGGGATTACTTGATGTTTCGCAGATAGATGGTCGGTGAGGCAGGATGGGATATTCCCTCTGTTGTCCAGGTGGGAACTTTGGTGGTTTGGTTCAGAGGGAATGTTATTGCAGTGTCTTGAAGCATCAAACCCTCATCCATCCATCCTACTATCACCCCATCATTATCGTCACATCACCACATCATATATCCCCAGCAAGAACTGTCCAGCATGTTAGAGAGATGAACTTCCTCTCACGCCACCCACCCAGTTTCCTCCAAGACTTTACTCGCCGCCCCAAGAAACCCCTACCATACACCACCACCAGTGAAAGATAAGTCCCCTCTCAATCTACAAAAACTGATCGCTCGTTCAGTGCCCCCCAATCCCACTCATACCCACGGGTCATCACCCATCCCGTACGAGGTGATGATCATCGCTTTACCGTATGACCGATCTGCCCAATCTCCAAACAGGCCATCAGAACAGCATGTATATATATATATATATATACATCGAGACATGACAAAGGTACCAGTACCCAAAAACCTTACATCCTATCAAGCCCCACAAACCCACAGCGTTGAACATTCTCTCTCACCTGCACTCATCCGCGCCAGCACAAAATCATCTTCAAGATTCAAACCGCTGGTAGAAGCGGGTTGAAGACTTTGAATACATATGAGCCGTGATTGTCCTCAATCAGCAGCTTTAGTACATTTCAGAGCTTACAGGGAGCTTACAGGCTCAACACCCTATAGCAGGTATGCAACAAAAGATTTGGTATTTTCTCATAATTTATGACGTAGCATGTGTGTGAATGGATCACAGCAAAGGGACGAAAGTGAACAAGCGTCTAGCTTTTCGTTGCATGTCTAACAATGTGTATAATCACTAGCTTCATATCTAGTTGGGCTTTAGACAGTAAGTATAGATTGCTAGCCTGCTGGAGCCGATGGGCAATACACCTTAGATGTGCAACAAAGCTGATGAATGGCCAAGGCCTTTTTCGTCGGGGCGCGGTTGGGGCGGGTGGGTAAATTCCGGGGTTGTGGTGAATGAGAGGGAACTTCTGGACTGTCCATTGATGAGAGGTGGGTGGGAGAGTGCGTATTGCTATTGCGGCGGACATGAGGTATTACGCTGAAGGATCAAGAAGCGGGAATCGATAATCGGGATGAAAAAAGCGTCCTTGACTCGGATTCATGTGATGAGATCAAAAGAGATTGCAGGTTGCTGTGGCGACTAACTGTGGTTGCAGTTGAAGACGTGACGGGTGTATCGTTTTGGTGGTTGGACCTGCGTACCGTGGTATAGACGTCATGTACTCCCGAAGGCATTATTGTCACAGACAATTAAGCGTGAGGTTCCTTGGGCTCATCACGAGTTCCCTATACCCTTTTGCATGATATCCTCTAAAGCTCATTTCCATCTCTCCATGCAGTGTTTAGCGAGTCCTTTGACCTCAAATCTTAAGTCTAAGCCTTTAGGGAGTCAGGTATCGCGGTGATGATGAGTCGACGTCAAAAGATACCTGCACTGAGCCGAAGATTTTTTTGGTGTGCGTTATCAGAACACGTCTAGTCTAATTGATCGACACCTCTCTATTCTGAGATTATATAAGCTAGCAGGATATCTGATTTCGCGGCGTCTCTGAGTGGGGGTGGTATATAGCGGAATGGAGAAGTATGGACGACCAACGAGGTCGGGGTGACGGAGACGAGAAGTTCGGTCGAGGAGAATTCCCAGGCTGAATAGCAATGCTGGGCAGTCGCACTTATCCTGTCATTTCCAATTTCCACTTTACTGGAACTACCCCAACGGTTTACCTGTGGAAATGAAGAGATGATCATATTACAGGGGCGTGAATAAGGTCATATCTGCGGGTAAATTATCGTGATTCATGAAGTCGGCGAACAGAAAAGACAATGGGGACACCGAACGTTATCACCCGGTATTGGCCGTAGTACTTCACAAGCAAATAACAAAGAGCTGCAGGAACAAATGTGTATTATTGCTCTGTTTCTTTTGTCTATCAATAGATATTCTCGCTCTTAGTTTATGCCTCTAGGTGACCGATGGTATGATACATTCATGACCATCGAACCCCCCATTTGTCTATGATATATTGATTGTGTCTATGATGTATTGATTGTCCATTGACCAGCAAAAGATGACCGAAGAGGCTGGAGAGGTTGCACTAAGATCCAGCTCCGAGGAAAAGAAGAGCGAATACGAAGAAAAGAATGACATCGACTTGTTAGGATATTTGGCTGGCAAGTTGAATACAGGCCTGAAATCATGACTCCCCTCATCGTCAGAATTCGTTTCACGATTTCGGATACTGAGTGCCATCGAAAGAGGTGCCCAGGGCAGTCTTGCTAGCGCTCTGACAAGTGCGATCAGGGCAAGATTGCCAGCTAAAGACTCGTGATACCTGAAAGCGCCATTTTCGTTCCACCATTTTCTTTATAAGCCCACAATTTCTAGCCCATTCACATACCTCTCTATAGCAACGTCTCCATCTTTTCAAACACTCCACGCTTGAAATTTCTCCTCGCAGACTGTGCTTTCCCGCTCACCTTGCACTCGGCTCGCTAGCCTTCTCTACAGCATCATTTCCATTTCCTTCAACTTGAGCAGACAGATTGCTCTCATCTTCTTTCTTCGTTATTTTCTTAGGAGGCGCTTCTAACTGTCCCCAGATGCTTGACGCCTCTGTAGGACTTTTGCTTTTGAAATATGTCTTATCTGGAATATTTAATGGAGCTTGGAGCGTTTCCCCGAAGACAAATCTTTTAAATCCTCTTCTGATCACATGCTCATTATCCAGGCGTTCAAGTCTCTTTTCTTTCTCCTCGAGTCTCTTTGCGGCAAGCTCTTTTGCCACTCTAAGGCGAGCTTGGGCCTTCGCAGATTCTTCCTTAACAGCTGCAAGGGCTCTTGCCGATTCACTTGCCTTTATCTTGACAATTTTGGCGTACTTGTCATGCGTGGGAGTCATGCCCCTTCCATACTTTATGATCCATCCGTTGTCTAAGTCAACATTCGTGTTATAACCAGCCTCAACACACTTCCACATAAGAGGGTGTATGTTTGGTGCTCTGATTACTTGCCATAATAAGTTGTTCAACAGAATCTGATGGGTCAAACTTTGGTCGATTGCTTGAACAACTGCACAAGCTTCCTCAAACAAAAGCCTAGCCTCGTGAACTTTTTCATCCGTTGAGAAGATTTCGCCCATCATACAATTGTACGCAACCGTAAGCGGATATATGACAGATCTAGCGACCAACTTCTTAAGTTTATACCTTTCCAGTATACGCCTGCTAATCTTCACTGCTCCAAGCGTAGGCGTGTCTAGTACCCTTTCCACAAGATACTTAATTTCTTCCTCTCTCTTTTCCACCTGGCCCGGAGTTTGACCATCGTCAACGGTTCGTGCAAGTGGACCTACCGATAGTTGTGCTCTAAGCAATGATACGGAGCGGGGCGAATCCCAAAACCCGTCGATAGAGGTGTCACCCATAAACATCCCATTAGTACATTCGACGAAATTTGGTCGCTTTGATACATCAGGAAACACTTGATTGTATAGGTCTTCCACCAGGCCAGGGTTGTTTCCAATCACCATCACTGAAGAGGAGGGGCTAAGTCTGTGTTTGATTTTGCTGAAAAATCTAATCAAATTCCCAGGTCGTTCGCCGTAGATTAAATAGTTAATAGGTTCAGTGTTAATTGGCGCCAGGTGAGTCACAGGTACAGCAGCTATATCTGACTCTTTTGGCGGTGCCCGGATTTCTGCTACGCGTTCTTTGACCACCTTTTCTGCCTTCATTGGGTCACAAAGGGATTTGTTCAATTCGAGAAAAAATGACAAGTCATACACCTTGATATCTGAGATCGGTATTCGCGACTGCCTAGCCCCTCTCTTCTTCACATCAAGAGTAGGATCATTTTCCAATAGCGAGGGAAGATCGTTGACCGAAAGATCCTCTTCATCCGGGCCAGTATTCAACAATAGACGTTGGAACCTTAGGTTTTTAGCGGGAGGATATGTTTCCTCGGGAACAGATGATTCCATTGGGAAAGGGAGAACTTCTATGTCGACAGCTCCAACTAGAGTGGTAGCAACACCATCTTGAATGAGTTGAATCCTTCCGTCGGTGTCTACATAATGTTGAAGATAATTGTTCGAGGGGACCATTAGGGTTATTGGATTTTTCTTGGGATTTGCAGATTGAGCGAGGCCATTGGCAATAAGCGTCTGTAAATGATGTGCGCCAGCAACATATATGCGTCTCCCCAGTCGAGTTGTAGAATTGTCTCGTGACTGTTCTTGGAATTGTTGATACAACACTTTTCCGGATTGTCGAACGTGTACATTTGATGTTAAAGGTTTTGACAGCGGTCCAACCCTCCAGAGGGCTTTAGATGAAAGGAACATGATAAATGTACCCAATTGGAGGTAGCACCTTTGTCAGTGGAAGAGTTAGAGCGCGAACCTCTAGATATTTGGTTGATTGGACGTTAAAGACTGTTACCATGTTCTCACGTGTTACAAGTCAACCTCCCCCCTGTCACTTTTATCTTATCTCAGGAAAGGAATTATTGCATTGGAGTATGATAAAACGTGACCTCAATATCTCCACGTGAAGGTACATTCGCGAACGAAATTAGTTTCATCGAGTGTATCCTTACGAAGTCGTCGAACTAAAACACTCAAATATAGAACTCACCTAGTCTTGCTTGATTACTCAAGAAATACCAGTAGTATAGAAGTGCGTGCTTCCAACGTCGTTTTCGCCTTTCTGGGGAAATCCCCATTAGCATTGCTGATGAAGGTTTTCATTTAATCTTAAACTTAATGCACAGAATTCAAACTGCCTAGACAAAAGTTCCAGAACCTTGTATCTATCTGATAAAGTTATCAAGCGGTTTACCTGTATCATTACATTTATTAGAAGTAGACTGATATAAGTGTATGTGCTATTATATGTCTTAAATTCTATAGAATAGATAGTGTAAGAAGGTGCCATGGAGGGAGTGGGAGTCTGAGGCATCCATCGAGCTAAGGGCTATATATATGGCTCCTCCTCTCATAGTTAGCTCTTCTTTTCTCTTCATAGTTTACAACTTGAATGAAGCTATTCGATGCCCTACAGTTCCGCTCCGCTCCACTTCGTGACAGATAGAAGCTATAGAGCGTATGACTAGCGCGCAGGCTAGTATAGTAACCTCGGCTAATATTAAATCTATAGATTTTTAATATTTTCATAAATAACTTAAATATAAATTATTAAATCTAATATATTATAATGTAAATATAATATAAATTGCTCTATTATTATATAATAACTAAGCTCTAATAATCTATTCCCCTTTTAAAAGAAATAAATACTTTCGTTTTTTAATATTTCTCTTAATAGTACCTCATTTGATAAACTATATAGTTATAGTATAATGAAAGATTTTAATAATAGTATTAAAATAATTTACGTGTTTTTAACTATTTATTATTAAAAATCTTCGCTTAAACTTAGATTCTTAGTACAGTACTACTGTAGTGTGGCTACGCGTGAATTCCAATTTCAACAACATTACATTATCTTAGACCAGCTCACCACCTACAATGGTTCTGATTCTATGACTATACATTTCGCGGGATCATTACCCAGCAATACCAGAAAATTGCAAGCATTCACTATGGGAAGCATCCGCAAAGCATGGTCGATTCCTTTACTTGTTTTATCCGTTTGGGAACGATACTCCGATAGGTATCGAGGGATAAAATCCCAAATAACATATGAATCACACCTCGAGGCTCAAGGTGCAGGTGAAGTCACCTGAAGAAGACCTACATGAATAATCTTTCTTTGAGTGGAGGAAACACCGGAATACCCATGCGGACCAATCTCGTCTTTCCTGAATGATGTTCCCGAATGATACATATCACAGCGCTTAAAATTAAACAATGGAGGATATTCCGATACCCTGTAAACTGCAGTATCAAGCATTTTGCTCAGCTTTTCGCAATCCCACATATCCAAAGTCCAAGGAATTCGGATGGCTTGATTTTGGAGCCAGGATGGGGAAAAATGGCCTGGGTTCTGGTCCACTACAATTGTTTCACTCACTCCACACCACCACTCCGGACTGCTGCTACCCATCCTCGCGACCCAGTATGTTATAAATATTTATTATGTAGACATTGCTGCATATGAACTTGCGAATGGATGGGTGGTCACCTAAGCATGGGTATACAGATAATGGTAGGCTATTAACATGACATTGATTTCGCTGTGCTTCACCAACAGTTCCTTAATGCATGTTCGAATATTCATCACCAACAATTTGTACATGGCTTCCATTCGCATCAATTACTTTACCTATACATTCAAAGGTCTTTTTTACCCCGATAACCAATAAGTCCAATAACGACCCCAGATACCAACGTCAAATAATCTTCGCAGGTAAACATAGGTTTGGTTCTTGAGGGGGGCCTTGAGAGTCGAAGATACAGAGTAGACGATGAATACCCCTGCCTACGGTTGCACCTGATGTAGTGTGGGAGTACAATGTAATTCATCCGTCTATCCTTGCCAAAAACTTCCTGCAGCTGGAGGACATAACAAATTACGTTACTGGATTGCCATAGACATCAAGGCAATGCCCCCCTGAGCCCCTCATCATCCAGAAAAGTTGAGACGTACGTTGAGCACCGACGGCATGGTACTGTATACTTTTCTCTTTGATAAATGGTAGGATGTGCGGATGAGAGGTGACACAGAAAACTTGCACCTCGATTCATTCTCAGAGGACTTACAGATTTCCTTACCAAGCGGCTACTCTGGCGCTCAATTGACTTTCAGAACTTTGGATCATATTGATCGTATTTCTGTCTCCCTAGGCATCTGTAGCTTTGCAGCATGTTTATCTCCTTTATATGATAGACCTTACACTTTTGCCCTGCTGAGTGTGGTTGGCTTGTATGACAAAACACGCCAGCTTAACGATACTAGAAAAGTCGAGAGTAAGGCTCGAGACTGAAAAGTTTTTACTTTTACTGCCAGTGGTTTTTAAATCTTTACTCAACAGCGTTGAAACAATCCTTCACACAATCCGAATCTCTCGAAACATGGCTTGGTTTCTGCTTTCGTTTGGATTACTCAGTCTTGTCAACAATATCGCACTCGCATTAATGGTTACACCGGATTCACCATGCATGTCTTTGTGTAGTGATGGTCAGGGCTCTGACAGTATTCATGGAAGTGAAATCGTGTGCCAAAATGAACATTTCATGACCACCACAGCTGGCCAAAAGCTCAAGTCATGCTTGTCTTGTTTACAATTGAGCACTGCGGCTGGCAATGGTCAGAATGACCAGCATTGCTTTATATGTAAGTTCTATCTTGGGAGTTTATTCGGAAATACGTTGAGGTATTGATACTTTACAGATAATATGCGTTATACCTTAGCATCATGTTTATATGGATTTTCCAATGCTACAGATCCAGTGGTCACACCGTGTTCTACCTCCAGAGCTTGCGGCCCATTTCAATTAGCAATAGAAGATGGTAACTTCATTACCAGCAATGAAACAGCTTATGGTTATTGCTCTGCAAACTATAACTCAATCTTGAGTAGTGGCACTTCCGCATGCCTAAGTTGCCTTCAGAGCGGGGACACCGAATTTTATCTCTCCAATTGTGAGCGATACTCTCTCAACTTATGGAATTGAATTTACTAACTTAAATAACACAGTCTTAAAAGCACTCCAAGCAGGCTGTCACCAACAGCCCCCTGATGGAACAATAATTGGACTCAACGCCTCCGTCTTCTCTCAATACACCATAACCGAAACCTCACCTGGCCAAAGCTACAACACCACCACTCCTATCAGTACCGGGCTCCAAAGGCCTATCCAAAAACACCATCATTGGGATATCGGTCAGTCTCGCCATTCTACTCCTCGTCACCCTTTTCATCATTTACATCTTATGGCGTAAATCGGTCATCTTAAAAACGACGCCGGGCCCGCCCTTCTTCTCTCGACGAAAGATATGGTGCTTTGAATATCACTGCCCCAAATGAAGGCGCGTTTGGAAATCCTCAGACTAGATTCAAAACCATTTCGTTAGCTGCTCCACCAGCGGCTAGAAAAAACAATAAAGCGAACACCACACAGCCTTTCAACCTCTCAAAATACCCCAGCGATGATGAAAGCATGCATAAACAGGATACCATCATTCTCCCAGCCCATCAAGCTTATTATCCTCCTTCACACCATCCTAGTCCAAATTCAACTGGAGACGATACAGTGCCGATAATGCTTAATTATGAATCGCCCGCGCCCTATCAATATCCTCCTCCATCGCATGAACAAACTCCTAATTCTAGCCCTCCAAGAACCTTTTCACCATCGTCACATCATCCGACGCGGATGTCAGAGAGGTCTGAGACTGCGGGGTTTTACAATCAACAAGATACACATACTGGTTTTCCTGCAAGGGACATCGATAGGGATAACGATAGGGGATCTGAACGTGGCGAGGGACGTAACGACGAGTTATGCTAGGGCGGCGATTGATGGGACGCAACATAGTGGAATTAGTGACTCTTCTTCACCCACTATACATAATGCACAAACGGCTCCGGATAATGGGACCGTGGAAAGGACAAAGAGTCCTCGAGTTGGGCACGGAGAGGAAAGGGGGAGGGGAAGGGAGAAGAAGAAATCAAAGGGTACGAAGAGAATGTCGGTTATCAATGATCAAGAGCAGGATCAAGATCAGTGGCCTGGGGAATTTTGATAAGTAATGAGGAACGTAATGATCTGATGATACCCGATATTTCTTTTGGTTGCATTATCTATATTTCTTAATACATATGTCTTCTAAGTATCTATGGATATGGCTAGTTACTGGTAGCTAGCAGAACAGGATTCTCTTGGGCTGGCTTGAAATCTTCTTTGCTTTAAACTGGGATTCGGGCTCGGGTAAAGGTTTCGCTACGGAATGAAATGGATGATGGAATTGCTACACATCAATGACATAATTTTACCAAAGTTAACATTGACCCTCAAGTATTCCGCATCATAAACCCACCCCAACATGCATGCCAACAAGGGTCCAGGGCAATTCTTACAACCGCAACTCCTACTATACTCTCCGAGTTTACGTATCAGGAGGATTCAGGAGCTCAGTATCTATTGTTCCCAATCTAGTATCCCCACAACTGATTCGATGTGACCCAGCCTGGATTAAGTCCACTATCCACGCCATCACCAAATCCCAATCCCAATCCCAATCCCCGAGTCCCCGAATACTAATCCCCGAGTCCCCGAATCCTAGTCCCCGATCGCGATCCCATCATGCGAGATAAGGCTGAGCTTAAGCTTCGCCTCTCTGCTTCTCGCCCCCGGCAGAACTCTCCGCACGATGAAACAAGGGTGCGCAACCCGCATATACGAACGCGTGCAGTACAGCACTGTATTCTGAGCATCCACTATCTCGACTCTCTGGGAGACTCCAGAGGAATCACGCATACGACTATTGTTCGCGGTCTGCGATACATACTCGCTAGCACGTTATTGTTGGGCTACCTGTAGGGGGAAGGGGCCGGTAGATAGTGGGTAGTGGGTAGTGAGCAGTCCACAAGCGAACATACATACGCATGCAGTAAGTACCCCTCCCTCCACTACTGCAAAACGTAACATACAGTACATACAGTAGCACATTGCATAGAACGTACAGTAGCATAGAGCCCCCAATTGCAAACCGCGCAATGCACTCTGAAGGAATCGTCACCCTACCCAACCCCTCTCTTCGTTTCCCCCATCCGGTAATCCGAACATCAACCCCAAGTGAAGAAATTATAGTCTGTCAATACTGTACCACATCCCCCTGGGCCGCTCGAGCTCCTCGCCCCCTAGATACGAATCGATGATATAAAAGTCACAGCCTCCCACCTATTCACCTACTTAGAAAATAGAAAACAGAAAACACAAAAATACCATCATCCCCTCTCCCCTCTCCCACCTCTCACAAATCAAAGCTCATCGCCTCGCTCGAAAATCCAACAGCTAGCTAACAAGTGCTACTCCCAACATCTACACATGCACCTCTCGCCCCCTCCGCCCCCAATATCACATCGCACATCGCACATCGCACAAAGCACAGTATAGCATAACATACATATATACATATATACATACATACATACATACACATAACAATATAAAAGTATCCACCACCCCATCCACACACACCGTACACATACATACCCAACCGATCCCTTCGCCCCCTCCGCAAAAAAAATGATAAAAAAGATATATAAAAAAATGATAACACCAATTACCTCTAGCGCTGCAGGTGGGGGATGTAAATATAAATAAAACTCATAATTCATAATTCAAAATTCACACAAGTATATATATACTCGAGTACATCCACATAGATCCAACCACTCGAACCATCCTCCGTCATACCAGCTTACATATCTTCATCCCTTCATCCCTTCATCCCTTCATATCTCTCAATAGATATTTAATACCATGTATTTATATAAGAAAGAAAAAAAGAAAAAAAGAAAGAAAGAATCGACTGAGTGATTGACTGATAAGGCATTATTTAATTATTTGATACAGTATTTTCTCTGGGAGGGTTGACGAGACGAGGTGAGAAGCGGGGAGGGGAGGGGTAGGGACTAGGTGATGAGATGGTCTAAGGAGCGATATACATATATTATTTATATATTGTGAAACAAATCAATAGAATATGTTGCTCTTCCTGAATTTTCGAGGGAGCTCTTTCTTTCTTTCCTTCCTCGTCGCCCCTTCCCTTCCCTCCCCTGCCCTTTCCTGTGATGGATGAGCTAAATGGGCAATCCAATGATTGCAGCCATTATCATCCATCGATCCATTCATCCATCCCTTCCAATCCAGCCAATCCACCCCCAGTCGCAAAATGGTATCATATCAAGCAATTAATAAATCATATACAAAAAAGCCCCACCGCAAATAAACAAACGACAGCGCTGGAGTAACGAATCCTAAACCGCATCACCTCTCCTCGCATCCTCGCTTGTGAGACCTCTCGCCCCCTCTCTACCATACCCCGGATGTCCCAAAACAGGTGTGATGTTTTGATTCTGCACATTCTGCACGTTCTGCACGTTCTGCATGTTCTGCAACTCAATCTGATTTCTCTCATTCATTACTTCCTCCTCTTTCTTCCTCCTCGCCTTCTCTCTCGCCTTGAGTTTCTCTGCCATACTGCCTCCTCCTTGTCCAAAACTACTCTTTCGGTCCGTGGGCCACGGATCCCCATTTGGATTTCGACCATTCGCATCTGTAGATGCGGTGGCCGGACTACTATATTGTGAGGAATACGGACTCAAATATACCTTTTCGCCCATGGGCGTTATAGGAGAATCTTCAATCGGTGTCATGATAGCCGGACCATTCTGATTGGCACTTTGAGGCTGTTGCTGACCCCAATAATTTGGCTGGAGTGGTTTTTGAGACGTCGGACTGTCGAAAAATCCACCCGAGCCCGACGTCATGTTTGAGACGGCGCTGTTGGTCTCGGCGATGGGGATGTGACCGCCGAGTCCATCGACATCATGTGCGTTTTTTCCAAGCTGCATATCCGGTGTCGAGTTGATGTTGGCGAAGGATGCGACGACGACGTCGTCGTCCGTTGAAGATGATGCAAAATCCGGTGATAAAAAGTGCTAATACGATGATCCCTACTGCGACTCCGATTCGACCATTAAGGGAAAGCCCTGGGTAGGCTTTCCCGGCTACAGCGGTTGGAGTCGGGGATGTCATGTTGAGTTGAGTCGTGGAAAAAGGGGAGCCTTGAAGGATAAGGTTGAACCAGGTGCCGGTTGTTGATCGCACGCTCCGTATAAGAGAGTGTAAAAGTTATTCAGATAATATGTCGCCGTGGAAATTTTGAGACAGTTTTGACATTGTAGAATCTGATTCGTAGCGAGATCTGAGCAATAGCCATATTCAGATTGGTCCTCCGTCGTCAGATTTCCATATTCGAAGGTATTTTTTCATGGGACCGCATGATAAAGATGTCATACATGGTGTATCCTCCGCCTCTGTGTTATTTGGGAAACCGAAGAGGCACCAACTTATGGCATATCTCAAATTATCTATACACCCACCACATTAGTCACCATTTCCCACATGTATCCGAAGGAGGAAAAACGTACACAAACCCCATTGCAAATCCGTTTCATTTGTCGAAGGATCAACAAAGGTACTCGACAATTGACAACCAACACAACCTGAATAAGTTGTTCCAATCAAGCTTGTATAGCTCGTATCCTGACACACGATATCATCAACGCCCAAGGTTCCTCCTAAAACATTCCCGCACTTCGGTGCACATGGTGAATTCGATAGAGCTTTCAAAGCACTTGTGGATTGTATGAATGAAGTGAGGAGGAAGAGGCTCGGGGCCACCATGGTTGAAGATCGCATCTTGTAGATATGTTTTATATGTATATTATTATATGTTGAGAGGATAACGAGAGTAAGGGATTTAGTGATGGGTGGTATATAAATTATCGGATCTTCGTCATTCAGATCTATTCCTTATCGTTTTATCTCATCAAAGATCTTGTGTATCGTATCGTACGGCGGGAAGCAATGATGAAGATTTTGATTTTTTGATCTCGACCTGCAAGATCTACCTCATATCTCATCCGAACGTCGCCGTTGTTTAGGTTGGGGATAGAAAGATTGTTCATTAATCAATCCTCTGTCGATGGAATATTCCAAAAGATATTAAGAAATTAAGAAAGAAAAGATATTCGTCCCACAACATTCGATGAATTCATTACAGGTAACTTTTTCACTTCATGAAGATGTTTGTATTCTTCGCGGAAAGATGACCGACATTCTTGTATCACGTTGGGGGAAAAAACTGGAGGTGATGGTGGAGTTATAATGTGAGTGGTACTTCGTATGTAAGAGTGTGCATGTGTGATGTGTGATGTGTGGATGGGTGTGGATGGGTGTGGATGGGTGGGTGTGGATGGGTGTGGGATGGGTGTGGATGGGTGTGGATGGGATGGATCATGGATGTGGGTGGGTGTGTGTGTGTATGTGTGTGTGTGATAAGAATTGCAGTTGTGGTTCTGTTACTTCGACTGGTAATATGGATATGTACAGAGTACAGAGAGAGTATCTTGCTGTATTGTATTCCTACTACAGACTACAAACTACTGACTACCGACTACTGACTACTGACTACTCATACCGTGCTAGCTAGCCGGTAGACGTGCATGGTATCGAGCATGTACTCCGTACAGTACAGGAAGAATGTCTACTCCGTCCCGTCTACGGCTATTGTATCTACTATCTGCTCTGCATTATCCATGGATGTACAGTACAGCATGTTCTCCGCAACCAATTCCAATTCCTTCCCGAGTGCATCGATCACATAAGAGTCTGGCGGTTGAAAGAAGACAAGGGATCAAGGGGTCAAGGGGTCAAGGGATCAAAGGCTTGCTAGAAAGGTGTACAGAGTACGGAGTGAGGTACAGATAGTAAGAAGATGGATGGTAAGCAAAATCAACATACCGGGTATCCATGTAGAATATGAGAATATGGATTGTTTTATCATATCTGCACATGGATTTATCGGATGTACGGAGCATCCTCTCTCATGAGCCTCATCTGATCAATATGATTGGATCTTTGATTTTTTCCCATGTATTACTTGTACAGTACAGCTGGAGAGTTCCTAGGTATACTCCGTAATTACTTTGATAATTCAATCATGATCAAATCAAATCAAGTGATCAAGTTCGATGATTGGTTAGAAACGAAAGCAATGAAGCGAGGATCAAAGCAGGGGATAAAAAAAGGTCCAATGGATTCCAGTTACAGTAGAGATCAGTAATATTAGTCATTTAACCTTAACCCAATTCAAATATAAAGTACTTATTACTTGCCTATTAGGTCGAATCAGATTGAACCTGCTCCTTGTCTCCTTCCCGATCCTTCAACTATTGTAGGTGCAGGTGCTTTTGAGAAAAATGCATAGATACGTGGGCAGTATGAATATAATGGATAGGAATAATTAAAGCCATAGCCAGCCATACTGTACAGAGTAGACACAATCAGTCATATCTACTTGGCGTTGTTTTGGGTCAATGCCAAGCTAAAAATCTACAAAATAGTATATGTTTTTAAATTCTTTTTTATATATTATAAAACTTCCATTTTTAAGAATTTAAATATACTAAACGTTTATTTTTTAACTTAATAATACTATAAAGCATTATTTATAATTTTTAATTGGATTTGTTAATTTATTATAATTTTTTAAAATAAGTTACATTTTCAGTTGAATTTTTAGCCCGGCATTGACCCAAAACAACGCCAAGTAACGGTAAAAAGACGCTTCCAGGTTGAATTCAAATGTTTATTTTGGGGTCCAATATACAGATCAAATCTGAGTGTGCTTTATATATCAAAATTCCAACATTTGGCAATGGATAGATATACTTGGAATGAATGTCTTAGAACTACCTCGGTACCTACTAGATTACTACCTAGATAGTATCATATGTTTCTACATTGATAAATGCTGATACTTTGTTTGCCGAAACCATCATCTAAGTCATCCCGTCTCCCTATTAACTCCCATATATATATATATACTAATCATACATACTCTTTTCGATCTCATCACAAAATCATTCATTCAGCCCAATTCACGCTTCTAGACCAAAAAATCAATACTGACCCTTTTCCACCTGATCTTTCTTTCATTCATTGCTCTCCAATCATCTGAATATCTTATATCACATCATTGCCATCAGGTTAGGTTTTGATGCCCGGGGGGGTTGGAGGGTTCGCTTAATAATACTGTACTGTAATTCATCTGTTCTTCATCCACAGTGCCATCCTTGCCCTGCCAGCCAAACTGATCCGACCAATCATAATACTGTAGTTAGTCAATCAATTGGCCCCCGGTGCGGGCCGGTTGATAATACTCATGCTGTTATACTCCGTATGTATGTGCACTGCCGTCTTACTTCAACCCTCTTTATTGGAGGATAAGAAATGATGAATCAGCAGGATCAGCCCCCAATCGAATTTTTTATTCTTCTCTCCCGCCGCCTCTTGTAGACTGTACATAGCTGATGCACCCCATGCATATGATGTCTGGCCTTCTAAGGCTTTATCCTTAAGTTAAGGATAAAGCCTTAGAAGGCCGAAAATCCCGTAACGATAAGTATATGATTAATATATTAATAATTAAAATATTATTAATATAGTATTAGATAATATAAAATCTAATGACTAATTATATAATTTAAAATAAATTTATCTTAAAAAATGAAGATTATCTTTAAAAAATGAAGATTATCTTAGAAAATAAAGATTATCTTAAAAAATAAAGATTATCTTAGAAAATAAAGATTATCTTAAAAAATAAAGATTATCTTAAAAAAATAAAATACTATTAATATAATATATAATAAATAATATATAATATATAATAAATTTATTTTAAAAAATCAAGTTTATCTTAGAAAATGAAGATTATCTTAAAAAATAAAGATTATCTTAAAAAATGAAGATTATTTTAGAAAATGAAGATTATCTTAAAAAATAAAGATTATCTTAGAAAATAAAGATTATCTTAAAAAATAAAGATTATTTTAAAAAAATAAAATACTATTATATAATAATATAATAATATATAATATATAATAAATTTATTTTAAAAAATCAAGTTTATCTTAGAAAATGAAGATTATCTTAAAAAATAAAGATTATCTTAGAAAATGAAGATTATCTTAAAAAATAAAGATTATCTCAATAAAATACTATAATATAATAATATATATATATAATATATAATATATAATATATAATATATAATATATAATATATAATATATATAATATATATAATATATAATATATAATATATAATATATAATATATAATATATAATATATAATATATATATATATAATATATATATAAATTTATTTTAAAAAATCAAGTTTATCTTTAAAAATGAAAATTATCTTAAAAAATAAAGATTATTTCAAAAAAAAAATGTTATTAATATAATAATAGATGATATAAATTTTTTTAATTAATTATATAATATAATATAAATTTATTTTGAAAAAATCGAATTTATTTTTAAAAAAAGATTATTAACTAAATATAATAAAGATTTTATTTATTTTAAAGAATAAGCTTTTTTAAAATTTATAGTTTGTTTTTAAATAATATATTTTATATTTAAATTTAAAATTTATTATATAATTTAAGTTTTCATTTTTGAAAAAAAATTTCTTATATATATTTTAAATTTATATAAATAATATAAATAATTAATTTATAAATAATTAATTTATATAAATATTATATTTTTAATATAAGTTTTTTAAAAAATATTTTTTTAGTAAATAATAATAATAAATAATAATAATAATACAAATCTATTTATTTATTATTTTATTCGTTTTATTTTAAGATTGAGAATAAGGTTAGGGTTAGGGTTAGGGTTAGGGTTAGGGTTAGGATAAGTTGGGGTTAGGGTTATTATTATTATTATTATTATATTATTATTATTATTATTATTATTATTATTATTATTATTATTATTATTATTATTATTATTATTATTATTATTATTATTATTATTATTATTATTATTATTATTATTATTATTATTATTATTATTATTATTATTATTATTAATTATTATTATTAAGATAAACTTAAATTCTTAAGATAAACTTAAATTCTTAAGATAAATTTAAATTTTTAAGATAAACTTAGATTTTCAAGATAAACTTAGATTTTCAAGATAAACTTAGATTTTCAAGATAAACTTAGATTTTCAAGATAAACTTAGATTAAGTAATATAATTAGTCATCAAATGATCTATTATTATATTTATTATTATATTAATAATATTTCATTTATTAATATATTAGTCATATATTTATCGTTACGGGATTTCGGCCTTCTAAGGCTTTATCTTTAACTTAAGGATAAAGCCTTAGAAGGCCAGATATCATATGCATGGGGTGAGCTGATGAGTGAGTGGCATGATGTTCCTTCGTACTGTACTGTACATTCTCCACTACAAATAATCCAACAATACAGGACCTATCCATTTGGACCTCATCCTGTAACTAACTATGTATACAATCCACAGCCACGCAACTGTTATCTGAGTCAGCTAAGACATAAACAGTCAAATTTGTTAGATTTTTACTCTCATACGATTCGAATCATCCGAGCCGTCATCCCTCAATCACATCTCCTCCATTGTGATTCTACTGTATCCCCGATGGCGCTTATTTCTCGAGGGTGGGGTGACATGAGAATCAGATCCAGGTCTTTGACTTCGGAAGACGTTGATATAGCCAATCTAATCCGATCCGATCCAATCCCATCCATTCCATATCATTCCAAAGGTGTCGTTTCTCATGAACTTTTCCGCTCTGTGAAACAGAAACTTCTGATTCGCAAACCTCTTTCATGCCACGGCGCTACAACCAAACTCCTGGGTTTTCGCCTCGCATTGTATACCCACAGTACATATATTTGACCCCACCACTCAAACTCAATTCATCCGGTCGCATCAATATTAGTGATTGAATGCAACATCAAATTCCTTCCCACTTGCGATTATCAAGATTATGATCGACAGCTACTTGTTCATCACGGAGTGCCATAAAGCATGGGGATCTCTAAGCGACCTAGAGCTACAAGATGAGCATTGTCTTTCGGCAATGATCATAGAGTTTACTTTAGAACACACGAGTTACGCGCCGTTTGTTCTGCACCAACCGTCACAAATTGGAGAACTGCCTAGTATGTCTTCTGCGCCGTGCGTTCCTTACGTTTAAGCTCGAGTAAGCTTTGTAAGCGAAATATTCCTCGTAGTTCCAGGAGATTTAACCGCTTGGGAATGAGGCTTTTGTTCTTGGGAAGCTTGTTTGTACCATGGCCCCGTATAATCATTAATTGTATGATGTCAAACACATGTTGCGATAGACAGACATACTTGGTGGAAATTTAATTCCACAGATTGGGACTCAAAACCCGCGATATATCGTGAAGGTATATGAGATGTTTTTTAGGTGAAGTTCAAGCCGAATTGAAACTTTTTAAATGGGATCATCTTGTTGTATATATCTGATTGAGTTGAAAATGTAGCTATCGAGGATTTCATTCTTATCGCATAGTTCAACCTTCACTTACTGCCCTGCTTGATGGTGTCATATCCCCAGTCATTCCATCTTGTAAAGAATATGCGCCTACTATCTAGCCAGTAAAGACTGCAGTTGGTCCTGGTATAGTGTATGAGGTTATGGTTTGATAAATATTGATCAATATTCCCGGATCTGTTGCCGAATATGCACCTGGAAATGATACCCCAGTGGGATTCTTTGTTCCGGAACCCGTTACATTGAGTTGGAAACAAGACATGTAGAGCTGGGCGCCTCCTAAAGAACCTGCTACATGCAAAGCAATAACCTCTGCGCGTAGCAGATAAGCACCCGGGGCGAGTGTTGATGGAATGATGAAAGATCTTTTTCCGCAATTGGCGTTTAGTGTTTGCTGCATGTTCGCGTTAGCCTCACGTTCCTATCAAATACTTCCCAAGTTGGGAATTAGTTGAAGAGTCGCTTCAGGTCAAAGAAAGGGGAATGCATACCGTACCCCACCACTGGCGTGTCACATTATATCCCTCCTGATCAACTTTGAACCATGAGCCCGAACCAGTATCGGTCGCAGCATTGGAGACCTTGGACATGTAAAGAATTACTGGCCCATAGTGAGCACCACCTATGGCTTCATTGGCACATGATCGATCTCCTGGTTGTTGATGCATCTCTACAGTTACATTTCCGCCAGCTTGGTATTATCATCAGCTCGAGAAAGGTCCTCGCGGTTGAGGTTGACCCACCTGCCACGGTACAGATTCCAGCTACACCAACTGTACCACCGACGTTGCATCTGGGCACATGGTAAGTATGCTATCTTCAACATACCAGAGGGAAAGGTTGAATGAAACTTGGCAAGAGACATACCGCAAATCAGTTGAAGTCAGATCGGTGACGGGACTATTGCTAGGAGGTAACCGAACACAACTTCCAACTTGGTCAACCCCATTTATCCAAAGTTCTTGAAATGTAGCATGGCTCATAACTATTGCCATGACATTCAACAAAACTAATACAATACTCGAACTTCTCATTGTGGTGGATATGGAGACTGAAAACCTTGTATTCAACACGATCTTCTTGAAGAGGTGTCGAAGTTCATGCTCACGGGCAACATTATCTTAATACCAATGCCAAGATATCTCCCTTCGCGTCACGATCCCGTACGACCGTTAGCAAAGTCGAAATTAATCAGGACGAGAATGCCCAGTCCGGGGTACATGAAACAGATCTGGGGGAAATGAATGGCGGAACCTCGAGTCAGCCATGTCTAGATTTTGCCTGAATTCTCAAACGGCAGCTAACGGCAGTTGCGGTCCGGTTAATCCTTCAACGACTAAAGCCAGTCCAGGTGATAGGAGGATAGATGAAGTACTTGCCCATCTGACGGTCTTAGCTCATTGCATTATTTATTTAAAGGGAACGGAATTCCTTATAGGTTGATGGTGGGGTGAGATGGTTCGGAAAGCCAAGAATTACTGCGTGGACGATGGAAGTTCGTCGCAAGTTCCATTGCGCGAATTCATGTCAAGGCTCGCAAAAATGAGATCATATTGGAGAAATTACGAAGCACGACGTGCGAAGTGCGAAATGGAGATAGAGATAATATTAGATATCCATCTTGGCAAGCACATCTCTTGCATTTCTTGATAAATTTCTTCTGCAGAAGGCTCATGCGACGGATTCGCTTTCAATCCTCGAGTTCCCTCGGATACCTTCTAGGTATCTACCTCTAATTCCAAAACCTGGTACCGCATCATCCATGCTACCTTGACAAGCGTCCTTTAACTTTCGACCAAAACCCTTTTGTTGCACGTCTACAGTAATTCTCCGAATCTCCCGAATTCTCCGCATCATGCGAATCTTCCGCAAGACTCCGGCTTATACGAAAGCTCTTGGAACTTTCCTTTCACCATCGTATTGCCATGCCACTCTTACGGCTCGATTCCGACTTTTGATTGAGGTATTTGAGGCTCGTGTAGGTGGGTCGATAGGTACCTAGTAGGTAACTAGCTACAGCAACATTCTGGGAGTCTTAGATGCTTACCTAAGAATGTAAGGAGCAGTATCCTCAATACACCAGGCAAATGCTCAAGTTGAAGCCGAGGTAGAAATCTAGAATAAAATCACACGCACGCACACACACACATACAATATCCCTTCAAATCATCGATGTCGGATCCTTAACCTCATATAACATACCACACATCACACACCACACACCACACACCTTCTTCCCGTTCCATCCAACCCGCATATCCAACCCTCAAGGGAGAGGAAGAAAAGCAGCCAACACGACAGCAAGATCAATCACAAATGCCAGAATAGAAAATAACAAGCTTGATACGCAAAATAAATCCGCCAGCTGGACCTATAACACTACCTCCACAACCATTCTCTGGAAATAATCTATAATCACCTGATTGATCGGTAGATCAAAATCTTTCGACCTGTGTATCGGAGATTAATATTGATGTTTGGGTTTAGTGTTCCCTGCCTACCTACCTACCTGCCTGCTTTGATATCGTTCCTTGCGATGGCGTGGAGATGGGGTACCGGTGTGTTTTTCTTGGGTCTTGGGATGGGTAGCTGGGTGGGAGTTTGAGGTTCACTGTGGCGTGGCGTGGCGTGGCGTGGCGTGGAGATGGGGATGGTAGGTTGTGGGTGTTTAGGTAGGTATAGGTGGATGCGAAGGTATTCGAGAAGCGTATCTTGAATCATTTCTTTCCTTTTTTTCAGAGAAGATAAAAACTTCTCAGAATCGTTGGTGAGGTTCGGTAGATCAGTAGTGCGCTTTCTGCTTTGCGCTGTTTCGCGTCTGTCTGTACGTATCATCGCATCATCCATACTTTACCCTCCACTCCTCCCATTCACGTACAAACGAACAGACAAACAAAGCGCCATCGTCCGCTGCAGTGGTTGTCTTTATCTACCTCCTCAGCGCACCCTCCTCCTACCACTCCCTCCATATCTAGAAGCAACGACTCAACCCACAATGGAAAGACTCATATCCATCCGTGGCGCGTCTCTCCAGCCCTTCCTCGCGACGCGAGGAGCTCTCCCGCAATCCCCGTTGCAGAATCTGCGCTTTCATTTTCAGACGCGCGCGCTGTCCTTTGGACCTGCGATTGCCGTCTACAACTAGATGAATGGATAGATAGATATACCATCCCCATTCCTATCCATTCAAGCGAGGACTGAAGACTGAGGACCGAGGACTCGAAGATCGCAGGTCGCTCGTTTGTTCGTATCACTGCAGGGTAGATCTACTCTACACGAAACTTTTCCTGAAGCCGGGTGGGCGCGGGAGGGGATCAGGAGGGAGTCTTGCATTGTGAATGTAAATGCTCAGTCTGGTTACAATCACTGTTTCTAGATCTTGCGGATATCCCCGGCCATGAATGCAACGAAACTCGTGCAAGCGTGAAGCACGCCGCTTCGCTGAGAAGAAGCGCAAGAGCGAGTGAAGATGAGATGAAAATGAAAATGAAATAAAATAAAATCCAACGCAAAATCCCCCCCCAAGCTCCCAACAGATGATGCACAACTCGAATTCGAATTTCCTATTCTCGTTATGTTGGAGGAGAAGGACATGATGGATGGGGCTCTCAGACTTCAGATATCAAAAGCTCAAATTTCAAATTTCAAGTGTGCATGAAGCTATTGTTGTCATGGTATTAATCTTGATGCGGAAGGGTGAATACCCCAAAAGGGATTTCGAGATCCAGATTCTGTTGATAGGTATGCAATCTCAATCCCAATCCCAATCCCCATCCTAATCTCGGGATTTAGGATTAAGGATTCGGAATGAACTATAATGGGACCCCGGGAGGGGAAGAGTGCTTAAAGGAGGAGTGAACTCGAAGTGAAGCTCCTGAGGAATAATAACAGGAGAGCACAGGCTCCATATATCCATCCAACCCAACCCAACCCAACGTTATACAAGATGCGCATCTAGGAAAGTCGAGCGGGGGGATGATAGTCAGAGCAAGTATGTGAGAAGGTTGCTTCGTATCATGTTCACGTTATGGAGGATCGTTGGAGTCGCGATTTGAGATGCGGAGATGATGGTGAAACATACAATCATGGTAGGAGGTTTTGTCTCATTTCGGTAGCTCTTCGTGCAACGTTCCAAGCTTTGAGTTTTGTGTATTTACTTTTCGGTCATATACATCATATTGCGTCTCTTCTCTTTCGAAACCTTTCTTCCTTTAGTATTACTCTTGCTATATGCTTACTTCACAAACAGTATTTTAAAGAGGTTCTTCCTTCGTTTGTTGATGCTAATGCTATTTCTTCACGGTAATTAAACTATTTCTAAATACCAGTTGTAAAGTCTATCAAAACGCTCAAACAATTTTTAAAGTCTTCCATATACCGAAGTAGATCTATATCTGTTTTGCCAAACTGGAAAGTTAATGGACAGTCCTATCGATCTTGTAATTACCAACAATACCTCCTGCGAGATCAACCCCGCAATCGCTCTCTAAGATTCAAACTCACCCATCAGAGCACCTTCCTCTTAATCCTCACTCTCGTATCCTTATCCGGCAAGCAAACCGCACTCGTCTTTACCATCCCAGGAATCTTCCATTTACCCTTCTTCTCTCCTTTCTCGGGGGCAGGCTCAATATCCCAATAGATCAGGACTCCAGCTACAAATGCAAGACATTCACGCTCGGCAAATACACGACCTTTACACATGCTGGGTCCGCCGCCATACGGACGAATGGTTTGAGGACTGGCGGTCATTTTACCAGTTTCATCAGTGGTGAGGAAGCGTTCGGGGTTGAAAGTGTTGGGAGAGGTAAAGTATGAGGGGTCGCGCATGTGGAGGTCATGGGGGAGGGTGACGTATTCGTTCTTGTGGAGAATATAGATGTCTGCGGATGTTTTTTCGGCATCCTTATTAGATAGAGCATTGGTGAGGGTGATATCTTTTTCGACTGTTCGGATAGATGCCGGCTGAGAAGATAGACGCAAGGCTTCTAGATAAGTAGATTTGAATAGCGGGCATTTCTTGGATAGGTCTTCGTGGGAGATGTTGAGATGTGGGGCTTCGGCAAAAGAGCCAATCTTTTCACCAGGGGTGATGGTTGCGTAGGGGGAGATTTCGGCGCGGATTCTGTCGACCAGGTCGGGAACAGAGAGGATGTAGAGAAGGTGCCAGTAAACAAGAAGGGTAGAGTTAACCACCAAAGCCCAGATAATCTAGAGCCATTGTTAGATAATCGTTTGAATTGAGAGATGGAAGGGATGTTAACTGACAGATACATCTCCTCGCTCATTCGGCTTCATACCATGTTCTAGCACGATGTTAGCCGATGAGAAAGATCTGTTTACCTGGGAATCTCACTTCTAAACAACTCATGTCTCTTCAGGATGAAGCCACTGACATCATCTAAATCCCCCCAAGAGGAGTCCACCTGTTTTCCATCTACCGAAGCATCAAGAGCTTCATGAAATTTGGTCATACTTTGGTGAACTTGAGAGCGAGAAAAGTGAGCTCTGGCGACAGCAGGCCATGGAGTGAACCATGGAAGGCCCATGATGAAATACATCATGCCACGATCCATTTCATATATATCATGCAAAACATGAGGATTGTTGTCCAAAAACGCACGACCGAAGAGACCTGGTACAGAAGCATGCCCTAGTAAATCTCTTACCAAGGCCATGAGGTCAACCTCCATTTCATTCTTCGAGATAAATTCGGCATTAGCCCATTTTTCCCAGGGACTTTGATCTATTTCGCTGTCTAAAAACGACACCATTTGTGGTATCATCGTTTCAATGTTGCGCATAGTTCCACTCAGCATAATGCTAAGATGAGGTTCTTTCATGAGATAACCGAAAGCAGCTGTATATTCCTTGATATAACATTTAGTTCGGTGTAGTGGTTAAGATGAAATTGTCTTACCTCCCAGTTGTTTAGATATTTATCCTCTGCACGTTTGGGTAATCCGAAGAAACTATAATAGTTGTCAGTGACGTAAGATATGGCCAGTCCATGGTTGAAATATTTACCTTCATTGCTAGATTCCAAGCGACGGATTTGAACGTTACATCTGATTCCCTCTTTTGCAATACCCTAAAGTGGTATTAGTGGTAGATAAGATGAGAGCTCTGTCTCTCATACTGACCCTTTAACCAAGCTTGGATTTGAAACTAGATTGATTAGCTTTTGTATATTTAATCCTCTTGAAAGGGCAAGGAACTCACTAATATTGTGTGTCGAACTTCCAAGATTAAGTGCAAAGATACCTGGCCCAAGGTCAGTAGTGCTCGAACATTACAACGTCCCATTCCACTATAGAATGCCCAGTGGTTCCACAGGTGGCATTGCAAATACAGAACTTGCAGGATTCGAGAAACAATTCAAGTAGAACTCACCATGAGCACTTTGATCCCTAAACACTAGTCAACAGCCATCCCATTCAACCAGCATTCAATACCCTAATTACCTTAATTCACTCAGAAACTTCTCTGGATTCCTCAAACTATTATCTCATCAATTTTCACATCCCATCATCATACCCCAAGAACACAGGAAACATACAAGGAAAAAGCATGTCCCACAACCGGCACCCAATAAGCCGGCATCCAAACCGTCCTCACATCTTTTCCCTTTACCTTTTCTGACGGTTTCTCACTCAATAATCTCGTAGCTATGATTACAAGAATCGGTGCTAGAGCAATGCTGAGAATGACAGGTAAGGGTATTGAACGAATAGAAGTGAGGACATTTGTAATTAAGCCTTCGGATTTTGAAGCATCGATGTTGTCGGTGGAATTTTTGAGAGGTTGATAGAAATCATCCATGATGATGATGATGATGATGATGATGAAGGAGAAGAAGAAGAAGAAGAAGAAGAAGAAGAAGAAGCTATTGTGAAAGCTGGCTATGTGAAGAATGAATTCATTGATTCAGGGGTATCTTGATGTGGTTGTAGAAGCTGAGGTTGCATGTCTTGTTTGGGGAGAAGAGGATTAGGATTGATCCAGATATCAGATAATCAACCTGATGTTACTGGGGTGGCACGATCCACACAATCCACACACACACAGTTGGGTTTTGACCGGATGAGTCGAAAGCTCCGTACTTCAACACATACAACTCAAAATCCAAAACTAGAATTTTGAAGATATAAAGAGTTGATAGAAACTAAATATTTAATCTTTACTCCCCTTCTTTTGTGTTCTCCGACCGCCATCCATTCATAAGCATTTCTTCTTTCCCATCTAAAAAAAATCTTCTCATCTCCATCATGGCCCCTCCCAAAACCCTCAATTTCATCACCGGCAACAAAAACAAGCTTATCGAAGTGAAAGCTATCTTGGGTGATACTATTGATCTCCAAAGTCAATCTCTTGATCTCGTTGAAATTCAAGGGACTATAGAAGAGATCTCAAGCGACAAATGTCGAAGAGCTGCTGAAATTGTATTTTTCAATGTCTCATTGCTTTTAGGAGCTTCGCTGACTTGACTTGATATACAGATCAAAGGTCCAGTGCTAGTTGAGGATACATGTTTATGTTTCAATGCACTAAAAGAATTGCCCGGTCCATATATGTAAGGCTCCAGACCGATACTTGAAATTGGGCAGGTCACTGATATCATGCAGCAAGTGGTTCATGCAAGCATTAGGTCATGATGGACTGAATAACATGCTCGCTGGTTTTCCAGATAAATCTGCGCAGGCGGTGTGTACGTTTGCCTATTCTGAGGGACCAGGCCATGAACCTATTATTTTCCAAGGAAGAACAGATGTATGCTTCCCCAAATTCGTGCTTGCTAAGGGATGGCTCTAACAGAAAACAGGGCAAGATAGTACCTGCAAGAGGTCCCGCTGCGTTTGGTAGGTGCTGTTCATGACAGTAAATAGTTTCCTTCCACTAATCTCTCCTTCTTTAGGTTGGGATCCTATATTCGAGTATGAGGGCCAAACGTAAGTTTCCCATTTCCATTTTGATACCTCCCACCCTGTCCTAAAGATTTTAATATCCCCATTTTAGATACGCCGAGATGGAAAAAGTTGAGAAGAACAAGATCTCGCATCGTTTTCGAGCACTCGAGAAGTTGAAGAATTGGCTGCAACAAGAAGCATAGAGCTCAATGAACAGACAGTCAACTGAACCACAACATTGCTTGGTATATCCAAATCAATCTTCGCTCCCAACGTGATCTTTCTTCCATTGCTTGAACCACGCCTCAATCCTCTCCACATTACTCTCCACCTCATCACTTGTATCACTCCGCAGCTCTAACCACAATCTTCCTCGTCATAGCTCTCTCTTGCTTCCTCGAGCAGGACCTCCATAATTTCTGCATCCAGATTCTCTTGTAGCTTTGCTTCTGGGTAGTTTCTATGTTTGATCTCACATCAGCTTACTGGCTCAGTTCCTGAACCCAATTCTCCGGTGCAGATTGATAGGAAACATACCTCGCCTTTAATCTATCATACAGCAATGTCGAATCCACCCTCAACACAACTACCAAGTCAATCCAGCTTTTCGGAAATAATTCGCAAGCGTGCCAATCGATAATATATCCGCCCTGCTTAACCTCTTCTTCTATTTCATCCAGTAACTATTCATTCCAAATCCGTTAGCCGATACCCCACACAACCCCCTTCTCGCCATCTCCAAATCACCCCAATTAGATCCTCCCATGAAGAAGCAACCGACCTTATCCTCATCCACAATCCAAGTCTTCAACTCATCATCCCACCCCTCATGGCAACCCTTCTCCTTAACCACATCATTGACACTCAAAATGCTTTAACCCCGTACTTTCTGCCAACTGTTCGCAATGTGTGGTCTTTCCCACGCCCGGTGTACCGGTGATAATAATGTTGGGCCGGGAGCGCATGATGACGAGCTCGAGAGCTTGAGAACTTGCGAGCTCAGGAGGTTGCTTCAAGAATCGTTGCAGTTTTGAGTTCTCTTCTTGACTTTTGGTAAGTCTCTTCGAAGATCTTCACCTGGATGGACGGGTTCGAATCTTAGGAGACTTGCGTTCAAGGTGCTAGTATGGTTCAGGTATGGTATTTTGTTTTGTATTGAGAATGTCGAACTCTTTGGCGCGAAGAAGTATCTTATTAGGAGCCGTTTCTACTTTTTGGAAAAATTCTTATCGCAGAGAGAGGGGGCTTATCGCACGTGTTGGTGGGGAGATAGATTGGGGTGGCACGTGGGTGGGCGTGGGGTCTAAAAATAGACCGTTCTAAAGTAGCTGGAGGGGTTGGCACCGGGAGTAGGCTCGCTCCGAGACCTGCTGGTAAATTGTAATGTTGTTATTGCCATCTTGATCATTTGATTCTACACTCTTGTGGCTTTGAATGAAGATCAATCCAGTATTGAGACCTAAATCAATCATTATCGTATACATACTCTTTCATAGCTTTCAATGAATATTATCTTAATATTGAGCTTCATATTCATCACCATCTAGACATGCACGATTCAGATAATGAGTGTTCGATTAGGTTGCTTATTTTTCTCATTGGAATTGAAACCTAGTATTCTGCATCTAGCTTCCTACAGTGCTGGATTATTTGCAGCAAGGTCCTCTGCTAGATTATTACTCGACGCAAGGTGTTGAATTTGTGGATATCCAGGTCAACCAGCCCCCCCTCCCCCCAATTCATAGATTGCAACATTTCGCATTGCCAGGTACTAGCCCTAATCCTCCGCTGTAGGTTTGTACATGATGGTTGTGACATACTAATTTGGCAAATCAGTACAATGTATCAGTAGGGAAACAATAGCACATACCTTTCTCTTATATCTTGTAGTGGCGGAAACAGCAAGAACATTGTTCTTAATGCTACTCGTAGCTAAATGGTTTAGAACAGTGTGATTAGGCATAATCAGAACACTGTTGTCATCTTTCATTGGTGCATTGGAATTCAAAATAGGTTTTCCCAAAAATCCCGGTAAAGTGGGCGGAGCAGGCAGCTTTCTATAGCAGCAAGTGCATATCGGTATTCTCTAGAGTCCTCGGGTTTATCCATATCGATAAGATATTGTGGAATTTCTGAAGTAAATTGACTCTGAGAAATTGCTGGCTTCATCCTCGAGACTGGCTTTGGCTTTGTCCTCTCTTCTGCAGGTACTGGTTCTGGTTGATTGATCTCGGCTTTGTTTTCCGAACCTCCAATTGGTTCACTGGGTATATTTACAGAACCATCATCGTGAGGTAGGTCATCGGCACTGACTTCGATGTAGTTGACCAAGTTGTTGCCAAAATCAACAGTGGTGGGGAGGAGTGCTGAGCATTTCATGATGCCATCTTGAATGAATCGAACGTGGTGAGTTCCAGGTCGTACATGAATAGTTGCCTTCAAAAGTCCTGGTTCTCCTTCTCTATGAAGTATTAGTGGATTCCGTAAGAGCTTTAGAGCATCAAGGGGTTTGCAATGGAAATGATTGTAACTCACACTGGATATAATCTATGCTTCTTATTCCATTGAAATATGGTACCAGTTACATAAACTTTATCTCCACCTTCTCTCCACTCAAATAAGGTTGGTACTGTTGCCTTTGTGCGGTCGATTTGAATCTCCTCAGCGTCCTCTTCATCTATGGTTGTATTGCTCAGTGCAGAATTTCGTCTTGCGAGTGGCTCATTATCTAGAGTCTCTATATCTATTGCCGACGCAATTGTATCAGCAGGTGCGATTAGAGGCGATCCTGGCGTATGCACCTCCTCCTCGATTGGTAGTGGAAGTCTCGGAGGTCGCGTAAGATGATACGACATATCTTGAATAGGGGGACCGGAAGGATCAATAGATGGAGTTTGGGTGCTCGATAAGGAATGAGAATGAGATCTGGACGTTGAAGTGTCGTAATTAGAAGATGGCATGGGGACGTCGACGGGCTTGGTTGGCTGATCTCTCACTGCGATCTTATCTGTCTCTGGTTCATCCCTATGCGACTGTAGGCCCGTTGGAGCTTCTCTGTCATGCGCCGATGGTATATTGACTCCTGAACTCGGCAAAGAATTATTGAATTGTGCGGCGGGGTATGATTGGGAGTTACGTGGGCGGTGTGTGACATTCGATCCGTGAGCTTGCGCTAGAGAGGGTTCTGCTCTTGCAGCGGTCCTTTGTGAGTGTATCAAATTCCTAGGATCTCTGCGAACTGAGGACGTCCTTGATGAGTCATTGCTATGGTTCGAAGGTACGGGGGAGTGCGAATGAGGTGCTGAAGCTGTTGGCCTCGTGTTGGTGGAAGGTGTATTTCCCATTATGAATGTGGTCGTGTGATTTTAATAAACGCATTCACAAGATCATGCTGGTCGAAGAGAGAAAGGAGGGCTTTCCCTGGAGGAAAGAAGGTCAACTGGCTTGCGGAGGGCTATAGAAACGAAGCTATCGTTTTAAGATTAACTAGGACCAAGGTAGGTAGTTAAAGAGGTCGGGTGTTTTTCTTTCCTTTGTGCGATTGTGAGTTTGAATGGATATATAGCTCGTAATTCCACCCACCCGAATGACTTTTATATGTTTTATGAGAGAGGGGATGTGTGGAAAACGATCAAAATTGAGGTTGAGGTCGGAAGAGAATGATTGATTTTGGGATTCCAAGGTTGTCATGTCATGGAAAAGATCTGGATTCGAGTTGTAGGAGTTTCCAAGGTTAGTTGTAGTTGTTTCGATCCGCAAGGTTGGTTTATCAATCCTTTAACCCCACAATCAGCTTTATTATTAAAGTTCCATACATGTTCCAACCTAACCTTGAAGTTCCAACCCACAAAAATTGAGATGGATGCTTATTACGGAGTGGAATCTTGGAATCCTTGTTACTTGGAAGAATGAAGACCTGCCTGGCTTGGCCCGTGCCGATGCTTTTAAAGGTTCCTGGGACTTCTTTGATTGTTCGTTCATTCTGTTCTAGACCAAAACAAAACATAACAAACATCAGACATCAAACATCAACACACACCTGGGCATCCACAAACATCCACAAACACCTGCAACCATACAAAACATAATTGCTATATCCATGGATTGTTATGTTGTTATATTATTCTATTGTTATATGACCATATGATTCTTATTTTCTTGAGATTCTTTGCCATCTATGGAACTTGATGATTATTGGGTATCGTACAGAGTATATCCGTGAATTCAAGCAACATATCATCTCTCGACACCCGTGGACATCAATGTTAGGTACAGAGCAGATCTTTTCTCTCAATCCACCTTGCTTGCATTGATTGTCAGTATTATCATTTTTATCGTCTATCATTGAGATAACCTGCCGACCTTAGGTATTCAGTAGACCATACATTGTCCATCATGGAAACATCAAATATGGCATGGTTGGCGATGACGAGAAGCACATTTTATTATCTCTCTTTGCCAATTGCTTTTATATTAAGTGGCCTATGGGCCATTCTCAGGACTACTCTAGCTCCACTCATACACCTGGGAAACTCTTTCATTTCCGCTTTACTTCTTCCCTTGAAAGTACTAGCCAAGTTTGAGGTAAAGCGCGTACAACAACAGATAACTAATGGCTTATAGCTAATATTCTCTAGACCCTCATCATATTTTTGGGGTCTGCAGTCCTCATCGGCTTACTCACTGGCTCGATTTTGCGTATATCCTCCAGTATTCTCGCATCACTATTCAAATTGACATTGAGCCCCGAAGAAACAGGTCGTTCTGTGTCCTCAATCCGTGCTGCACAAGGAGAGAAGAAGCGTAATTCGAAACCAGATCTATTGAAATGGAAAGTCGATCCCTCGGTGGAAAGAAGATACTCCGAATGGCTGGAAAAGGATGGAGGTAGAAAAAAGGATGAGCAGGGGTTATTGGCGCAAACTATAATCGAGGAAGAGGATGACTCCGACGATGGTTTTTGATAGGGCAAAATCGGCGGCAATATGCAAGTCTGGGCAACCCTGAGCCAAAATCCCTTGGCTGAAGATATCTGGGTTCTTATTGAACTATTCATTCTCTCCATTTGATAAAGACTTGATCCGTTCTGAACCTCTGGGTACATGTGCTCTCTTCCAATGGAGTCCTGAAGCCAGTTTCGTACGCTAAAAGTCCAGCCTGGGCAATCATTATACCATTGTCAATGCAGAAACGTTCATCGGTTGCAAAGACACTTCCTCCCCTGTCCCTTGCCATTAGTCCCATCATTTCTTGTAGCCTCTCATTACAACCTACGCCTCCCACGATGAGGACTTGGTTGCTTCCTACATGAGCCATAGCTCGTTCTGTGATCTCCACCAGCATGGCGTACACAGTTTCCTGCAGACTGAAACATAAGTCTGCCGTGGTAATTATTTCTCCGGTGATAGGGTCTCGTTGCTCTGGGTTCGCCTTGAGTTCCGCCGCGAGGATATCAATGCTTGCCAAGATTCCAGAGAAGGAGCAGTCCATCCCTTTTACCGCATATGGTAGATCCAGTAACACTTTTCCCTTCTTCGCTAGTTGTTCAATATTGTATCCCGGTGCAGGGTCATTGCTGATCTCTAAGGTTCTCGCAAAGCGATCCAAGCAATTACCAACTGCAATATCTAGTGCTTCTCCAAAGATTCGATATCGTTGCTCTGCATATGCGATCACCTGGGTATTCCCTCCACTGACATATAAAACGACTGGATTCTGTGCGCCAGTAATTTCTCGACCCATTTCTATGTGCCCGACGCAGTGATTCACTCCTACCAACTCTTTACCCCACAGTAGTGAAAGCATTCGCGCTGCAATAGCCACGCTCTGTAGAGGTGCACCCATGCCAGGGCCTTTCGTATAACATATGCAGTCGATATCGGATACTTCGACTCCAGCTTGCGCCATAGCTTGCTTCACAAGCTTTACAACCCATGATCGGTGATGCTTTGCGGTATCTTTCGGTAGAAACCTTCGCCTGGAGGCGAGACAAAGGTATGCCGAATATTGGAAAGGATTTTGGCAGGTTTACCTCTGGCAGGGTGTGATATAATACCAACGCCCAATTTGTTAGCACTGCCTTCAAGTCCGATGGCAATCATTTTTGCTGTTCCTGTTGGTTGGAAGTCAAGATGTTATCTACAGAAGAGAACGATGGAGGGATGGAGGGTCAATGATCAGAGGAATAAGATGGCGCTAAAATTACCTGGAACTACTAGGTACCTGGGTAGGTTGTAGACAAGGCACAAGGCTGAGGAGATCACAAATAATCGATAAGGATTACCTAGTTCTTTGAGCACATTCAAATACTTTCAATACTTCATCTAAATGCACAACCGATATCTAGTGAAAATGATAAAAAAATGCGCACAATTGATACAGAATAATGTTCTAACAATAACTACCAATTCTTTTCAACCTCACTACTATCGATAATCATAAGAGTGCGAAATTTTTCCTGCTGACCTTGTACCGCCCCACATTCTATCTCCATTAGGCTTAGGGCCCCTTGATTTGCTCGGTTTATTTTAGCGACATTGTCACTTTGGTGCAACAGAAGTGCCAGTTTAGAATTTACTTGCTACTACTGTGCCAATCCTGATACTCTACCACGCACAAGACACGCATCTCATCTCTTTCACGATAGAGAATAACGTACTGGAATTATGGAGGTCGACGATTTCGATGCCAGAACGGCAACTTTCTCATCATGGCTCAAAGAAATGGGCATCCAGACTAACCCAAAAATGGCATTAGCTGACTTCCGTGCTGAAGGTCGAGGGCGAGGAGTCGGTATGATCCATTCTTTCTTTGCCTTGCTATCACTAGTACGACAATTGCTCGATCAGAGAGCTGCTTTTTTCTATCTCGTTCATCCTTTGAGAATTATATATGTAGAGGACTTCTCGCTGACTCGTAGTAGTGGCCACAGATGACATTGAAGATGACGAGATCATCTTCAGCATCCCCCGGAATGCTGTCCTAAATATTCAGAATGCGGACCCTCTTCCATTCTCGCGTCGACTTTCGGAGAAGATGCCAAGTTGGCTAGTGAGTTGTTTTAGATCTTTCGGAAAGGTCCGAATTTTACGGCTGACTGGACTCCAGGCGCTTACTTCTATACTTATGGCGGAAGGGCAAAAGGATAATTCTAAATGGGCTCCATACCTCGCGATACTGCCAGAGCGGCTTGATAGCTTGGTATTTTGGTCGGATAGCGAGCTCGCGGAGCTGCAAGCAAGTGCGGTTGTGAACAAAATCGGGAAAAAGGGTGCAGAGGACATGTTCGCATCTTACATTACCCCACTCGGTTTAAAGCATTCAAGCACGGAGATGTGCCACAAGGTAGCTTCTGTTATCATGGCATACGCATTTGACATTCCGGATCCATCGGATGGTCTCATCTCGGAGGAAAAGGAGAAGACGCTGGAGACGACCTGGTTTCTGATGACGGCGAAGACGAGAAAACCATTTTATCCATGATTCCTTTGGCGGATATGCTTAACGCAGATGCAGACAGGAACAACGCTCGTTTGATTTGTGATAATGAGGAGTTGGAGATGAGAGCAATCAAACCTATTCCAAAGGGAGATGAAATATTCAATGAGTCCGTCCCTTTTCAGCCCCATTCTTAGCCGCGATTGTGGTTCGCTGACAGAGATAACGTATAGTTATGGCCAACTCCCCAGGTCCGACCTTCTTAGGAGATATGGATATGTCACTGATGGATACTCTGCATATGATGTCGCCGAGATTTCAGCGGAACTTATTGTCTCACTGTTCCGAAACGGCAAGGTTCATGCATCGTTGCCAAAGCTTAGTCAAGACGGGTTAAAAACGCGTCTTGAGTTGGCTGAACGAGAGGGCGTGTATGAAGACTCTTTTGATCTAGTACATTCTAGTCCGGATGAGCCAAGTATTCCAGATGAGCTTTTAGCATTTCTGTATCTCTTGCTTGTTGATGAAAGTCATCTTAAAGCTATCTCTAACTCGGAGAGTAGCCTCCCAAGTCGTTCCAAACTCACCACGGAGCTCGCAGGTGAGGTTCTAGTAACTTTATTGCAAGCGAGAGAGAAGGAATATTTGACTACCCTTGAGGAGGATGATGATCTACTTGAGAACGCAAAATCTCTCGGTTCGAACCGCCATGGCGGTTCAAGTGCGTTCTGGAGAAAAGAAAGTGTTGCGAGCAGCCATGCAAGAGGCAGCTACCTTTTCTGGTGGCAACCATCGTATGAGACTTGCGCCGTCTAAGGAGGGCGTGCCAAAAAATGCGAAAAGGAAAGGGGAAGAAACGGAACAACCAAAGAAAAAGGGTCGCTCTCGGTAAAGCATTCCAAGGTTGGCTTATTAGCGCCGAGAACACTTTGGTTGGTAGGTCACGAAGCTTTTCATTTTGCTCTGGGGGTATTATTGGTGGAGATTATTAACTGGGCGTCATATTTGACTCCTGTATCATCATTTCTAATGATTTTGCTCGGTAATGAGCGCTAAAATACAAAACAGGTCTCCCCATATACCTTCAATAGGTACTTTCGGTCAGAACCTCTAATGACAACAAATCAACGCTCAGCCCGTTCCCTGGGTAACGCCCTTTCCTCCCATTTTCCGCTTAAACCCTGCAGAAGTTGATCTACAAAGAAGCCTTCGTAATGAAGCCGCTCCTGGTAAAGTGACAACTCAGTTGTCGTGAAAAAAAAGTTCTAATTATTAGGTTGAGGTCCGGTTGCCCGGTTGTTCCCTTGGACAGGGCTACCACCACTGCCAGTCCTAGCCTGCTGGAACATCCTTTGCCGATGTGCATCTGGATACATATGAACAGAGAGAGGTATCGTCGATCTGAAGCGCAGAGGATTGGTATCATATGGGTCTACCTCATATACGGGTTGCCCATCATCCTCATCGTCGTCTTGATCATACTTCCAACGATCGTCTTTCTTCTCTGTGCCTTTACTGGCTGCTGTAGACATACCTCTCCGGTCTATCCACAGCCGACCACCTCGACCGATTCTTCTCCGGTATGCGGGCTGCGTGCGATGATCGTCTTCTTCTGGGGGTGTACAATACCGTACAGTCACCGTATCTGGTTTATCTTGGTTCACTGGAGATGCTTGATCAAACGATTCCGAAGTCACAGATGATGGTGGTGTCAGTAAATACTGACTGTATTGAGCCGTTGCAGGACGGAAACCCGTGCTTGAGCTTTGTCCTTCGACCGGTAAGAGAGGTTCCCTTGTGCAGTCAATGTAGTTCAAATTCCACTTGACATGCTGTGCAGATTTTTCCTCTAATTCTCTTTGCATCATGTTTTCCTTTTGGGCCAGCTGATCACTCAATAATGTCATATCCATTTCAATTCCGCGAGCATCGTTACGAGCCGGAATACGAATTGGAGGCAGAGGTCGTTGCACATTTTGGAAGTCCAAAGCCTTCCTCTTCTGCGGCTTAAAAATGTCAGTACGGGTTTCGGCCTTTCCTTCACAGAATGAGAGTGTGCATACCTTCTGGTTGATGAGAAGTTCGTCATCAGGATCACTCTTAATACCCAGCTTGACCTTGAGGCTTTTAATTTCACTACGGGACTCGAAAATGGAACGTTCGCATTGGAGGAGTTGTTTCTTATAAGTTTCTCGTTCAGTCGCCATTTTGATTAGGTGCCTGGCTTCTTCCATTTCCTTCCTCAGCCTCCTGACTTTATCTGTGATTTGCATGTCCCGTGCTCTGGTTTTTCTGTGAGCTCTGACTTCACGACGGCGGAAGCAAACATATGGATCATCTCCGTCAATCTCCTGGTGCGTCTCGAACCTCAGACTAGGCTGAATGCCACGATTCCCACAGTCTTGTCGGCGAGATTTCCAGTATTCATATATATCCTTCACATAAGCAGGTATTTTTTCTTCTCCTCGTTCCTTGATAGCCTCCTTCATAGTCTCAAAGCTCACCAAGGTATTGTCCACTGCAGCGTAAGGGGTATGGGTATCAGCAGTCTCTTCGAAAAGTTCCATGAGCTTTTCGAAACCATCTTCGGAAAGCTGTTGATTCGAAAGTGTTCTTTTCTTATTATAATCTTTTAGGAACTTATCATCTTCGGTTGACATGTTATACTGGCAACCAGTGCATTCCTCCACGGTCTGCGAAAAGCGGATATAGGTCGCAGGTTTGTCAAATTTCCTTGAATATAAAGATTCATAATCAATATCGGTCCCTTCCTTTGCAGGGGGAGCCGGAATCTCTTGGGGGGCATCCTTATCACTCGAAGAGTGATTAGCTGCCAGAGCAGCTTGAAGATGGTATTCCTATATTTTGACACCCATAAAGTCAGCATATCTATTTGGCGTATCACTCACGTGATATAATTATGTGTAAAAACAGAGCACGTGATACTAACATTTTCTTCAGCTTTTTCGACACCGGTCTCAACTTTATATTGACCCTGTAAAGAATCATATTCGGCGGATTCTATTTGGTCTTCTCTTAGAATTTGTTGATGAGTGGACCTGTTGAGCTTCTTTTGGCGCACCACCCTTCCGGCAGGTTGTGTCCTCATGGTGATGATGAATTGACTCCGATATGTAAAATTAACGCGACAACGCAATTTTGACGCGTAAAAAATTCATACAATAAAATTTTGGTCATGACTGAATGCTTAATCCATTTTTTAAATTGAAAATCGATGTCAGCGTGAGTATTTTGATGATGGAAAATTGTACCTCTTCACTTTCTGACGTTCGTGATACTAGCAAATTTTTCCTGGTTCAATGTGTCAATAACTCTAATTTGGGTATTGTTGGCCTTATTTGGTTACTCCGTGAGGCAACGACAAAGAACAATTAATGAACTATACTCAATTGAGAATCCCTGCATTATCAAACTTCTGGCGATAGGAGATTCCATTTATATTGTCATATATCATCAACTTCAATCACTCATCCATCCAACGTCCAATACAACCACCAAGATTCATTCAAGTTGGGGGAATTCAAGCATAAAGTTGCAGGAAACGAAAAGACAATATTAAGCGTCGATAATATCATATGTTGAAGGAATAATACTATATTCAAATCTTACTTTCAGCCTTCTCCCCGCCTTTCTAATCCAGCGACTCACCTACCGACCGACTGACCGACCGACCTACCTAGGTACTTACAACCTACTAAGGGAGCCTTCAGACCTCAACTACCCACCTCCTCTACGCAACCAACCTTACCACGAATAAACAAATACATATCAAAATAATTCGGCAAGATGGGAAATACAAGCAGTGCGGTGTTGGAGAATATTGTGCAAGGGTCTAATTGTGCGGACAAGACATCTTTTCAAATAATCGTCTGAGTGGTTATTGGGGGACATTGGTGCTAATTTCTGGGTGTGAGGCAGTTGATCGAGATGAGGTTGATAGATTAAGAAAACGTTTTATGAAGTTGGATAAGGTGCGCAATCTTTCGTTGTTGCGGTCTCTATGGTATATCGGGTGTGAAGTTTGGGAGGAGGGAGGAGTATGGGATCAATTAGGGCTAATGGAGGTTATGTTTGTAGGATAACTCCGGTACCATTGAGCGGGAGGAGTTTCTCAGTCTTCCACAAATCTCCTCGAATCCACTGGCTACTCGGTTTGTCTATCTTTTCTTTGCTACCCTTCCCCCTCCTCATACACTTATTGAATGCATATTAATTGTTTTTCTCCTTACAGAATGATTGCTATATTTGATGAAGATGGAGGTGGAGATGTAGATTTCCAGGAATTTGTTAGTGGGCTCAGCGCATTCAGCAGTAAAGGAAACAAGGAACAAAAGCTTCGTTTCGCATTCAAGGTTTACGACATCGACCGTGATGGATATATAAGCAATGGAGAATTATTCATTGTGTTAAAGATGATGGTGGGAAGTAATTTGAAGGATCAACAACTGCAACAGATTGTTGATAAGACGATTATGGAAGCAGATTTGGATAGGGATGGGAAGATTAGTTTTGAGGAGTTTACAAAGATGGTGGAGAATACGGATGTTTCTATGAGCATGACTTTAGGTGAGTGTGTTTCCTCTTGTTTGTCTTGTTTATCTTGGGAAAAGGACGCTTTTGAACTTTGATGGGTCATATACTAATGGGTGTGGTAGATCAATTTTGATTCGAGGAAATGGAAAAGGGATAAGAGGATCAGTAATATAGCGCGCAATGCATTCTTTCAAACACCACAGGCCAGCCCAAGTACAGTACGATGAGGTCAGATACAGAGCATGGTTGGAATCATAGCTAGTGCTCTTGGAGCAGCAGATCGGTCGTCAACATCTGAGGGCATCAGAAGTGGTTTGGGGTGCTTTAAACAAAGATTTTTACTTAACTTATTACAAGTGAAATGACGAATTCTTTACTCGGCCGTCTATTTACTTCCTCTCTTATCTGCATCTAGGTGCAACTACCGTTTGCGAGACTTGATTCATGAGCTAGTGTTCGTCGTCATTGTGAAGCTTTTCAATTTGGCCCCGTATACTGGATAATGATCGTGAAGTTTGTGTTTGTTTTGTCAGCCAGTAACAAGATCTTCCTCATATTTAGTATTCAATGGGTATGCAAACGTTCTTGACTTCTCTCAAGGTTTTATGGAGAGTCTTTATATCGTTTGGCTGGGCCTCTGGATTTTGTCACATGCACCGAACAAATATTGAAAAGCATACATTCCTGGTAGACTTATCCCAGGCATGAAAGAACTGTGTAGCCTTGAATTACAGAATGTTACACTTATTGCCTTCATGACCCGTCTATCCATGCTGTTTGCCACTTGCTGAACGGTCCGCTGTTTATCCTGCGAACCCTTACCGGTCCATGGTCGGTCCGACTGTTGAGATATGCAACAAATTTCACTCTCCTGCCTGTTGTGTGGCTATTGATCACGAGGGTGGGTACTAGGCAAACTTTTGATCTTTCCTTGTGTCTTACTTTGTTTTTTTGTTTCACCCTGCAAAGGGTTTCTTTGGGAATTGCGCCTTCTCACTCTGCTCTTCCTTTGGACCGTCTTGGCTGTGGCTATTCACGCGTTAGGGTAGCTCTTGCAATTCTAAGGGGGCGACTAATTTGCAGGATGGTTATTGGGATGGAGTTATGAGGTATCTGGTTGCTTGGGGTTACGAAATACTGGGGGGTGGGGTGATGAGCTTGTGTTAATCAAAGGTCTTGGGGAGGAGGGGATCAGGGGGAAGGAAGCGTAAAAGATCAAGCTAGGTGAGATTCAAATTCGTATCGTCATCTGTGATGTACATGATGGGTATCGGGCAGGGGAAGGGGAAGTCAAGGGGTAGTCGGTCGGGTCGGTTGTTGGGATCTTCGGGATCCATCCGGCTGAAATGTAATTGGATATAAGCCGACTTTTCACTGCATCTGTCACATACGACCATAGACTGAGGAGAATTGGGCATCCCGTCCGCTCTGCCATACACAAGCCTCAGATCGGTAGATTAGTAGTTGGGTGGGTGACCACCAGCGAATCCCTACTGTTGTATGTTTTTTGCATCTTTTTGCATAGGTTGAGTTTTGGATGAGGGAACAGAAGGTAGGGAGGTACATGCGTAAGCGATGCTTAGGAGAGGAGGGTGGGTGACGGGTGGCAGGAATGCCGAGTTTCTTGTAAATTTGTCTTGGAATAAGGTTGGAACTTGGGGGATGGGTAGCACCGATCCATAGGAGGTGAAGGTCGAGGGTAAGGGGGAAAGAGGATCCAAAGCGAGAGTGCAGAGAGAAGCTGCATTCTTCATGTCCTTTGACTCTTTTGCGATGCCCCGCAGAGCTCGCCGTGTGTTTTGCTATGTTTATTTCTATACTCGTATTGTGCAACTTTGAGTTGAGATGGCGAGTTCGCCTATTGGTATAGTCAAGGACTCATGCATGTGTGAGAAATCCCATCTGCACATCTCCCCAACATGGGCTAGAGTTACAATATTGCAGGCTCGAAGTACAACAACTCTGGCATAAGATGGTGCTGAGCCGGGACATCTGATTCGGCATATATATATATATGTGTGTGTGTGTGTGTCTTTGTACACATAACGAATGGGACAAATGACTAAAAATGGCACTTTGTGATTTTATTCGTTTACTTAACTATTTTTTTCTAACAGCCCTGGAGCACTGTAATAACTACTAGGTAGGTATGCGAGAAATCCAACATTCCGATGTTCCCACCGTCCAAGAAAGAGATGAAGTCGTAATCGATAGAAAAAAAAGACATGGAAATGAATCCCCACCAGCTCCCCACCAATCTCTCCACCCATCGCCCCATCATCCAAAAACTTAAATCAGACTCTCAACCTTCGAAGCTCGAAACATCTTCCTTTCTTCTCGTTGTCATCAAAAGAAAAAATTCAACGGGTGTGAATTCAACAAAAATGATATCCATGGCGAATACCGTTATGCCCGTTCTAGGAATCGAACCTAGGATCTCATCATTTGCAGTGTTTGCAAGTACTAGTGATGCGCTTTACCGCTAAGCCAAACGGGCGTTGTTATTGGTGGTTGATGGGTATCGTGCAGGCTTTTCCGTTCTTACATGGATGAGAGTGAGTCTTGAGAACGGTGTCTACTACCCAACGTTCGGAGGGTGTATGATGTTGTTGGTGAGTCTCATTACTTGTTTATACCTTGTTGTAGTTTTGCTTTCTGACTGTTAGATTTGAAAGTATTACGGGCTCGGCGTATATGATAGTGGAGGCGTAAGATATCGAATAGATAGGAAACGGAGAAAGAATCAACATCTTCCATTGCTCAAGTATCGAGCCTCTTCCATCGTTACATGATACTCTCTGGATCATAAGAATGTCTCTTTCTGATCCGTCTCTCTCTATCCTTTCCAGAGAAAGAGCCCATCTCACAACCTTCATCTCTGGGGGGCTTGTGAGGGGTCTTGTGAGGGGTTACAAAATATCAAAGGTCTCGAGCATAATTTCACTACGTTCGAATAGTGTACTCCTCCCATTCAACCATACACTGAATCACACACACCAAAGTCTGAAGAAAGACTATCCTATCTTCCAACTGCTAACTACGTATTCGCTATAATCTGTGAGAATTAAGAACCAACTGCCCTTTAACAGGAAACTTAGATTTTATATACACATGTGGGATTCGGAGGGAGGGGAGCTTGAGGCTTTGGGAGGATTCGTACCGAAATGTAAATGGAGGATAAACATCCGATGGTACCGGGTGCTGATCATTCAATGATACTCTGCGCTCTCAACGGTTTGCCAAAAATGAGATCGCAAAGTACATCTCAGATTAGAAACAGCTCGTTGTATTCTCCTAATTCCTTCACATTTTACGTGTGAGAATCAGATAGCTATCGCAAACATTCATTGCAACAGGAGCGTAATAATAACCCATTCTTTACCTTCATTGTTCATAGTCATGAGTCCTCACCTAGATATTTGAATATGATAAATGTACGGCACTGTTTGTCTCGACAGGTATATAAGGTGCGTCTAGCAGGACGATAGTAATAGATCCGGAATTCCAAGGACATTCATTCAAAGACCCCAGGAAATTCTTGGAGAGCAACAAATGATAAATGGTGGGAAGTCGACTTGGATATGGACGTTAGAGGGAACTCTGACGATCTGAGAATACGCTTTTGAGAAAACAAGACGCTCAAATTTGATATGGAGGATAATAAGTCCTTGCCCGATATCGAGAAAGCCCCCAAGGAATAGTATTCAGATTCGATACAGGTATTGAAAAGTATCATCTGAGCATTTGAGAGCAATATAAGAGAGATGTGCAACAAGAAAGAAAGTGTGGAGTGAGGAGGGAGGGAAACATCGGGTGAATTTGCGATGTAGTCAAACAGTTTAGATGTAACATCTGGACGGTTGAGATATGATGGCAGAGATCATGTTGAGATTGCTAAACCAATCTCTTTTTTTGTCCCAACATTGAAAAGAGAAGAGCAGAACAGAACCCGACAGTTGAACGTCACGATTTTTACGAACACTATGAATGGATGAGATACACGTAACTTTGCGGTAGCGTGTTTGATTATTATGAAGTGAGTGCCATACTCAATCCACATGCGGTTATCCTTCCGAATTAGAACTATCCGGAGTGAACACACTGATAAGCTAGCATTAAATCGTCAAGATTTTCGTAATACGCGTAGCATGATCTCAACTTCTCCTATCACCGACACTGGACCGACTCTAGGTAATGAGCCAACTCGTAATCATTGGCAGAATGCCCCCAAAGTATATGAACCCAAAGGTAATTGGTCGCATTTCCAGTAAAACCGCACATGTAATGGTCGAAATGAAATCAAAGCGATATTGCATGACGCGCCACTCAGCCCTTCAATCCCACACTATATCAAGGTTTTTCTAGTAGTTCCCGACCTCGGTCCAATGCATCCACTCCATAACAGTTAAAGTTTCTTTCGAGTATGCGGCCAAAAAGCTATGCTCACGTTGTCATCCAATTGGCAGGATGAACTTGTTCACCAGAACTACTGGTTGAAGTGTTGTTGCCTTAGAAGCGATATGTTCCAGGTGCTACCGTGCCACCCCACCAGGCATCACTATTGACCAATGTGAAGATGAGCGAAACACCATACTCAAAGGGTCTTGATCTGGATCAAAGCACATGAGATGCAGAGATCGAATCTAGCGTGAAGCCTAAAGATGCTTAATATGTTGAACTTAGCGATTGGGTTTCCATGTGCACAGCATGTGTGAGGTGCAACTGTGAGACTGCACTACGCAGCGGGCTGTGTAGAGAGGTAAATTCATCTAGTGATTTCTGACTGAATGCAAATCAAACCGTGCTTTTTGCAATGAAGCTCGACTCAGCTTAAATATTGTATGTGCGTGGATACTTGGCCATCTCAAACTCTTAAGACAAAGGTCCCGATTAGGCAAGTCAAAGAAGGGAGAAAAGAGCAAATGCCGAAACGCCGCCCCTAGAAGGTAGAAGGGTCAACGTCGCCAAACAATTTAAATCGTCACAAGTAGAAATCAAGATTGATACAGAAATAGCTTGGCAAAGGGGATTTATACTTCTCAGTCTCTTCTAGAAGGCCAATTGGAGCTTTAGAAGGGCCCGACAAGGAGGAGATTCGCATTGTAGCCCAGCAGTAGTGGTCTGTGCATCCAGCCTCTGTTTGACTTCTATTTTTCGAACTTATGATTGTCTCGGAAATGAGGGTGATATACATTGTGGATCAGGGGTATGAGACTGCTACGGGTTTGTCCAGTAGGGCTGCGTCAGTAGAATTTGCTCGCATCATTGACGCCTGACCTGAACATGACATCGTATCCTTGAGATCGTTTAAAAAGACATATCGACAACATTGGGAAGTGCTTGCGAATGTGCATACTCCGATATCTCCGACCAGAGAGGCTCTATCAGCAAAAGAATCTTGATGTAATGTGGCCGTGAGATATGCTGGAAATTCGTATCTCCAATCATAATTCAATCACATCTCAATTTGAGAAAATACAAATTTTGTTCATCATGATGCGGAAATAACGGGCCTGACGGTTTATGAAACAAAAGCTCTCTTGCCAGTAGGAAGCCTCGATACACGTGGAAGCTCAAGGGAATTCCTAGAAAAACTTCGTCAGGGCTCCCTGGAGATGAAGAGTTTGCCATTTAGCAACACGTGAAGACGGTTGGAATAGCGGGCTCGTAGGCTACCAACCGTCCCAGCCTTGCGAAAAATATGAGGCGGGTGGTAGATGGAGCTCGCTGCATGTTTCATGTATCGATCTCGGTCAGGGTGAACGAATGTATCCATTTGGGATGACCTTGCGAGCGCCATGACTATGAATTGAAGAGTTGTATGTTCTGGGTGTTGAATCTCTTCATAGCATGATTCAATTTGGCTGTATTTTCATGCGGAAAAACTGCTTGGGGGAATATTACTCGCAACTTCGCGCAGCATCCCTGTGCAGATAGGCGGGATGTAACGCTCAAAGAATAGGACATGATGGCGTCGATCCTTGTTTTTAAATGACATATCCGTGCTGGCTGGCTACGGTCCAACTTGGCAAATCTCTTGACTCGCGTGGGAAATATCTCCAAGTACCAAGTATTGAAGGAGGAGCAATGTAACAAAGAAGTGTTTGTGGCTTACTAGCTGAATGTTTGACCAAAAAGTATTGGGGAATCTCGTGGAAGCCGTGGAGTCTCAGATGAAGCTTCTGAGCATAAGTAGGGACGTGCCACATGTAACACAGAGATTGAAAATCGAGATGGGTGGGTGGCAAGGTTGGAACGCAACAAGATTGGTGGATCGTAATGACTTAGCATTTGACTAATTTCATATTGTACTGTTCTTAGTCAAAGAAGGAAGAAAATTAAGACCTTTTCGGGAAGCGTTGAGGAAAGAAGCCGAGGACCGAACGAAAGAGAAGAAGACAGATGGATGGATAGATGGATGGATGGATGGATGTAGGTCTTTTACAAAAGCATAGTGGTTTATTTTCCCAAATATATGAACGAACGATTTGGAAAATATAGGTTAATGAGTTTCAAACCCATAATCAACTAAGCCTTCCCTTAAGATTGATTTGATGGAGAGGCCTGTGTGTAGATCCCTTTGAGAGACTGGGCGGGTTAAGGAGGAATATGTTTTGCAGGAACAGGCAGTACTTTTATAATTTAGCAGCGTTCGTATCTTACTTGTTTGTGCTGGTCAAAAATGACAAGAATTAATACGCTAATACGCTAATACGATAAGGGCCCATATATATATGTGTGTATGTGTGTGTGTGTGTATGTATATGTGTATGTGTGTATGTGTGGTGTGTGTGTATGTATATGTGTATGTGTGTATGTGTGTATGTGTGTGTGTATGATATGATGACTTTTCGTTTGAAGAGATTTCTGCAGTATTGAAACCTTTAACCTTTACATTGGCCATCGAATAGGAGTACTGGATTCAAGGCAGGCGAGGTCGTCGTATAAATTAGCCTTTTCCTTTCCCCTTTCCTCCTTCCCCCTTTCCCCTTTGTTTTTAGCGTACCTAGCTACTGACTGACTAATGCTTGCACTTTGTACAGTACTTGCTGGCGGCACGAATATTATGATTCTTATTTAATGACTTAAATCCTGTAAGTTAATATCTGTAAAATCCATCGTGATTAGATGGATGGTAACTACAGCCTACTCCGTATATAGTGAGATTGGTTCATTGACCATTGAATTAGTCGTTAGAGACGTATCGGTACTAGAGTGATTCTAGAGATGAACCAATGAACCAATGTACCAATGATCTAGTGACACTCACCCAATAAGGACGTGTAATGATGGATTGAAAAAGTTTCCTGACATGGGGCATTCAAAGTTTTCAAGCCACATTGATTATTTTTACTACTGTACTCTGTACAATATTTTACTTCCCAGCGCTGTACGGAGTAAGACTGACAATAATTATTTGTCTTTGGCGAGCAGTGGCATAGCAACCAACCATAGCAGCCAGCCATGGCTCAATTGACGACAGACTAGGTACATGGATTTAATCTTTTTTTCTCCTTAGGAGACCAAGCAGCACCAAGAAAGAGTGAGATGTGCAGAATTAGTTTTATGCCCGAGATCCTTGCGGTGATGTTTCAGGGAAAATCGCTGTTAGCAGGATAGTTTCTGTAAAAAGCCCAGAAGACGCCTGCAGGCTGTATACCGCGTATTTTATACCCTAAAAGGCTGCTCTAGTGAGTGTCTGAAGGTACCCAAAAATGCTAAAATGATTATGATTCAAACTTGCGCGACTTGAATGGCTGGAATGGTCGCTGAAGATGACTGGTTGACTTTCGAATGGACCCGGCCAGGACTTTATACAAACTTGGCACAATCACATCGAGATTATCTACTCATCATCATCCATTATTACAGTATTACTTAGAAGTTAGTACCGGCATCAAAACACAGAAAGCACCAGTCAGCGTCCATGAAGATGTCGTACACCTGCAGAATAATGTGGAATTTTACTACTTTGGCAAACTCATGGCATCAGGGTCCAGGGATCAACCGCAAAACAGTCCCATGTGTGATTTTACGAGCTTAAAAGTACACACTTCGTACATTGTGCTGGCACATGCTCATGATCAAGTTCCTGATGAGCATCTATTTTCAACTTGATCGACCTTCTAGATCCTCTCCTTCTCCTTCATGACACTACGTTTTCCACACTCGGTCAATCGTCGCGAGCTGTACTTTCAAGATTTTACGCAACCACTTCTTCTGTATATTGATATTTCTGAAGTCTGAGGAATGAAATAGCAAGAGAATGATCGACCAATCAATCCAGAAATCTCGGAAAATACTTTCTTTTTTCAGCCTTCCATTCCTTCCATCCGATTAGACCCTAGTGAACCATCACGCTGGAAATATCTACGCAGGTAGAAGCCGCTTTCCCAACCATCGCGCCCCCCCCTGTATTTTCGTTGTTTCGGCCTTTTCCATTCGATACAACTCTACCTCTGGGCCATATTAGCTTCCTCTTCTTGCCAGGCTCAACCACCTGGGCAGTGAGTGGGCTACACTCTGTACTTTCTCTTTGTGAAATCTCTCTAATGATAGATATCGAAGCCTCTATGGCTGTCCTGAGATATCCATCTAGCTAGAAACACCTTGACCCCTTCTCGAATCTCTATGCTTCAACTTATTCTCCGCCCCCTCCAATAATCCATAATCCCTCTTCATATCTTGAAACTCTATCTGCCATTTCTCAAACTCTTCAATATCCATATCCATCTGATAAATCTCGATATTTCTAACCCATGAGCATCTATCACAACTCGCATCCTAAGCATTGCCGCGTCGCTTCATCCGGCGATCTCACATCCTAGCGCTGCGCCTGATCGCCCAAAACCCCCGGTATCTGAGGCCAAAAAGGGTGCCCATATTCAATGTCCCATCTGGAAGAAGGAAAAGGAAATTGATGTTATTGACATGTATCATGATTTTGAGTGGATCCAGGATTGAGAGAGAGCCAACAACCTTCTTTGATCAACTGCATATCAAATTGCATGACTGGAACTTACATATTAGCAGCGAAGTCCCTACCGGAAAAATACATTCTCTCCCCACACTTTTTCTTCCACATCGTCACCTTGTTTCTTACAGTACAGCACCCTCATCCCACCTGGTCGAATCGACATTATTACATACAGGTAGATTACTTGGACCGTGATCAAGTCGTTCTCCACCATATGCTTCCATCTCTTACGAATTCGATGCTCTAGAAAACGATTGATGAGATTCAACCTCTCTATCTCATTGGTCTTGTTCGTTCTAGTTCAAGTCTCCGCTTTATAGCCAGCCACCGAGTACGTTTAGGTAAATTTGGAGCAATAGACATACAGAATCACAGAACAAGTTTTTTTCTTTTGAAATTCTAATATACTAGCTCATTTAACCGGACAGTAGTCAACTGTGCAGCTGTTATTATCTGGTACCCGCCAACGCACCGTACCTGACAGTAGTCTGACCTCGAAAAAGTGGCTGGTGCGAGGTAATATACCGGAGCATTCCTGCTTGCCTCATTGGTTACCAGTCCTTTCAGTAAATCTCGACATACTCAATTCAGTTAGGTGTAAGTCCAAATAATCAGAATAAAAGCACGCGGACCCCGAATTTGCAACTACTCTGAGTTGCAGAGTGCCAGAATCATACCAAAGTGTCAAACTTGTTAGTATAATCTTCTTTTCGTATCCATCCAATCCACCCTCCACCCACCCGCCTGGGTCACCCGCTCCGACGGAATGAACGTGAAATGAAATGAACGAATAATGCCTAACTGCTCCAGTACCTACATACCACATAGATAGGCAAGGAGGGAAACGGTTGGATGATCTAAAGCTTACTATATTGCATCTCTAGGATCCTCGTCACTCGTCCCACCTTATTTTCCAACACTTTGCTGCAAAAGCTCCGTGCCTTGGCGAGGATCTTCAAAGAACGAACGAACAAACGTGTTGACTCATTAAGGGTAGCGGCTTTCCCGTTTTGATACACTTGCCACTATCGTAAAAGGTAGAGCTGGCACTACAAGTTTGCCCGTCATCACACTTACCTACATCTCTTGAGCGTCTTGCCTTCCTTACCTTACATGACCTTACATGACCTTGCCATCCATACCTTACCTCACTCCCACCATCATCTTGCAAGTAGTACTACAATACATACCACAACACCACAATCCTCAGACTCACCATACTACCATACCACCATACATACCACCATACCGCCATACCACCATACCACCATACCACCATACCACCATACTACCATACCACCATACCACCATATATACTACCATCCCGCCATACATACTACCATCCCACCATCCCACATACCGCACGTCCTTTCATTTTAGATTAAAAAAAGCATCCAGGGTATTACTGTACCACCTACTTTTGACCCCCTTGAGTAGTCAAGACTCAAAGTGCACTCAGAGGAACTTTTAAGTTCCATTAAGATTTGAGGGAGGAAGGAAACTGGGGCGATATACCCTTTCTCAACTTGGACACTCCACTCAAAACTTCCAAAAAAGAATGTCGCCATAGTGATAGTTGCCTCCATCTCCAGCTCCAGCTCCATCTCATCTCCATCTCCATCTCCATCTCTCCATCTCCATCTCCATCTCCAGCTCCATCTCCATCTCCATCTTCATCTCCATAACTTTATCTCGACTTCGATATCCGAAAACTCTCAAGGAATTCGAAATAGAGTTTCCATATCAGGTGCATGATCATCAATCTCCCTACCTCCTAAACGAAGCTATCAATTCATGCAATATCATTAAACATATTACCTCTCTCTTTTGCGAATCTTGTAGACGAAAGTGTCCACAGCTTCAACCAAATCAGATCACGTCCAATCAAATAAACCTTTATCATCTTCACCACACTATCCAAAAGAAGACAAGAAAGGGTCACTTGATTTATTGTCAATTTCCATATTCTGGATTGGACTGGGTTGGATTTCACGAAAGCATCTTATCCTCAAAAGTTCCATATATTCAAATTATTCTCGGATTTGAAGATATATTACCAAACAAACCCAGACAAAACACACACAGCACGGATATCATCATTCCATCGTTCTATCGATCCCAACTCCAACTCCAACTCCAACTCCAACTCCAATCCCAATCCCAATCCCAATCCCATCCCCAATACTGTATAGTATCATATCCAAACCAAATCCCATTCTGGAACGTCTAGAAAAGGCAAGAAGTGAATTCTCAGGGTTGCGTGTTCCAAATCACTTTGCCCAGGTGCTTTGGTTGGTTGGTTTATCCATGAACCCAGACCCAGACCCAGACCTAGACTTCTCCTTCCTTACTTAACCTACAACGTCAGAATAAACTCGAAGCTCCCCTCCTCTTTCCGTATAGTCAACCAGCCAAATTGCGGCGAAACCAAACCCAACCCAACCCAACCCAACCAAAATCACAGCAAAGCAATCCAAACTCCAGAGAGAAAGGGAAACGGTGAGCATTCCTCACAAGTACGGCATATATAATACTCTGATACCCTAGTGGTATTTTGCCCTACAAGCTAGATCTCACAGGGGACTTGCTTGTATCAAAAGTCAAGGATACTCCCAGGAGCAAGTGACGAGGTCTTGATATTAGAAAGAAACTCAATCAACAACTTATTTCCGCAATAGAGTATTTCTGTTCTCTTTGACGAAACTGTACTACCATCCTATTCATTAATCTAGCACTGGGTCTTGGTCGATCCAAAGATAATTTTATCTTATTGTCGACGAAAAGTGCTAGAGTCAGTCAGCGCGAGATCCTCTCATCTCTTCCTATATCTCTCACACCAACACCCTTCTTTATCCAACAAAAAGTTTCGTACAGCTACACGAGGCTTGTTTGGTTGCAGGCAAAAATAACTCTCAAATTTTCTTCTTCTCAAGCTACCATCTCTTGAGGCACCCGGTAACTAAACCTTTTTTTCTGTTCGAGCCCGTGGATATCGTTGACAGGAATATAAAGGGAGCATAGAGCATAGGATCGAGGAATAAGAATATATAACGCGCCAGAATCACAGTGAAAAGAGCCTATTCAAAACACCAAGGTCGGATCGGCAAGCTGGCACTCTTAAACACTTGAGGCCGCAGTCTTTTTTAGCGGCGTATCGTTTGGATTTGCTGGCGGGAAGTAGATTGCATAATTTAGACTTTTGAGAAGAAAAATGGACGACAGTCATCGTCGAAGAAGGCAGAATGAGCCGCCATATCCCGCCCAGGATCCCCGATATGCACAGGATCAAAGCCAAGGACGTGGAATCCCAATGTCCATGTCGGATAGATATCGATCTGCTGCGACAGCAGCGTCGCCATCAATGAATCGTGGAGTTGGGCCCACCCCGCCGTATAATGCTGGATACTATAATGATCCAAATTCAACTCCATCTTTCCCGACGGGAATTCCATCGAATCCCTTGCAATACCCACCCACCTATCCTTCCGACCAAAGACAACAACAAAGCTTCTCAGATTACAATACCGGAATAATGTACCCCAATGTCACACAACAAAATCCACAAAACAACGGTTATGATAGCCAGCAATTTCCGCGGCAACCTGCAGCAATGCAGATGTTGCCAGACGTGGCTGCACCATACCTCCCAAATGACCCATCTAATACTCCAGGAACTCAACAAATACGCCTCGTCGAACTCATCTACGCCTTATCAACATCAACAACAAAGCCCAGGAGATCGCGCTACCTTAATTTCCCAAGCATACCCTACAAACGTAGGATTAGGTGGAATGACTCAAGCACCGGCAACAGCCGATAATATGGACACCGGGAATCTGCAGGGGCAGGGAGCGGGAGGAATGGAAGAAGCTTACTCAATCTACAAACCGCTCTGAAGCAGATCTTCAAAAACATCATTGATCTTCGCCTTGCAGAAGCAAGTTCGTCCTTGCTTGAAGTTTCTGAGTGGTTGCTAGGACACGTAGCAGAGTTAGGTAGGTTGTATTTCCTCTGTTCAACCTCACCCACTAATAGATTCTGATGAAGGCCTCACTGTAGACGAAGTTGCCCTCCATGGCGATCGAGTTCGACTATGGAACGAATTTAATGCGGCGTGGTTAGGCATATTCACAAGACAGCAAGATTTCCTCCAATCGGGTCAGCGCACACAGCCACCGCAAACACTCATGTCTTTGGAGGCTATTGGTAAAATGGGAACCAACTTAACACGACTATGCGATTCTGTTGAGAAGTATGGTTTAGTGGATTAATCAATATGGAGTCGGAGAAGCGCAGATCATGGATAGTAAGTGTAGAGCAAACAGTAGAGATAGCGACAGCCGTTCATTTAACTAACCAAAAGCAACAGTTCTCTTGAGCTGCCAAAAAGCTCAAGAAGAATTTGAGACATCCGGAACCTCTGGCGGAGGCCCCTCCTCATCGAACGAAAACTCCAATGTTGGTCGAGCGCCACCATGATTACAGTACATCCCATTTTACCACCGTTCACTTCTATTCTCCATTGCTTGAAAAAGTTTTGTTATTATATACCACTTGTAGAGCATAAACTTGCATTTCTTTGATCTTTGGCGTTTTGTTTCCCCACAAATCTTTTGCTCTCTCTTGTCATTATCGAGATTTTGCTTTCTTCTTCTCCTACTAATCAGCATCACTTCCGGTGATACTATTACTGGGATGAAGACCTCGGTTTCGTCTTCTTGATTTGGCAATTTGGTGTTGGCGGTCTTTTGTATGCATGAGGTGAAGGAAATGTCACTGGCGGACTATATGCGGGTGGGCGGCATTCTGATTTTTCGATGAAGCTACGTTTCAATGTTTCTATGCGCAATGCTTCTCTTATCACGATGTTTGTATGATGACAAGGAAAGATGGTCTGGTTCTGGTTCGCAAATGGTTTGGGAAAGCATGGGGTTATATGAATGAATGGATGTTTTTAGCGTCTTGTTTTTTTCATTATAATGTTGTACGATGCAGTTTACTAAGAGCTGCCGTGCAATGGGAAGGGCTTCCAGGCTCGGGAGCATGATGTATTAAAGGGGGGCTACTAGGCTCACAAGGAATAGAATGGTAGATGGGCTTCTAGGCCCACAGAACTGAACGAACTAAGGGTGTATAGGGGTTTTGGGGCGAAGGAATAATATATCTATTAGGGTATGATGGAACGAATTGCAATGAATTAGCTTGCGTATGAATACACCGGAAGAGATGATTGTTTGCCGAGGTGGGGGGAAGAGGAGGGGGATGCTAAGGGTGCAGCGAGGATGGAGCGGAGCAGGGGAAGGCAGGAGTGTGGATTAATCGTGTATACATGTACCGTAAATGAATAATATCCTTAATAGGAAATTATCAAGCAAGGCAATGTTTCTGCAGCAATACTGCATTGTACGTATGTTCAGCTATGCTTATATATCATGTAGCGAAGATCCTATTCTCAGCTTCATCTGAACCAAGGAGTCTTCGGACTTGAAGAATTCTTGGGTTTGGAGAAACAATCGGATCTGAATCCGGCTCTGATTTGATTTGATAGAAAAATATGTGTTATGGGTAGATGTTAAGCGGAGACTTGACTGTATTTATGCATGCTTGGGCGGTGGATAAGTATAAGGATTAAAGATGACTCCGGGACAGCAATGATCCTGTTGATCCTCCCGTCAATCCTCCATTACCCCATCGCGCTTTTCCATCCATGCCATGGGCCTGCGATAACTACGTACTGAGTAGATGGATATCCAGATATGTCTTCCACTAGCGCCACTTCGCCTCAACCCATCCCATCCCATGCTCAACATGAAAACTATACCCACCGTCTCACCAGCCCCATGATCGCGCAATTCTCTCCAGGTAGCCGCATCGCAGCTTGAGCATAGATCACGGATATCCATCGTTTCACATCAACCGCTCGTTTGCGCACTCTCATCACGATACCGCCTTTCCGCCTCGTCGCATCAAACACACACACTCTCTCTCCCGCAATCTTACCCTGGAGTACTTGCTGGACGCATTGTATCCTTCCTGCAGCCTCACGCCCGCATGCATATACCCGTACCCGTCCGTCTATCACGATGCAACCTTATGTTGCATGCACTGGGATTGTGGGCCGGGATTATTGGGGGCTGAAGGAAAGCAGTCAGTGGGCATGCGTAGGCTGCAGAGGAATCGGTATGGGAGTGAGGTGATGGCTGCAAGGGTGGGGTATGGGGTTTGAATGTTGTGGTTTGGAATCGGCGTGGGGTTTTGCTGGGGTGGTGATAATAATAGATTGCTTGGGATGTTGGAATAGGAAGGTAGTAGCTTTTGCTTGTGGGGAAGATTGTAAAGATACTTGGGTACATGCAGGTACTTTGGAGGATACCTTGTTATGTAACATAGGTTTGGAGGTTTTGCAAACTGCACGATGGAGGTGGTGAGGATGTCATTCTTGATATGCGCTTTCGTATAATAGCTCGGCCTTGCCTTGCTGTTATTGACTATTAGGTATTATCTAAAGGCTTGATGTTGTAATAAATCAGTTCATGATTCCACATACCTACCTGTTAAGCTGGCTCGTCTTGCCCGACATAGAAAATGGAGCTACATAGAATACCTGATGCTAATACATTGATGCGTCGGGATTTGGATTTCGAAGTAGACGGGTATCCATTCAATTTTCATATTCTTTATGTGTTTATCCCAGGCCCTACAAGCTCCTGACATCCATACACCAATATGTATTGATACAAGTGGAATACATATACAACTATCTCTTGACCCAGGCAGGCATCTTTCTGGCCTTGACATGGCCTGGCTTCTTCTCTCCACTTTTCTCGGGTCACGAGTCACACATCCAGCTGAAAGAATTGTTAGTATCCTATGCTTCAAGTACTGATTCTCTTCGATAATTCGAGAGGAGAGGGCAATGTAATCAGCAAAACATGAGAAACTTACCTCGGTCGTAACGCGGGCTTCAAAGCCGGTTCATGTGAAAGTAGAGCCTTGCCCACTGCCAACGTCAAGCTTCCGCTTGCCCTGTAGTTCCACCCCACTGACCAGGGCCCAAAGATTATACTTATCAATTCTATCCGTAGCCTTCAAGGCCAAATGGCACTTTCTCTATCATGATGTCTGCTAAAAGCCTCCGCAAGTGTTTTCCCATTGATAAGTACTTCCCCTGTGCCTTCTACCCAAATATGCTCTTGCCGTAGACGATTTCCTCCTGCCAACTCCTAATGCCCGTCCGAATTGATCAATGGGTATGGGTTTTGCGAGATTCTCGTGAGGATTTATGTCGCGCTTATATTTGTTGATAGCTTCCTTAACGTCTGGGGGCATCACAGATGGATGAATATGGTTGAGTCGATGCAGTGTCTCTACAATCTTATGGTATCTCGACGACCGTACTGTCTCTCCAGTCTGATCCTATAATCCAAAAGAGATCTCCATGCCACCCGGCGGGGCCTCTCCTGGCTGCACAGTAGGAAGTTGCGCATATTTGAGGAGGAGGTTTTGCAATTGTAGAAGGTTATCGGTATACGAAGGTTGAGCCGTGAAATACGACGGCGAATTTGGGACTAGACGTGCATAAAATAATGGGGCTTGTTGTTCTCCGCCTTCTCCTCTCCTTCTTCCTTTGGGAAATTAATTGCCGGGGCCGCAATGCCGTCTCGGAGATGTGAGGTGGTTGTGAATGGTTTCGAGGATGTGGATTGGGGAATTCGATTTCGGAATAAGGATCTGGGAATGGTGGGTTGATTGGAACAGGCACACCTAAGGCTTCCCGTAGACTTGCGGGAAGCCATGATGTCTTCATGTTGAAGGGAGAACGTAGCCGTAGACTGTGAGGGACGTTTACCTTCTTAAATCGACTTTCGCAAACTTTAGGATTCCATATTTCGATTTTCCCATATCAGCTGACTATCAGTCTAATCCTAAATTAGGATTAGACCATATAAGCCCCGCCTCACATCAACAAAATTTCGAGTCAAAGCTACACAACATCCCACGAAATTCTCTTCCTTCCATCCAGATCAATCAACTTTGAATAAACACAAAGATGGCTTTCGGAACTCTCTACACACTACTCGGTATGTATTCAGGATCACTTGTTCTCTGCCATATTCTCTACGAATGCACTTCTCTACGAATGCACTTCTCTATGAATTCTCTACTAATCGTACTCTCTTCCTTAGGGTAACCCCCGCTCAACTGCCATTCGTGCAGTTGCAAAGGCAAACAACATCGAGCTTGACATCGTCGAGACTGAGCCAGCTAAGGGTGTCTCTGAGGATTACCTCAAGATCAACAAGCTCGGCAAAGTCCCAACCTTTGTCGGTGCTGACGGTTATACCCTCCACGAGGCCATTGCCATCGCCATCTACAGTATGTTTATATCCCACTTCACCCCACTTGTTGTCGCGCAAATTTGCAACAACACCGCTACTACATACCATGTGTGTAATGATGATAAAAATGTCATACAGTTATCCCTGTCTTAATCATTCTATGTTGATCTTTATCAATTAGACTCTGAACACTTTCTTTGAAATATTTTCTTTGCATTTGAGTCGGTTCTATGAGTCAATAGCTGACAAAGTTTGATAGTCACCTCCCAAAATGAGAAGACCACACTCCTCGGCAAGACCAAGCAAGACTATGCTTCTATCTTGAAGTGGATGTCTTTCTTCAACACCGAGGTCATTTCATCCCTCGGTGGTTGGTTCCGCCCTCTCTTGGGCCGGGACCCATACAACAAGAAGAACGTTGATGACTCCATCAAGGCTACTGCCAAGGTCATCTCCGTTATTGAGGAGCACCTCTTGAACAACACCTACCTTGCTGGTGAGCGTATCACTCTTGCTGATTTGTTCGCTGCTGGTGTCATCTCCCGCGGTTTCGAATTCTTCTTCGGAAAGGAGTGGCGCGCTCAGAACCCCAACACTGCCCGTTGGTACACTACCGTCTACAACCAGCCCATCTACTCCGCTGTTGTTGACCCTCTCGTCTTGATCGATGAGCCAAAGCTCAAGAACCAAGCCCCAAAGAAGGCTGAACAACCAAAGGCCGAGAAGCCAAAGAAGGAGGCCCCTAAGCCAAAGGCTAAGGAGGTCGAGGAGGAGGAAGAGGAGGCTTCCAGCTGCACCAAAGGCTAAGCACCCTCTTGAGGCTTTGCCAAAGTCCACCATCCCTCTCGATGAGTGGAAGCGTCAATACTCCAACCAAGAGACCCCTGATGCCTCAAGTGGTTCTGGGAGAACTACAACCCAGAGGAGTTCTTCCTTGTGGGCTGTTGACTACAAGTACAACGATGAGCTTACCCAAACCTTCATGACTTCCAACTTGATCGGTGGTTTCTTTGCTCGTCTTGAGGCTTCCCGCAAGTACATTTTTGGATGTGCTTCCGTTTACGGTACCGCCAACGACAGCATCATCAAGGGTGCTTTCGTTATCCGTGGTCAAGAGGCCTCTTCCAGCTTTCGATGTCGCCCCAGACTATGAGAGCTACGAGTTCACCAAAGCTTGATCACACCAAGCCAGAGGACAAGGAGTTCGTCAACGAGCAATGGACCTGGGAGAAGCCACTTGTCGTTGAAGGCAAGGAGTATCCATGGGCTGACGGAAAGGTCTTCAAGTAAATTATTACTTTGAAGATGTTTTAATTTTCACAATGATTTTTAGCGCTGAATAGGGTTAACGTGTAATGAACAATCATGACATGTGGGAGGATAAATGAATACGAATCAAATAAGGGTCGTCATTGGTACCTATAGCTTAGGGTTTGTGCCATAATGCAATCTAAGTTAACTACCATGCTACTTATACAATTAATATCATTGTGAACGCCTGCTCATGCCGTAACGTCTTATGCTATCCTGATCCTCCGCTGATCCACCACTACATAAGCACCATGAGTGTGTCTGAAAAGGGGTATCATAAAGAAGGGAATAAACTACCAGAATCTTGATTTCATGCAAATGTTCTACCATCAATGTTAATGATCTTGGTTTATAGAACGTAACCATAAAAGAGGTGGAAAACTTACCAGCAGCAGCAAGCCATTGTTGGACCAAATCACCACTTCTCCGAATTTTCCAAGCTCTCGGTTGATACTTTGAGGGCATATTATCACTCGAGTGTGCAGGCTGGAGCACTTGGGCTGGAGCTGTGACGGGGGTTGAAACCCTTGGTGGATGAATGGGCAAGTTCAACCCCGTAGCCTCACGAGGATTGGCTTTGGGCTGTGGAACAAATGGCGAATGTCGAATTGCAGCACTGACATTCTCATGCATGCTGAGAAAATTCAAGAAGTCATGTACTTGGGGCAAGATATCTCCCACTTCCTTGTGGTCACCAAAGAATTCTGGGATTTCGATTAGGTTGTAGGGCTCGCTACGGGCTTTCTCACTGGAATCGTCGATCAAGACTGTGTTGTCTGGTCCATCGGCCACCGTTTTGCGCATTGGGGTGAGAAGCTGCGATGACGGGGTCGGTCCAAAGTTTAGTGAGTCGCTTGTAGCATTGCACGCGCGTATTAAAGTCGAAGGGGGAGAGACCGAAGGTTTCGCGTCCCCAGATGGCGATGATTTTGCTACGGAGATCGGCGCTGATAATCGATTGACACATCGGGACCACGTTTTTGCGCTTTGGCGGATGACCAGATTACGACGGAAAAGGTTTCAATGCAGTATTGCAAGAACTTTTCGGCGTGAGGACGGGCAGTAAACTTGGTGGGATTCTTTTTGTTAGGTCGGAAGAGAAGGGTGCCATTTTAGATCGATTACTACGAGCAGGTGACGGGCGAGAGTGGAGGGGATGGGTGTTTTGACCTGGACTGGTACCGGCGATATATTCGCTGGTAGGGTTGGGAATACCACCCGAAGCTCTGGACGGTTGGACTTTTGCATCTTTGGACATGGGAGCCATTTTATTTTTCTGGTGGTGATTGCCCCTGGTGTTCGACAAGTTTCTGATAAAAGAAGCTTAATGGATCTCTGTTGGTTCCAGGTGCAAGGTAATGATCGTCTCAGTTGTGGTTGTGGTGGTTTCGATATTCTGTCCCAAGACCTTTAAACCCACAATGATTCAACAGTGGAGTCCACTTCCCGCTGTCTATGGGGTCCCTTTGTGCTTTTCTTGGTTCGTGTGATTTGGAAGATAATCCTGGATGTTTTCGACCCCTTCGATGTGGATTTAGACCCACCAGGATATCTGAATACATTGTCTGTCGAAGAGAAATTTCGTGCAGTAAGATGTTCCAGCCGTCTTGCAAATGATGGTGAATTTAAAAGAGTGTGAAAGTGACATCGGCTAAAAGCTCTATCTGTTTCAATTGCTCTGTTGTCTATAGATCGCAAGGCTGAAGATAAACTTTGAAAAAGTGATAACAGAAAAGTTTTGTGGGGCGGAACGGTGTTTTGTTCTTCCGATGGTCACCGCCTCACGCAAATGGGCAAAAAAATTCCCATGTCAGATCAATTATAGACTGCCAGAAATTCAATATCAAGTAACCCACAACCCCAATTTTGTAAGATGTTATCGACTAAGAGAAAAGTCTCTAGACACTGGTTTGCAAAGGCGTGTGAGAGCAAGAAGAGAGGCTTCTGAAGAAATTGAATCTTCTTCAGATTCTGCTCCATCAGAAATTGTTAATGATGATGAGCAAGAGGAGAGTTCCAGCGATTCGGAAGTTGATTGAGCAGCAGGATGAGGTTAGTTTTATTCAATAGAATCCAAGGTTCTTAATAACATTTTAATAGGAGCTATCGGAATCTGAAGAAGAATTTTCCAATGATGCAAGCATCAATTTCCTTTGGCGCATTGGCAAAAGCACAAGCTACCATGACCAAATCCAGTAGGAAAGACTTGAAAAAGTCAAAGAATAGTAGCGGAGATGGATGGGAAGATAATGAAGCTACCGAACGTAAAGCTGGTAAAAAGGACCAACGAGACTTTACCCGCAGCAGCAAAAATGCACCCACCGAAATATCTAGCAAAAAGGCAGTTTCCCGTCGCAGAGAAGTTGTACCTGTCAAGAAAAGAGAAATTCGAGATCCACGATTCGAGCCCACCAATGGTCCAGTCGATCAAGGAAAGATAGAGAGAGCGTATAGTTTTTTGGATGATTATCGGGAGGATGAAATGAAGGAGTTAAGGGAGGCGATCAAGAAGACGAAGGATGAGGATGTGAAGGAGACACTGAAGAGGAAATTGTTGAGTATGGAGAGTAGGAAGAAGACGGATGCAAAGAAGAGGAAGGCAAGAGAAATATTGGACAGGCATAGGAAGGAGGAGAAGCAGTTGGTGAAGGAGGGAAAAACACCATATTATTTGAAGAAGGCCGAACAAAAGAAGAGGGTTCTGCTGGATACCTATGGAGAATTAAAGGGGAGGCAACTGGATCGTGTTATCGAGAGGAGGAGAAAGAAGGTGGAGGGGAAGGAAAAGAAGAATATGCCAAGGGCGAGAAGAATGGCGGAGTAGGATTATTGGGGTTGAGATTCGTTTGGGCTTACCGGTTAATGACTGTGAGTGGAATAATGAAACGCTTTTACTACCCACACATTATATTCTCGAATGAGGTCATTATGTAAGTTTACACTTGCGATGAAGTCCTAGGAATACGATGCGTTGCTTTTGTGTTGGAAGGAATGAGCATTTTATGAGATTAAATCGAAGGAGCGACCAAGTACTGTCCAGTTTTTATCTATGCAAGTGCATATCTCTCGCCCTTTTTCTTAGATCACCATATATTATATGAGGGGAAGAACTCTATTTACTAATTCAAAATTCTCCTCGCAATCTAAATCTTCTTTTTTGCCTCTCCCCTATATTTCTGATCGCCTCGCTTAGACTCCATCTCGTGCCACAGTCACAAACAAGAGGCAAACAATTTCACTGGGTGCCTTCTGCAACAAGGCCACCAGATGCCACATATCCAGAACTTGCGTGATAGATGGATCTTAGGCTGTGCTTGTAAGCTGTAGCCCACATCTTATCGTTCAAATTCGATCTCAAGTAATGCTTCTTATAAGGCGAATCCCTACAAACATGGAAAGTGTGACCATAACGCGCGCGATATGTTAATCACATCTCCCGGGCAGCTTGTTTCACACGAGGTCTTTTTTTTATATCAAAGGCAATCTACCATTACAAGAACTCCGCCCACGCTGTTTGGCAAAGTATAAGACTTCAAAAAGGATTTATTTTTTTGGACTACAGTTGAATTGAACCCGCAACCTATACCAACCACAAGGGCCTTTTGCTGTGTTGTTGGACAGTGTCTTCTGTCACAGCAAGCCTATCAGCATGAAGGATCTTCAAGGCTGCAGTAATGTCGTTTGATGATAGGTACAACCATTTTTGATTCGAATTTACGATGAAAGCAGAACTTTATACGCTGCATAATTATGAAGCATAATCCGAATATATATTTTGAGGGAAGAAGACCACCTACGTACAAAGCCTCGGGAATAAGCGCCATGATCAACGTGATGGTTATCGCTGCGATTTTCAAGTGGGCAGTTACTAGTAGGAAATTTGTTTATTAAACTGTAGCCCACGTGCACCACTAGTTCTGGAAGAAATAGAACTAGTGGTCAAATAACAAAGGCATCGATTAATTTTGTGCGCGAGCGGGCAAGGAGATGACATCTATGTCATCAAAGATACATCAATAAAACCGCAATACTAAAGACAGCCAATGACATGCTTACTCGCTCGCTCCTAATAGTTGAGATGTGGCGCTTGAATAAGAGGGAGAAGGGAATTGATTATTTAGGGTATGATAGTCTGATGTCCGTGGAGCTGCTGTGCTAAAGCCACCTTGGTAGACCTGAGCATACCGTATGGTTTTTAGACCTGAAAAAGGAAACTTCCCAAAAGCCGAATCCTGCAGCTCGTACTAATGATAGCAATCTAATTGTGCGATTGGAAGGACGAGAGTTCGCGCTTGTTGTGCCGGAGCCTCGAAAGAGATCTTCCAAGTAAAATGGAGATTTTTGCATCACAGCAAGTTCGAGGACAAGTCGCAGAAAACCGTGCAATAGACGATTGAAATGTGATACTTGTCCTTGTGGGGCAATAGTGGTTACTGGCAGACCGTTTATTGTGTTTGAAGAAGTGTTCAAATACAGTTGAATGTGAATAACTTGACCGTAGATAAGAGTTATTGGATAGGTTGCTTTCTTTGGGGGCATTATTGTACAAGCAGGTACACTACAGAGCAGCAAAGTATGGATGGAGACCCACATATCTTTATTAAACCTCTTATCCCTTCTAGCTTCCATCTTTCCTCGAAGGTTGTTATTCGACTCACTTCATAATTTTTCTATTTGAATATAAAAGCCAAAAAAACCGTACCTCGTCACATACGACCATAGACTGAAGAGAATTGGGCATCCCGTCCGCTCTGCCATACACAAGCTTCAGATCGGTGGATTAGTAGTTGGGTGGGTGACCACCAGCGAATCCCCACTGTTGTATGTAGTTTTTTTGCTCCCTCCTCTTACTCCCTTTTTCCCTCGGAAACGAGTCATCACGGCTTGAAGTCTTTCCTATCGAAGGAATAATGATTACCACTCCATGATCAATTAGCCGGGAAACGGATTTATGGATTTATAGCCAGTGTATCATCTCCACTTAGTACAGAATTAAAGAATTCAAATTTCATTTTGGAGAGGGATTTCGAGTCTCGAAGTTTTTGTTTTTGCATATCTTGAGCTAGGCACAGGTATAGGTTAAAGATTAGTCGGTGAATGAAGGGAGTGGAGGGCAGCCAGTCTTAAGATGAAGCGATGATATCAGGGGAGTCAATTTGAGGGTTATATGAAAGTGTCTAAGGAAGAGTTGGAATTAAAGGGAGGAAGAGTGGAGGGAACTTGAAGGGGTTATAAAAGGGGCTGTAAGCGGGGATAGGAGGCGAGAGGCTAGGCGGTGTACGGTTCATGCAGGAGAGTGGTGGGGGTGGGGGTGTGAAGTGGAGGATGGAGTGAAGTAAGAATGCAGCATGTGAGCGGCTACTTCCCTTAAACAGAAGAATGCTGAAGATGAAGGGTTTGAGTTAGGCTCTGTACACCTTCTACTTCATTTTATCCCTCGTTCTCATACTTATTCATGTATGAACACTTTGCATATTTGATTCATAGAACTACCTACGGTGATGACTTAGAAAATAACCCTATTTCTTCCCTTTGAAATTAATGTCCTTGTAACACTAGCTTCAATATTTAATCAATTTTATTATATAACTTAATTCAATTTATTAATTTGATCTATTAATTTGATCTATTAAAATACACTATGTGCAGATATTCAGCTCCTTTTTGTAACTCTGCGGCCCTTACAAACCCCTGAGCTCGCTTGTTGAAAATTTGAAAGTTCCAAGTTCCAAGGTCAAACTTTCCCTATTCTCGATACCTTGGAGGCTCTGAAACTTTTGTTCTCTCTAAAATCTGGCCCGAAAGCGGATTGCGATATGCAACAAAGCACGATGGCACTGACAGGTGATTAATGGGTACTTGGGATTTTTTGTTTTGAAGTATCAAGTTCCTCGGAAGCTCCCCGGGAGTACATTGGGACCACCCCCCATCTCCGCAGTTCTCGGTGAGCTCTCTTTAAGATTCAATCGAACGGCCTGTGTCCGATGAGCTGCATTGTGCTGTATAGGAGGAAACTCTCATAGCTTGTTTATGAATGTGAACGCGAGGTAGTACCAGCTCCCCACTTATACTTAAATGTTGATTGTGATTTTACGAGTATACCCCTAATTAATCAAACAAAAATACCACCGGCAACAAACAAATCATCATGATGCACTTTACAACCCAATCCTCACAAATTTCCAATAATCGCATTGTCAGATGTGGACGCTCAGTTACCTTCCATGCATTATATACTATATAGCAAGCGTATATGAACTTTTGAACGAAACTCAAATATAGAAATACTCTGGCCACATATGGTAGTGTTGAGTTCATTTGAGGCCTACCCTACGTATTTTTCTCTCTAGTATTGAAAAAGCATCAAACCAAGCACAAAACGTATTTACGGTCCTTTTCTAAGATTTTGATCTGTGCCTTAGAACCCGAGCTCTGAAAATACAAAGATCCTGGGGCGTTATATGTATCCATCCATCCATACATCATCCATAAGCGGATGAAGGTGTAAACCCAATCCATCACATGCATTTTCAAGATCAAACCAAACAACCTGCAAGCCCACAGTTTGAATAGTGATGTATTGAACAATTGCCAATTCGCTGCGCAAGATATGGTCCCAATTTACATACATTGCATGATTTCGCATTTGGCTTCCTTTTGGTAGTTCTTCACATCAATCATTTCTTCTCACATTCAGAAATATTCCTTCAAAAATCTGCCCAAAACACCACGAACATATTTCCACCCATTCTTTTTTGCGAAAAAGCTTAGTCTACTAATCTTCATCTTATCTTTTCATATCATCATCTAATATCAATCATCTCAGTTATCTTGCCTTGTCCCCATATCATATCCCTAAAAGAAGAACAGAAGAAAGAGGTAACAGAAGAGTCGAAGAAAAAGCAAAAGAGTATTAAAATAACTTCCAACGCCGAATGGGAAGATAGTACACGATTGCACTCAAATAAATCGCGTGCTATCAAATCTACTCAAGGAGGAAAAATCTTTCATTCCCCCTTCTCTCGCCTTCAAAGATAGGAAAATATACGCTAACGATCAAGATATCATGCTACCCCAAAGACTGTGCAAATATTGGAAGAATCCCAAATGCCATATACAAAAGGCTCTGCAAGCCATGGCAGAAGAGATCTCGAGTGGTGGACGTGAAAATGGTACAGAAGAAGATAAGAGGTTCCGCATTAAATAAGGGGACCACAAGTGACCCCACAATCAAGCACCATTCGTCTCATTGTCTGATTGCTCGTTGATATCATCTTGAGCGTATTCCATTTTTTCCTGTTGCTGCATCGCCTGTTGAGAAACGATCTCTGCGAGGCGTTTAAGTCTCGGTGTTTGGAGCCCTGGGTCCTATTAGCTATGAATTATCAAAAACATGGGAATTATATTTACATGAAGGTGTGTATGTCTCCAGAGCTGTGATGACACGAGGCTCTGCGATTTCATATGGTCCACTGTCATCCATATCAACAGCGGCCAAGAGTAAAACGTCGCTCTTTTCGGTGACACGGGACGCGACAGCTTTCATTATTTCTCCGTTGATAGGCTGTTCATAATCGGCCACAAGATATTGATTGAGCAGCTTCTGGATCTGATTCGGCGAGAGCATCCAGCAGATGTCTTGAATAATCTCAATATCATTAAGGGTGGCCTTCTTCAACTGGAGGAGTTTGGTTGCTTGCTATCACTTTGTCAGTACCCGATCTTGCGACAATACATGTTACTTACCATCAAGTGCTCAAGCTGAAGAGTTCCCTCTGGCATGTCATGACTCTTACACCATTCCTCGATCCTTGTTATATTGTAGTTGATTTGAAGTCCTCGCTTCCACGACAAGAAGTTTCTTCTCATCAAAAGATCATTGAATGCCGTGACACCGACCAATCTAAGCAATTCCGTGACTGTCTGGGTGATGATTGAATCTTCTAAATAGTAGGCTTTCATAGCTTTGAAAACGTTGTTGAGTAAGCTGAGCAAGTTGTCCATGCTGTAAGCAGGAGCTGAATTCGTCTGAAGCAATTTGCCCAAGAATCTATTGCTTTCGTTGGTGACGAAACCTGGCAACGACTGAGATTCGATGATAGCTGGGATAATCATCTTTTGTAATTTCTTCTTCAAGACCTTCATCCAAGTATGATAGATGTTGAACTCTAAACTCTCGAGATCATGCTTGACGATATCCAGAAGACGATCATACTCGAAATTGTCCGACTTCTGAGCTTCGTACCAGTCTTCGGCCAAGAAGACAAAAGAAAGCATTTCATGAACGTTCGACAGCCAAAAGGCGCCGGGATTGACAGCCTCATCACCGTCGTGCTGCATCACTTCATGTTGAATTGATTGCATGACGTTTGCAAGGAATCTCTCCGATTCTTTAACGAATCCATTGTTCCACATCTCTGAGGTGACCAGGTTGATCAAGTAGGATGGGAAGAGGACTTCCTTGTCTGTTGGTGGCGGGGTGGATGTAGCAGCTGGAATCTTGAGGTTCTTGATCAAACCGATTGTGACCTCCTCGTTCAAACCTTCCTCATCAGCCAAAAGGTTTTCGAGTTCGAACTCAATTGTATCAACACTGGGCTGGAATGTGGAGCCAGAGAGTGTTTGCTGGTGTTGATTGTTGCTTGTGACAGCCATGGATACTGGCCTTGGGTTGTAAGCTGCACTGAAGCGATCCAACTCACGTGGCTCGGCACCTGCGCTTCTGCGTTTAGGTTTCTTCGAAGAAACAAGATTGATAAGCCCGCTTTGTTGCGCTGCAGCAGCGCCATTCATGAAATCCCCGTTGGGCGGCAGAACAGGACCTGCACGCTTGGCCAAGTCAAGTTGATCTTGCAGGTCAACAAGCTGTTGTCTAAGAGTAATTTTCTCGGATTCGTGTAAGGTGCCCTCCTCCCTTGCTTTCTCAAGTTCGAGATTTGAAGTTCTGAGAGACTCCCTAAGCTCTTTCTCTTTCTTCTTGCAGACGCTTGATGTTGACAGCCGACTCATCGAAATTTGTTTGAAGTTTTTTCATTTCTTCCTCCATGACGGCAAGACGTGCGGCAGTAATACCAGCTTGGTTAGCCTCCGTTTGCAACTCTTTGACGCGAGCTTCCAAAGCATTGTGCCTATTTTTCCATGACTTGATCTGGCTCTCGTAGTTCTCTACCTGGGTCACTAAAGTCTTGTTCTCCCTCTTCATAGTACCGACAGATTGAGTGAGTTCGACGACCTTGTTTTCCAGTTTGTAGGAAATTTGCTTGAGATCTCTTGCCTCTTCACGGATCTTCTTGTACCCGCGACGTGCTGTTTTACCCCTCCAAAGACTTTGGACAATCACAATCTTTTTCCTGTAATCTCTCCATTTCTTAAGCGATTGTCTTGATCGCCATGATCTTTGAATGATCATAGCAGCGTTTCCAACTCGAGTCTCCATAATTTCCTTCCTGCGCAAAAAACCCTTGGCAGCAGCTTGAGCGAGGATGACATTATTGCGAATGGCCAAGAACTTCTTGCGCTGCTTTTGGCCACGCCAAACTCTTTGAATCGTTGTAGCGGCCTTGACCTTGCGATTCTCTTGGGCAGACTTACGAGCAAGGTGACCTCGAACTGCAGATTGGAAGGTAAGAATAGCACTTCTGGCATCAAGATACTTGCGTCGATAGTACTTCGCCTTGAGATTCTTCTGTATCATAATCGCACAATCATTAAGTCGGGTTGTTCGCAAATTCTCCAAAAATGCCAACATGCCTGCACGGAAGAAAATTTTCGTTAGACCAAGTTGGTACTTGTCCAAACCACCTCCACTGCTGGCACCAAGGGCTTTCGTGAGAATTATGTTAGCCATATCGCGAATCTCTGATGTCCACGCTGATGAGGGCGTTAACATGTAGTAGCGCAAAGCAAATTCTTCATATGTCCAGCGTGTGGGATATCCTGCACAACTGATGCGGACCGTTTCGAGTACACCACAAGCTCGTAATTGACTCAAAACCATAGGGCCCTCGAAGACCCACGACTCTTTAGCTTCGTTGGGCTTGATACAGCGAATGTAGTGAACATCTGTGCCATTAATAGTGCTCATAAGCTCGATCAAAGACGACTTGAAAATACCACCAAGAGTAGGTTTGCGATTGACAGCGACACCAATTCTTCGACCAGGTGTGGGTTTTGTTGCAGCTGAGGTCGTTGCTGAGGCCGTATCCTTTTCTCGTACAGCAGATGCAGCATCTAAAACTATACCCAAAAATTTATTCGTGGAGGCTCTCAAAACTGCCATATGTTCATCTGGGACAGTATCACGATTCTTGTCAATAAAGCCATCCGATTCGTAAGTGACATCAATAGCATAATGACAAACAGTGAATGAAGATTTCCCAAAGCGAGGCTTTTTGTAAAATTTGTTTTTGTCGGCTGCAAAATTGTGATGCAGCTTCGTCACAAACTGCTCGTCTGATCCCATTGGCAGTCTAGATTCTTCATCGAGAAGCGACAATACACCGAGCTTTCCCTCAATTAGGTCAATACAGGGCTGGTTGTCTGAAAAGTCGATGAAAGTCCAGTCGATCTCTTCTCTGAGATACTCCTCTTGTTCGAGTTTGAACACGTGAGCGTTGAACTCTTGTTGGAGTTTCTCGTTCGCGTAGTTGATACAAAACTGTTCGAAAGAATTCTTGGCAAAATGTTCAAACCCGTAAATATCCAATACACCAATAAATGTTTTCACACGAGCTAAGACTTCATCGGTGGCAAGTGCATGGTTGATACTATCCACGAGCCAATCGAACATACTTGAGTAAATGAACTTTGCAACTGAGTCTCGCACAACGATTGCTTGCTGTTGAGTCAAATTTGACGTGATCTTTTCTCCTCTTGTGATCAACTGCTTCTTTACGGTCCATTTTGCGAACTCTACTGGGTCCACGCCAAGCAATGCTGTCGCCTTTAATAGTGCCGGCTCGTTAGGGGCCAAGACAGAATCCGTTCTCGAAGCGGTAATCTTTACATCACCCAAGTGTAGTAAAGCTGCAAGCAATCTGAAGATATCCGCTTGTTGGCTGGCATCCACTCCTATTGTTGCCAGAGATCCTTTCAGTGCCTCGAATTCGGCTTTGTCATCGACGCCATCAATAGTTGGCGAGCTTCCCTGGTTGAGGTAATCAAATTGCTCCACGGGCTTCAAGTCCAACTCCTTTGTCTCGCTTTCCGATGCTCCTGCTACTAGCTGGTAGAAAACGTGGTAGTTTCGCTCCTTAAGTGGTTGAAATACTAATCTTGAACGCTCTAACAAGTATGTCCGAATCTTTGCTCCAATGATGTTGGTCTTATCGTCAAACATAATCTCGATATATTTTCCGAATCGAGAAGAATTGTCATTACGTGTGGTCTTGGCGTTACCGAAAGCTTCCATAATAGGATTCGTAGCCAAAATCCGTTCTTCTGTTTCACTCATTTGTTCTGTCCCCCGTTTCGTCCTTGTTCCTGGCTGATCTGGCGATTCTCTGGTAGCAAAATAGCGCATGATGTATTTGGCACTGACAGTCTTGCCAGCTCCAGATTCTCCTGATACCACAATTGTCTGATTTTTTTGACTCCGCAACATATCCCTGAGAGTAATTAGCAAGTCACAAGGATTTGAACAGTAGCTACTCACGCAAAAGCTTCCTCTGCAATCGCAAACAGATGCGGGGCCTGGGTGGCCCTTTGCCTTCCAGCATATACTTGCACCATGCCAGGAACATATAAAGAATCAACCCTCGCGAAAGGGTTCGTTGCTATCAGCACAATACCACTGTATGTATATATTTCTTTCTGCAAGTATCTCAATCGAATGGCCTGTAAGACTGCATGATAAAATCAGTTTTAAGAAGTGAGGAATGTTGCAATCAGTGACCCTACCGGCAGGCTCGTTCAGATGGGAAAGATTCGTCAGGTCATCACTAGCTTCGAGCATTGTTGGATTCATCAGAGGGGGCAGGGAGGCATTGTTTGCTTGCGTCAAAGCTTCTTCTGTAGTTTCTATGGACTTGGTCTACAGTTGAAAGGAAAAGGTTAGCATGCATCCTTTAGGGAAGAAAATATCATGAGGTTCCTGCCAATTTGTGGGATAACAAACCTCGCCATTTTCAAGTTGAAAGACCAACGTGTATTTGTCTCCATTCAACGTTTTTGAGACCAATTCCGAAGCAACCCATCCTTCTGTGACATCTGGCTGCCATGCCTTTGTACCGACTTCATAATTGTGCGCCATGACGGCGATGTTGATTGTGAGAACCTGCCTGTCCTCAGATTACTTCAACTGGTATAATAATGGGGATGTGGTTGTTCCAGTATCAGCCTGCATAAATGAACCACCCTGGTTGTAATGGTGTTGTTCAAACAGACAACGAGAAACTAGTTGAAGATATGCCACCATAAATGACTTGGCTCCGTCGAATTTGTAAAATAGCTACAAGATGCATTCGTAGATGGGCGAGGAGGTTTGAGAGCCACGGTATTTGGGATTTAGGATGCCTGTCGAGAGCCCAAGTCGCCGACAGGGATGTTTCTTGGCGACGCTAAGTATTTTAGTCACAAAATAATCAGACCCTCCCCGGTGACCCCTATTGCCATGAATGTGGGACAAAGACTGTTGAATTCTCAGAAAAGTTGAAGTGTTAAGAAAGCCAGTGGTGCTGTTGGATGCCAGACTTCCTCATTGACACGATAAATACTGCATCTTTAAGTAAGAGTAAGTATGGATATTACTGTTTCATGCAATGTCTAGGTGAATCCAACAACAATTTTGATTTAACGAATCATATAATGAGAAATAATTCTTTCCCCTCTCAATCTAAAGGGGCATCTATCTCACCGCTTCGAATTCACCTATGGTAACGTGTATACTGGGTAGTTGATCCAAGGTGTCCACTGTGAGCATTCAAAGCCAATACATAAGTAAATCTTCTGCATCTTGCAACTAGATGTAATGTAAGAAGTTAATGCTCTTCTTTCATTGATGTTCTGATCTGGGTCAGATTAGCTTTGAATTTTGGCTCAAAGCTGGGGAAACTCAAGCATGAAGTTGCAGGAAAGGTTCATGCTTGGAGTAAATTCGTTACTTGAGCATCTTGCTATGATTCATTTAAATGCTTGATGGATGGATTCATGTCATCATCTATCTCCATAGCATCATCACAACGTTTCGAGGATAGCCACCACATATTCTGCCTAGAATGTGCTGCCTCTTTCTTTTCAGGTTTTCATACAATATCGAATTTTGCTACACCCCCAAAATAAAAAAGAATATGTATTGGTTTATATGCTATACCTATAATGCAAAACTTGCCTATTCTATAAGGACAAGGTCAACTTTTGTTTCATCTAATACCTGCCCTGCTTGTGTTGAAGGAATTGTCTAGATGCAATCCAAAGCCAAGCGCCACCACTCCTGTTGAATGCCCTTTTGATTCGATACCCCAATGCGAAAATTTACATCCAAAGTCATTTTTCCAAAATTTAGTAGAGCACACGAGTGAGAATACGTGCTACATATGTTAGTATCGTATCATCGACCTGATCGTGTAAAGGGACTTACAGCTCAAAGCTTCCAAGCTATCAGCGATCTCCTTCAAATCGCTAAGTTGTACATTGCTGATATCAGCCATGAGGTAGGCGACCTAAATGATTTTTAGCACATCATTCAAAGAATACGAACTGATTAATTTTCTTACATCTCCCTTGTTATCAGTAATTTGTTTGTCGACATTATGGTCACCAAGAATTTCGTTAACCTTTCTCAAGACACCCGGAATGTTGTGATGGATGTAGATTACCTAAACAGATCAGTAAGGTTATCGTAGAAGTCGAGACAACTAGACTTACTCTTGCGTGGTTGGACTCGTCCAATGTAAGAGAACGAAGATTGACCTCTGGTAGGTTTACAGCTCCAAGTGTAACACCCGAGTTTACGTATCTAACAAGAGCGTCACCAACTGAGGAACTGTATTAGTTACTGATGATTTATACGCTGGCAAGGCACATACCTTCGACACCAATAGCACGCTGAGCTTCCTCGGTACTGCCACCAATGTGAGGGCTAAGAATGATATTCTTGAGACTGCGGAGATCCTCCGCCCAAGAATTTAGACTGTTTGTAAAGTAAGGTCCGTTTCCGCCTGGCTCGCTTGGGTATACATCCAAAGCTGCACCAGCAAGCTTTCCACTTCTCGAGGCTTCGATGAGAGCCGGAATATCAATCACGCTGCCACGGGATGCGTTGATAAGATAGCTACCATCTTTCATTTGATCGAATTGTGCTTTGCCAATAAGGTTCTTTGTCTCTGGAAGCTCGGGAACATGGCATGTGATAAAGTCCGCGGTATTGAGTAATTCGTTCAATGTAGGAACCTGTTTAGCGGTACCCAATGCCATGAGGTTGACAACATCATAGTAGATGACCGACATGCCCATGGCCTCGGCAAGAACAGATAACTGTGAACCAATATGACCGTAACCAATTATACCTGAAATTTGTGAATCAGCCATAGGTAAAAAGGGGCATATGGAAGAATGCATACCAAGAGTTTTTCCACGGATTTCCCAGCATTTGTTGCTAACTTTGTTCCAAGTTCCATTGTGCAATTCGTTTGATCGGTCACCGAGTTGACGAGCAAGAACTATAATCTCTGCAATGACTAGTTCTGCTACACTTCGGGAGTTGGCAAAGGGGGAGTTGAAGACTGCAATTCCATGTGCTGCAGCATAGTCAAGGTCGACCTGATTTGTGCCAATGCAGAAACATCCCACCACAATCAGATTCTTGGCTTCGCGAAGGACTTTCTCGCTGAGCTTAGTTTTTGATCTTATTCCAATAACGTGAACATCTCTGTACAATACTTGTCAGCTAGAAACGATTTTCGATCGACTTCACTCATCGTACCGAATCTTTTCGATTAATTCGTCCTCTGGCAAAGAAGTCTTCAAGGCTTCAACTTGATATCCTTGTCCGGAAAGAATATCCTTTCCACTTTGATTGACATTCTCCAAAAGTAAAATCTTGATATCTTGGGTGTCAAATGGCTTTAATTGCTTTGCATTGGTTTGTGTAGTAGTTTTCGAAAAGGAGCCCCCACCAAAGCTTGATGGCGGGGAATGAAAAGTTGCTGTAGGGGAAACGCTCAGGCTATTCGGAACCATTCTTGAGAGGCCACTTGCTCCAACAATATCCTGTGGTGTAGCCATCATGAAGTAGATGATTGATGAGTAAATATGAATGAAGAAACGATGAATACTCAAAATTGAAGTGAAGTGAAGTGAATGGGATGGAAAAATCAAACAATTTATGTTTCAAGAGTAAGTGAGTCAGTTTAGTAAACGTGGAAAGCAATAAAGAGCATGACAAGTAAACTCGCAAACTATTGCTGTCCCGCAAAATCGCGTCAACGGCAAGACGAGGCTCCGAAATAGGGAAACTAGTTAGGCATAGTCAACCAATTATATTTCAGTATCCAGAAGGCTGAAGTGTGGGAAAATAACCCTGCAAAAAATTCATTTCCCGTAGGTTTTTGTTTGATGCACGCGGGGCAAAAGTATCATCTCTATTTCCTGTGTTGAAGATGAGGGGGAGGTGAGGATGAAGATGAAGATGAAGATGAGGATGAGGATGAGGGGGAGGAGGATGGGGATGAGGATGAAGATTCATACGTTTTCTTATATCTTGAGAGAGAAGTAGGGAAGATGAGGTGATATGAAATGAATATTTTAACTCAGTGCATTGCATTTATTTTCACTTGCAGGCATAAATATGGGCTTGACATGGAATCATGATTGTAATTTGACTTTTCGTAGGAAGAAATCTACATACGCCATTGTACCAATAGAAAAGTAGAGATCGAGAGTATGGAAGTGATAGGCTTCTTAAGCAATTAGGCTATTCTAATAGAAGCGAATAAAATACCGGATCAAAATGCAGTTGGGAAAAACACCTATGCAATTGCGGACTGTTCTTCCTGAAAGACTTTGTGTGCCAAAAGCACTTCGGAGGTACTTCTAGGCCAAGGACGTCCTTAGAGGGAGTCAAGGTAATGAAAAATATCGATAAGCCTCAAAATTTCATTTAACTCTGCTTACACTCAGCGGCCTCCTGCTTGGGTTTCGCAGCATCATCCTATTTTAGGTTAGTTGATGCAAATAAAATGGCAGCAACGAAAACTTACATCATCGTCTGACTCATCTTCATCATCATCACGGTCTTCGCTCAAATCTTCTTCATCGTCCTCATCCTCGAAATCACCTTCTTCCATATCATCATCCAATTCCTCGAATTGAAGAGCCTCTCCAGTGAACCAATCGATTGCACGTGGGATAAGCTTTTCTTTAATATCCTCACCCAATTGGTAGTCAAGCTCGAGACGTTCCTCGATATCTGAAGCCAAGTCATCATCATCATCATCCGTAGGTGCCTTGGGTGGGGAGAAGAAGTTAAAGAATGACTCTGTTGGGACGGTCTTCTTGACAACACGGGTTTGCTTTGTGTCTGAAATAATAATTAGCAAAATTTAAACATTGCCAAATCTTGAAAACTTACTCTTGTTGCGTTGCTTCTTGCTTTCAACTCGGACAGTCAAATCCTTGCCATCCTTCCAGTTAATCTTGTCACCTTCAGCATGGTCATAGATGAAGTCTCCGCCGTAACCACTCTCGTTTTGATAGAAGTATGTTTTGGTGATTGTCTTGTTGGTGAAGAACTCATTGTCGGCGAATTGGAAAATCAGACGGAATCCAGGTTTATCGAGGTACTCCATTTGTATATCGGTCAAGTCTTTGAGAGCGGCCTCGTCTCTATCTGTGATCATCTCGGCAAGTGATACTTGGTTCTTCATGGCGGATAACCAGAACTCTGGGATACCGGAAATCTTCTCGGCGGTCTCATCCGACTTTTCGGCTTGTTCAGCGTCATGCTCCTCATCATCCTCCTCACCCGACCTGATCTCCTCCTCGGTGGGTTCAACTTCGCCGTTGACGATCTTGGCTCGCTTCTGGTACAAAGGAGTGAATTTGGCAAAGTATTTCTTCTCAAGCTCCAAGACCTCTTCCTGGAACTCGGCTTCTAACTTCGAATGCTCTTTTTGAACGCCCTTAAGACCGGCAACGCGACGACGAACGGGTGTAGGAAGGGACTCGACGTAGCCAGATGAACGACCAACAAGAGAGCCAAGCTTTCCTTGGATCATCTGGACAAGTTTTGGGTTTTGTGCGAAGATGGAGGCTGCTGCAGCGCGGTCAAACTCCTCTGCAAAATAAATGTCAGTCATTGGCTTAGAAAACTCGGTGTAGGACGAAGCGACAACATACCTTCCTTGATCGTGCCAACACCAGGTTGTTGAGCATGCGATGAAATGGGAGCGTTATTCATTGGGGTATTTTGAGGAGTACTGTTAATAAATCGTCAGTATTGTAAACGGAATTTTTTGTTGTATTGAAATGGCTATTTTGAAACTTACGGGGCCGTTTGAGGGTTATTTTTCTTTGGAATGTCCGACATCTTGTCTTATTCTTTCAAATCACTTAAGAGTAAGATAAAAGGGATGAAAATATCTCTTGGGTGTAAGAGATTTCGTCTCGTGGCGATGTTCTTATGAGAAAAAGTTCTTGAGGTTGAGGTTGAGAAGTTGTTGGACCTTAGCGTCCAAGATTTGCTCAGATTGTGATTGCGGGCTACGACTACCAAAATAACCGATAAGGCGGGGCGAAAACCTGAGGTTACGGTTACCAAGATAACCAAAGTGAGTGCCTAATACCTATCTAGTAGTATTGCTAGTGAATCGCGCCGTGCGCTCGCTATATAAGTTCAATCATTTCCAGAAGGCTTGGCTGTCAACGTTATGGCTTCAATTATAATGTATATTTCACTCTCATAATTGTTTTGTAATACCCTCACATCGTGTTTATTCTCTTGACTCGAAATGGCTGCGTCCAATGGTTATGCTGCCGGCCACCGGCCACGGCGAAGCAGCCCGATCGCAAGCCATAGCCAGAGAGGAACAAATTATCATACTGGCATGCTTTACAGAAGGGGCTCCAATATATCAACTACAAGCTTCATGGATGATGTTGAGATGGCACAAGACGAGATGTTCTCAGGTGCAGTCTCTGAATCAATTCCTTCTAGCATTGCGTCCTTTGCGCATCGACGATCGCGCGCAGATTCAACAGCAAGTTTCACTTATTATCAGCAAAACGATGACGATGAGGAGCTTTTGGGGAGTGCTGAGGACGAAGATGATAGCGCTATAATAGATGAGGAAGACGATGTTCAATATCAAGAGGAAGACTCGGATTTAGACGCCACTGAAATGGCTCTGAGAAGGATATCAACTGTCGAATCTAGAAATTCCGTGCATGATCGATTACTACGCAGTGATAGTGTGGGAACGAATGGAAGCAATCTCGGGCAAGGTCACCGAACGAATCAAAAGATATACATTATCACGGAGGACCTCACTATAGTGGTGGCTGGCTTTCGAACCAGTACCTTTGGTTTTGCTTTATACTTGGCAATATGTATAGTTTCCTTTGGTCTTGGTTATCTTTTGTTGCGATGGTTGCCTCGCTGGCAAGTCCGCATCATTGGGATCCCATCATCACTGAGGGAATGTACTTGGGTAGTTATTGAAGTCAGTAAATATCATATATTCCAAATTCCAATATTCTTTCCAAACTACTTCACGTGTTCCCTTGAACTCTAGAACTACAGGTATGCTGACTTTATGTGTCTTTCTAGAACCAATGGGGAGAATTTGTAGTTCAGGATGTCGAATCAAAAGAATATGGACGGTCTCTGTCCACAGTCTTTGGCCTCTCCGAAAAAAAGTATTCCATGTCTTACGATTATGATGATGACCCAGTTTTGGACAACTTACGCATCCTTGACTATCGCTATATGCGATTCTCATTCAATCCATTGAAAGATCGATTCATCCTATGTAATAGTGAGTACCCTTTTCATTCAGCAGATTCATGTTTTTCGCATGTTTTTCGAGAGTCCAGGGCACACTCCAAATCCTTCCCTGTTTGAAAACCCTGGTATCTTTGAACATAGTTTACTATTCTTGATGTATTGAATACTCCAAACGGATCCAACATGTAGAATAAAATCAATGTCTCAGAGATGTCAAGAATCAAGGATCTCTTGTTGTCGCATTGCATTACCGAGTATCGCAAATATGGACTTGTTCTCATTTAGCGTACTCTCAACAACATCATAGTTCAATCATAGTAACCAAGATCATCTAGGCTGGAAGGATCCGGCATGGACTGATGTGAAATCTATTCGTTCTGGGATTAGTGGAGAGGAAAAGGAGAATAGAGAGCTTGTTTTCGGGAACAATATGATCGACATTAAGCAGAAGACTGTTCCTCAACTCCTTGTCGATGAGGTATTCAAATCTGATCCCCTTTCTGGAAGCACATACTAATCAATATAGGCTTTCCATCCGTTTTATGTCTTTCAAGTGGCCAGTCTCATTCTATGGTCAATGGATCAGTATTATTACTACGCCGGGTGTATATTTGTCATATCCGCCGTGAGCATTACTACTACGCTTCTTGAGACCAAATCGGTGAGTACAAGTTTCCAACAGGTCGTCATGACACATACTGATAGCTGGATCGAAGACAATGAAACGACTGAGAGAAATTTCAAGATTTGAATGTGATGTTCGCGTTCTTCGCAACTCATTCTGTAGGTTATGTGGTCTGATCATCCCGGCAAGTCTAATTGAACCCTTTAGGGCGCTATGTTCCATCGAGTGAACTCGTTCCGGGAGATATCTATGAGGTTACAGATCCAGCTTTGGGGCAATTTCCTTGCGATAGTCTATTGTTATCTGGCGACTGCATTGTTAATGAAAGCATGCTAACTGGTAAGGCTTCCGATTTGCTCATAGTAATAGGTTTTTGACTTCTTTAGGTGAATCTGTCCCTGTGTCTAAAGTTCCAGCTACCGATGAATCTTTACGACTCCTTAACCTTTCCGCTTCATCTGTGGCGCCTGAGCTTGCGAAACACTTCTTGTTCTGCGGGACTAAAATCATCAGGGCACGCCGTCCTCATGATGACAATGATGGCGAGGCAGTTGGTCTCGCCATGGCTGTCAGAACAGGATTCAATACCACCAAGGGTGCATTGGTCCGATCCATGCTCTTCCCGAAGCCTTCAGGATTCAAGTTTTACAGGGATTCATTCCGCTACATCTCTGTTATGGGTGGCATTGCGATGCTGGGATTTGTTGCGTCCTTCATAAATTTCGTCCATTTAAACCTGGCATGGCACTTAATTCTTGTCAGAGCATTAGATCTGATAACAATTGTCGTCCCACCAGCTTTGCCTGCCACGCTCACTATCGGAACTAACTTCGCTCTTGGTCGCCTTAGGAAGAAACAGATATTCTGTATCAGTCCTCAGAGGGTAAACGTCGGTGGCAAACTCGACATCGTATGTTTCGACAAAACTGGAACATTGACCGAGGATGGTCTGGATGTTCTTGGTATTAGAGCTGTACACCAGCCAGCAAATAGATTTAGTGATATTCTCACAGATGCACAATCACTGTTACCGGGGGCGGCTTATGAACGCGATCCGACAGTTGACTACAACATTCATAAAGCCATCCTTTACACGATGGCGACATGTCACTCACTTCGAGTCGTTGACAATGAACTGATGGGCGACCCCTTGGATCTGAAAATGTTTGACTTTACCGGTTGGTCGTTCGAGGAAGGACAGCATAACTCCGGCGATGCTGATGACGAGGATTCGGGGGGTTGTCACCTTCAATTGCACGACCTCCGGCCGGAATGGAGTACGATTTGGATGACCAAGACAATTCCAGTAACTCTCCCATTGAACTTGGGTTCTTAAATCTTTCGAGTTTGTCTCACAACTTCGACGGGCCAGTGTAATTGCTCGGAACTTTGGATCTCAAGGGTGTGATATTTACGTAAAGGGCGCCCCTGAGTGCATGAAGGAGATTTGCAAAGCGGAAAGCTTTCCCAGCGACTATCAAGATCTTCTTGCCTATTATACACACAGAGGCTTTCGTGTTATCGCTTGTGCCACGAAACATATTAAGAAGCTTAACTGGGTAAAGGTGCAGAAGATGAGTCGCGAAGACACTGAATCGGGACTGAGCTTTATTGGGTTCATAATTTTTGAGAACAAGCTCAAACCAAGCACAGCCGGTGTATTAGATGAGCTCACTGAAGCTGGTATCAGAAAGGTCATGTGTACAGGCGACAACATATTGACGGCCATTAGCGTTGCTCGAGAGTGTAACCTGATCGACAAGACTGCTCATTGCTTTGTACCTCATTTTATAGAAGGGGACTCGCTAGACCCAAAAGCTCGATTATCGTGGGAAAGTATAGATAATGGCATTTACACACTTGACGACCAAACTCTAACCCCACTTCCTCCGCCTGTGGAAAGCGATGCATCATTGCCTTATGATATATCTAATTTGAGGAATTATTCTTTAGCTGTGAGTGGAGATGTGTTCCGCTGGGTTGTTGATTTTGCACCCTCGAGTGTTCTTCAAAGAATGCTTGTCTGTGGCCAAGTATTTGCACGTATGTCGCCTGACGAGAAACATGAGCTGGTAGAGAAACTTCAGAGTATCGACTACTGCTGTGGATTCTGTGGCGATGGTGCGAATGATTGCGGTGCATTAAAAGCTGCAGACGTTGGCATCTCATTGTCCGAGGCAGAAGCTTCGGTCGCAGCCCCATTTACCAGTCGAGTGTTCGACATTACCTGTGTTCCTGAAGTTATACGCGAGGGCCGAGCAGCTCTAGTGACCAGCTTCAGCTGTTTTAAGTACATGAGTCTTTATTCGGCCATTCAGTTCACTTCTGTGAGCTTCCTATATGCGTCCGCATCAAATCTTGGGGACTTTCAATTTCTTTTCATTGACTTAATACTGATTCTACCTATTGCGATTTTCATGGGATGGACTGGACCTTTCCCCATTTTGTGCCAGAAACGTCCCACGGCCAATCTTGTATCAAGAAAAGTCTTGACGCCACTGTTGGGCCAAATCGCCATCTGCATCCTCATTCAAGCCGTTGCATTTCAGGCAGTGCGACGACAGCCTTGGTTTATTCCTCCCCATCTTAACAAGGATGAATCCAACATCGAAAACTCGGAGAACACCACGTTATTTCTGGTATCTTGCTTCGAGTACATCCTTTCTGGAATCGTTTTAAGTGTGGGAAAGCCATTCCGTCAATCAATGGCACATAACCGTAAGTTTTCAAGCCTATTTCTTCCACTCTTCTTGATGACTGACATTCTCAGTTCCTTTCGTTGTTACGATTGTCGTAGCATTGTTATTCTCATTATACATGCTTTTTGATCCTTCTCAATGGTTAGCGAATTTTATGCAGTTGACCGAATTAAGTTGGGACTTCGAAGTATTCATCCTGATTCTAGGGATTGGATATATTTCATTGGCATGGTCATCCGAAAATTATCTACTCCCAAAACTTGGAAAGTATTTGGGTATCTTGAAGACGTCGATCACCCGGAAACCTAAGCAAAGAAAAACTTACAAATTAGTCCTGGAAGAGATGCGCTTAAGCTCATAGCCATAATGCGGCGAATGAACACATAAAAAACAAATTGTACCTATAATATATGTAGATAGGCTGGAAATAAACGGTTCACAGAACTCGCAGTGTAGTCCAACTATGAGAGATTCTTGACTGCTCAACCCACTCCATATATCTCCCGTACTGAGTTTATTTGCTGCACTGAACCTAATCGAAACATTGAATCCATTTGGAACACTTGATACTTTCATTCATGTTATTACGCTATACCACAAATTCCACGACTTTTGGAATCCTTAAAGCTTTCGAATCCAAAGGGAATAGATATCTATTTGCAATTAAGAAAGCTAGTATCTACTAGGTACTAGGCAGGTACTAGTATGGAAGCTAAAAGGGAGCTACGGGTACCGAAGTATCTTCTAGATGATGATATACTAATAATAAGTGCACACTTTCGCGCTCCTACCTCTGCGCTTTGGTACACATTCCTAAACAATAGGATCCCGAACTTCCAAAGGCAATTTACCTATTAGTTCCTCCAATTCCCAAAGCTACTCATCATCACCGAAGCTTTTCTGTTCGTTTTCAAACTCTTGACACTTCTCAAGCTACTAATCATGAATTACGGTAATTCTTCAACATACGTCATTTCACCCCCATACATAGCAGTGTCAACTAACAACCTCACAGATTGGATTCTTGATGGAGGATATCTCCCAAATGCTGTAATACGCCTTGGCATTCGTCGCCAATTGCGTGAGCGCATTGAGCTGATCAAAAGTACATCATTGGAAGAAGCCTACGAGCGTAAAATGAGCTATGTAGAGCTTCTTCGAAGTCGTCCTATTGCGATTGAGACGGCTGCTGCGAATGAGCAACATTATGAAGTTGGAACTGGTGTCCTTGCTGCTTGTTTAGGGCCGAGAATGAAGTATAGTTGCTGCTTGTATCCCAAAGGAAGTGAGACATTGGGCCAGGCTGAAGTGGAAATGTTGGAAACTTATGTGAAGAAGGCGGGGTTGAAGGATGGCATGAGTATTTTGGATCTTGGGTAGGTGTTTGCGAATTTATAGAAGAGGGTGATGGAAGTGAATTGAAAATGGCTAATATATTTCTAGATGCGGTTGGGGTTCAGGAGCTTTGTATTTTGCAGAAGTTCTCCCAAATTCGAAGATTACCGCGTTTTCGAATTCGAGAACCCAGAAGCTGTACATTGATGAGAAAGCAAGGGAGAAGGGACTCAAAAACTTGACCGTTATCACTGGGAATGTGGTCGATTATGAATTTGAGAAAGAGAGTTTCGACCGAGTGGTGTCCATCGAGGCAAGTCACATGTGAGCAATTCCTTCGGGTCAATGGCTAACAATATAAAGCTCTTTGAGCATATGAAGAACTATGAGTTGCTTATGGCAAAGATTGGAAGAGCCTTGAAGCCGGGAGGAAAATTGTTTGTCCATATCTTTGCTCACAAGACTACTCCTTATGACTTTGAGGAGGGATGGATGAGCACACACTTTTTTGTGAGTATCATCGGCTCTTTTTGTCGCACTCTATGATTCCAAACTGCCATTTCATGTTTCTTTTTCTGTATCATCCTCACCCCCAATACAGCTCCGGACCCCCACTATGCTTGCGAGTGGTTTCTTATTAGACGATTGCTGACTCAATGATGATGTTGTAGTCTGGAGGTACCATGCCCTCTGCGGATTTGTTGTTATTCTTCCAGAAAGACCTCAAACTTGAGAAGCAATGGTGGGTGAATGGCCAACATTATGCAAAGACTTGCGAGGTATGTCCATTCTTCATTTCAAACTTAAATCCCCATGCTGATAAATCATGCAGGATTGGCTATCAAAGATGGTAGCTAGCAAGCAGGAAATTTGGCCTCATCTAACAGAAACATATGGCGAGAAGGATACTGCGATGTGGTTCTATCGTTGGCAGATATTCTACTTGGCCTGCGCCGAACTGTTTGCATATGAAGGTGGAGATACCTGGGGTGTATCTCACTACCTGTTTGAGAAGCCTAGTTCTGCATAATAACATATATACTGTAGAATAAATAGACCGCATATAATAGACTCGATTTTAACTCCAATGCCCAATGATATTTCCTTTCGTATGTACAGTTCTTGATCCACTATTCGCGTTGTGATTCCAGATTCTGTCTCGAATGGTATCTCTCCAATGTTCAAGTCTTCGCAGCAAGTCGATAGATTCCGATTGCCTCTCCACCCTGTCCTAATTTTTGTTGTTCAATGATCCCAAGGATGCTTCCAGCCCAACAAGACAGGACCTACGTTGTGTTAGTAATGTAATATTTTGACTAGGTCCAAGGGAAGGGCGATAGTACCATCTTTCTTCGCACGATACATCAACTGCATATAGGTTAGCATGGAACCATGAGAATGACGATAGGTGAGCAAAGGTACATACGAAAAACCACATGCTTGCTCCCAATGCTGTACCAGCGAATCGGTAGAGAGGTGGAGCTCTGTAGAGTCCTCCGGGTCCTGGAGGTGGTTGTGCCATTACGCTGGTGGAATAGTTAGCATGTATATAAATGCCAGAAATAGACTGAGCGGGGTTTGATATAGATTCATGGGGGAACTAACAGTGATTGTTGACTTGTATTGCTTTCAGGATTGAGTGTTCAATGTGCGAATTGAGTTCCAAGGTCATTCATTCACAACTTTGGGGCCGGTCCGAGTGAAGTTGAAAATTTATGCCTGAAATATAAGGCTTAAATTATAGCGCTACTCGTCTCGATAACCAGTGTTTGAGCCTTTGTGATAAAATTCACTTTCTGTATTGTGTGCTATAAATTTCCTCAACGGGGCCATCCTATTTTCTACTACCTTGTATTGTAGCATTTTACTGAGGAAGGCAACAATGCTGTTAAAATTCCTCTTAATCTCGCACCACGAGCCCTGAAATCGAAGCTTCGTTTCCCACCCTCTATCGTTCCAGTCAAAGGTTATTTGACAAAAGACGTCAACTTTCAGCGAAGGAAATCTTCGAAGGCTAGTGCTGCACAATCCTATACTCGATATATTCGCGCTGAAATAAGACCCTCTCTTTGGTTCTACGCCTTCTGCTAGGATGGCGTCCCCTTCACGACCAGCGCCGCCAGCTACCAATGGCATGTCTATTACAGAGTATGCACGGCAGCATACTCGCCCCCAAAACACGTTTCGTGGCTGCTCTAGAATTACAGACTATGAGGTTATGGGGAAGATCGGAGAGGGTACCTTTGGAGAAGTACACAAGGCCAAATCCAAGAAGACGGGTATGGTTGTTGCTCTAAAAAAGATCCTGATGATCAACGAGAAGGATGGGTTCCCTATTACAGCACTTCGTGAGATTAAGACGCTCAAACTTCTTTCACATACGAACGTCTTAAGTTTGGAGGAGATGGCCGTCGAGCACCCACAAAAGAATACCGATAAAAAGAAGAAAGCTATTATGTACATGGTCACTCCATATTTTGACCACGACTTATCGGGCCTTCTGAAGAATCCAAACATCCACTTTACAGAACCGCAAATAAAGTGTTATATGTTGCAGTTACTCGAGGGCATGCGCTTTATTCACGATAACCATATCCTTCACCGGGACATCAAAGCCGCAAATATTTTAATCAACAACAAAGGCATACTTCAAATCGCAGATTTTGGTCTGGCGCGACACTATAATGAACCTGTACCAGTTGCAGGAAAGGGAAATGGAGTAGCTAGTGCGCATTATACTGTTGTAGTGGTTACAAGATGGTATCGTCCTCCGGAACTGTTTTTGGAACTGCAAAACTATACTCCAGCGATCGATATTTGGGAGTTGGGTATGTTTCATTTAGCTCCTTGTTTTTGAGGTTGTGACTAATAGATATCCAGTTGTGTTTTTGGCGAAATGTTCCTTGGGAAGCCAATTCTCCAAGGCGAGAGCGAAGAACAGCAGCTTAAACTTATTTTTTGATTTGTGTGGCACTCCTAATGAGGAGAATATGCCAGGGTGGAGGTCACTTCCCAAAGCTCAGGGCCTCAACTTCAGCCCACCACGTCCTTCGACTCTGGCACAGAGATTCCGGGAACAAGGCTCTGGCGCTATTTCATTATTGCAGGAGTTACTGAGGCTCGACTGGAAGAAGCGTACCAACGCGATTGATGCCTTGAAGCACCCATACTTCCGAAATACGCCATTACCTCTGAAACCGCACGAAATCCCAATCCTAGAATCATCACATGAATTTGATTCAAAACAACATCGGGGACAAAAACAAGCTCCACCACCCCCAAAGGGAGGCGATGTTGGAATGGGCCCGGACCAATGGGATCGAAATGGCAGTGGGGCAGGATATGATAATTATGCCAGTCATCGAAGTCACCAAAATGGCCGTTACCCTCCTACACATGGTGGCTATCGAAATGGAGGTCCACCACCTCCATCTTACGAAGACCGCAAACCAGCGTGGAGACGTGATGACCGCGGTTTTACCACCACGTCCACCACCTACAGATTTTGCTTATGATGGAGGAAGATCGGATCAGCATGGTCATCGATCTAGGTCCCAAGATCTTGATGGTCGCGGCCATCGCGATCGTGATCACGCACCCCTTCCCCGCAGTAGGGCAGGAGGAGGCGGTGGGAATGTCGATACGTACATCCCCAGCTACAATACGAACCGACGAGCACGAGACGACCGCCTTCCACGAGATGATCGTCCACCACGAGATGACCGCCGAGACGATCGCCCAAGACACAGCAACGGAACTAGACACGAATATGACAGTCGAGGTTCGCGTGATAGTCGAAGTCGTACTCGCAGTCCTAATAATGATCGTGGGAGGGATCGATATAGAGAGCGTGAACCGTTAGGAGACCCTTACGCGCACCGTCGTTGATGTTTCATGATCTCTCGTTCGGTTGTTACGTTATAATTCTGTTCATTTAGCGTGCGTTGGGGTTTGTGGCGGCGGAGACAATCACCTGAATGATACACACTTAGTCGTTCATAAGAAAAGGAGTCTTAGGGATTTGGTTTGGTTCTTGGTTTTGGCTGTATCATTTTGGCGTTATTAGTTTTCTTCAGCATCAAGGGAAGGGGGAGGGATGCTTATAGTACCAAGGAATGGATAGGGGCCGGCTACTGGCTTGCTGTTTGGCAATTATCGAACAAGCAAGCTTACGACTTTTTCAATCCCTACATTTACTCGGCGGGCAAAACAGGACTTGTATTCATTACTGGAGGATGGGTTGAGCCGTGGAAAGATGATCGATCAATGCTCCTAGTCGAAGAAATCACATGACTCGACAAGGGATGATCGGTGAATTGGAACAAAGAATCTTCACTTTTTCATGAAATGGGTGTCTTAGCTATGCACCCTAGAGATACCTATCTGCATACCTAGGAACTTCGCTTTTGTATTATTGTACATACCCTATCACATCACACATAATATTGGAAATCAAGAAGAAAGTGAACAATCCGACTCCTTCATCTACAGGTCCCAATTTCTCACAGAGGATGTGCCAAAGAGCCTGAATAACTAACTGCATGTCCTACCTTACACGAAACCGTCGTTAGGTTATGCGAATTCCGGAAGCCCTTATCAGATCGGTAGAGGTTTGTTTACCTTCGTTGATATTACGCATGTCCCATGTACGTTGGCTAGCAGACTTGATGCTTCGTTGCAAGAAGGCAAGAATACGTTCTATGAAGTCATCGTATGATGGTAATGTCATGTTACAAAATGCGCCCGTTTCCCTTTGTGAATCATACCGCGATGCCATGCTTGCAAATTGCCATGGCCTTTCTGATATACCCCAACTCCAACCTATGCTTGCCAGCCCGATGATGCTGTTGAATTCAGCAATTGGAAACACCCACCATTAAACACAATATCAATTACGCTTCCTTTGTGGTGGCGGTACTAATCTAAGATGATGTTAATTTCGCGTTCACTGCCATGGTGTTTGAGCCGGGTTCTCATACTTCAGAAGTTCGAATTCATTATATCTCTTCAAGTATTTGTTACCGCGTCTATAGGCCTTTAATAAATCACCAGGATGTCTATGGCGAACAGGTGCGCTGTCTACGAGTTTGATGACTTTGTTTGCATCGTGGAACATGGGATCAAAAACCAAAAGATTCTCAGTGCCGTCAATTTGTTTCTCGTATCCAATAATTGTCATTGAGTGGCCTTACGTGTGTTAGTTAGCCCTAAACAAGGGGGAGCTACAGAGTTTACCCGGATGCTGGAAGTATATTGGAGGGAGCGAGGTCTCTCTGACTTTGGATTCAAAATCGACACACAGCCATCGAGGAAGTACTCCTCCACTTTTTGATATAAAAGATTGGCCGCCGGGGTCTCTCCTCTCTCCTTTCTGGTTTTCAGGGCCACGGTATCGCATCTAAGAATACGGTCAGTCCAACAAAAGGTGCAAACGGACCTTGAAAAAAAAAAGAACATACTGAATTCCTAGAGAGCAAAACATTGCTTGAGCCTATTTATTTGCGTTAGTTATGTGACATGATAGCAAAATACGGCAGAAGAGAAAGAGAAAGAGAAAGAGGGTATACTCACATCTGGAGTTCCAATATATACTTCCTTGTGCCACGAATTCCACCAGTTTCTATGCGACCCTGGGAGTTAATTCCTTGATCCCAAGCATTCTCAATATACTCTTGGATGTCGAAAATCGATGGAACCTTATCATGGAAGACATTATGACCTGGGAACTGAGACCTAACAATGTACGAAGACAACATTTGAATATTTCTATAGCCACAAAAGCCCCCTAATGATACCATTAGCAGCGGGAGCTCGGTAGTTAAAGAGGATACTTACCCTCTCTTAGTAGTTTTGAAACATGGAGGACGGCTGGGTCGCACAGGTAAGCATATAGCTGACCGCACGATCTTGATCGAGAAGTTGAGCAAGCACGGGAATGATACCGTCGGCTTGGTTTGGGCAATATTTGACCCTCCGTAACTGTCCATCCGCATTAATTCTGTTGATTGTCTTATACTGGCCATCTGCTTGCAGTAATTTCACAAGCCATTGCGGCATTTGCTTTTCATTTGCATGAGGGCCAAGCTCTGCTTTCTGTTCATAATTGGAGTCAACATCATGTGACATGGGATATTTGGTAAAGGAATGACCTACACCTAACTGCCGGGGACCCTTGACAGGAGCTTTAGGCTGGGATTTGAGCGAGATATCAGGCATTTTTAGAATATCCTTCCATGCCTTCGTCGCGACGTGTGGTGTTGATGATTCATTTCCTTGAACTTCGTAATCATGTTCATCATCGATATTTCGAAGTGCATGTGAGAGCTTTGTACCAAAACTAGCATCTTTGCCAACATCTGACGCATCACCCTTCCTAGAATTCTGTGATATAGGAATGTTCAATTCCATGTCGCCATCTTCTTCGCCATGCATCTCGATATGACTATCAAGCTCACTAAACAATACCATTTCACCACATCCATCAACAGGACAGTCGGCGTAGTCAATATCATCTGGATCAACCATGGCGATAACACTTGCACTATCTTTGGCTACAAATGGCGACTCGCCTTCCGCATGCAATGTTTCCATATGTAACTTTTCCCTCATCAGCAAACGGTACTTCTACTCTCGACCGAGTACCACGAGACTCTGAAAGATGAACAAACCATTATTTGATATTCGCTTTCTGTTTTATACCCACAAAAGGGACAAAGGATATCTGGTACGTCCGACATACTCGACTTGCTTGCTTTCGTGTATCTGTTGTGCTAGAGAATGGAAGGGTCACAAAGGGTGTGAGTGTGGCTGAGAACGACAAAGACGTCAGGTCCGTATAATGAAGTATGCAACCAGGTAAAGGAGGGTTTGTATGAGGAAGAAGTGAATTTCATGTGCGGTGACAACTTCGGTTTATTGTTATTTGTACACCCAAGATGAGAACAAATATAATTACTTATTTATCAACGGATATCAGAACGATTGTGAAGAAGGGGAATGAGGGGATGAGATTAAATTAAATTGATGCTTTTTTGGTTTGGTTTGGTTGACGGCGATTTGGTTGTTATAACAAGGCTACCGACCGACCGATCGATATGATATTTATTACTGGGTACTTATTAGGTAGGTACAAGGAGGTCCACGGGTGGAGGAGATACTAGGTAGTTCTATTCTGGTACGGTGAATGGTGAGTGGTGAGTGGTGAATGGTGAGTGGTGGTGGTGAGTGGTGAGTAGTGAGTGGTGAATGAGTGCTGAGTGGAGTGAAGGAAGATTGATGACAAACATGGAAAGTACAGTACTCCGTACATACTCTCCCCCCCCGGAATAAATGTTAATTGATGGATCCTCCCCAGTTTGCTTCATCTGATTGGTTATAATCCTTTGCACAAGCCAGATTTTGATCTTTTAGTTGAATCAGGGTGGAATTTAGCAAATTTTTATCCTTGAGCTGTGGCAAAATCGAGGTCCAATGATAAAAACTATTTGCTAGATTTATATGGGCCGACCCATACTTTAACATTTATTCCGGGGGGGGGAGAGTACAATACAATACAGACGGGGCCATAGTGATACGTGATACGCGATACGTGATACGTGATACGGAGCTCCGGTACGAATGCGAAAGTTCCCCTCAGTTGAAGTTAAAATTTGGGTCTTCATTATGCAAAATGGATGGATGGGTTCATTGGGATGGGATAGGATGGGATGGGATGGGATGGGATGGGATGGGAATCACGGGATGGGAATCACGGGATGGGATTGGTCAGGATTGGATGACATGAATGATCCATGGATAGATGAATAAAGTTTCTATATACTGTACTCCGTAGAGATATCAAACACAAATAAGAAGTCAGAATCGAGAAATAAGAAATATGAAAGGATTTATGCTTGTCCAAATTTGATTAATAATAGCTTTTCGATCATCTTCCTTACAGTATACCCCGTATGATGGATACAATTCATGCATATAATAATACTGTAATAAATATAATACCTACTCTGTACATCTATACATACATACCTAGGTACATACACACACATACATAATCGATCCTCTTATCAAAGTGTTCCAAAGGTTTACAATCATAAAACTTGAAGCTAGACTATATCCAACTTATAATCCCGAAGATCAATTCGGATCATTATCGGCAACAGCCCGGTATCTTATCGGATATGGGGTATAAGTGGGATGCTGCAAGGCTGACCAATTGAATAAAATCCCCTTCACAATTCAAATTTATTTTCTGTTATATCAACCTTTACTTAACCATTTCACTTCATTATACATAGGTCCGCGGGTATCTAAGCATTATAGAATCTTTGCTATAGAGTCCTGCTACAGAATCTTTGCTCTAAAATCTTTGCCATAGAATCTTTGCTTAATTTCAACATGTCTCCTCGATTGCTATCACCCACACTCCTTCGGGCATGTCGCAGGAATTACTCTACACCTAGCATCGTTCCTCTAGCATTTGATCTTCACGAACCGGCTAAAAGCCTCGTCTACTGCTCCGCGAGCCATCATCTTCATGCATGGTTTATTTGGATCGAAGAAAGAACAACAGGAGCATTAGTAAGTGAGCTTTCCTTGAGAATCCGTCTAATCGCTTTCGCGGTTCACTGATTGTCGGTTTCAGGGCTCTGGCAAGAGATCTAGGAAGACCTGTTTATGCTGTTGTGAGTCACATCTCTGGAGGGCCTTCTAACGAAGAACATGCATTGAGAGAAGAATAGGATCTGCGAAATCACGGCGACTCACCACATCACCCCAAACACGATTACACGGCTATGGCCGCCGACGTAGCTGGTTTCATAAACGAGCATAAGCTTACCGAACCTACACTGATAGGTCACTCAATGGGTGCAAAAACCGCAATGGCGTTGGCCCTTCAGTCGCCAGAAATGGTCGAAGATATCGTATCGGTGGACAATGCCCCCATAGATGCGGCACTCCTCAGTAACTTTGCAAAATACATCCAAGGCATGAAGAAGATCGAAGAGGCAGGAGTCTCCAAACAAACCGAAGCCGACAAAATCCTGCAAGACTATGAAGAGGAGCTTCCCATTCGCCAATTCCTCCTTGGAAACCTCATGCGTACTGAAGACAAGACGCAGAAGTTCAAGGTTCCCCTTAAAATTCTTGGAAGTGCATTGGATAACTTAGGCGATTTCCCCTTCAAAGATCCAGATTCGATACGATTCAACAAACCTACATTATTTGTTCGCGGAACGCAGAGCCACTATGTGCCAGACGAAGCACTTCCTATCATAGGCAAATTCTTCCCTAGATTTGAACTAGCCGATATAGATGCTGGCCATTGGGTAATTTCAGAGAAGCCGGAGGAATTTAGACAAGGTTTGTCTTTCCGTTCTTGTGCGCCAAATTGAGGACCTTCGCTGACTGATGTGAAAATAGCTGTTGTAGAATTCTTGACACCAAAGGAATAGAAGGTTAAAACTGTACGGTCTATTGCATGTATGTAAAGGGGTATCTGCCATAAGCTCATGCCATCCAAGAGAATAATACCCACGTAACGCCTCCCTCCGTGTACTTCCGCTTTGTATTCGTGTATCCGCATACCCAACATCATAGAACGCGTGAAAACCCCATTATTCGACTTGCAGTGAGACCATAGATTCTAGCAAGCGCAGCCCGAAGTATAGCTATTGTTTCCACCGCCAATCGTAACCTATGAGACACCTCGTCAGTAATATGTCCTCTCCGGTTGTTCCTTTTATGCCCTTCCTTCCAACAATGAGAAGAAGCCCAACTTACGCCCCCCGACTTCCTCTGTCCCCCTTTGACCAACTCAGGTCGCTTAACAACCTCCCTCACCACCCCCTCAAAAACCGCCTTCACGCCCTCCCTCGTCTTACTACTACACTCCCCCCACCCACAAATATTAACACCCCTCTCCCTCCAACTCTCTGCCAACAGCTTCCCCTCCTCCTCACTGACCATTCTCCTTCCCTTCCCACTACCCCCCTCCTCCCATCGCCCTTCCCCTCCCCTCCCCCAAATCACACTTCGTCCCCACAACCCAAAAAACACACCCATCCACCGCGTTCCCCTCAGCCTCCTCAACCCACCTCCCCATGCTATTGAAACTCTCCCGATTCGTCACATCATAGACGAGAATCACCGCGTGCGCACCGCGATAATAAGAATTCGAGAGCGTGCGAAATCGCTCTTGGCCCGCCGTATCGAGGAGGTTGAGTCTGTATGGCTTTCCGTGGATCGAGAGGGTTTTCAGCTTGCGGGTGGCGGACGTGTTAGCGCGTATACACTCTCGACGCGCATGCGTCTCCATTCGCAAGTGCAGAGAGAGGCACCCAAGGTGGATAAGAACAAGGTAGAACCAACCTTGAAATCAACTCCAATAGTGGCAGTGCTACTCTCGGAATCAAATTGATCGTCACAATACCGTATGAGTACTGATAAACCCAAGATACTATTAGCACAAGCATAGGCTCTCATCTCATCCCACCTGGGACATTAAGATGCACAAGGCGGAATTGGGTCATACATGCGGATTTGCCCGCTCCCGATGGGCCTATCAAAAGTATTTTGAGAGTTGGTATGGATTCGTCGGATGCCATCATGAAAATATTAAAAAGCACTACAGAGGAACAAAACTTCTACAGCTGGAGTCGAGGTCGAGAAAACAGTTGAGAGGTTTGGTGGAGGAAAGAGGTTTGGGACATATTAATCACAACGTCACTCGCTAAAAGCAAGGCTGAATCAAAAAATGGACCACGCCACCATGGCATGCATTCACGTGGTTCATCCTCATAGGCACCCGGTTTTTTGCATTTTTTTGACATTTTTGGAATTGAATGATAGCCCTTTGCTATATGTGATGCAAAGTCACGCCTTATATTGCCCAAAGCCCAGACTTGACTACATATCATGCACCATCAAACCCAAATCACATAACATCATCTCTTATTTAAACTTCCTCCAACACCTTCTCCTTGAATTCTCTCTCAACCTTTTGTCCTTGCTCATCTGTGTTTGACTCGCCGTGGAGGTTAAGAAGAGCACCAAGGTCGAACTTTGGTGCCTTCAAAAGCTTAACTTTTCTGATGTGAACCTAATGAAAGATTAGTACGTGTCGTTCGCACTCTCAATTTAATGTAACATACGTTTTGTAATGGGTAGATGCCTTGGGTAGCCTTCTCAATCTCACGACCGATAACCTCTGGGATGAGCTTGGCGGTGAGTTGAGTGAGAGTGCAGGTGCTAGCCTCACGTTGGATAATCTCGGTCATCTTCTTGCGGATAGCCCTGATTTGGGAAGAAGCAGCGTATGTGGTCTTCTTGATTTGGTTAGGTCTGCGCTTGGTGAAAGCGATGGCGAAGAGGCGGAGGAGGTAGTCGTCGGTGGTCTTGACGGTGATGTTGGCCTCGATCAAGGATTGCCACTTTCGGACAAGAGATCTGAGCTTGTCGGATGTGAAGTCGAGACCGTGGAAGTTGGTCAAGCAGTTCTTTCCTTGAACCTCATCGACACGGAGCTTAACCTTGCGGAAAGCGTGGTCCTCATCCTTTTGCAAATCGGCCAAAGAGACCTCGAAGATTTCTTCCCTTCAATGCGTCGTTGGCGTTCTTGAGACCGGTAGTTCTGTTGACGAGGGTCTTTCCGACACTGTAAAAATTATTAGATATAATTCGAAGGATAGGTAAGTAATGGGATTGTCGTACTCTCTGATTTGGAATGAAGATGGTGCCTGTAATGAATATTGTCAGCTTCTGCAGAGGGATTTTTACGTTGAAAAATCAAACATACCTTGATTTGGTACCAATCTTTACGGGTGAAGGGATCCAAGGTCTTCTTCTTCAAACCCTTCTTGCCCTTAGAGAGACGCTTATTCCTATCGTGCTGTCAGATTCCATATTCTCGATAGCTTTGCCCCTCGTCTTCCATCTTCCTTCAATTGTCGCGCGTCCGCTGTATTTCGATATATCCATTGCGGAATCGAGAGAATAGTATAAAAACAGTGAGAAGATTACTCACTTTCCGACAGCCATGATTGCGATAAGTTACCTATTCGCCGACTGAGATTGAATTGTTGATGGGCGTTGGTGGTGGTCTGGTATGAAATTCAGAGAGAGGTCTTCAGTCAAACTTTTGAAATGTGCGTAAATGAAAATTAAGCGAGTTGAATTTTAGTGGTCCAAGCGCTAAGCGTCAAAAAAAGGGACTTTTTGACTTAGGTGGTGAAAATTATCAAACGAGAATCCAATTCTCACTAAAAGGTAAAGTACGTACTTGTATACCCGACATCATTTCAACGAAGAAATAAATGAATCAATTTTGAAAGTTTCTCTCTAAAAAATATTACCATTGAATGGGTGAATGAATCCATCAAGAACTTCATAAGCTCTATTCACCTACCCATGAATGATCTGTCATTGCCAAGTGGCATTTGTATAAATGCCATCTAGAAGTCGAGCAATCAATTCTCTAGGAGATCATTGAATTCACCAAAGACGAATTTGCGGCGTTGGCGACTAGGTAATAAAATCAAGTATCAAGTCAACCATATACCTCTTTCGAATAAGGAATCACTTTCTCGTTGTTGTATCATTAAAATATCATATTTGGGGGTTAAGTAGAACCATCTAGGCATGGAATGGTAAACATGCACAGTTGTATTGGACCTGACCAGACAAAGATCGCTTAATTCGTGTAGATTGCTCCTTGAGAATTACAAATATATCAAACTTTCGTGGTTATATTGTACTGAATTGGTGCTTACGCATAGCAATTTTAGGGCAATTGTTGGAAGTTGCGTCTTCATATTGACACCATAGGCCTGATCCAATATCTCATAGTGTCAGTAGCTATATCACCAAGTGTTTCCAATTTCGCACACGCAGGTTCGTGACTGTACTCCCTCGTGCTATTTTCTCTCGTCCCGGGTCTACTATATCTTGCTGTCTAACTAGCAACGACTGTAGCAGCAGCGAAAGATTGCTCAAATCTGTTTGTCAAATTTCGTGTAAAGTCCAACTCCCTAGAAGCTCCAGCTACCTATTATATCATGAGAGAAGCCTTAGTTTGCAGCATTAGAAAATAAAGTCACACCATGCATTATCCAGCCCACGAACAATCAAACAGTATCTGAAATAATCAAATGCACACAAAATCAATTTCTTTCTCCAGCAAAAAATCCGCTACATGCAGTGGCGCCCCCACAGCTTGGGTGCACTCAACCAATATCAATAGATGCAATATCGTTAATCGTTCGAGCTTTACTAAGGATACAGTCGTCAAACCAATTTGGCCACATAGGATGTGGTTTACGATGGGGCGATGTGTACTGAACCTTAGAAACTCTTGAAACAATAGTATTGAATAGCCGCGTTTCCAAAGTTGGAGTTGTTGGATTGCCAATTGGCAGTGAGTTTCTTCAGTCGCACAATGAAACCCAAATTGCCAGCTGGATAATGTCCAATGCATCTTGGAAATAGATGGTATTCTCCCTCCTCCAGACCACATTGTAACCACAAAGTTGTCCTAGTCTCCGGTGAAATCTTCCAGGCGAGCAAATTTGATGAACAGGATCTGTTTCTACCTCCAAGAGGCGGCTCCGAGTTTGGTAAGAGTACGGGACCATCTACCACGTAAATTATACATATCTCAAACTTATCCGGGCTCTGGATGGCCTTTCCGGCAATGTTCTTCAGGGATAAAAACCCATCACTTATACTCCAGGGCTTTCCCAGCAACAAGTTCAATTTCAGAAGCCGGCGAAATCTGCGTCTCAAACTTATAATATACCCAATCAACCGCCAATCTTCCATCCATCGAACTACCTACTTGCGAAAATCAAACCACACTTAAGCATCAAGATCCTCCACATCGATTCACTTTTAGGTTCAATAGAAGAACAAGCAGCACTCGGTACAGACCGAGCTCGGTAACGAGGTTTCACAACCACTTTCCGCATCGATATTTGGCCCATGAATCATAGTCAACATAGCGTGATACTTTGCAAAACGACCGTTAGATACTCTCGAGCCTTAAGTTTGCCGTTTTTGAGTTTTGTTTCGTTTTGCCAACTGGACACCAAGAAACCCCAGGCCATGCCAAGGACTCGTGGCGGGAACTCATTGGGGCCAAATGTGGAGGATGGCACCATTGTTCCTTGCGTTCTCAACAGCGTATGCAAACGGGTACTGGATGACTTCAAATCATACACCGTCCTCAACCTCGTCAGACAAATTGATGGATGTCCTGCGTGCTCGCAGAAATCTAGATCCTCGCTACGAGCTCCTGGACTATGGATCTGGAACGCACAAGATGTTGGAGTGTGCGGCCCGGCTAAGGTAGGTAACCTTACAAACTTTGAAAGCGGTAGGTAAAAATCTGATTCAACGGGATGTGTTCTGACCGTAGTTCCTCGTGAATTGAAAAATCCTCATGTGGAATCTGATGGCTTCGAGGACCCCGTCGCCATTTCTTGTTCTACCTTCCGATACTGTGCAGCCCGTGCAACCTGTGCTGACTCTTCAATCATCCATATCAAATTCCACACAAGCAATCACCATCACAGAACAAAGAAGCCAGAGTGAGTTAAGTTATTGCAACCCAAGAGTTTTCGAGATATGAATTACATTTTGGAATTTTCTTTCAATTAATACCGTTCGATTTCCCACGAACCCCAAGATTATTTATTCATGAGAGGGTATATGTAAGGAAGGAGTGTCATAAATACAGCCAACCATGTACACCATCCGTGACCCATATATACTAAAGACTCCAAAAAATCGACATCCAGTCCTCGATGGCATTGAAGCCATCCGATCCGCCAAGGGTCCAGAAGGAAGTCCAGTCCGTCGAACCACCCCTCTAAAACCATCACTATTCCAGTGCTCCATCCAGGATGCCCGAACACTTATCCCGTCCATCCGTCGGCCCGTCCGACAATCCGTTGTCATGTAAGGTATCATATAAATGAATAAAATAATGCGATATCGAAATCCGATCCGTCCCAGAACCAGCCCAGAGAACCCAATTACTTATTGATGACGGACGATATCTCGTTCGTCCTGTGTTGCAATGCCACCTTCCTCTCACTCCCCATCGGAGCGAACCGCCAATTTCACATCTTCACGAAACCCCTCCCCGAAGGCCTTCACGAGACGCTCTTCCTCTCCATCCTCTCCGTCGGTTCTTGATACCCTTGGAAATCTTCAAAATTGGGGAAAACTAAAGTACCCCGCTGCTATCACCGTCATCAGCCATTGTCTCCTCTCTCATGCTCGCTCCCCTTCTCCTCACCGCCCACCAACCCCGCAAGAGACATGACGTCGACAAGGAAAAAGAAAAACAGAGTACTAACACTGATACTGCGCCTGCAACCCCTTCAACTCCTCCTTGCAGCTCCTCGTCATCCCACTCTCCGGGCTCCGGGGACTTCGATTCCCCGGCGTCGAATACGCACTGTTGGCACTCCGGGGACTCCCACCTGCACTTCCCTGATCCTGCTGAGCGGAATAACCAGCCATACGACTCAGGATCGACGCCGCCTTAGACGAGGATTGAAGCGAGGCGAGATCTTTGCGAGAGGCGTTGCCGGTGACGAGGGACGGGGCCGTGGCGTGTGCCCTCATGAGTTTGGGTCGTGAAGATACTTTGGGTGATGATCCTCGAGATTGAATTTTGGATGACATGGTGATTGATGTACGATGTACGATTTACAATGTATGATAGATGGAAAGAGAGAGATTATTGGCTGGTATCGTATGATATTCCGTGAGGCGAATGATCGACCGGTGACGGTTAACGTTGATTCTCCACTTGGGGTTGTGGGAAGAAGATGAAAGATGATAATCCGGAAAGAACCGATGAATGATATTGAGTTTAACTTCTGAATGACTTGAAGCTATTGATGTAATTGATGGAATTGAAGATATTGTATTCTTTTGTGAAAGAATTAATAAATTAAGGGTTCAACGAACTAACCTGGGTAAACGTTTTCTATCAAGGAAAGAGGAGTTAAAGGATGTTTGGCGATACACTTGTCTATATTAAATATAACGCGCAGAAAAGCATGGCAGGCACTGTTAAACAAAGTACTAAAGTAAGGTAGGTAAAACAACTCAGGCCGGTTTAGGGCATCCTTAGCAGAACATTGCACGCCGAGAAGGAAAAAGGTCGTTCTAGCCACTTGTTAGACCGTGAGCGAATTACCGCATTTATTTTGTCCACGCCAACATTAATGATGTGGTGGGTTGTTAATGGTTATGGTGTTGTACACATGCATCAAACGTGCATATAAAAAGGTGGGTGAGCTTACAATCAAAAACACTATTAATGTTGACCCCTCACCCGGGCCCTCTCTGACTGGTTGCGCTCCCCCCCCCCCCCGATAAATTTCTGGATACGATTGATACAGTTGAAACGATTGAAACTTTACGATAATATGGCGCTTTCTCACAAATCCCAAAAATCTTGGAAGTTGGGAATTTTTGGCTATGTTCGGTGGTTCGGTGGTTTGACTGTACTGGACTGTACTGGACTACAACTGCACTGCACCGCACCGCACTGCACTGCATAGAAGAGCTTTGAAGCTACTGTACTGTACTGTAAGTGTGTGTGTGGGTGGGTGCTGTACATTACAGTAGTTTCCCTGGTTAGAATACGGTAATGTCTAATGTCGTATGTCATAACTTTTGTCAAACAAGTCACCATGCTGGCAATGCTTAACCAAGATCTGACAAAACAAAATAAAAAAAATCGTGTTCTATATGCTAGGCTACGTTTGGTATGTTAGGCACTCATGCTGCATGCAGGTACAGGTCATGAATGTTTCTTTCCGCGCGTGATCAATGATCAATACTGCATTTTTGGGTCAGTTTCAGAAAGTCTCACTGCTGCAAAATTGCTTGAAGGGGTACTTACTCATCCCAACTACGTCCCTTGACAGCAGCAAGCTCCTCCTCGGTCATTCTGTGACCAGTAGTAAAGTATCCTAGCAGCAATTGTTCAGCCCTATTACAAGGTATGGGATTGTAAATGTAAAAGGCGCGTGGCAAGACTGACCTGCTGTAATCTTCGCATCAATCTCGACCCTTGAATCCGCTGGGATCCAAGACTCGGGTAACTCAACTCGCTCATGGATGGGAATTCTAGATGGGGATTTAGCAATGGAAACCAATGTCGCGTGCGTGATTCTTACCCTTGGCCGACGATAGCATCGTGTTTCATGCTGTAATCATGGTTACTCCTGCATCTGATATGCTGTGGACTTGAGTAACTCACTTGCTCATACTTAACATTCTATCAATCTTCTTTATCCCCAACCAATGAAGAATGTCGGGCATCAACGCCTGGAAACGCATATCCTTTACACCAGCAATATTCTCCGTGCGTTTAAAATATTCCGAGGCTCGATCCAGCCCACGCTTCCTGGCGTTGTAAACGAGGTACTACATGACCGAGTTAGAGATTGTCTCAGATGGATCCAGAGAAGTGATTGATCATGAAGATCGAAGGGTGCAAAACGGGATGGCATCGGAAAATGATTGGGAGGTGGGGGAGGTGGTGTGGTGGCGTGGGGATTTTAGAAGTTGATAAGCATCGGTGTACTCCACAACAAAAGGATAAATGCAGTGCAGACGACCCATGAGATGCCGAAATATTCAAATACCTTGGTAACCTCTCCAAGAGCTCTACCCTCTTTTCTAAAGTAAATCACTCGGGAAACAGTTAGTTTTGATTCTGGAAGACTGGTGGATTTCACAACTCACCGACTAGAACACCACAGAGTTAGTAATTGCCTATGTAAGTTTTGGAAAGGGAAGCGCAGAACAAAATTTGCATAAAAAAACAAATGGATTGGGAATACGAAATATCCGAAACGGAGTTGGACATAGATTTGTGAATGAAACCGAGTGTACTCACCCCCACTTCCACCCTTTTGCGCCTCTTTGACGGCCTCCTCGATACCATAGATCAGGTAAGGACGACAAGTACAGATATCAGATCCGAACACGTCACTACCGTTACACTATCACAGAGTATCAGCATGAAAGATCTTCTAATGGTATTACGTTAGAAGTGCGGTATTTGATTTTTACCTCGTCATGAATTCGTAAAGCCAGTCGAACATTCTCATCTGACATCTTCGCAGGGTCTCCGAAGCAATAGACGGTCAAACCACCTAGAGATAATTAGAGAACTCCATGAGAATCGAGCTTTATTCCACATACCAATTGGTGGCATGAACAGCTTGATATCGCCTCTGGTAATCAATTCAGGGTATGATCCACCAGTGTGCTCGAATAATGCCCTCCTCAAAACCCCCTCGGCTACACACTACGAGTAAGCAGAATATCTCCCGATATTATGATAGAATTACGAACAAATGCCGAATCGCTCAGCAACCCCCGGCAAGTACCAAACCTACACTATTGTTAGACGTATACCATCAAACTGGGTAGTAAGCATACCGGCTCCACGGCAAATTTCGTGACTGCAAGTTCTCCAGCCTCATTCAGGCAAATCTTGCCATCTGGTTTAAGCCGACCTTCACGAACACTAGCTTCTAGTTCTGGTAGCTATCACCAGGCCGTTAGTATTGCGACCTTGCCATTCAACGTTGCAAATTACCTTCATATGCGCTCGGGTAATTGCTGTCAGTATAATTAGTACTGTTCTCCAATACGATCTCGGCTTTCAAGAGGTTGTCAGAGTACATACCAATAGTAGGTCTAATATCGACTACGTTTCGTCAGCCTAAAGATACCCTATATTCTTACGTGGGGGTTATGTCACCATTTTCCTTCTCAATCGTGTCTTTGAACAGCCATGGAGCAAGATGGCCCAAAGGGTCCATCGACACTATCTTTTTCTTGTCAGCCCATTGAGGAAAGGGCCCAATATTTGCGGCAGGCTCTGTATTTGTGAAATCGGGTCTGGAATGTATGTTAAAGGTTTTGCGTGCGTGATTCAGTAGTCTTCAAACATACTTGTGATCTGCCTTGATTTCTTTACTAGCAACAGCCAAGGCATAATATATCGAATAGGATCCACCGTGAGCTATCGATATCAGATATCAGACATCAGATAACATCACGACTTATCAACAGACGGCCAGAACATACCTCCAATTGCTGAGATAAACAGTTAGCATACCACATCTTGCAAAACGGGGTATAATCTTACCGTTACGTCTTCGGGCTGTTTCTGTAGCTCTGGACACAACTACCGGGCCTCTGATTTGCGGATCACTATGACCCCATTCCATAGGAAGGGGATTAATGCCGGATTGTCCGGGGTATGTACTTGTATCATAATTCAGTTAAATGTCCCTCTTCCCCTACATGCGTTGAAATTAACTCACGTGAGAATGATTCGGGATGTACCAGTGCTTGCTTTCTGGGTATATGATGGAATTGGTGTCTCGTCGGGCTTCGCCGCCGAGATCGTTGGAGATTGGGGCACATCATCATCTTTGGATGGACTTTCATCACTGCTTGCAAGAGACTCGGAAGGTTTGGAAACAGTGGTTAAATCAGTAGAAGCAACATCTCGAACTTCCTTCATACCAGCTAAAACATTGACACGGCCAGTGATAGCATCGACATTGGATGCAAGTTGAACTTGATTGAGTTGTAGATTCTTGATAGAATTGAGAATCTCTTGCATTAAAGCCGTCTGGTCAGGCGAAGAAGACATCTTGAATGGGGCTCTGGGATGTGACGGATTTCAAACAGGATTCGAGGGAGAAAAAAGGTAAATTAAAGTAATGGAAGGGAAGGGAAGGGACTTCAATTTATACTTGGGAACGGAATAGGGAGGCTTATAAACTGGAGGATGAGGGGTAGACGGATTTGTTGCGTTGGTATTGTTTTTGCTTGTCAGATAAATAGATAGATAGATAGATAGATGGATAGATAGGCCTGGAGATACCTAGTAGATAGATAGATAGGTTGATAGGGAGGTAGGGAGGTAGTGGAGGTAGCTGGAGGTAGGTGTATCCTTTGAAGCTGGCGATCCCGACAGATACAGGAACACGTATCTACGTCAATAACAGAAGTAAGAAAAATTGGATAGTGAATCTCCTCTTTTTCCTTATTGATGATACGATATGAGGAATGAGGGAGGAATAGATTGGCTGATTGCTGGTTGCTTGCTTGATTGATTGACTGACTGATTGACTGATTGACTGGTTGATTGATTGATTGATTGATTGATCATTGATTGAAAGAATGAAAGAAAGAAAGGAAGAACGAAAAGGGAAACTATCTTAATAAGAGTACGAAGAACTTAGCAACCTAGGTCCGCAGATAGAAAGATGATTGCAGTATGTATTATGCTTATGCTCATGCCTTCTTGTTGGTCATTTCCTTTCTTGTATGTATTCTACTACGTACGGCCCAAGTGTACAAAGTATTGATTCTTTCTACTCTAGTAGGAGACACCCGTGGATTAGGACTACAAGTATGTACCTACTAGGTAGGTGGAATGGTTGTTTGTTTCAAAGGGGCGGTCAGGTCACTGGTCGGTATCTGCCCCGGTGGTTATCAGCCCCACTAAAAGTAGGACAGCACTCCGTAGGATATGAGGTCGCAGAGTAAGAAGTAATCTTACTACTAGGTAGGTATGTCCACGGGTATATAAGTCAGGACAGTATGGGGAACTTTGAAGGGGAAAGGGAAGGAGGGAAGGAGGGAAGAGGGAAGGGGAAGGAGGAAAGAGGGAAAGGGAAGGAAGGAAGAAGGAAAGAAAGGAAGGAAGGAGGTGGTACATTATGAATAAATATGAATGGGATTAATAAGTACCTAGGTAGGTACCTACTGTACTAGCCACACCTACCTCCTTGTCCTAACAAAGACATCTCCAGTCCCTCAGCTGCTACTACAGTACAGTACGGTTCTTCTGCTCTATTTGTACCAGTAGCTCCCAGTAGTCGTTGGGTGATTCTTTCTTTATCGATGGATGCTAGGAGTGGGTGATGCAGTCATACCAGTATCCAAAGTACAGCAGTAGGCATTTATTTATTCATTACTGTCCTTACCGAAGACCTATACTACCTACCTACCTGTACATACATACATATTTGAATCCATACATTGGATACCCTAGTCCTGCTGTATCTACCTACATCTGGTTTCAATATATAACTACCTAGGTACCTTGGAATTCTTGCTCACAACATCACAACATCTTACAACATCTTCCATCAATTCATCTTCTTGACATTCCCAAAGAACAACTTTCAAATCAAGTCAAAACTGTTGGATGCATACAACGCAATTCATCATCATATTAGTTCTGTCAGAGACTTCTTGACTAAATTCCCTTCCCTTTCCCTTCCCAAGACTGCGAGTGATATCGTTATCGATAAGCGCATTCATTATTAAGGTTCGATAAGGTCTCGAATCAAATACTGTAATTAATCCCATCATCAATCAATCATCAATCATCAATCATCAACCACGCCCTGGCCTGAGCCTGAACCTAAAGAATCCCCAGACACTCAGACACTCAGACACTCAGACATTCAGAGGAAAAAAAAGAGCTAGCGAGCACAGGCTAAGTAACAGTTACTAGCAATCGCGTCTACATCTTCATAGTCGCGATTCAGTCCCACCAGCATTTTCTTTTAACATAATTTACCTTATCATTATTCACGGTCAAATCTAAAAGAACTTCAAAGAGCAACATGGTACGTGAAGGCTTATCATCATTCCACTCGATTACACTTCGCTAACATCTTGATTTAGGGTAAACGCAAGGCAGCAAAGAAGGTCCAGGGCCCCAAAAAGGTAATTACATCATTTTGTCCTCTTTCTCTGACTCTCTTTGGAGTTGCGATGGATAAGTAGGTACTGACGACGTTGCGCAGAAAGAGGTCTTGAGCACCACATTCCCCTGTCTATTCTGCAATCACGAAAACTCGGTTATTGTCAAGATTGACAAGAAAGCCGGGGTCGGTCAATTAACCTGCAAAGTATGCGACCAAAAGTTTCAGAGTTCCGTCAACTGTAAGTTTTCTGCAACAAAGAAAGTTAGGGATAGAGGACAATGTAAAGCTAATGGTGACTTCCAATACAGATCTGTCAGCTTCCGTGGATGTCTATGCCGAATGGGTCGATGCTTGTGATGCGGTCGCGAAAGAAGCAGATGATAGAGATTTTGCCCCTGAACGCGCACCTGCTCGACGTCAATCGGGCGCTGCTTCCAAAGGAGATGAGGACGATGAAGACAATGATGACGATATAATGGGAGACGAGGATGGCATGGGTGGTTATGGTGGTGATGGAATAGTGGCGGATGATGAATATTAAGTCGCGGATTTGGGCTTTTGATGATCATAATTTTATCTTTAAGGAGTTTGGGAGGCTCACGGTCGGCGAATTTCTCCATACGAGCTTGCGCTGTGTATGAATGACAATGGATTTATATTTATCATATTATAAACTACAGAGCATATGGGTTCGAGTGAGAAGGGTCAATGGGATCCAGCGTCAAAGAATACTATTTGGCTAAAAGACCGTGAAGATACAGGAAACTAGACCCTCTACATGGTGTAGAACCTATCGCCAAAATCGCCAAGGCCCGGGACAATATAACTAGACGCATATTAGCAAAATTCAGTACGACCTGGTGGGTGTGGATCATACTTCTTTTCATCAAGCCCCTATTCTCATGTTAGCCGAAATTCGCATATCTCATCATTTGAAAGAAGAACACTGACCTGGTCAATGAATGCTGTTACCACTCTGACTTTTTGGTATTTCTTAGCAAAAGATTCGATGCCTTCTGGACTTGCTATAAGGTTCAAGAAAAGAATTCTTTCTGCGGGAACCCCTCGGGATATCAAAACGTCCACTGCCATCGATGCAGAACCTCCTAAGTCAAGAGTATCAGGACAGTGTCATTTGAGCCTTTCGAGTTGGAGACTTGCCTGTTGCGAACATTGGGTCAAGGAGCAAAACCCATCTTTGCGCAATATCTTCTGGGAGTTTGTCGTAGAAGAGCTTGGGCAACGAAGTTTCCTCATCTCTTTGAATCAGGATTTTACCAATTCTCACTGAGCGGCAACAGTCCCGCAGTCCCTGTTCCATAGCCTCGCCAGCTCTCATGATAGAAACACCACATATCTTGCCCTGGAATTGGACCCCTGCATATGTTCGACCAACTGGGGTCGTGATCGTGTGCTCTACCACAGGTAAATGATTTAGGCCTTCTTCAACCAGTAAGCGAATGATGCGGTTCGAGTAGAAAATAAAATCGGCTCGCTGGGTATTCTTGTCTCGGATCATGCTATATTATGCACATGTAAGTAGGTATGCTGTATGGGTATGTGCAGCATTTCCTTGACGTACGTGAGGAGCGCAATAAGCTGCGGGGTTTGAGGCAAGGTATGCACATTTTCGAAGGATACTGGCGTCGATACAGTTGCAATGGGCTTCTCAGGACGATAATCAGGACCGACACTTTGTGCGGGAGATTTAACACCCTCTGAAGCTTCCAAAGACATTTTGCTGTCAAGAAATTCCGGATGATGGGGGCTTCAGTGACGCAAATAGGGCTTGACAGTGACGATGTTCTCACTATCTTCGTTAGTGTCAAGCTTGGAGAGGCAACTTCAGATGCTCGTTCACTTGCCTCAAGTAACTTCTACACTCCTACAGATTATTATGGCTTGAGATGCTCACAGAGCTTCAAGAATGTAGACAACGCTGCAGATGGAGCCCTCCTAGGAATGATTTCTCGTGGGGCCGGTACAAAGCGAGATGCAGTTTACCGACGAATCGATAAACTCTGATAGCAGATAAGGACAAGGGCTATCTTGGCAAGTTGTGAAGAGGAGGTGGGTGATCTTAGCATTCTATGACAAACCGTTTTCAGAAGAGATACAGGAGAAACACTTTCTGTCATCACTGCGAGTGGCAACTTATGAGTCAGGAGCCAATGTCCTCAAGTTCATGAGTGAAGGGGAATTGTTTGCATTGGGAAGCAGATGTGCAAGTAGACGTTTTCAGGCGAAGAGACTTCATGACAAGACCAGCTGGAGGCTGATTGAAACGCGGAGTAGGTAACTGTAACCATCCACGGCACACAAGATTCACCAATCAGTAGGTGGGTGGGTGGTTACATTAATAAGTGGTTAATTAACTTATAAGTGACAAACTTCTTCTGAACAGATTGGGACGATATCTCTCCTTGAATTCCTTGGGATATATTCATCTAGTGAATAGACAGGATGTACCAACATCATGAATCGATTTGTGTTTATCTGCAATCAATTGTTCTCATGATTCTTCCGCTACTACTTATTAATCTCTATACTTGTATATCCATGGATATGTACATCTAGGTATGTCGGGTTTGCTTGATTACGGTCGAATCAAGGACTCGGGATAAAGTATATCCGGTCCTAGAAGCGTAATCTTGGCTTAATGTTTTAATCATTCTGTTCATAGTTTGATCCCTTCAATTTCACATCCCATCCTCCCAAGAATTATTGCACCAACTACTCTCTACGAGAAATACTTTCTGCAGTTGAATATCTTCACCATCATACTACTTGAGGCTCTACAGAAGCAATACTCTGTTATTTATTCAATTTGCGACAGCAGCTCCTTCAACAATCGATGCACAACTTCACTTTTACAATTCTCGAGTCATCCATATATTCCGCACATCATGGCGGCCTATGAAAACACGGTGAGGCCTCGGAAAACAATAACTACCTATGGAAAGCCATCACGAAAGCATCTTGCAGGTCATACCTATGGAAATCTGGTTCATCGTGCAACATCTTCCGATTTAACAAAGGCAGACATAGCTGCAAACAATGAATCTACCTCATCGAACAACGAGAGGGCTCGCAAGATTTATAAACCTTCGCCCCGTCAACCTTCTGTCTCCAAAACACAACCTGCCGTCGATTTGTATGATGTGCCACTCAGCGATGATGAGGACCCTCCTCTAATGCGGAAGAACGTTACCAAGTCTGCGCAGAAAGTCAAGGCTAAGTCTACGATGTATGATGTACCACTGGGCGATGATAATCCTCAGCCTACAATGCGGAAGAATGTTACCAAGTTGCTACAGAAAGTTACGCCAAAGCCCACCATATATGATGTGCCACTCAGCGAGGATGATGAACCCCCACCAGTGAAGAAGAACCTCTCCAAGGGACCACCAAATCTTACTCAACAGCCGGCAGCCGTTCGCAAGGCAAAGTATTCGAGTTCAATAGGTCCCGCGAACACCAAACTGGCTGAGATGCCTGACCGTAAGAAGAGAAAGTTGTCACCAGTTGAACAGCCGCGACCGGGGCCTGCCAAACTTCCAGTAGCTCTTAAGGCGCCACCAAACTCGAGAGATAGGAAAGCACAGCCAGCGTCAAATTTATTGCTAAAGCGACAGGTCGTTCATACCAAACCTGTTCCAGAGTCAGCCCCGAAACCCCGGGCAGCACCTCGAGGCCCTCAATGGCAGAAAAATAAAACACCAGAGCCACAACTACCAAGGTCCAATGCCTCCACCGACAGCGAGATGGGACAGCGGCTAGCTTCACACCCTGCACGTCGTATCTCTCCAAAGGCTGCAAAGCTATGGGATGCCCTTCTTGATGACAACCATGAAACAGAAGGAACTGCAAATACGAGCGCGGACGAGCTCTCTCTTGTCGTAAGTAAGCCGAAGAAGGCATATCCAATGGCCAGAAAATTATCGAAAATTGTGGAATTTACAAAACCTTTGAGCGTAACCCCTCGCAAGCGACTTATTGACTCGCTAGTCGAGCAAATGCCGCACCAAGACTCAGATGAAGAAAGTGATGAAGATTCCGAGGATGAACATAATAGCTCTCAGGTTGAGGATCATTTCCAACATTTGAAGCACTCGAGAGCCCATAGTCTAACTCCAGAAATACCCACTTTCACTCCATCACAAGTTAGCCAAGGATCCCAGATTGCAGGGCCAAAGTTTACGTATAGTCGGCAGCGTTCCATGCTTGTCGAGGAAGACATGATGGAGCAATTGGCATTTGACATGCCATTGGAGGTTCCGCAAGGATCACAACGTCGCCTAGACTCTATACCCACGTTGAAGCCTTTGTCGAGCTTTCGCGAAGAGGAAGAGGAAGACGATGAAGCTGCAAACACTACTATTCGCACAATTCATGAACTCAGACAAGCAGGTGCAAACAGCCGTTTTGCAGATGAAGTAGAAGATCTACTCGATCGCATTGGAAAACCCACCGCAAAACCGACATCCATGCGACGCTCCGGTCTTTTAGACCTAGGCATCAAAATGAAGGACAAGGCATTTGTCCGCCAGTTTCGTGCCTATGGTGTTGAGCAAAGACTTTTTGCCAATGTTGGCCAAGAGATTGATACTGTATCAGGGTTCTTGATAACTTCCCTCATTGCCCCGATCTTGGCAGAGGGAACCGTACCTCTTGTAGTATCGCAGCTTCATCAACACGGCATTGCAAAGTTGCTCGACCGTCTCATATCTGTTGAGAAAAGCATTGTTTCTGTGGCAAAAGAGCGCAAAACGAACATGTCAAAAGTGGCACAGAACTCCTTATCCGCATACCATGATTCATTGCTGAAAATCCCGGCATGGAAAGATCTCAGTCCACGTGAACTTTCACCTCGAACCTTGGCCTTAAAATGTCTTGAGCTCATGGTCCGACAAACTAGAGAAGCAGGAGATGCGAGTGACATAATTTCTGAAGAGCTGAACACCAGTCTATTCGGCATTCTGAAATCATCAGACAGCGGTGCTTTATGGGATCTCCCCAGCGAAACTGAAGCCATCAACTTCTATTTGACACTATCGGCTCTTGAATCCCACTCCCTTGTGTCAAGGACTGCTCAAGACGAAACAGCTTGGATTCGTGAATTTTTGCCCGTCATAGGCAAAACTCTCAATGCTGCTTTGAACCGTCCACTTGATAGCTTCGGAGAGCAACAGATTTTGGCATTGAAATTGACAGTGAACGTCACCAATCACAATCCGAAAGCCTGTGATGCAATTGCGAGCTCGGATCTCATGTTCACCATTCTTCGCGTTATTGTTGCTAAATTCAACAGCATGTCAAACTTGTGGGCGGAAGAAGAAATTGTCGTGGCTGTGGATAATTTGATCCTTCTCATTGGAGCAATGATAAACTTCGCCTTGTGGAGTACAAAGGCACTCAAAAATATTGATAACTTTGCTGGGACGGTCAAAGACCCGCTGGATGAATTGATCCGACTATTTGTCGATAGCCGGGAGAAGACATTTGAGGCATGTGTTTACCTGCAGTTTTTGTTTTCCCTGTATACTAACATTCGATAGGTCGACTCCCAACATGAATCACACAAAAATGTTCCGTTTGGATATCTATCCGTACTTCTGGGACATTTCTGCTTATTGCCGACCATTGAGAAGCGCATTCGGATGGGTCAGACAACGAAAACACTTCGTCCGCTTATCACATCTATTAATGAGTTCATCGTCTATCACAAAGCGGCTGATGACGAGATCGCCCCAAATGAGGATGGGCACAGTCCTCACGTTACCGTGACAAAGCAACTTGAAGATCTTGTCAAGAAGTTACTCGCGATAAAAGGAACCGATTCATGAAAAGTAGAGAAAGGTTGTCGGAGAAGGCGTTTGGGATGGATGTCATGGGTTCATCGAATGCAATGGATATGATACAGATGTTTTGATACTTGATGATTTTCGAGGCGTTAAGGTCAGAGAGAGAAGATCTTGCAATATACCCTAGGCACGGTTGTTTCGGGGGATGGAGTGGTGTCTTTTTTGGGAACTATAGTCTGGAGGACTCCTTTACGAAAATATCCTTAGGGTGAAGCTACTTTTGCATTGAGTAATTGATGGGCCATCCAAACAGCGTATTTAAGAAATTACTATTACCATACTTTATCCTATTAACGAAGACATTTTACCATACAACAAATAGTCTGCGCATCTGATTTTGCTTGTTGTCGTGGCAGATCCAGAACGAGTAATCTTTTGGGTTTGCTTACTTTTACTATGCGATTGACAATTGACAATTGACGTGTGAGGAGGTTGAACTCCGGGCGATGTGCTTTGATGTTTGATTCCTGCTTGGATTGAGATGACAACACTCAATCTCACGTCTATATATATCCATTGTATGTATAGATGTTTCCAAATTTGATGAAGATGAATAAGAGGAATGCAGATTTATATAAATATAAATACTACCCACATACTCGGTAGGTAGCGACGTACCTGTTATTAATCGACGTCCAGCTATACCAGCCCATACCTCCCACTACCTCCCACTACCTCCCAATACCTCCCAATACCTCCCAATACCTCCCAATACCTACCTAGTACCTAGTACCTAGTACCTACCTAGTACCGACTAGACACCTCCAGCTCCTCCTAAAATCCTGATCTGCCCAGGTGATCCCAAGTTGAGTTGAATTTTCATCTTAGAGATATTGGAGGTCATCTTCTGAGCCGAGCTTAACTTAATTGGGGTCCACTCAGCCTAAATATTAGCGTTGTGAGAACTTCACATCACTAGGTACCTACAAGTACCCAGTACCCAGTACTTGTACTTGTTATTACTGAAAGAACTAATAAACTCAACGACCCTCCCTCCTCTGTCTACCCTCCCTCCTCTCTCCTCCCTCCTCTCTCCTCTCTCCGCTCTCCTCCCTCCCCTACCTTGTTCCGGTCTTGTACTAAATAAAATAAACGAACCTGTTCACCTCCAAACCTCTCGACTTCTTAACTTCAGCCTTGTCCCTCCCACGGAAAGGGAACAAGAACCGACGAAACATACAAACATACAAACATTCAAACACACAAACGTACAAAACATCAAAAGCTCTGCCACACCTTGCTCTCCTCGTACTCACTCAATTACAAACAAAAGATAGCATAATTCTTTGATTTAAATTATTATAATAATTTTAAATATGCCTGCACCACCTAAGCAACGGAAGATTGCCATTGTAGGCAGTCGATCTGTCGGTATGTCATGTTAATACCTGTGACATATCATACCATACATTAAAGTAACCTCTTCCTGCGATAGGCAAATCTTCACTTACTGTACAATTCGTCGACGGCCACTTTGTGGAAAGTTACTATCCCACGATCGAGAATACCTTCAGCAAGGTTATCAAGTACAAAGGGCAAGAATTTGCCACTGAGATCGTTGACACGGCTGGTCAGGTAAGATATTCCCGTGTGTCCAAAATCACATGTCATCGCACTGTTGAGAATTAGCTAACGGAACTCGGCATGCAGGATGAATACAGCATCTTGAACTCCAAGCACTTCATTGGTATCCATGGTTATGTGCTGGTCTATTCCGTTGCTTCAATGCAATCCTTCGAAATGGTGGAAGTCATCAAGGATAAAATCTTGAATCACTTGGTATGATGAGAATTTCAATTCTTTTCCTGTGCAGCCTTGAGGAGCTCGGCCACTGACAATCCTTACAGGGTACTGAATGGGTCCCAATCACGATTGTTGGCAACAAGAGTGATCTTCGACCAGAACAACGTCAAGTCACCCCTGAGCAAGGCAAGGCGTTGGCTGAGAAATTCAAGTGCGCTTTCACCGAAGCAAGTGCACGTTATAACGAGAATGTCACCAAGGGATTTGAACTCATGATTGAGCAAATCGAGAAGGGTGAAAATCCCAATGAGCCTTCGGGAGATTCCAAATGTATCCTCATGTGAGGGGAAGGCAGAGCTGGGGTATACGTTGGATTATGACGTCTCATGTGTGAATGTAGTTAATTTAGTACGGGAGTTTGGGAGTTGGGAGAGGTATCTTTCTAGATCTTTAGGCACAGAAGCAGATATCGTGCTCTGTCCTCAGTTAACGGTGATGTTACGAAGGGTAGTTTACGGTCAATGGTATACGTTCAATGGGTATTCACTGCCTGCTCTCATTCTGGACGTGTCGGTCTTTTGCTTGAAAAGATCCGTATGTTAGCTTGATGATTTGATCCTCCTCATCGAGTCAGCATGTACTTGAAGTGCCTGATAACGGGGTCCGGCAAAGGGAGCAGTAAGAAAAGGGGTTAATATCAAATTTCATATCACGTGAGTTGTCCAATCAGTCCAGAATGTTATCTTAGCGGAGCCTTGCAATCGCGACCCCACCAATCGTAGCTTGAACAATTTCCTAGTGACTCAAAAAGTTGACGTGCAAATACACAGAAGCTCTTGTCACATAAATATTTGAGTTTGCCAGCACGATTCTCAAGATGCTCGACGTTAACGATTTCATTACTGAGAGGGGTGGAAACCCACAAAAGATCAAGGAGTCTCAGCGCCGCAGATATGCTCCTGAAGAGGCGGTTGATGAAGTGATTGCTCTGTACGAGGATCACCGCAAGAGTAAGGCAATAAACAAGAGCCCATGTGCCCAAATACTTATGAACAATTGTAGCCCAGTACGCAGCCACACAGGTCAACAGCAAGATCAACGAAACTCAAAAAAGCTATCGGCGCAAAAAAGAAGGCCAAGGAGGATGCTAGCGAGTTATTGCAGCAGAAGATCGATTTGGAGAAGGAGAAGAAGACGTGGCTCGACGCAGCCGCAGAGAAGGAAATCATTCTCAAGAAGAAGATTGGCACGATTGGTAACATTGTTCACGAATCTGTGCCGGTCAACAACGATGAGGTATTTCCCTAGAGGCAGCGTGCGAGTTTCTTCGGGTCCGGTGTGGCTAATAGAGACGTAGGATCACAACGAGTTGCTACGTACATGGGCACCCGAGGGCGCTACTGTAGAAAAGAAGGACGTCCTTTCGCATCATGAAGTTCTGACGAGATTGGATGGTTATGATCCAGAGCGTGGAGTCAAGGTCGTTGGACACAGAGGTTATTTCTTGAAGAAATGGGGTGTCTTCTTGAACCAGGCTTTGATCAATTACGGCTTGGAATTTTTGGACAGCAAGGGATATACACCATTACAGACTCCGCAATTCATGCTGAAGGAATACATGGCAAAGACCGCACAGTTGGAGCAATTCGACGAAGAACTTTACAAGGTTGTGGATGGCGATGCTCAAAACGACAAATATCTTATTGCTACTTCCGAGCAGCCAATTTCCGCTTTCCATGCCGATGAGTGGTTGACAGCTAAGGACGTACCTATTAGGTATGTCAAGAAATTTTTGGGGCGAGGATCTCGAGCTGACTTGTGTAAAAAAGATATGCTGGTTTCTCTTCATGTTATAGACGAGAAGCTGGTTCTCACGGTAGAGACGCATGGGGAATCTTCCGAGTCCATCAATTTGAAAAGGTATGTATTTTCTTTTATCATGAGTCTGAAGCACCTCTAACTGTCATAGATCGAGCAATTTGTCCTCACCGACCCAGAAAAGTCATGGGAAGAATTTGACCGTATGATCAGCTTCTCAGAAGAGTTCTACCAATCCCTGGGCGTTCCCTACAGAGTCGTCGCAATCGTCTCAGGTGCCCTCAACAACGCAGCTGCCAAGAAGTATGATCTTGAGGCTTGGTTCCCCTTCCAAGGAGAATACAAGGAGCTTGTCTCTTGCTCAAATTGCACAGACTACCAATCCAGAGCTCTTGAGATTAGGTATGGTACCAAGCTGCAAACTGAGATCCGTAAGAAATACGTCCACGCACTTAACTCCACTTTATGTGCAACTGAGCGTGCGTTGTGCTGTCTTTTGGAGAACTTCCAAACTGAGGAAGTAAGTTGGACGCGTTCTTTGACTCGTCGTTTCGCTTGCTAATTGTTGTTAGGGTTTCAACGTCCCAGCACCTCTCCGCAAATATCTTCCCGGTGCCCCTGAGTTTATTCCTTTCTCCAAGGAATTGCCCAAGGATACCACATCCCAAAAAGCAAAGGGTAAAGCTGACAAAGCACCGAAGCCAAAGGTTGCGCCTGTTGGTGCTACACCTACCGAGGCGGCGGAGAAGTTGAACGACTTGAAGGTTTGAATGGTTTTGTGCTGTAGGGAAGTGAGAATGGGGTCTAGGCATGCCAGCGCCAACGATGAATCAAGAGTCTATTAGCTATCTCTGATAAACATAAAAGTTATACAACCTGATAGCATTAGACGGAAGATGCATGCATAACATGCATCTGAATCAGATGATAGACATCAATATAGAACCGGAAATCCTTCATAATTCTGAGACGTAAATTTACCGTGCGATGTTGCGAGGATCATCAGATCCCTCTTGATCAGATTATGCAAATAACCAAACAACGAAATATCGAAGCTTGAAGAAATCGATTCGCCCGCCTCAATGGAATGCGACGCCGATCGTCACCTTATTGCCCGCTTCACTCGCGCATCACCCTTGGGAATCTATCCATCCCCATCAACCAACCACGAGCATAGATGTATCCTAACAACGCCCCTCCCTCCCTCCAACCAACACTCTCGGCGTGTTGCCGGGGGTGCGACGGGATGAGGATGGGGCCGGGGGACAGGGGACAGGGGAACGATTGAAATGGTCGGGGATATCTTTTGGGGGGGGAAAGCGAGGGGCTTTCGGGTGAGTTGGGGGGAGGGAGGCGGAGTGTCGTTGAATGTTGATGTGGGTGTGGGTGTTGATGATGGATGAGGGGGGCTGGCGCGAGCGCGGAGCTTGAGGGCAAGGTTGTTGGAGGTTGGAGAGGGGGAGTTTGTGGGGTGGGGGTGAGGGGGTGAGAGATAGAGGAAGAGGAATAAGAAGAGAATATTAAGTGCGGTGATTGGTAGGACATCCCATATGCATGGGACTCTTGACTCTTGACATGATATACTGTATATAGACAGAGGTAAACCCAAGCGAGCTTTATTTCGCGCCGCGGAGATGTCGCTCGTTCCCGCGCGCAGCACAACACTTTTTACATTTCCGCCCGTCTAGAGCCCAATAGCCTCCCGGACCTTGACCATAGTCTCCTCCGCATTTTCCCTCGCCCTAATCCCCCCCTTTCTCGCCACCTCCTCCACGTAGCCCGCATCCCCCAGAACCCTCTCGTAGCCCTTTCTAATGCCCTCCAGGCCCGCGTTCACCGCGTCGGCCGTCTCCCTCTTCAGATCCTTCAGGGTTACATTCCGGGCCCTGCACTCCTCGCCGAGCTGCTCGGCGGATCTCTTGGGGAGTTGGGTGTCGAACGATGACCACAGCGTGAGGAGGTTGGTCACGCCGGGTCGCTCGGAGGGCGCGTAGGAAACGTTGTTTTGGGAGTCGGTGAGGGCCGAGGAGATCTTTCTGGTGACGGTTTCTGGGGCGTCGGTGAGGAGGATGCGGGAGAGGGGGGAGGGCTGGGATTTGGACATTTTTTGCGTGGGGGTTTGGAGGGACATGATGCGTTTTTGTGGGGGCTGGGGTGTGTTAGTTCATGAGGGGGGAGGGTGGCATGGGAGGGGGGAGGAAAGGAGGAGTAATATGGAGGGAAGACTCACAGAGAATAGTTTGGGGTGCAACGAGATGGGGTCCATATGCGTGGTTGAAGTTCGTGACGCATTCGCGAGCGAATTCAAGATGCTGGGTTTGGTCTTCGCCCACTGGGACGTGGGTTGCTCTTTTTTGTATGGTCAGCTGTTATTCCTCTTTTCGAATGACCTGAACCGGAAGAAGCGAGGGGGTAGCGCTGCGCATACCTATGGACCAAGATATCAGCTGCTTGCAGAACAGGATAAGAGAACAGCCCCAGTTTGAGCTTAGATTTGTTGCCACCATCTAATGGTGAAGCATCATCCTCAAGAGATAGTTTACTCTGCATTGTGTCAGTGAGGCGGCCAGGTAAAGTAGATCGAGCGACAAACCTTCCATTGTGTCATACGAGATAAATATCCCATCGAAGCCGTGCAGCTCAATATCCACATCAACTCCGAATGCGCAGCAACCTTCACGCACACAAGGATCAGCTCTACTCAACATCAATCTTCTACAATCCTCACCGATACCCCTTCAGCCCTCGACCGCTCCATCTCCACCTTCACACCCGACCCCCTCAAAAATCAAGAGGAAAAGTACCCAAAAAAGGAACCTACCGAACTCTGATAAAACACCGTACTCCTCTCCGGATCCAGCCCCACGGCCAGCAGCGTCGCCAGACTCTCCCTCTTCCACCTCCTCAACTCCTCCTTCCCCTGCGGCACCGTAATCGCATGCAAATCCACAATCGAATAAAACAACTTTGTGCGCGGCCCCGCCGTGTCCTGTAGCCGGACCCAGTTCTGTAGCGCGCCGAGATAGTTTCCTAGGTGCGGGATTCCCGTTGGTTGGATGCCGGAAAAGATTATTTGGGGTGCTGGGGTGCTGGGGGAGGCGGTGCTTGCGTGGCGTCGGGGCATGCAGTTGGGGGTTGGAGAGGCCGCTTGCAGAATTCGTGACTTCACGTTCTGGAGGGCGTGCCGGGGTTGGTGGGGTTTGAGCATGGTGGACTTTGGAGGGGTGGGCTCGCGATGAGAAAAGGAGGGATGGCGGCACGCGAGATGCAGGTGAGATGCTGGCGTGAAAATTGAATTAAATATTTAGACACGTGACTGTTTGCAATTTCAACATCCAGATCTTGGGCTAGAGTGCATTTCATGTCGAGATTGAATTTGGCGTCTGAAATGAGATTGGTTTCATGAGAAGCTATTGGAGCTAGTATCTTGATTCGTTTACTTCTACATATACATACAATACATCAAGACCTGGCCCGAACTCTACAGTTCACCTGTGTGACCATGTATATCCCGTCTTGATGAACATTTTCCTTCATCAAGTCCCATTTTTGCAGCCCTTTTCGTTTGTCAAGCTAGCTGACTTCATGGCTCGATCCTCACTCCAGGGGCACTGCCTCCTGCGGCGGCCTTAAAGCTCTCCCGGTTCAAAATCTCCATAACCTTATCCGCCATCTCAGTGCCCTGTCTCCTTCCAAATAACTCCCACTGTGGTTCCATAACCTCCTTCATCTCCTCCATACTGGCATCCATAGCCGCGCCCACACCTAAATCACATCATGTTAGCGACATCCAACCCCAGGGCAAGACGAACCCACCAATCTTATTATACTCCCAAACATTCGCCTTCATTCCTATCCCATAATATGCATGTTTCCTCAAGAATGCCAACCACAACCCGACCGTCTCCGGATGCCCATCCTTAATCTGAATCAATCTCCTCAGCGTCTTCCTCTCAAAATTCTCCTGACTCTTCTTGTGAATGAAATGCGATCTGGGTACCGTCCACCTCTCTGTGATCCTCGGCAACGGTACGGGTCCATATGCAGGTAGCTTAAGGTAGTATGCGGCGCGAAGAGCGAAGTCGGAAAAGAATTCCAGGTTGCGGATGCTGTAAGATCGCAGCTGGAGATCGCAGGAGGGGACGCCGTATTGGGCTTCGCGGCGGAGGGGTCGCAGGTAAATGGCTTGCACGTTACGGGGGTAGCGGACATTGAAGATTTCCTCGGCGGACGGCTCTTCGGCGGGAGGTTCTGCGGCGGGCGGGGTTCTATTGCCGGGTTAGAAAGCGCTGGGTCTATTGAGGGCATAGAGATAAATACATCGAGGCTGCTTCTGCAGAAGCAGGGTTTGGTGCATCGCTGGAACATCGTTAGTCTGTAGGCTTTGATAGCTTAATGAAACTTGCGTACGGTTTGTTCGAAGAATATCTAACAGATTGTGAAGTGAGGGGTGCGACGGCACATTGGGGTGTTCTGAAGGCATTCAGGAAGACTGGCTTTGCCTGCGAATATTGTCAATTGTCTATCTTCCGCGCGCAGTATGAGGCCTGGATGGCATACCGAAGTTCCCAGCCTACTAACTGTGCGCCACGGCATGCGCGTAAGAATCGGAGTAGCCATGTCTGGCTCAAAGTGGTGAGAAATGTCTAATTGGACTTTTCGGGTAGAGTTCTATGATATCGAATATTTTGAGGTTCAGAAATGTAGTTCCGGGGTTTACCCGGCCAACTTACCCTCATCATTGATCTTGCTATTTGTTACGATTTATCTAGATGAACATATTTAGGTATATTGGATTGAATCGAGTGCTTTGAAAGACGGATCTTTGTCTGATTAAAGGAAAGAGAGCAGTATACTTAATCTTGAACCCGGACTAGACAAAATGTTACGATATTTCATGGGTCACCGGGAGCTCACCGGGGATCAAAAGAATCGGTAGTTTTCATCTAGAAATCAATGAAGTATTTATATGGTGGTTTCTCGTGTTTACTGTCGCAACCTTTACTCTAAAGTCTAGCACAAATTTATGTCCTACATTTGAGCTGAAAAGTTTTCGAGGTTGTTTTTCACAGTTCGCCGACAGCCAATATTTCAACACGGCTAGAAATAAAATCTTGAACGAACTTCAAACTCGGGGCAGTGAGAGAGCAATGTGCTAGTTTAGGTAATGATTTGTTTATACATCAAATGTCTTTTAGTAACTAGAATGTTGGTACATTGTCGATCTCTGCATCCAAATCCGTTGATGATGGAGCTTGGTAGCAACGATACTCATAGAAACATTTCTAAACCTCTCCAGTTCAGGTGAACAATGGATGTAGAATCTGGTCATTCAAGGTCTTCGGGTGCTTACCAGTCTGTATATGCTATTGTGGAGCTCTTCATATGTATACAAGAACAAACCTCCTCGAAACAACATCCGATTCAACTTTTTGAGGTACCAATATCCCCGAGGGTCTCGCTATCTCCTCTCAGGATATCCGGTAAGCTTCTTCATTTCTTCTGGAGGACGTTTCCATGATTGCGCCTACTGGTCTAGGACATCGAGTAGAACATAGATACGGGCCTATTGGTTTTAGATGTCCCACAACATGTGGAAGAAGTTATAGTTTAAAGTATGGAAACCCCAGTACAAACTTATATCCCGACGGACATGAACTTCGCGAATATTTACCACCTCTTTCCTATGCTCATTAGCCCATGGATATTCATTGTTTAATCATTTTCCGTGCTTTCAATTGCTCTACTAGCGATATACTTGCCTCTTCTGATAGATGTACTCTACCTATATCTGGGTGTTCGTCTAGCAGAATCTTGGATTATTCATCTGCAATCAATGACCACGTCCTGCTTCCAAAATCTATATCTCATCTCCCCAAGAAACCTTTGGGTCATGCCGTGGGGAGGGGAGGGGCTCTTCATAAACACCCTCATTGAACCAGTATGAGATATCTCACCCAAAAGACTCACATAGGTAAATTGTGCGCTGCAGTCATTTGGCATCAGCACCATCACCGTGAACATATTTATTGCTTCGATTTTCAGCAAAGAGACTTCAATGCTATTCATCCAACATCTACTCGGCTGTTGAAGCCTAGATATCTGTAAGTTGGAAAACCTCACCCCATTTGTAGAGAATAACATCTGGGGACACTGAGCAGCAGACTTTGGCGTTTCTATCCAAGCTAAATTTGCGCGCCATTATAGTCTTTGGTAATGGCACTACAAAAATTAAATGGATATAGGATCATTGTGCAAACGTTCAGGTGATCACGCAAGACTTTCTGTCTGAAATTCCCTCCTTCCATCTTCATGCTTTCCCAAACGTCCTGACTCATCCACTTCTCTCGGATTTCAACCTTCTCCAGTGCCATTTGAAACCTCTCGATCGAGCTTCCAGCAATAATTTGACCTCATAGGAGCTGGACCGAACTACCCCCATGGATATGACTTGCTGATTCATCTCGAAATCTTCTGTACAGTTCCCACAAAGTGCATCGATCCAACAGAAAATACCCAACCCTTGGCTCTCGGCATTTCTCGCCCAACTTGGAAGCATAACACCAGTTCTCACTGACCTCAAAACAAGGACTGCTGAGTAGTACAGCACAGGAAGGGATGTCCTGATCACCCCTCATACCGAGAAGAAAGCAATATATTGTAGCTCATCATCCATTGAAGCACAATACATGCGTATCAGCACGCATTTGCTCTCCATGTTAGATGGGAGACAGACGAAGTTGCCAATCCTCTAATATGATGACCCAAGGGACTACACTGAAAACGTGGATTCCCTATGTTGGTATCGAAGATTACCTTCGATCCCTGTCTTGCACAATAGCTTCTTTCGTGCTACACAAATCCGCGAGATGACATAGTCTCGTGCCGCGTTTTGAGATCCAGAGTGTAAGACAAGAAGTATATGTACAAAGCCACCAAAAGCGCCTTGCTACCAGAGGCAGACATGCATGAACCCCAGAAAGGAGTGTAGTACCGAATCCGCCGTCTTTAGGAAGAAATGATTCTCAACGGAAGGTTAAGGAGTTAGCAAATTGCACGAGTTGAGAGGACGAAGCCCTCCCTATACACTAGAAAAGTTGGGAGTCGAACAAGGGGTCATCTTTAGCTTAATTTGAGGAATGGCGATAACATAAAGTGTCTTGGCGGATGTATTTATAATGAGAGAAGAAAATCAAGGACCAGTCGTCTATCAAGGCGCGGCGCATGAATTGCTTTAGGTTCTCATGGATCGCTGGCGAAGAGAAGGATGCTAGGGCGCTTGACCCAATCACACGAAGTTGAGCTTGCAAGATGGCTATGCTTTAGCAGCCGATGAAAGAAACCCCATTTCCACCTCTGTTGTTTCGCATGCTCACGCTGGCCACAATGTGACAAACATGCGCAAGAAAACAAGAATTAAGTCACAATATTCATAAGCAGTGGGCAACGGAATTCATGATTTCAATTTCAGATTTTATTGTTTGCTATGTTATTCAGTGTATCTGTAGTTGCCAGTGGGCCAAAGGTTGACCAACTCCACCAACAAATTAAATGAGAGCGGACTTAACTTTTTCAGTGCCATCAACATTCCCGGCCTCTGTCCCAGGGTGAGGGAGAGGAATACATGGCGGTGCATTATTCATCAACGTATGGGTCACGTTTAGCATCAACTTGCATATACAGCGCGAAGCTTGAGTCTATGCAGTCGCTGTTTCGCTGCCATGGCAGATATGAAGCTCAATATAAGTATGGAACTTCATGTCAGTCAAAGCTTTACAATCCACGATGGATTGCACAACAGTAGCCACTTTATGTGGCACAGTACCTACTTAGAATATCTAATAATATTGTTAGTTATAATTCAGCAAAGAAGATTAAGTAACAAGTTAAATGGAAATGTGTTCAGAGTCTAATTATAAAATCCACATGTATTCTTTAAGACAGGGATAACTGTTGACTGTTTTTTTCATCACAACACAAGGGGAAATAGAAAAAACCGTGAAGAGACTGAAACATACCGAAAAGAATAGCAAAGGATCTTCGCGATGGACATAATGGCCTATTTCAACACGACCAAGTAACTGAAATGGGTATTCATCCAGATGCTCGACGTGTTCTTGTTCAAGTCGGCAATGGCCGTTCAGTGTGAGGGCTTGAGTTCGACATTGAATGGCGCGGAGACTGAGATGATATTTGCAATCGAATGGACTGACTATTTATGATGTCATATGACGTCTCGAGGCGTTCATCTTCTCTTTCGCAACGCCTTCATCTTCTTATAGTGCTCTTTCTTTCCACTAGCTTTAGCAGCTTGGATATCATTGTACTTGTTTCGGAACTTGTGGTTGGACTGCTCGCCGGCAAGAACTTGTTCGACGAAAGTCTGCTTGCGCTCCTTGTTGGTGAGTCGAGAAGAGAAGTATTCGGTAGGACCTTCGATGATGGTGCCCACTTGAGAGTATTCCGGAACTTCTGCTCTTGCCGAGTCCTTTTTGTAGAAACGTTTGGGGTCCAAAACATTTCGGAGACGGATGAGTTGCAGGTCGCGTTTGAGCTCAGGAGTTACCACAGTTTTGGGCATGTTGTACCACTTTGCGCCAGCAGTAGCCTGTTTTGTCTATTCCAGTAACGTTAGCCTGCTGTTCAATGTAAAATACTTGCAACAAAAGACTGGAATAGTGGCTTCTTCTCAGAGTAACTATGAATGTAAAATCTTCAGCTCGTGCAGGGTGGCGCCCAAGACGGGGCCAGATCCTGCGTCCGTTATATGGGTAAATTTTCCTCACAGAAGGACACAGCGCGAGATGAATTGAACATTTTCTTACCTTGAGAGCTTTTGCTTTCGTCACAATAGGATCTTCTACAGTTCGCACGCTGTTGGCCAGCTTTCTGTCTTTAGCAGGTATGAGCTGAGAAGAATCCACATGTGCGTTTTGTCCAGTAGATTTGATATATGGAGTAATTGCAGATGTTGAAGATTTACCAAGGCTGTGAAAACCATCAAATGTTAGCCAAACTGAAAGATTGAAGAGGGAAAAAAGCGCGACATGGATTAAACCTACTTTGGAAGAGAGAATTTGGTAGAGCTATCATCATTGACGATGACTTGCTTCGCATTTCTCATCCGCTCCTCAGCATCCTTTAACAATTGCTGGACTTCAACATCGGAAAGATCATTGTCGGCCATCTTTGATGATGATCGCAGTTTCTGAATGGAATGAAGATTGGAAGAGCTTTAAAAGAAATAAAAGATTGAAGTGGATCAGAAAGTCGCTTAAAAATTATTCCTGCAAACTAGCTAATTCTAGCTTAGCTTAGTAGAAGATCACGAGGATTCCCATGAAGAACTGACCGCTTTGAGTCCCGTGATCTTCAGCTACCTTTCTCTACTCCGTAGAACTACTCCGTAGAACCAAGCACACTTGAAGATGAATTGGTGTCTGACCTCGAATTTGATTCTTCCTCCCGTCGGCAAAAGTATATCAAACCTTGGAAGTTCATGCAATACTAGGTAATAATAAGTACTACGTAAGTAGGTATGTTACTTTATTTATCAGCCGTGCCAATTGTCCTGTACCTTTTGCCTCGTTTTGCCTCACATTACATTGCATTGCATCTCTCGATTCTTGCCTCACTGTTCGCCCTGTTCACATGGTGAGCCAACGCACAAAAGCAAAGCCATAATAATAAATGGAAAGAAGAGAAGGCTCCAGCTGCCAAAATAACCCCTGCCTAGATGACATATCTCTTGTACTCGTGAAGTAGATAGGTAACGGTAGATGATTGATGATATATAATAAATAGTCCACGGGTGGATGAATGAATATCTCTCTATTTCATTCAATTGATCAATTCATCATCACATTTACCTCCTTGATAAAGACAAAGGAAGTTCCTCTATTGTTATTGTTATTAGGTATTGAACATCTAAAACTGCCCGTGGACTTTCTTGATGACAAGCTACCTGTCTACTACCTACTACTACCACCTCCTACTACCACCTACTACTACTACCTCCAGCTACTCTCTATCTATCTAGTCCTGGTAGTATCAAAAGTAAGGCCATCCATCCGTAAGCCACGCCAAGTCTACCTACAGTACTTCGCACCTACTCAGCTCCAAATCCGCCCCGCGTTGCCGCTTAAAATTTATCCGTTTACCGCCTCCAGTCCGGTCCAAACACCATCAAGCTCCCACAATCTTATCAACTCCCAACCAATCAAAAGTGCAAATTCCATCAACAACTAACTAATCCATCATCGCGGTCGTCGCGCAAACAAGGCTCCTCAAGTAAAGAGACATTTTATATGTCTCTTTAAATATCTACAAAAAAAACACCCCAAGTCGGCCCATCTGCAGCCAGCCTGCCATCACTCATCGTCGCATACATCCGAGGAATCACCTTTTGTTCTCTGGGATTCGAGAAATTCGAGTCGAACGTACCGTGCCGTGCCCACAACATTGTTTACTTTCTTTCTACGCCTCCCCGTTCAATACGCGCCAATTAATTACGGCGCTGGAAAGTAACTGGAGGAATATTTAATAAGCTCAAGCTTGCGACCCATTTGAGATCTTTACCACGTACAACCTCAACACCGATCAGGCGAAGCCAACATAAAAACAAATATGGATCCTCCACCACCCGGCTCGTCCCATGGACAGCAGCAGCAGCAGCAGCAACCCGCTTCACAACAACGTCCTGCGCAGCAGCCTGTCTATGACACAAGTCAAGGAGGTCATTATGGTATGTTTGTACTCTTCACTTCTTCATTTCTCGATTGCCCAGTCTACAACAAACGGATACTAATTTATTTCGTGGAATAGGTGCCAGTGCATTGGTAAGAGATACTTGCGAATGCGCTTCGAAGTCTAACTAATGATGAGGTAGCTATCTCAACAAGGTTTCGCGCCCGTTGCGGATTTCTATACAGGAGCGTGGGCAAATGTAAGGTTCATCATCTGGATACTGAGATGACGAGAATTAACCCAGCGACTAGGTCAACCAAGGTCTGCATGGACAGTACAAGGATATTCTCACAACCTATTGGCAACAAATTATCAACCATCTCGAGGGTGATAATCACGACTACAAGCTTCATCAACTTCCCCTTGCACGTATCAAGAAAGTCATGAAGGCCGATCCCGAAGTAAAGATGATTTCCGCCGAAGCCCCAATCTTATTCGCAAAAGGATGTGATATCTTCATCACAGAACTTACTATGCGGGCATGGATCCATGCCGAAGAAAACAAGCGTCGAACCTTGCAACGATCGGATATTGCTTCTGCATTGGCAAAATCAGACATGTTTGATTTCTTAATTGATATTGTTCCTCGCGAGGAAGCCGCAGCTCATGCGAAGAGACCTTCTGCCTCAGGACAATCTGCACCTCAAATTCCCGGCGCTGCTCCTGGTTCAGCTCAACTTCCGCCCCAACAATCCAATATTCCTCAACAACCTGGTCACCCCTCTCATCCACAATCTATGCCTCAGGATTATTCCCTTGGTAGCCATGGTATTGCTGCTGAACAAGACCCATATCGTCACCAATCCAATATGTATCAACCACAAGTCCCTCCCGGACAAGCTGGCCAGTATGGCGGACAGCAGCCATTGTATGGTGAGATGGGTGAGATATACGGATATCCAACCATGCCGCCACCTCAACAGGTTCGTCCCCCACCTCCACCTAACAGACTTTGCACTCCCCTAACACTCATCTAACAAAGCCCTAGCAAATGTATCAAGTTCCGCATCAACCCCGACAAGATCCATCTGTTGGCACCGACGCAACACATCACTATGCGCGCCAGGAGGGGGGTGGTGATGGCGATGCTGATGCTGAAGGCGAGCGTGACTATGAAGTTGGATAAGAAAGATCCGGTCCACATGTTGTTCGTTAGTCGTTGATCGATTGCCAAATTTGATAGGGTCGGAGTTCGGAGGATTCATGATACAGTTTTTAAGGTAGCCTAGTATTTTTTTGCGGCGAGAATAGGCGTAGGATAATGTGAATGTCAATGCCGCACAATCTCTCCCAAATACCTCGTATGATTGTTGATTTGATGTCAATATCTCCAACATGGTTGCCCAGCGGGTATTTTTAGTGACACCAAATATCTAAATACCCATGAAGATCTTGTGGTCCATAAGGATAGTGTTCGAAAGGGCTCAGATATCTATGACTTATTCATACCAAACCTCGAAGAGAACCCAGCAAGTCGATCCGGTTTCGCTGGACTCAAGATCGTATGAGTAAGCCTTTGCAAATAAGAGTTAGCACAAATACCAAAGCACAATGTCCCTCAAACCCCCATATCAAAAAGGTGAATATACTTCTCCAGAATCTTAGGTCCATTCAAAGCATCCACTCTCCCAAATTTTTTATTCCTAGTACTAATATCGAAAAATTCGTCTGGATTATCCGTCTGCATTAGATAGACCGTTTGTTGCAATTCATCGAGATTCTCTTTGAGAATCAGAGCATTGTCGAGAGAATCGACGAATTCGGAGAGGTATGCTACGTCTTTTGCGAGAGCAGCGACTCCATGAGGGTTTATCTTTTTGACTTCTGGAGAAAGGGGGATGGCCTAATAGGTGGTGGGTGGTTAGTGGGGTAGCGTTAGGAGAGACCTTGGAGGGATTTTGGAGGAGTAAGCTTTACGAGAATCATGTTTGCGGCGTGAGAAAGTGCATCGAAATAAATGAGTTCCTTGATCTCGCGGGGTAAGGTAAGGAGAGTGGAGCTCATAATGTTGGAGAGATAGGTGGTTAGGGTTTGCATGTAGTTGCTGGGTTCGGATACAAGAGAGGGCGCCATCCTATCAGAAGTGACATGTCAGTCTTGATCTGGGAGAGTGAATTTACCGAAGGTTCTTACCAATCATAGTCTGCTGTCTCGACCAAATCGTCTATCTTGGAATTTACTACTTCGAATATACGCTTTTCAGCGTCCTTCTTACTGCTAGAGAACTTTTCTGTGGCAGCAAGAACAACTGGGCCACCTGCTGATGTGGATGATCGTGCAGCCAAGAGAAGCTGTTCCAATTCTCGACTAGCCGATTCGAAATACTCAAGGTTTATGAGGATTTGTACAATCTGGCCTAAATATTGTGTACTCAGCTTTTCCACGAGAGGATCACAGATATCTTCTGACAGAAGCTCGTCTATCGACTTAATAACGGTCAGATCAGCTCAGATGGAGGCAGTAAATCGAGATTGGCCATGCATACCTTTTGAAGTGTCTCGTCAATGATACTTGGTTGTTGAAAATGGTCATCCATTATGAAATAGAATCGATTCAAAAAGTTCCTGATATCAATACAACACATTGGGTACATCTGGGAGAATGGTAATACACCAGGGAACCTAGCAAGTATTAGAATGATAGGGTCATATAGGAATTTTCTCGACTTACGTGTATTCTTCTTTCGGTTTGTCTGGCACATACCAACTGACTTGAACAATTTTGTCAAAGTCTTCTTCGCTGTTGACGGGCATAGGCATGTATTCATCCGTGGACACAATCTACCAAAGTCAATTCTTGTTTTCGAGAGTAAAGGAAAGGTACTACTGACCTGCTGAAAATCTGCACTAAATTTCCGCTTGAGTAGATCAGCATATCTGTAGAAAAGCTTGAGTACATAGGCATCCAAGACAGCCACAGAATAGCCCCAACCCTAAGAATTGGAGTCAGTATGTTAGAAGATCTGTACCGAGCTTTGCAAGCTCACCTCCATCGTCTGTATAAACAATGCTATCACATTCTTGGTTTGCAAAATAACATCCGGGTTATCAAACTCATCCAAGGCTTTGGAGACGGCGTTGATGGCGGCATGACACATCGAATCCCATAGTTCATCGACCTGAGAGATTTAGCTGGGGCACACTATCTTGGTAAACAAAGTAATTCTTACATCAACTGGGGAACGCAAATTGTGAACCTTTCTCATAGTAGCCTTTTCTATTATAGCGAAACCAGCGATGCCCTCCAGCAAGGCACTCAAAAATGTTTCGCTCTCTTCATCAACTAAGTTCACCGAGCTTGGAAGCAACAAATCTTTCTGTTGTCTTCTTGTTGCAGCGTATTCGCTCTTGAATTTCTCAATCTGACCAAGTGCCTCGTGGATATGCAAACACTCAAATAGCGGATCGAAATCAACCTGGAGTTCCTCATTGTTCAACACGTCAAATTCCTCACTCTCATCGTAGACTAATTCAATAGCTGAATTTAGCTTGAAGTTTCGCATGTACGGATTTGCCTCCATGCGCTCCTTTTGCCTGCTCCGTCGAATATTTGTATGATAAAATGCCACTTCTCCAAGAAATTGAGACGTCTCACGAATGCGATAGAGCCATGTATTCAAATCACTCATTACTGCTTCTGATATAGCTTTCTGAGAAGATGGAATCGACTTTTGGATTATTTCTGCGAGGTTGTGTTGGGTAGCATATTTGTTCTGAATTGTCGGAATCAAATGCTCGTTCTGTAAATCGTCCAGCGCCTTAAGAGCTGCATAATATTTCTTCTTTCGTATCAAATCATGCGCCTGATTGACAGCATGAAGTATTTTCAAAGATTCCTGCAACGCCTCAGAAGCCTCCGCAATATTCTGGCGAACAGATCTCGTGTCTACCAGTGCCTCCTTTTGTGCAGCTAGCTTTTCCGTACTCGCTTGAATCGATTGATTGAGCTTTAGAATTTCAGATGTAAGCTGGGAAGTTCCTTCTCGCACTTGTTGTAGCTGATTGACTGATGCCAGGAATTCTTCGTGTTTGGTTAAGCCAATTCGTTCAATGTCAGCCTCGCGATCGTCTGCATATTGTGACAGGCTTCGTATGAGCCCTGGAGTTCTGTTAGATAAGGTGGCATCTTTGAGGGCAGGTATGAGGTTGATCAAGATAATCGGCATCAGATGAAGATAATATTATCTGTTTCAATCCGTCAGTTACAAAAGTAACATAAATATTGTAGCAAGGCACACATACCTGTTGTACAGCTTGCCTGTAATCGTCATATTGCATAGCTTTTCGAGGTGCCATCTTGGGCAACTTAAATGACAAGCTTTTGGTGATAATCTAGAGCATGAAAGGCTCAGCTTCAGACCATAGAATATTAATGGAGAACTGCATGAACCGAAATGATCTTCTCTCTTTGGATTTCCACTCGTTGTATGAGGACCAGGCTGAGTACAGGGCAGGTCTGGATCTGGGGTTAATCCGTTCCGGATGACACCAGCGGCCGCACAACTAACCAAGTTTTGGATCAAAAACTCTTTGGCTCGGTAGAATTCAGTAACAAACCTGCTCCTAATGACAAAGTGTCTGAATCTTTGTGGTGTTGAATATGATATCTCTTGTGCCTTTCAATAAAATTTATGAAGTTTCTGTTATGATGATAATCCCAAGAGACTATTCAGGAACACCAAAGATGCAAATACTTGATTACGATTGGGAATTTGAAGTTCAAGACAGCTTCAGCTGTTGGCAGAAGGTTTAGATCAAAGAGGTTCTCTCATATTATGATGTACCAGCAGAGGGCATTCAAGTCTCAGTTTTTCTGGGTGCCCAAGTCTACCGCCGAAGATGTACCGCTTTCAACCATTTCCAAGTCATTTGAGATGCCGTTTCTAGGATTATATTTCTTTCCAATTTCAAACATATATTGCATTTTACCTTTTGGGAGGCGGGAGGCGGGAGGGGGGTTCTCAATCAGTCAAGCATATTCATGGATGAGATATTCAAAGCTTTCCAAGGTTCTTGGAAGAAGTGTTGCTTCTAGATTCACTAGTGCTAAGCAACTCCGGTTCCTGATGAGGCAGGATCGAAGGAGGTAATGGATTAAAATCTTCAACGCAGGCAATTGCCAATGAATGAAGGAGACCAAAAGACTTGCCTATATACCTAGGTAGTTACTCCTTCTGTAATCACACTGGCGGTAAGAGGATCCATGGATTCTGAGACACTGCTTCTCTGGGCAGGCACAGCTCACCATCTCTTTGCAAAAGAGCAAAGAAACAAAGAAAGACGGATATTTAAGCCGGCCAATGATCGTGAATGAAAGATTACTGCTGATGAACTGCCTAGTATTGGCTGAGTCATGACCGAGTAAGAAGTCAAGTCAGGACTGAGGTCAAGTTAAGTCAAAGTCCCTCGGTAGCTTGAGCAGCCAAACAGTAAGGCTGTACTCGTCCTATCTTGCACGTAGTTGAGCGATCTTGAGGATGATATCGGGATGGTTGTAGAATCGGAGGAGCTTCCCGTCTTTTGAAATTTGACTTATATAGCCAATCAACTGCCTCCATATACATCCCATCTAGGAAGAAGAATATAGGGGCTTCTTACCGTGTCACGGGATAAAAATCCCAACAAAATTCTGATCGAGGGTCCGTAATACCTCCCGAGCCTGTTCTCCTCGTGGTATTTGCTTGGGCGCCTGGGGCATGGCTATATATATTCGATGGGATGCCAATTTCAAGAAGATTGTGCCTACTTGGTGATTCACGTGCCGGAAGCTTGCCGTGTGTATCGCCTCGTGGCATTTAATTACCATACCTCGGCTGTGACTAGGTCCTTGATGGGATAAAGCTTCAATAAGATTCTAAGTTGATTGTTGGGAGAAGTGGAACAGCCTCCTCGTGGCATCGGGTGCAGGCAGCCGTATTTCGGAGGCAGGATACTGATTTCACGAAGCAGATTCTGATTCGACTATTAGAATATCTTGATATCTGTGTATCTTTCCTTGTGGTATGATTGCTGCTTAAGAAGGTAGGAAAGGTCGGAAGAGATTGAGAGGGATTGGGGGAAAGTGAGGAAATCTTCACTCTTAGAACTTGCCTATACTTTCTTTCAGTCGAGAGAAGGCAAACCTGGAAGTCAGGACCAAGACGAAACAAAACATTGACTACAATAATTTTCAATGCCCAGCATCCCGTACCTAATACTCAATGCCCGATGCCCAATGTAGAATCAAATCAAAATACAAGCAACTGGGTATTTTTATTGGATATCTAGATAGTATAGATAGACATCAGGAGAAATGATAGAATGCCATATAACCGATTTATCAATTGCTATATATGTGTGTATGTGTGTATATATGTGTGTATATATATATATATATATATGTATATGTGTGTATATATATGTATATATGTATATATGTATATATGTATATATATATATATATATATATATATATATATGTATATATGTATATATGTATATATGTATGTATGTATATACGTATGTATGTATGACCTTTTGAGGTTGTTTAATCAACTCTCAATGGAAATAAACGAACTTTTTCATAATTCCCTACCAATCAACGGGATGACCTACCAATTTAATACCTATTTACCTTCTCCCTCGATATTACTTCCAGTTTATCATTCTTTCTCATGTTATTCGTGCCTTCCCCAGTTTTCCCCCTTCATATCCACACCAAAATAATAATACTTGGTAGAATTTCTTTCCATCTTTCCCAACACCTTCCTCCTTCTTTCGGCTTCTTTCTCATATAATCCTCAACCTTGATAGATATTCACTGACATTTCTCTGCCATTCTTCCGAGTCTCCCCGCTTGGAGTTTTTGATGCACCGTTCGTTAATATTTAAAAAAAAACATCCTCTTCTTCTACCCTCATTACTTGTGTTCTTTTACATACACACACACTCTCTCTCTCTCACTCTCTCACTCTCTCTCTCACTCTCTCTCTCTCTCACACACACACACACTCTCTCTCATCCTCATCCTCATTCTCTCCCTTTCTTATTCAAATACAAAACTTCTTGGTTTGTTCAATCAAAACCCCCTTCGATCTTCAAAAATCTCAGAGATTGTTATCAATTGACGATTATAATATCATCAATTGACCAACAATCTGGGAGCTATCATCATTTTGAACCCGTTACCTTCTTTTCTCAAATATCTGCACAATTTTCACGTCCTTCGGGAACTCAATTTTGACTCATCATCCTTTTTGTGTTGAATCAAGGACATTGTTTTGAATAATGTCTTCATTCAATCGTTCTTACGGTCAATCGCCACCGTCCCCAGTCTCGAATGGTGCTTTTGAGTCCATTCAAGGAACACCAAACACTGCTTTGACCGCGATATCTCCAGAAGATGGTAGAGTCCCAAAGTCAACCACAGCAGAGTCTCGTCCATCTTCTGTCGCTCAAACCTCTGCTAATCAACATGATCCCTTCGTTACAAGCAGCACAACAAGCAGGGCTTCGGCTCAGCTTTCTGCCACAGCTTCAGCATTTCAACCCTTGCAGTTGTATGGGCCTGCAGTAGGTACACCTGCTGCTGGTAATCTGATCGCAAATGGATCGGGAGTCGCTACTCTGATCCCAGGTACGGTCCAATACTTGGATAACGTCGTGGCTTCTCAGTCACCAGCTCGTGACACCGAGATTACTAGTTATGGTGTATGTTGTATTTTCCTCTATCCCCATCATCATGCAAGTCATTAATAGTTCATAGAAATTCAGCACAGATACTAGTGCCACCCGTTGCATCAGAGTTACCGATATCTACCAAAAAGTTGACTCTGTCCTTAACTGTGTTCAATTCTCTTTCGAGGTTAGTTTCAGCTTTTCATTCACCTACTTGTCATCGTTATTTATCTAACCATTTATTGTTTAGAAATTGAAGAAGGCTGGCGTTACCTTTACAGGAACAAAGAGAGTCGAAGCCACGAAGAACAATGTTGTCTACATCAGAATGTCTAACATACACGAGGCTGCAAAGGTGTATACTGCAATCAAAGTCGACCATGTTGACTTCGCCGTCGAGTATGTGAAGGCAAATGAATTTGGTGGTGTTCGTAAAACCCTTAACTCCTCATAAAAATAACAGCTAACACCCAGACAGGCAGTCAGTCCTCAATCGAGAACCGTATACTCCGCACATGAAGGACAGGTCATGCTAACAGCCACCTATCCTCCTCACACAAACATTGACAAAAAAGTGTTCGAGGAAAGTCTCCGCGAGTTGTTGTCCGTTGAATGCGACCTGTACGCGTGGCAGAAGTTCCTGGCGACGGAAGCTGGGACATTTCGGCTATGTGCGGAATTTGTTGATTCTTCCTTTGTGGCTCGTGCAATCGAACGATGCAACAATAGGATCATCGGGGTGTGTATAATTTATTTCTCTTTGGTTGATTCCTACTGACCTTTTCGCAGAATATCCTTGTCAAATGCGAGATGCATGCACCTGACGTGAATAAGAACCGTGGTGCCTCACGAAACAACTCAGCCCAGATTGTAACACCCACCCGACGCTCTGCCCCACAAGCTGACCTTAGCGATGCACTTGGAGGTATGTCATTGCAAGCTCCGCAGACACCTGGGTTTCCTAATAATGCCGGTCTCTTCAACTCTGGTAGCCCCAACCCTCAGGGTATCCAGTACATGACCACTAATCATTACGGTCTCCTACCTTCTAATGCAGTCCCATATGTTGTTGGCAATATGGGTAATCTATATACCGCCCAAGCCCTTACATTCCAGACAGGATTTCCTGGTGGTCTTACGGCAAATAGGCCTTCCCCGGTAATTGATTCTCCATATGACTCTTTCGGGCCCCAGTCTTACTCACCACATACGTACAATAACCACTTTAATCCTCAAGGTGTTCCCCGTTATACCACCAGCCCACAACACTATGGACATGAGTTCGGTTTCATGAGCCCGCAAACCCCCAACTCTCGAGACCTTGCCCGCAATGGTAATCGTCGCCAGCTCCCAGTCGTTCGAACACCGCAGGGACAAATCAGAGGACGCGGTACATCTAATCCTGCTGCTAGCCACCACAACCATGTGGATATCAACAAGATAAATGCAGGTCTCGATGTCAGAACAACTGTAAGTACATACCAATCCTCACAAACTTTCTCATCTTTAACGTGCTTTCCAGGTAATGTTGAGGAATATTCCAAACAAGGTCGATCAAGCAATGCTCAAGAGTATTGTTGACGAATCCAGCTTTGGAAAGTACGATTTTATGTACCTGAGAATTGACTTCTCCAATGACTGCAACGTCGGCTATGCATTCATCAACTTCGTCGATCCAGTCGATATCGTTCCATTCGTCATGATCCGTTCCAACCAAAGTGGCATAGGTTCAAGAGCGATAAAGTCGCCGAGGTATCTTATGCGACAATCCAAGGTCGGGATTGTCTCATTCAGAAGTTCCGCAATTCGTCGGTTATGCTTGAGCCCCCTCACTACAGACCCAAGGTATTCCTATCATTTCTTGCTATCGATTTGCATTCAGCTGACAACTTGATACAGCTTTTCTTTACTTATCTCGATGGAAAAGATGCTGAAGGTTTAGAAGATGAGTTTCCTTCATCTGATAACGCTTCGAAGCTAAAGAGAAGCTGCGAAAATGCAGAGCACGTCGGTAAGTTATCGCCTAATTGACTCCAAACTTTCAATCATTGCTGACACGCAAAAGGATTGTTTGCCCCAAGTGCCGGTCAGCATCTACGTGATGAACAACGCCGTCGTCGATCCCAGTATGACCGTGGAACCAGCCTTGCTGAACGCGAGGAATACGGTTTCGATAACGATGAGGACGATATGCATCGCAGCCCTCGTCAACAAGATTTTCTCACAGTGTACGATAATGCAGCTTTTTTCTTCTGTTCAGTGTGCTTTACCATCAAGACTAACACAATTCTAGATTGAGAAACTCGAACTTTACCATCCCTTCAAAAGTTATCCGTGCAATCTGAAGTCAATTTCGTGCTGCCCAACTTTGGTCTCTGCTGCTCACTTTACTCTTGTCAGATACCATCTTTTCTGGTATGTTTATTCTCACAGATTAAACCAACTTGGGAAAATTGGGTTTAAAATTTCACGGCAAGCCTCATATGGTTTAGATTTTGAAGCAAGTTGGACGATTTAGTTGACTGTTTCTATTTCCTTTTTATTCGGAAAACTTTCATCATATTGCTTTATGTGGATTTGTTTCTTGCAACACCAGAATACTTTGCTTAAATCACTTGGCGATTACATTTGTGGTGGCTTTATGGCCCCGGTTTTGACCCTAGGGACAACTAGCTTTTGACAATAAAATAGAAGACAATTTTGCTATGAATCTTCCCAGCCCTCTCCTTGTAAAACTTCGAGTGTGGTGTCTTGAAGCTATGAATAAAAAGGTTAGCAATCATGCAAAGAACATTGAATGTTAATCAATTCCTATATGGATGTAGCTTGATATACCTAGGTAGTTATTTCTGCCGTTTTAAAGCAAAAGCTGACCAGTTTTCTCGCCCATGCGGGATGGCTTGATACTTTCGATATAGTAGCTTTGCTGCGTATTAGCATCAATCGTCTTCTCCTCATGACAAAGTAGGTTCACATTTAGATAGACAAATCAATGCTCGAAGCTGCCATGGTGATGATGAAAAATAAAGCACCTTGGGCCATCCATGCATGCATGAATGGGTGAATGGATGAATGTTAGAGATAAAACTCACAATCCCGCCACATAGCATCTCATCTTGCAAGAGGTAGTAAGTAGCAAGTAGTAGCCATGGGGGGAAGCCAAATTTCACGCTGATCAATGATGAAAGAAGGGGTTTTCGCGCTTCGGTGAAGGAAGAGGGGTCTTCTGTGATTGGATGTGGGGGGGGGGTGAGCCGCTCGCATGATACCGATGATTTCGAAGGTGGGGGTTACCGGGGGCATGTCTTGAGGGAGGTGTGTATGGGGTATGTCGTGCTGTAGTTGTTGGTTGGGAGGGTTGATTGATTGATTGATTGGGGTTGCTGGGGTTTGGGGAGTGGGGAGGGGAAAGTTTTGTTTCGAGGGGTTTTGTCTCGTGGTGGGGATGGGGATGGGGATGGGGATGGAGATTTAAGGAGATCATCTTACTAGTTCGTTTGGACTCTGTGTATGATGAGTGAGGGGTACAGCGGCCTGGTTGGATTACTAGGTAGGATATGAGGAGGAGGTTCGAGGGGGGTATCTATTGATTGCCGGAGGGGGGGTGGGAATTGGGGGGGGGTTTGTATGTGGGTATATATATATACCATATACAGTGTGAGGAAGTTGGCTGTTGGGGCGTTGAAGAGGCAGAGGGGTTAGAGGCGTTGTACACGTGGTGATGAGAAAGGCAAGCGCGTATGCGTGGATCTGCACGAACAGATGGGTCGATCTGCGGAGGTTACGGGAGCACTGTGCCACGAGAGCGCGAGGGCCATCTTGGGTTCACATCTCGAAATCTCATCATTTGATCTGTGCATCTACGGATTGATACGTGTCGTGAAAATCTATCCCTCCAATTCCATTTATATACATTAAAAGAAAGCTGCTTCCGTCCCATTCTCGTACAATGGGTATCATTGATGTTGGGGTTTTTGGTATCGATACCTCGTCCCTATTTTTTCCCCTTGCATCTTACGTCTATTTCCAGCGTCACTTCGTGGGGGTCTAGTTTGATGGCTCTTCCCAGCTATCAGATGCAAATAACCTGCTGGCCCACTTCAAACGGGAACCTCTCGCCTTGTTGTTGTTGTTGTTGTTGTTATTCCTTCCATTTCCGTTTCTATTCCCCTTGGCCGCATTGGAATTGGCATTTGGATTTCCCCTTCCACTGCCTTTAGAGGCAGGAGTAGCTTTTGCTTTGGCGGGAGAGGAAGATGAGGGTGTAGGTGTGACTGTGGCCGCAGCGCCGGCTCCTACATTTTCCACCGCAGGGGTCACGACGGCAGCTGCTTTAGAAACCACGGAAGCACTGAGGAGAGCTGATTTGTTGTTAGCTGTGTAGACTTTTCCCAAGGCTTAAGAGAGAGAACATACCATTAGCACCATCAAAGCCCTTGATACCTTCAGCGGATCCAGCGGCTTGGTTTGCGGCAATAGCGGCGGGGAGATCGACATTGTTTTCTTGGACTTGGGCTTCGATGGCCTTGAGTGTTTGGGCAGTGGTAATGGTTTTGGCGCTGTTATTGCTGGCCGCAATATCCGTTTGCTGGACAGCAAAGCAGCCACCAAATGGACCTGCGACGGCATTATTTCGGCAACGAATGGTGCAGACGTTTCCGGTGGAGGCACCGGTACAGGCAAGGTCATCGGGCAATTGGACGGTGATGTTGAAGTCTTGGGTCTTGGCTTGTGAGAGACCGTTAACTCCCGGGACGTTGTTGGTGACGGTTAAGTTTCGAGAAATTTATACCAGCGTTGCTGGTTTGATCGAGATCACAGGAGTATGGGCCGGCTCCATCTGCATTGACTTGATGGATGGTGACGGTCATCTTTGTACCGGCCTTGACTTGCGTGACGGAGTTGGCTGCAAGAGCGTTTTCAGTGTTCTCTCCAACATCGATGTTGCCGCTCAATTCTGTACGACCACACTCGTTGACAATGTTGGCTGCAATTTCGGCATCTCGAATGATGGTTGTGTCTTGTTGACAAGGGCTGATGCCGGTACAATTTCTTGCGATAGCATCATCGACTAAGTAAATTAAATTAGATTAACATCCCGAAATATGGGGAGAATAAATTGGACTTTGTACCTTTAAATCCAACACTTGTGGGGGAACCTTTCAGACCCTGAGCAGCAAGGATAACGCCGTGGGCTTGAGCGACGGACAATAAAGCTGCTTGAAATAAGATTGAAGTATACATGTTGAAGGAAGGGAAGGAAGGTGTCCTGCACTAAGAAATGAATGAATAAAAGTTAGGAAAATAAAAGGATCGCCCGGATCTTGTACAGAATTGAAATGATATAAAATAGAATGAAGGAAAAGGAAGAATGGTGAAGAGAACAGGAAAATGTGGAATGTATATGTACGAACGTTGGAAAGGAACGTCCTATGCTGGTCAGATATCATCTACTAGCAAAAGCTCACGATAAAATATCGTCATGGCGAACAGCTCATATTGCCTCCTTGATGGTAATAAATTCTCCTACACAACATGTTGCACTTGCAAGCAATGTGGAGCACAGGATCATTCTCGCCTGTCGCTGAGAGAGGGAAAGGTACCGGTACTCAGTATTGAGCAAGAATAGAAATCAATTCCCGGTCATTAAAAGCCATTTCAGAAACAACGACATGAAAATTCGTCATCTCACGCTTGCACGCTTGCACGCTTGCTGTATCACATTGTTCAGATGTTTCTTGTATCGAAATATTCAGATGGCAGATGGTCGAAGTCAAAGCAAGCTCATGTTGATTCTAACCTCCGATAACCTTACAAAGGCGGAGTCGAAAGGACTCTTTGCCGCCATGATAGAAGGGTGTGATACGTGACGCACGCAAGGATACTAGCTCGCTCCTTATTCCTTGGGTTGAAAGAAGAGTGAGAGATCATGAGAAATCATGAGATATGATCCTGATGAGTAGAAATTCCAAGACGTCTGACCCACTGCTACCTGCGGCAATGAGCCTTGAAATAGATTAACAGTACAAATCATCAGATCAGATTTTGCAGTAAAATGAAAGAATTGAAACCAATGCCAAGGTAGTTTGGACGAAAGGAAGTAAAGAAGTCGAGAATGTTGTGGTGATGTTGTATTTATTGTCGGAAGTTTTGACGATATGTGTTTGAAGTGAGTGGGGGTTGGAGTCCCTTGGAAAGATACTCATTTGGGAAAATTGCAAGAGCCGAAGTATTCTGTCCCATTCAAGGACAGATTATTGAAATTATTGAAATTATTGATATTATTGATATTATTGATATTATTGATATATTGATTGATATTATTGATATTATTAATATTATTGATATTGATATTATTATTATTGATATTATTATTATTGATATTATTATTATTGATATTATTATTATTGATATTATTATTATTGATATTATTATTATTATATTATTATTATTATTAATTAAGGATTTTGAGAGAATTTAAAGTCAAAGCATAATTAGCATACCATAGCAAAGCAAGTCAAATCAAAGCAAGTCAAATCAAATCTACTCTGTATATTCGCATCACCGTTTGATAAGTTAATTATCCGATATTTCTTCTTGAATAGGTACCTAGATAGGTACCTACCTGCCTAGGTAGTTCTATTGGAAGTCATAACCGTGCATGAAGACGATAGAATAGGGGTCGGTTAAAGAAGGATACAATGATCAATCAATACATGTATCATGAAGAAGAAGAGGATGGAGTTAGTCAGTCCTAACTAGTCTTACCACCATCGGATATGGATAGTGACAACGAAAGGAGGTTGGTTGACTCTGCCGGTATTGCCGAAGAGGACTTGAGTAGGTCGTAGTAGTAATGATACGAACGATAAGAAAGATCCCAACAGGTAGCTACTTGTACCTACCCAGGTAGTAGACAGACGGCTGCAAAAGCAAAACGAAACCATGTTCACTACTGTATTCTTTCTTTCTCACTCACTGTTCTCCCCATTGTCCGGGATCATCCAATTACAAGGCTCATATGAAATGTACGGAATACTAGCTAAACTTAGTGTTCTGCATCTCGGACCAAACTCAGATCCAGAAGCTTATCTACCTACCTAATTCCTGATTATAATTACTCTTCAATGGATGCCCAGGTGGTTCCATTCAGAATTGACAATCAAAAGTATCTTTCTTCTTATACCAGGTAAGCTTGGATGATTTTAAAAGATTACTATACTGTACTTCTTTCTATTCAATAACCCGTGGACCTCCTTGACTCTCCTCTCTCGGGCCGTTGAGCTTGGATCTCGGTTTGAAAGAACCGAACCGTAAGCGTAAAAGCGTAAGATTATATAACTGGAAGCTGGCTGCTCTTTTCGTTTTGTCTTTTAATTAAAGGCTTGTGTTAAATTTTAGTTGAATTTTAGTTAAACTTTAATCAAAGCTTATAACTTTTCTAAACGGAATAATAATTATCATAAAAGGTTGTATAAATTACTCAGTATACTCCGTATACCTAGGTACAGAGTCTATTAGAATCCTTAACTTTAAGGCAAAATTGTTTAAGGCATCTCCAGCTAGACCACTGGTGGACTAGAAATGAAATGTCAAGCGTTTTGTTCTACGCGGGTACAGTAAGCTGGAGGTTACAGTAGTCCAATTAGTTCTACAGTAGAACTAACCTGATTAGAACTAGATACCGGCACTCGACTTAAATTTCAACAATGCTACTTAAGTATCTATGGATCCATTGATTCCATTCATCCCCCCCAAAAAAGTAAGACTTACAAAAGCACTGAATTTGTAAAAATGCTTGGAAACACTTTTACATAGGTAGGAATCCAGGATATTCTCCTGCAAAGATTCTCTCTTTCGAGAATATAGCTCGCCATGTGCTATCAAAAGTCACGGGGCGCCGAAGACTACTATGCAATTGAGAAGCTCAATCGTCAGGTAACACCACAGCTTCTCGCATGTGGCTGCAGAGAGTAAATACTACCCTTGTTTCTGGTGCTGTGGCAGATTATTCCTAATCCTTACTAAAGAAAAATACACGATGTCCCATGCACAGTCATGACGGAGAGCAAGAGCACATCTCAAGCAGAATTGTTGATCATGGTACCTAGACCTCACAGTCGATTGAAAGCCGGTAGCAACAGGAAGAGAAAAGTATCCTCATGTACAGAGTGCAATAGACTGAAGCAACAGGTGTTGAAGACGTCGAGGCGTCCTATTTCTAGGATCCACTAAAATGTGTACTGAGTGCGATAGTCCATCTCGCCGTGTTTTATACAAACTTGGATTTTGCACCTATGTTTTCAAGAGCGCAAATGTTTTTCCTGCACATTTAGCCATTTTCATCATGTGGCTCCATGAGTTCGGTTGGGTCTCTCCTCTGCTTGCCTGTTCCAATCCATTGACTCTCTCCTCGTACAGCCTCTTCAAGCCTCGGTCTCAATTTGCAATGATCATTCAAAGCGAATCGACGCCAAGTGAGGGTTGATGCAACTTCACAATATTCTTCTTGGCAAGGTTCGGAAGAGTCTGCGATCAATTAATCCTGTTCCTACTTGACATCAGGATATGCTTTGAGATTTGGTCATCAGCTCTGTAATTTCTACATCAGTCAACTCATGTTCCTTCCGTGTACCAGATTGCCATAATATCCCAAATGATGGAAGTCCTCTGTGATAGTTGGGCTTCTCCAATCAATGGCCTCTATTTTGCTCTCCTGAGTCGTGTATACGAGTACTAGACAAGATACATGCAAATTTCTCATCCGGAACATGAGATCTGGTGCGGCAATACTACACCATGGGTGTGCAACTAGGATGAATGGTTGTTGTATACTGGGCTTTTGATTGAAAGATCCAATTCTAGGATGGTTGTCTCGGTGAAAGGAAAGAGGAAAGAAGATTCAAATAAATCGTACCATGGACCAGAGGACTGTCAAGAGCATTTGCGTAACCAAAGAAATGATCTCTGCTATATACCACCGACTGTGCTTGTATATCCTGACGACATTTCTACTTGGGTTGAGTTCGCAGTGTCTTACGTACCCATTCTGTTCCCTGATTCAAAATATCAATCCTTCACTTTCTCGAACACATCATTCCTATTTCCTGATGTAGTTTCCATTCCTTATTCTCCCCAAACTCTTCATTTGATAAGCAATTAGCTAACCCTTCAATCTGAATACAATCAGTTGTTGCTATCTTGACTTTAGAGGCCGTCAAGTATCACCATCCTTACATTGAAAACTTTACGATATTCCTTCGGTGGGAGGGCTTAGATGATTTTCAAAGTTAAATGACTGTCTTGGAAGCATTGTAATCTTCTTAGCCCGAAGTGCAATCTGTGACGCAGCATCTAGTATGAACGTTCTCATTGTAAGGTGAGTGGTTGCTGACGCTGATGGAGCGGGATTATACCTTGAAATGTTGAATCTCATTGCTATCAACACCTTGGGGCGGAAGATTCCAGCATACATGGGTGGTACCGGGGCTGTTTGGAGAGCAAGGACAATCTTGAGACCTGCCATCGGAGCATTAATGCTGAACGGTGCCGCTCTCGTGTTCACCATCAGGAGTGGAACTTTGACGGGAGCTATCTATGGTTTCACAGTTCTGATTGTCAGTGTTGCTGGTCTCACCTCCCAAATAGGTTATATTATGACCTTTGCCAAAACTCCACCACACAAGGTGGTTATGGCAATGAGATTCATCAATATTACCCAGGCTGAAGGTTTCATCATTTCTCTTTCTATCTTCGGCGCGATGTTCCAAAATTTTGCTTTTATTCGCCTGGATAAAACTCTCTCGCCTTTGGGATTCTCCGCTTATGATATCAATGATGCTTTCGTAGAGTCTTGGGGCTCTTTTCCTTTGTGCGCGAGGTTAGAGGCAGTGCGATAGGCGATTTTTTCAATCTGTTAGTCAGGCGTATGCTTTAGCAATGCGTGTGGTGCTCTATATCTTGTTGCAGAGATTTTAGTCACTGGCATTTAAGGCTATAACTGAAGCTTAAGATTCGATAATGTAAGGTTTTGGAAACTTCCGTTGCGGGTACACAGTTCTCGATACTTTAGACTCTTATTGCTGTAAGAAGTTATTCCTTCGAGTCAATAGAATATTCTTCTCGCAAGAAAGTCGTTATATCAAGCCGCGAATTACTCGATTAACCACTCAGGTAGGTTTTAAAAGAGACATATAAGAGTTGGGGCCATAGCTTATCGTACATTTCGCATTTTCAACCATCTTATTTCGAAATTTAATCATAAATCAATACATCAATATCTTTTTATAAAATTGAAGCTATATATATAATGAATAACAGTTAATTCCTTTCCTTTAATTATATTCTCTGATTTGTAGATTAATCTTTTAATATATAGCCTGAAATGTAAAGGATCTACTCTCTTTTATGATGCTTTCAATTTATGTTTTCATTCTTTAATAAAAATAAATACGAATAATAGTTTTTTGAGTTTCTTTTTTATTCAATGCTATACTTTTTTGATAAGATTGAGATATAGAGAAGAAGGGGGTTAATTAATGCCTTGTACGAAATGCTTTAGTTAAGCTATATAGCTAGGCTTTAAATAAAGTTCTACTTTATTTCCTATAAAGATATATTTAGATTCTATTGTATTTGTTCTACTTATTCTACTTATTCTACTTATTCTACTTATTCTACTTATTCTACTTACTTATTCTACTTATTCTACTTATTCTACTTATTCTACTTATTCTACTTATTCTACTTATTCTACTTATTCTACTTATTCTACTACTTATTCTACTTATTCTACTTATTCTACTTATTCTACTTATTACTTATTCTACTTATTGTTAAGATCGGCATGTGATGCCAAGCATCACGCGCCACGCTAGTCCTATAAAGGAACGAAATCCTTCGAATCCCATTCCTTTTCCTCCTTATAGAATTTTATTCACGTTACCGTCTCTCTTAGCCTCTAGTTTCTATTTCACTATATAATACTTATTCTACTTAATATTTTTATTATCTCTATTTTCTTTATTATTTTTTCTAATTTAATATTAGATTTTAAAAATAAAATCCTAATATATAATTCTATTAGTCGTAGTATTAATAATTTTAAAGTATTTTTAAAGAAGATATAAAATTAGATAATAAAGGATTTTAAGTGGTTTATTATTATTTTAAGAATCTTACTTATTTTGCGTATACTTTTTTAAAACCTACGCGAGTATTACAGTTCCACATTGGGATTTGTGTGTGCTTTGTAGGATTGGCTTCCTAGTTATGCTATCCTTTCTAGAGTCCCACTATTAGACAATCACGTACCTCCCCAACGTTGAGAGGGTTTAATACAGTAACTCGTAGTATTGATATTCCAAGTTGTCTACCTACATACTGCTAATGCTTACCTTGCTGTTCAATCATGATTGCCATAAGTTCTTCCAATTTTGTCACGCTGTAGATTAATCCCAGCAAGCCTATTTTGAAAAACTTGTTATGATATCAAGTACACATCCTCTTTCAGTCTGTAGCAAATCTAATCTTCCACTGATCTTCAAGATTTATACCACAGTATTTGCCAAATGCTCTTAGCTTTCCAGCGTTGCATGCATAAATGTCAAGAAGCAACCCTCCTGACAGGGTCACATGACCATTTACGCCAGTACTTAAGTGGAAAGGATCCTAAATCCTTTCCTTTCCTCCTCATGAATAACTACATTAGTTCAGTTGACCCCTCTGTTCCCCGTCCCTTGTCACAATGAAACCACGACGACGTCATGAGGTGATGACTCTAGCTTCTTTGCCTTTTGAGGCAAACTTCTCTCCATGAGCCCTCGGCTAATGATGAGTGAACAAATAAGTATACACGCCTAAGCAGCTCAATCCAAAAACAACCGTAGATCTCTTCAACGTCCCTCTCCCCAACCATACTCCCAACGCATTCCCAACCATACTCCCAACGTATTCCCAATCCTCTACACTGCAACGAAGGATGATTATCGTATCTTCTTTGATTATAGCCATCGGCTTGCAACAATTTGATGGGAGCAGGCGTAGAGGGTCACGCATCAGAATCGCTATTATAAATAGCCTATCTCTGTACTCAGTTTGACCTGGCTATCTCTTCACTTCTCATTCTCTAAAAACCACCAGATATCAACCTACGAAGCCAAGCCAAAACTTGAAATACGAAGAAATTTTCAAACTTCTATCTCTTTGCGTCCCATATTGAAAATGGAAACTGTAGTTCAGCCAGGAATATCAGAGCAGGAACTGTATTTACTGAATAGGAGAGATGAGGAAGAGAAGGACAGGTTTGGGCCTCGGATAACTGGCCCTTAATGTGTATGCTGATATCTACAGGTTGGACCAACAAAGTAATGCCATTAGAATCGTACGGCATGGTCACGTCTTAGACCCAAAAATTCCGAAGCAAAATATTTCCAGAGTGGCAGACATTGCCACAGGTACCGGGTGAGAGTGTTCCACCACTTAAAACCTATAGGCTGTAATGCTGACTATTCCTCAGCATTTGGCTAAGAGAGATGATGGGAGAACTTGCAAATGAAGGATACAGCTCACCTGTAGAGACAGTGGGGTTTGATATCTCCGCAGAACAGTTTCCCAAAAGTTCTGCTCCAGGGAACAAGTTCGTTGTTTGGGATATGACCACTAGCTTTCCCGAGGAGTACCACAACAGTTTCGATGTCGTGCACATACGACTTGTCATTCTCGCAATAAAAGCTGAACAAATCAAAGACGTTGTAAAGAATCTGGTGGAATTGCTCAGCAAGTCTTCCCGTTCTCCTTTCCCTCTGCTCCAGACTCATCCCGGCGAAAGTAGTTGCTAACCAACACAGAACCTGGTGGATATCTCCAATGGACAGACATCTCCCACATGAATGGACTTGATCCAATACACAGAGTTGATGACGACGATATGTCTTTCAAATCCCAGGCAGAAACGGTCTTCGGATTCCTCGCCGAGAAAGGTTATTCTTTTGATCCCATTGGAGATGCAGAAACTTGCCTTCGGGGTTTGCCTGTAGAAGAAGCATATGTGATTGACAGTACGAATGAATCGTATCACAGGCCAGAAATTAGAGGCATGGTGACAGAGTGGCAGGCGCGTACAACGGCAATAGTTATAGAAATGATGCTATCTCACAATGGGCAGAGTAAGGAGCAGGCGAAGATGGCAGCAGAAATGCACCGAAAGAAGGCTGTTGAGGCGGGGAGACGTGGGGCGATATTCAAAACAATGATAGCGACGTTGGTTGCTCGCAAAAAGAGTGAGTTGTAGGGCATCAGCTATGGAGCTCAAAGTCTGCTACTAAGATCCCATCTTGAGGAGATGGGGATGGGATTAAAGATGGGTTGCCAGCCAAGACGTCATTGTATCATGAAGAGACGAAGTTTTAGAAGTCTTAGAGATCTTACTGTTTTTTGAATTTCGCAATTACTCACAACCTCTTTGTGTTACGTGCAAGATGTATTTTCGAGACGCCTCAAACTCTATGAGTAAGTGATCTAGTTCTCAAAGATATTGGTGACTTCAGATATCCCTGATTCCCTATGGTCACTGATTTTTCACATGCTGCCTTGTCATATACTTCGGGGATAATCAAAGTATAAAAAGTCATGGGAAGAGGCAGTCTTATTCGAGACGAAGTTCCAGCTCCAGAACAGTGTGAGGAGGAGATAATTTGAGTCCTTAACAAGACTAAGTGGAGTTCTGGTCTTTCAATGTCTTGATTTTATGCATAAATTGGAAGTAATCACGCTACATGTTGTGAATATTTCCTTCTGCGGAGGTCTGTTCTCACCCTTTGCTACATTTAACGTCAACGAGACTGCAAAAACACGAACCCCGTCAGATCAAAGTGAGGGAAGGTGGGTGAGATGGTAGATCGTGCCCCATATCATGCAACGCAATTGGGATAGCAGACAGGAACAATAACGAAATACTCGACAGTGGATATCAAGAAAACCAACGAGCAATCAAACTACCTGCTTGGTGAAAGAGATTGGAAATGTAGCTCAAAGAAAAGAAGAGTGTAGCTATATCCCGAAATTGCTCACTGCCATCATGCACGGCACCAATAGGTTTAGTGGAGAATAGCAGTGACACCTTGAGGTCCGCAGCATTTCGCAACCTAGTCACTATTTGCTATAACCCACAGCCGGAATGCTATTATAGTACGCATCGAGCAGCTCTTCCATATTTCCACACTGGAGAGTCCTGAAGTCGACTCATCAAAATCCTGGTCCTCGGCCATCACAAATCCATCGATCGCATCTGGATCTTTCATCACGCGGCAGCAATAAGGTAGATGAACTATCTTTATACAGTGCCAATGGAAAACTTCCATCTAGGCTCCAGCCTATCCAACGACCAGAACAGACTTCCTTCCTGCATAGTCACGTTGATTTTGAAAACACACATCTCATCCCAATATTAACAAGTCAAGCTCCAATTTACCCCCCGCGGCTTTGCTTTGACGAGGTCTAGAATTGAGATTTTTTCTTCCACATCCCTTGTAAGAGGAGACGATTTCAAGGTTATCCCGCGACCGGATCCTGAACTGCTTGAAACGAAGCGGCACCTTTCTTCTCCGAGATCGGACCATCCAGAAACCCTACGTGAACCGGCGGTACAGCCTAATCGCAGGCTTCATCCGAGCCAGTCATATCACCATGGCAAATTGAAAGACGCCAGGTCCGCTTCTTTGGCGATGAATGGCAAACTGGGCGAGATGCCTTATCAACTCTCCCCTAGAATGCGAACAAGTGACACGTTCGCTTAACAGGGATCATACCGACCAATAAAGAATATCTCTACTGTACTCGGGCGGGTTTTAAAAGAGGCATACGCAAAAATATAACTTATAATTATTCAACGAAATCTTATTATAATTCTATAAAGTTTATAATTATTATAGATTTAGTATTTCTTTACTTACTATAAAGATTTTATATTATAAAACCTAATATTGAATGAATAATAGTATAATAAAATGTATGAATATTGAAAATTTAATGAAAAATTAGGAATCTATATTAATATTGAACAATTTAACGAATGTTATAATTAAACTTATTAAACTTTGTTAAATAATAAAAGAAAAGCTAAATTTTATATATCTTATTTTATAATTTTAATATCTCTATTAATACTTGAGATATAGATTGGTAAAGTTAAAAATATAGGAAAATTTACGAGTTTTGAAGGGGTAAATTCGCTTATTTGGATTATATAAGCATATTTTTTTATCAAAAATTTGAGTTTTTTATTCTTTATATCAATATATATATCGGTATAATGAATAATATTTAATTTTGAAAATATTCAATAAAACTTTAAAGATTATATTATTTTTCTATGATTTTATTTTTCAAAATTCATATATCGTTGAATTTTAAATTAATATATTGATAAATTCTTAAATTTTCTAAAATCACTAACTTTATAGTATTATTATTCTCTTAAAAATTATTTTTTATAGTATAAAAACTTTATAGAAAAATATTAAAATACTAAATCTAATATATGTATAAATAATATAAGATTATATTAAAGTTTCATTAAATAATTATAAGTTTTATATTCGCCTATGCCTCTTTTTAAAACGCGCCCGAGTACTTATTTGATAAATTAAATTTAAATTTATATAAAATCTATCATAGGAATCTATGTATATACTTTTAGTAATTAATTCTTCATTACGTACTCTTTATTAAAAATTCAAAATATGAACAAATTCAGATAAAATTGCTTTTGAAATTATAAGTATTTATAAGAGCTATTTTAACTCTAAATGATCAATCAGATTGAATCATTCATGGTATATGCATGGACTATATCTAATGTGTCACTTGCTCGCATTCTAGGGGATAGACATCCTCCGCCGGTATCAACTCGGTGTTATTTCACTATGCAACACATAGTGTCCCATACGGCTCTCGTCAAGGAGCACACTTGAGAGACGGTCCCGTGATTGATTGGTAGGTTTTCTTCAAGGTCACGACAGCCGCAGCCGCAGCCGAGACGACACCCTGATACTCTCCGTGCATAACCTCAAGGGGACCCGCAGAGGCGTCTCTCAATCGTGAAGCTAAGGCCGTCGCCGAACGAGCTGCGAGGCTCTGCCATCTTAGCATTTCGGTGGAAATGGGAACCCGCCTGATGGATCAATGGTTGCAACTTTTTGATACTGTACTGTAACATATGATCTTCCAGTGGCGGGGATGGGTGGCCGGATACGAATGTGCGGTAGATGCAATCGGTAAATATCCCGCATGCATGCTATGAGCAATCCATCTGCCAGGCGGTTAGACTCGGCAAATCGGTCGGGCGAATTCGTCAGGCGAGTATGCATACACAGTAGGGAGGGATGCACAACAGAGAGCGAATCGGATTGCAAGTGGGAACCCTACTCGAGGAGATTCTCTCCGGTTTCTCTTTCCTCCCGTCCAACGTCCTCCTATTCTATCGTTTGCCTGATCGTTATTAGCTCTTTTTCCCTCGCCCATTTGGTCATTGCGACTCAGAATCCGAGAGATGGATGGTGGGAAGGGGGACTGAAAGGGTTTTAACAGCTTTGAGGGCCAGGCGGGCAGATAGATGCACAGATGGCAGGGCATAGATTCACTTTATTTATAGAGATGCCTGGAGAGATACCCCTCCCTCCATATCTAACTCTCGGCATTGGTCTGCAAAAACTCGGTCTTGTTCCACCTGAAACTATCCTTAGGAATCACCTTCCGAACTGGCAGTGAGAGACTTGAAACGATACCCATTTGCACAGGCGCAGCCAGTATCACGCCACAAGGTTCATAACGAATGACGCTCGATAACAACAATACTGTTCGTCCGTATTGAATATACTTCTACTACCTAACGTAGCTATAAAATGAGATGGTAAATTCATCAAGTAAGGTAGCCCTTAATTTTTTTCTTTATCATGAGAATCGTAAAATGTATCCACCAACGAATCAGTCATCAATCATCACGAATGATATCTCTGCCCGCCCAAAAAAACAAGTACAAGCCCCCCTACACCCATGCTAATATCCATAGCGCAGCGACCGTCTCTCAAACGCTCAACAGAAAACAAGTTTCCTCCATGCAATGTCGCTAATGTCTTCCACAAAGAGTGTAATGCCACTTCGCCTCCTCGCTAATCTCACGTTGAGCCGCGCCATAAAATCCCCACTGCCTCTCCCCCCTCTCGCTTGTCCCCTCCCGCAAAACTTTCGGTAGCCACCCTCTCAAAGATCCCGAAGGATTGAAGAATAAAAAAAACAATAGATATAGAGGCTGCTTCTTCGTAATGACCGTGTACGGTACGAGTCGCCTCGTATTTCCCACGGTTTCGGTGCTGTGGTACCCGTAAACCGTGGCCCGTTCGTCATACAGAGTAGTATCTCGCAACAGTATGTATAGTCATAAGTTCTTAGAATGATCGCCGCGAAAGGCAAAAGTTCATCATCAATAGCATCAGAAGAGAAGAATAAGAAAAAGAAGACAGAATAAATGAAAGGAAATTCGTAAAATTCGTTATCTTATCATGATATGAGTGAAAAAAAATAAAGATATAAAAGATTCGTGAAAAGTTCGAACAGCAATATGCGATTGAATGATGTTGATTCTCTCTTTTTGATAACATGCCTCCTGTCCGTAATAATCCGTCCGTCTTTCTTTGTCATGGATGGTCGTAACTCGTGATATTTTTTTTTGCCTTGGGGTCCCTGCTGTATGTCGTTCGTATGTCGTTGGGTGGTACGCAGCCTCATCGCAGCGTACCGATACGGGTGTACTGATTGTCACTCCTTAACTGCCGACCGTCATTGGGTATCTGACATCTCTGTTTTCTGATTCCGAAGAAGTGCTCGAGGAGCTGCTGCTAAGAGTCACGGAATGTTGCCTCGGACGATCACTTCTGATCTTGTGACGGTTAATGGTTTCAGTGGCGGGTAACCCCTGGATGACACCATTACGAGCCAGCATGCCTCCATTGACCGACGACTGACGACAAACCATAAAAGCCTGCGTAGCGGCGTTCTCCTGAGCCAGAGCGTCGGTTTGGTAGGCCAGATCAGTTTGGTACTCCTGTCCATTGACGAGAACGAGACAAGTGAAGCCTTGTGCGTCGCGGTACGTCTTGTACTGTGGGCCTTGCCAACCTCGTCGACGGCACAAATCTGTCTACATGTCAGCGGGTAGACCAGGAACTTTTGTTGCACAATTTGTATTTTAGAACTGAATGTAATCTTGGCGCTCATAATATCACCCCCATCAGGAATAGTATGTCCGCTGGGGTGTGTTTGGTAGAGCAGTGGGATCGTGGATCCCAGGGAAACGGTAATGGATGAACACAGTGAGGCGATCGATTCAGCGCTCTTGTGATGCAACACCGGCTAGGGCTGGGTTATATCGAAGAGCCAGATCGAATGAAAACCTCCAGTGAGGTGGTAAAGAAAAAAGTTCCGAGATTGTAAACCGACGTACTCTCCAAATATGCCATGTAGAACCCCATTGTGGTGTTCTTGAGATGTCAGAGTATGACCGGATCACCCAAGAGAGAAGGTATGTCCGTCGTCTGAAGTGTGGTAAGACACCCTTTCCTCGATCGAATATCGGGCAGTGAGTATGCCTTAAGTTTAGATGAGTGCCCGAACGTTATAGATCTGACGATATCGATGCAATTGAGCCCGATGTTTGGGGTATACAGGGAAATATGCACACGCTCAGTGCCGTGTATGTGAATACAATGATGTATGGATAGTGTTGTGATGTTGAAGAATAAGGCTGACTGTGATTGAGTGGATGTTCTAGGGCTTCTGTGCAGGACTTTCTTTCATTAATGGCGAGACAGGTATGATTTATTGCAGAGTCTAATGGTTAGCGCGGGACAAGGATCATGGGATGGTTTTCCGTAGCAGAATTGAGGAGCTGTTTAGATAGGACAATGGCTTGAACCATCTGCAAGTCATGAATGCGGCTCTTTGGAAATGATGGCGAGCGATGTGTTGGCGTGTGCCATTGCCAGTGATAAAATATCAACATATTAGGCAAACCCCACCACAGCATGGGAACGCATAGAAGCGATGATCTTGGATAGCTTAAACGTACCAAATCTCCATTCTGAGAAACGTCTGCAGGTATTGAAATTGTCGATGCAGCGGGGTGGCAAAAGGGTTCGCGAGATACCTTGTCCCACTGATCCGGACAAACATGGGAACATGCCATTGCCACGGAGGGAGTAAAAAGTTTGCGGGCACCTAGCAAGAGAAAAGAGCCAAGACTCAACGGGTACGATGGATGGATGGATGGATGGATGGATGGATGGCAAAAAGACGAGTAAATCTTCAACAATTACGGACGGTTTTCAGAGAGATCCGCTGGACTGGCCGCTAATGCAAAGAAATCGATGGCATTACAAAAAGACCATGGGTCCAAATGCAAGAAAAACGTCAATATCGCTCGCTAGGGCCAGGGACACAATCCTCCAGAATCTTCATCTATTGTACCTACCGTCTACCGATACATTGAATTTGAAACCTTTGGTCAAAAAATGGCTTGTGCTTTCTTTTCCATTGAAGGGTGCTATGTTTGAGAGGTCGTTGGCAACACATGTGGAAACTTGAAAGATCAAGGCGTTTCTGTTTTCGGGATTTGTCTTCATTGCCCCGCACTACCAATGTACCGAGGGGGGGAAGTGTAAAGGAGAGACGAGAGAGAGGGAGAAGGGTATCGCAACAAGCAGCGCGATTGACGCGGAATGACTGGAGTACGGCTTGACACGAAGTCGGTGAGCCTTCAGTGCATGAACAGTGGCTGGAATTGACCGGCTTCATCATCGAGTATTGTGCTTCAATTATCTGTAGACGGTTGTAGAGACTGTAGTTGATTCGTGAAAGGGTTCGAAAAGGGGCGAGGCAAAAATCAGCCAGGTCTACTACTAACCGCAAACAAGGTTGTGGTGCGTATGCTTGATGAGTTGGCAGTGCGCTTGACATCTCAGTAGTAATGTTTATATGCCGTTGAAATTGAAAATGGTATAACGATGGAGTATATTAAGCAAAGCGTGAAGATACCGTAGATCTAGAAGTGTAGCAAGAAGATAAGTCGCCCGTTTGCATGCAATCTAGTCTTTAGATTATAGTCTCTAGATGTACGAGAGTGTTATCAAGTAAGTAGATTGAGTATGAGGATATCAAATATGAAGGAAGGTGTATAGGAAGAAGAAGTTGGTATGTGACATTATTCGTTGCTGGCGGTTCGTGGAGATAATGGTTCTTCCGAAATACAATATCAAACGACCTTGTGCAGCACAAAGTATAATATATATTATTGCAGCAATTGATCTTTTGCTCTCCATCTATAACTGTTATTACATACTCTGTACAGTATTACCAGCTTCCTTTCCAGTTTATGATTGTCGTCTACAACCGAAGTACTGTATTCATGTGATCAGAATGGCCGTCGTATCATTCCGTACTGAAGATTCGATTGCTACATTGACCAGGTACCTGGCTTGACGATTGGAGCCATTGGCAGAGTTCTCATTGTCATCAAACCAGCCGTGAGCACCAGGAGCATCAGGATTCAGGACTCGGGAGCGTCAAGACTCAAGAGCATACAGTAAATACGCATGTGCGTATGTATCATGTATCATGTATCATGTATCAGGTATCATGTACCTGCTACCTGCTACCTGCTACCTGCTACCTACTCGTACAGTAAGTATACCAAGACTTGAAAAATCCTGCAGATCTTTAATTCCCATATTGATCATGCCGAGAGTCCTGCCGTCTGGTACGAATGTAAGCTCGGGGACATTAAAATACGACCGCGATGGATTGATCAATCATCTAATATGCGAAGATGCATTCGTTCATTGTATCGTTCCGATTTACATCATCTACTCTGGAGTCTGCACACCTCCCTCATCTGTGGACTAATAATGAGCCAACGAACTCAACTTACCAAGACCTAAGTTCGGTTCCATAACTTCCATTGCACGAAAAAAAGCTGGCAAGTCGGAGGAATATTGCTCCAGAGTAAAATATTTAATTCGTAAGTACGAGATGTGGGTATATACGAGTTAAAAATACAAGACAGGACAGGATAGGACAGGACAGGATAGTGGAAATGGTCTGCAGCTGCAGTACTGAGTACTGTATTTCCATGCAGCTAACGAGTAAGTGAAGGGGTCACCGTCCCTCTTTTCTCCTCGTACGAGGGGATGTCCTGTACCAAGGTACAGACAGTAGGTAGGTACTTACTCATAAGCGGCGAAGTGGGATGAAATGCATGTACGGACAACAATTACTGGAGCTGGAATAATTACATAGGGTACAGTATGTGAAGTACAGATCCACGAACAATACAGTAACTATCTCCGAGAGTTTCCAAAAATTGGGGAATTTGCTTTGGATCCTGGATCAACCGATAATTTAGATGCCAGGAGATTGATACGACATATCCTCGAGGCTCAAATGTCCAGCACCACACACTTCACAGGGCCGGCCAGATATGCATGGTATCGTACGCTGCGAATATCATCATGTCTCTCTCCAATATTTGCTCCGTTCTAGTAGATAGTCATACAAGAACAACGTACTAGCTATAGGTAGTTCGATGATACCTTGCGGTGTGAGCTCATGACGATTGAAGAACCGAAGATCGAAAACAGTTGGTACAGTACAGTCATTAACCTTACCATTTGCTTAGTTCTACTTACTACAGTACTTGTACAATGTACAGAGTACTCCGGAGTCCGTACAGTACCAGTGATTACATTATTGCACAGTAAGTAAGTAATACTCCGTACAGTAGAATCCAAGAGAACCAACCAATCTTCAGTGTGGGGGGCGTTGATTGACCTCGACCACCAGTTTTCCACTGATCTTCGACTTCCCTCTCTTTCTCTTCCGATGAATTGGCGAACCATCAGCAGTCGACCTTCCCCCAGCAATGGCTAGCATCCACTCTGGCACTTCTACTCCACTTTCCACCAGTCTACTGAGTCTAGCAAGAAGTCTACTCGGTATCAGAAACGGAGGAAGGCACTAGGGGGAAACTCCATGTACTTCTGCAACCTACAGGGAAGAAGGGAGCTACAGACTACTGCACAGTAGCAAGTTAGCAAGTTAGCAAGTTAGCAAGTTAGCAAGTTAGCAAGTTAGCAAGTTAGCCGGTTAGTAAGTTAATAGTGTAGTATTTTTATGATCTATCATATCCCATGGATAATGGATTTCATGTGAAGAGGAAAATAACTATTGAAATTCTTCATGCCCTGCCGTGGCTGACCAGATGGTCAAGTAAGATGTATGTATCTCGTAACTGCTATCTTGCCATCTAGCCCTTGTTATGTACATATATTGATTAGAACGCCGCTCGCCATAATTACCTCATTTTCTAGTCACGTTCCAAAGTTAACCCCATCGATAAAGAGGAAGAATACACAGAAATCAAGCCATGTTAAACCTAATCGCCGAAAAAAGTGGAATTCAATCCTTGGACTTTTTAACTAATAAGTAATGCATCGCTGAGTTTGTTGCTCCAGATGTTTTAGAGTGTGTGAATCACGTGATAGACAATATCCAACCTCGGCGCGCGCTGAGGAAGAATGAGACTGGAGCCATCCATATGGTCAGATTTTCCACCCCATATTAGCCAAGTTCTGAGCTAATGTACTTCAGCATGTATACTATAAACGTAAATAGTCTCTAAAAGGACCCTTTTGAAGCGAAGTAGGCCCGGGTTTCCTCAGCAACGCCTTCTGGTATCACAAAAACCGGGTGGAGAGTCCCCACCCTATCTTCCTCATCATATACCTGTTTTGTCTCAATACGTCGTTTGGCCGTCCATTGGTACGGTGAAATAAGCATTCCACTTGATTCCGTTTTCTGTGCAGACGTGTTGAAGTGCCATTTATGCTGTGCGGAACTGAGACCTGCGAGGACATAGCATGTGTGGTACGAATCAGAGGGACTATAGTGGAGGATCAGCGTCAATGCGGAGTCAAGAACAAGAAATATGTTTCTCATGCTTACCGGCTGGGCTTATCTCTTAACCCACCCCGGTTTCCCGTGTCCTGACAACAGCAGAGGATGTATCTGATCAACCCTTCGCGGCTATACAGATCTTACTGGAGTCGGAAACGAGGATGAACCATTTTCAGTTGGTAGAGTCGGTCCTTCAAGACATGCTTCCAATAAGGGCCAACACCCTCCAACCCAATGAGAGTAGCACCCGTCGACAAGCTTATTCGTACGACCTGAGAAGCCGCCTTCCGGCGCATATTGACGTGCCGATAGCCATGAAATAAAGCCCGGTACGTCAAGGTACCTAAATTTGTATCAGCATTGCGATTCGTGGATGATTAGATACGCCATTTGGGCCTACTGAGGTATTGTGATATGCGGTTCACCCAAGATGCACAAACAACCCAGTGCTAAGAAGGCATAGGCACCATGGGCTTCGATATTTGGTCGAGCGCCTATACCGCCCTCAAAGGTTTGACCTGATCTGTTAGCACAAGCTTGTTGGGTTTGTTTATTGAAACCTACATCTTGAGATCCATTCCGGAAGTCCATCGATGAAAGTAGTATAGTTTGATGACCTAGCGGAAGCGTCTTGAGGAAGATCGATAGGTAAACTCAAGAGTGTAATAAGAATGAGCGCACAATATGCACCGCTTAGGGATGATCAGTTCTGCATTTTCCGTTGTCACACTGTCGGAAAGCTTACCGGATATCTTCCTCGCCACCAACAACCATTAGAAAACCGCCACTGGCCATCTTCAAACTGCCTAACCATTTCCACATTGCTTTGCGATCAATGATATCAAGCGCTTCTTGCCCACCAACCATAGCTATTGACAAGACCGTTGCATAAGTAGTGGCTAGGTGGGACATTTGACCATTTCCTCCACCAAACCCCCCCGTCACATTTTGTATAGGTCGACAAGTTGCAATGATTTTTTCTCGATACGATGATATATCTTGCCCAAGGGTTGAGAGACCAGCCAAAGCCCAGTAGAACATCCATGGCCTACTTGCATCAGCAGCAACAAATGCCGAGGGTAACTTCTGTAACTGCTTGTGAAGGAACTGAACATGCTTTTTTCGGTTGAGATGCGGAACCCCATATGGGTTATAAGTTAATCCTGCTTCCGTACCTGAGAGAAAGGGAAGACATTCTTCAATGGTTTTATCTTGGAGGCGGGAGGTTTGCGTCTGCAAGGGCTCGCGCAGTGGAGGATACTCCTTGAAGGTATCGGGAATCATGCTCACAAAAGGCTCTTCTGTAATTGGTTGGGATGAACCGTAAACGATGTCTTCATCAAATTCAGCCTCAATATCTGCTTTCGACGAGGAAGATTCTTGTACACTAATCAAACCAGGCTTTTGCGATTGATTCTTCAATGAATCACCACCATGTAGAAGCTGATCTACTTTGCTTGAATGAGATGAGGATGATGAAGAATTTTTATTCACAACCTTCTCTTCCATAGCACGTCGATTGAACTTCACGCTATGGTGCTTCTTCCTTCCTTTGATGATAAAAGTCATGTGTTATGTGTCATATGTTTTGGTGTTTCGATGTTTTGTTTCAAAATTCAAGGAATACAATGATTATCCATCATGATTCGCTGTTGGCTTACTATTGTTGTTGCTGCTCAGTGCAGGTGTGTGTGTCTGGTTCCAAGGTTTGTTTTGATATTCCAAAGAGAATGATTGATTGATTGATTGATTGGTCAGTGCTCGCTTATAAAGATTCTTGTCAAAGCCTCGAACTAATGTTGAGTCCATGGGTGACATTGCCAACAGACAGTTGAAAGAGCATTCTTCACCTCATCACCTCTTCACCTCTTCACCTCTTCACCAGAAACAATCCGCATTTAGGTGAAACTATGAGAACATTGAATCATTCTGCATTCGATATCAGATCCTTTGTGTTCAACTTTTCATTGTTGAAGATGCAATGCAAGCAACGTTCCATACATCTTCCATGATCATTCCAAAGATCTAGAAGCTCAAGGCAATTCTGTGACAACATATTTACATTCACGTTCTCATTCACATTTACGAAATGCAAGTTACCGTAAGGCCTGGCCTGCATGCAAATCCAATCTCCTTATCTTGATAATGGGATGGTCATCCTTCGGCTATGACCGATATCTAATTGATTACTGGTAGTACAATGAGAGTGCCTCTTTACCCAAAGCATGTATCTGCAGATGTTGAACGCCCTTTATTCATTCAAGAGCCCAATCATTTCCCTCAGCCCATTTCGCTTCTATTTTCACTCATAGCGCATCATGATCACGTTATCAAGTACAATATGATAGAGATGGACGCGACTTGGCTCTGGTGACAAGAACCATTAGTCCTTCAATGGACATTCTGAAGCAATACACAGGTGATGATGACACGACAACTCTTTCCGATACTGACAAATGTCCGATCTCATATGAAGGCGTGGACGTGTATCACGACCTAGATTGGGGCATGATATGTGAGGAATATGTCGCCATGCGCTGATTTGCAGTACGTTTATCAAATTGGCCAATGAAGGTATCGCGAGAAGGATTTATCCGCTGCAGGTGTGGTGTTGAGGCGGTTTTGCATGAATTTCGATATGCAGCTTTTGAAGGCATAGGCCGTTCTATTAGAGGATGAGATACGAGTAATTTTTAATCGGGAAACCATCGGGGGTTGCACTGCTTGGGAGACACCTAATCAATCATCCATACATATCGTACGTGAAAGGAGGCAGTGTGCCCACTGCCCAGTCATGATGAAATTGGGAAACGATCGAGGGGAGGGGAAGAATGAGGGGCACAAATGTCAATCGCATATGGCGGCTGTTTGTCGATTGCCTCTTTATCTTATCATACAAAGCTCCGTACCTGTTGGTGTCTCAGATCTTGTTGGCTGGCATGTTCATTGTTGGCAAGGTCTATCTGTAATAATTCATCTATGTGGTACAAATGTACTTACGCATTGTACCAAAATCGTGGAGATGAGATGTTTCGATAGCGAAAGAGATACGTCCATTTCGTCAGACGCCGGTAGATGATTTACGAGTGAGTTGTACACGGCGGGCGTAAGCACCATAGAGGTAATCATCACTGATGATCATGAACATGATCGTCTACTACCATTCCGATAAGAGTTGGTTGTGTGGTTGTGCGGTTGTGTGTTGTGAATTATGTGGTTATGGCTGAGGTTGAATTGAGTTGATCGCAGGACGGGATCCCCTGGCTAGTTGCTACCTCGATGTTGCATCTCTGCCGCCTCTTCCATGTAGCAGATAGAGAAATGAGATAGACACTTACAGGATAGGATGTACACGGTATGGATTCTTACTTGATTATTATACACAGACAAGCAATGAATGGGTGGTCATCGTCTTACACAAAAACGTCCAAGGTCTCATCGTCGACACCTACCGAAGCAAGTGGTGCTGTCCGTACTTTGAGTACTGTACCTCCTCTGGCGAGAGTCTTATGGTTTCTTCATCGATAACGCTCGAAGCTTGGCTGGTCTGGCTGACGAGACTGAATTGATTTTGTGATGCGGAAGTGACACAGTACTGTAGCGCGAAGACTACTATACTAGCAGTCTAGCACACCCACATCTCGGCTCTAGGCGAAAAACGATCTGACACGCGGAAGCCAAAGAGAGAGACGTGCGTCCAACAAACGAGGGGATTCCTCTGAAATGATTTCGAGAAAATTTTCATGCTGTAGGCTCACCTTGAATCTGGCTGGAATCCCTCTGGATGTGGGCACTTGGAAGGATTCTTGAAAAGTATATAAAAAAACTCTAGGATGGACCATGAAAATTTTGCAGAGTATTAATTGGGTCAAAATGGAGTCTTCAGCCATCGCAATTCGGTCGGATATTCAGGGTCACTGACTCAACTATCCAGACTCCAGAACCCTTTACTTATTGCCACTCGAATCATTCGATCTCGCTCGCTCGCCTACGTGCGTGTGTTCATTGTGCCGGAACCTAATTCATGATTTGTTGTATACGGGGTAGAGAGATATTCATGTACTTCTGTCAGGTCTTGGATTGAACAACAAGGTCGACAGGCTGTTCTTGACTCAAAATAGTGGTACGGAAGGCCTAGCACCCGCTATTATATAGCCAGCGTTCAGTACTGCGCCGCTAATTTGAACATCAATTGTAACTTCTTCCAGGCTATCTCCCCACTTCCAACCCCTCCAGCGTGTCTTAAAATATGGAAAAACAGAGCCGTCACTGCTCATCAACTCAAGGATTCTAGGGTCTAACTTACAGAGTATAGTCTCACAGCGATGTGAGCCCACTATTGAGATCCTCATCCAATATTATTGCTTGCTATTCTCATGGGTTAGCCCTGAATAGTACTCGCTGTCCCAGGGTCTGCCATTCCAATCGAATCCATTGGACACATGATCTTTTTGCTCGCAGTAGTCTTATGTTGCCCCATGCAGTCAGAAGTCGCTTGTGGTTCCAGGCGTCACACCTGATTCGGCGAGGGCTTGCCCGTGGATGCAAAATGGCTGGGGTCGTATAAGTTTGCCGAATTCCCACACCGCTCCTTCTGTGGATCCTACCCTCTACCTACGAACTTCTACTACCAATAGGCCACACACCGACTTACATCGTGAGGTTTCCCTCTTCTTCAAAGAGCGGTGTCTTCGACCCTCTTTCTTACAATACTATTGACTATTCCAACAAGTAATTCGCGACAATGAGCTCAAATCTTGATTTCTCGTCAGAAGGTCTATTGGACCTTACTTTCGAGCAACGTGACCCACGATACCAATATACCAACATGGCTACGCGTTCGACTTGGCCGCTGTCGTTGGATATGGCCTCAGGAGGATCCGATGAACGACGGGAAACTTCACCAGTACACAGTGGGCATCAACAGTACCAAACAGGGCATCACCACAATTCTCCAACACTATTGACAGACTGGCCGATACAGCAACAACCTCAGCATTTGTCACCCCAACAACTATCACCCCAGCAGCTGTCGCAATTCATCCCGGATAATGCTTTGATGGGACCGCAATATACATTCGGCAGCCCGTATCAAACATCACCGCTTGACTATGGCTTACCTGCAACGACACAGGCAGCGCTCGAAGCCAGTCTTCAGATGGAAGCTCCATTCAACGGACTCACACAAACGGTCGAGGCGCAGGCAAACCAATGGCAAGATTGGCACGAATTCGAGTATGCGATGAACTTCAGTGCGAACCACGGATTACCGAGTATAGGACGACAGAGCTTGGGAAGCAACTCGCCGACGGGTACCTATTTGGAAGTGCTATCGCTGCCCAGTTCGAGTAGCGATCATGGATGGTCGACGGTCGATACCTATCAGGATTTCAACACATATCAGCAAGCGCAGAACGCGGCCATCTTCAATCCCGGACAGACGTTACACTTGCGAAGTCACTCGGACTCATCGCAATCCGATGGACATCAATCGATCGACACCTTTGGCAGTTTTGAGGATTTGTCATCGTACCCATATTCGCCGTATTCGCCGGGTTCGGATAGTTATCTGGATGTGACGGGAGGGCATAGGAATTGTTTCCACGGCGAAGCACATCACCACAGTCACGATATCATCAGCCCTGCCGCGGCTGTCCCTCCCCAAACGATCCAAGCTTCTTCTTCTTCGAAATCGACCGCACCCTCCACAACTTCCACCCGCCCTTCCCCATCCAGCACCTCCTCGCCACCCGCGAGGAGAAACCCCGCTCCCCGCAAAAGCCCCACCGCTAAAGCCACCAAACCCGTCATCCGCCGCACCTCGAACGGGAAAAAAGATGCCACGACCGAGAAGCGTGTTGGGAGAAGACGTGGACCCCTGTTACCGGAGCAGAGGAAGCAGGCGAGCGAAATAAGGAAATTGCGGGCATGCCTGCGCTGCAAGTTCTTGAAGAAGACGTGCGACAAGGGCGAGCCGTGTGCGGGATGTCAGCCCTCGCATGCTCGTCTGTGGCAGGTTCCTTGCACTCGTATCGATATCAAGGATATTGGATACTTTATGAAGGACTGGAAAGCGGATTATGAACGTCACGTGGGTCGTGGCGTGTCCGTTTACAACATCAAGGGCTTCTCGCAAAAGGAGGAGCTCCTCTGGATTACCCATGGATATGGATTTGCCCTTCCAATCATGGCTCGAGAGGTCTACGTGAGTGACGATAGCTGCTTCAACGTCGACTGGGTGGAGGGTGACCATGAAGAACCCCTGGAGTTTGAAACTCGCACGGAAAGAATGTCGGCCGGTTCCGAAGGCGTCTCCAATGAAGCGCTGTCGGAATACCTCGACAAACATATCGACGGGCCATTTGAGGAATTCATCGACGAGTACTTTGAGGGCACCCCGTTCATCACGGAGATCCTCAAGACTGCTCACCGCTACTACATGAAGGAGAAGGTTTCCGTCGTCCGCAAAGCATTAAAGCTCGTCCTTGCTTACAATCTCACCTTACACGTCACGATGGTGGAGCAGCGAGGCGACGAGCACCCGATGGAAGGCATCATCGAAGACGAGGACTCCAAATTCAACGGAAAAGTCGTCGCGCCCGTGATGATCAACTTCCAGATCAAATGTGCCCTCGCCGACATGTGGCGAGAGTTGCAAAAGGAGATTCTCGAAGAGCTATCCTCCCTATACTCCAGCGTCTACAGTGGCGACAGACTGAAGAACTGGCCCACTATCTTCATGCTCGCATCCATTCTCCTCGCCGTCTGGGAAGAAATGCAATTCGATTGCCACTACCGCGTTCCCGACCAAGCCGCCGTCAACAAGTTCTGCAACGACATGGAAACCACGCCTGTGGGCGTCATCGTCGGTCTCTTCCATGCCATCTCCCAAAAGCTCCCCGCCTTCACCGACTGGGAGACCAGAAGACACGGCCAGCTCCTGAACAACAACGTCGCAGTCTGCGAGGCCATGACCGAAATGCGAGGTCATGTCACCAAGCACGGTTCGTCCCCCATCTCCCATCCCATCCCATCCCATCCCATTCCCGCCCCCACACTAACACCCCTCTAGAAACCTACCTCAAGACCCGCCCCGACGCCAAGTTCGACCGCCGAGACTTCGACTGTCTCTCCAACAAGTTCCTCTCCAAGCTCGTCATTCGCGCCAACTAACCACGTCACGTCGTCCAGATTTCTCGTTTCACGGATGCTTCCGTCTCTCTATCCGTCCATCAATGTATGGACGTATGCACGCACGCACGCACGCACGCACGAAGAAGGAATGAATGAATAAACAGAGTCCCAGACTTGCCCACCCCCCATTTGCAAATACATACATACCCCCCCCATGCTATATACCCACCATGCATAACCGACTGTACAAATGCCACCCATGTTACACATCTGCCTTCACCCGCAGAGATACGAATCAATGCCATTCATGATAAGATGGAGGAAAGAATCCGATGACTCTGCTTGCACGCGTATTCGCAGGCTAATTATTATTATTATTATTATTATCATCATCATCATTACTACTACTACTATTGTTTTTTTCCACGACCGCATTCTCCCTCCCCCTTCCGAGGGAGATGGACGGCTTCGTCTGATATTTGCTCTCGTTTCACTGCATAGCGTGTTTCCCGTCTTTGGTTGATCTTTTTTTTCGGTTGAATTCTCATCGACGCAATCCGTTGATCAGATGGATCATTCACACGATCTCGTCTGATCTGATGCAATGCAATGCAAAGCGATGCGATGCGATGCGATGCAATCCGATCTCATGCGATGCAAAGAAGTTCCCCAAACGACCCCTTTACGAAATAAACGACGTCCACACCTATACACATATTCTACTACAATTGCAACTATGAACGAGCAAGAACAAGAACAAGATCCTCATCCAATCCGATTCCAATTCTGACTCTGTTCATCTCGACCAATGTCAACGAAAATTCACACCTCCTCTTACGAAGATATGGAATTAAAGATTTTAACGTTTACATGTTTTACGGGTTTTACGGATTATGCTGTGTCTATTTCCCTTTCTTTTTATTTTTTCCTATTTGCTTCGTTTTTCTTGTTTTCATTTTTTGGTTATTGTTCTGCTTTGTGCTGCTCTTTTATGGATGAATGGAAAGGATGAGAATGGGAAAGGGATGAAAAATGAACATCCATCATAAAACTTGCGCAATTTGAATTTTGGTCGTTTCACTATGTTTGTTTCTGGTCTTTTTTTGGTTTGATTGTTTGAAGAAGGCAGAAGAAATCATCGAAGTAACTGCCGAATATGAATGAAGAGATATCATGCATGAATGGATTGATGAAAGAATTATGCATTACTTAGTTTTTAGTTATGGATATTTGGATTTGCTGGAGAGGCAAAGAACGATGAGGGGTGTGGTGAGGAAGCGAGCGAGCTATGTATTCCTCGCATTGAATGAATGGAAAGGAAGCTTGAGTATGGATGTGGATGCAAGGACCTGTATACGAAGACTGTGGCCAGATGAAGGAGTGGCTTTTTATACATGGGGAATTCGAATTGGTTGGAGGATGGGTAGTAGATAAAACTTAAAGCTTCAACTTGGTGACAAACAAAATCCTAAACATTTGATATTGAAGATGGTCATTCCTCTGAATATTCCCATGTGATTTCTGCTTTTGAAAATTTTGTTGGATATCAGCATCAGCATCCCTTTCTGCTTAGTACATGTGAATTACTTGAATTTGTACGATTATAATTCATATCACTTGATTATCCTCGGTGATCTCTCGGATGCAAGGAGCGGAATCTTGCTCTCTTGCATACATGCAGTTATCACCAACCAAGCAATTTACAAGACGGGTTTAGAGTTTGGTTTGGCTCGGTTTGAGTAGAGTCAGTAGACCGTACAGAGTAGACGTGATGAAAGATAATTGGACGGCTTGTCTTTTGAAAAGTGGAAGGAGTTTGTATCATCGAGTGCTTCTCTGAGAGCAATATGCCTTCTTTTTGAATTAAACTCTTCCAACAGTTGGACTTCCAGTGTGTGAGAGACAGAATAGATTTAGAGTTTTGGCGCTCATGATGGTCTTCTTCCACCAAAGATTACACTATGCAAATCCGTGGACAACTCCGAGACCTTCTCAACTCATAGAATTGGACCAATGTCTCTCCAGTATGGATAGATCTGTTGGCAGCTGCAAGAATGAAACAGAAAAGTCATGGGTCCCTTCTTACTACCATCAATCGTGCAAATGGTCGGCTGCTGACCAAATATATCAAGGAATAATAAGTGTACTTATGTATGTATGCACAACGCATAATGTACGCTTTTCTGACTGTGCTGTTCAAATCATGCATCTGCATTTGCATCCTCTGGTTCCTTCCTCTGAAACCGTAGCAATGTTGCAAGATCAGAAAGGAGACAGTACTCCGTAGACGTGATTGCAATGATCAGGGATGTTGATACCATTTTCATTTTCTCATCTTTTATCTTTTATCGCGATATTGAGGTCATGGATTGCATTATGTATTGCAACGATGGGCTTGGAATGACGTATCAGGGAAACCCCGTTCACGTTCTTATTTATGTGAAGTAGTAACCTTGGAAGGTTCTTATCTTAAAAAGAAGGAAAGCTTGATTGATTATGCGAAGATGAGTCGTAAAATGGTTTGCGAGGAAAGCGAGTACTGTAGTTACTTTGGAAGGTGATTTGCATTGGATGTTGGACAACTGACAGGTTTGAATTGGAAGTGTAGATTGAAAGACGATGAGAAGGGAGAGGGAGAGGGGGAGAGAGAGAGAGAGAGAGAGAGAGGTTCCTGCAGGTGGTACTGACAGTAATTGGTAATAGTATGGCCTGGGGGAACAACTACCTCCCTACCTAGGTAGTTGGTAACTTAAATCGTGTCTGTGTGCAATTGAATGACTAATGAATGGGTCCGAGACACAATAGAGTGAAAAATAGAGGCTGGAGAAAAAGGATGGATGGATGGATGGATGGATGGATGGATGGATGGTAGAATGATTATTGATTGATGTGGATGATATGGATGATATGGTTGATGTGGATGATGTGGATGATGTGGTTGATATGGTTGATATGGTTGATATGAATGATATGAACACTACCTACTCGAGTAGCAAGTACTCTTACTACTTTCTTACTCATCATACCTTATCACGTTATCCTTTTCCTTCTTTTCTTCGATAGAATACCCACGGAGTAGTAATTCATTACTCAGTACCTACCGACCTAGTACTCTAGAGTAGAGTAGAATCCCGCACGGAGTAGACCGAGACCAAGTTTAGGGAGAAGGCGGGGTCGGAAGGAGACTAAGCTGTTTTGGGATAAGAGTAGAATTGATAAGGGGGAAGGCGTATCCATCCATAGATGGCATTATTCATACTGTAAGGCTCACTAGTGTTTGTTGTGGTTGATGCTCTCTGGATGAAAGAAAGCATTTGCTGATTGATTGATTGATTGATGGATGGATGGATGGATGTAGGAGGAGTAGGAAGGAACAGGAGTAGAAGGATTACCTAGTAGGTACTACGTAGAGTGAGTTTGTTAAAGTGATTGATTGATGTGTTAACATGGAACCTGATTTGTAATCATCCATCCATCCATTCATTCATTCATTCCCCCATCCCCCCATTCCCCATTCACTCCCTCCCTCAGATCCAGACATCCCGAGAAGATTCCATTCCATTTCCCTGCCCTTCCCTTCCCTTCCCTTCCTTCCTTCCCTCTCGGAATATCCAGGCTGCCCTCCCCGATTGCCATTTCCGCATTTTCTTCCTGTCAATCGCCTTCACCGTAGCATATAGAAATTCCTAGAAGGAGCGAGGGAACGGTGAGTCAAGAACCCCGGGCCTTGGAAGTTGGAAGGCGCAGTACTGTGCTCTCTGGCCCTCCCTAACCTTTCCGAGAATCCGATTCCAGCCTGTGATTCATCATTCACTCCCGAGATCTCTCTTACAGTCTTACTGTACTAACTATAATTATAAATGGGTGGCGTGACGCTAACCGATAAGGCAGGCTCAGTGCGGTGTTCCCTTTGAGCGGGTACTTAAGGACTGACCATCTCTCCCTCAAACGCCCCCTCCCATTCTCCTTCCATCATAAAACAACAACTCCATCCATCAACTTTCTTCTTCACGATAACTTCTTTTGACTCTCAATAAATCATCATCTACATCTACAATATTATCAAGTTTAATACTATAAATCCATCACCATGCAGATCTTCGTAAAGACTCGTAAGTTGTCACCTTTCTCCGTTGGCCGCCTTTTGGTGACCATCGCCACCCTGTTCTCATCGGTGGATTCCATCAACAAGAACTTCATCAATAACTGTATCATTACCGTCTGCTAACGTCTCTCTGCTATAGTAACTGGCAAGACCATCACCCTTGAGGTCGAGTCGAGCGATACAATTGATAATGTTAAGTCTAAGATCCAGGACAAGGAGGGAATCCCCCCCGACCAACAGCGTTTGATTTTCGCCGGAAAACAACTTGAGGATGGTCGCACCTTGAGTGACTACAACATTCAAAAGGAGTCCACTCTCCATCTCGTTCTCCGTCTTCGTGGTGGAATGCAAATCTGTAAGTTGTCAATTTTGGCACCATGTCTCATCATAATTTACTAACGTCAACTTAGTTGTTAAGACACTCACCGGAAAGACCATCACGCTCGAGGTTGAATCTTCTGACACTATCGATAACGTTAAGTCGAAGATTCAAGACAAGGAGGGAATTCCCCCCGATCAACAACGTTTGATCTTCGCCGGAAAGCAACTTGAGGATGGTCGCACCCTCTCCGATTACAATATTCAGAAGGAATCTACCCTCCACTTGGTCCTTAGACTTCGCGGTGGTATGCAGATTTTCGTCAAGACTTTAACCGGAAAGACCATCACTTTGGAGGTTGAGTCGTCGGATACCATCGATAATGTAAAGTCTAAGATTCAAGACAAGGAGGGAATCCCACCCGACCAACAACGTCTTATCTTCGCTGGTAAACAACTTGAAGATGGCCGCACCCTTTCGGATTACAACATCCAAAAGGAATCTACTTTACATTTGGTCCTTCGTCTTCGTGGTGGTATGCAAATCTTTGTTAAGACTTTGACTGGGAAGACAATTACATTAGAAGTTGAATCGTCAGATACTATTGATAATGTCAAGTCAAAGATTCAGGATAAGGAGGGTATCCCCCCTGACCAACAGAGATTGATCTTTGCAGGAAAGCAGTTGGAGGATGGTAGAACACTTTCCGACTACAACATTCAAAAGGAAAGCACCTTGCACTTGGTGCTCCGTCTTCGTGGTGGTCAATAAATGTTTAGGTCTCGATCTGCACATATATTCTTCAGGCGTTTTACGATGACATGATCCGAAGGTGTTCTGGGATGGATCAGCAGGTTCTTATACTTATCATAGTGCACTGGCATGTGTTCACATGAATGATAGTATTCAATAGTCAAAAAATATTCTTGACATTTAAGTTTGTGCTCTGATGAATGTGATTGATTGTGAAGATACCCGACACGTGAGATTGATTGAATTGTGATGGATGCATCAAACATCAGTAACTACTCCATTTCCTTATCGGCCTCTGTACCTGGATGTCTCCAAAGATAATGACGAGTCTATGCCCCACGCAATCCACCCATCAAGCTAAATTGATGCAAGGCTACAGCCGCGGAATGAAATTTGTAATTCCAAAACTTTCCATGAGTACCTGTGTTCCGCAACGTCTGCGACGTTAACTTCGAGGTTATATATCGCATAATTAATCACACTACATATATGCCGCTCGACGCAAAAGTTTCCGAAGTACCTGCAACGCAAGCAGCTCGCGCCACATTCCGACGAGCCCCAAATACAAACCTTACACGAAGTACGCAAAGACGGATATCGACAATGCATATGTAGATGAAAGTATGCCATCATACTTTTATCACCTCAAGTTTGAATTGTATCCTCTACCTGATCTAGATCCAAACAAAGTTTCAAAAAGAGAGAGGGAGAGGGAGGTTTGGGTTCCCAGCGAGGGGTCGGATATTTTTGGGTCGGATACCGAGTTTGCAGGATCTGTTGGGTCATCCTCTATCGTAGGCTCTTCCCTTCGCATCGCAAGCTCCGGTCAAGCCTGGCCAGAACACAAACCTGTGGCTTGGGAACAGAGTAGGAGGAGGGGCGGTGGTACAGGTAGTTCGACTGCTTCAGTGCCGGAACCACATACGGATAATACCATCAAGGGTGTTGGGGATCAGATACGAGGAAGAACGAAGGGCGCATACGGCGGAGAAATAGCCGCAGAGGTAGCGAAAGGAGGGGTTATTGATTGTGGACCTTCGCGAAGAGCACAACCTGGGGAATCGGAAAATCTTGTTATATTGAGCACAGCGAGAGATTCGCAACTAGAAAGCGGACCCCCGAGCGCGAGTTTGGTGGATAAGAAAAGAAATCTGCGGACTTCGAGGAAGGATTGGAGGTTTGGGCGAGTGAGGGTTGAGAGTTTGAATATGGATGGGGTGAGAGGATATCATAGCAGAGGGGAGGGTAGTCAGGGAGGCATCGTGGGTATGAATGCGGGGCTGGAGCCGGGCGGCAGAGTTACAAAGGCGAGATTCGAGGAACTTCACAGAAAAGGAGAGAATGGGTTGGAGTTTAAGAATACAGAGCTTGGGTGGGGAGTGGTGCATTTGTATAGGGAGGGAGAGGAAACTCCTGGGTTGACGGGAGTGGAGGTTTATAATGCGGGGACTGCTGCGAGCCCTACGAATAAGGAGAGAAGTAATGGGTTGAGTGAAGGGGGTGAGAATGAAGGCAATGCAGAAGATTGCACTATACTGTGTATACCTGCCGTGCCGACATATCTTACGCCGAGAGACTTCTTAGGTTTTGTGGGGGAGAAAACCGTGTATGAGGTTAGCCATTTCAGAATGGTGATGACGGGGAGATTAAATAGGTATATGGTTCTTATGAAATTTAGAGATGGGAATGTAGCGAGGAAGTGGAAGACTGAGTGGGATGGTAAAGTCTTCAATAGTATGGAGGTATGTTCTTTCTAGCCCAAGATACTTTTGTCACAATCTAACGATATTCTACACAGCCAGAAACCTGCCATGTCATGTTCATAAGATCAATCACCTTTCAAACACCGGTCTCCTCAAGATCGAATACCAGTTTCCCCGAATTATCCCACGATCCTTTCACACCGACCCAAATACAAAACAATCTCAAGCCTTTCCCACCCCCAACTCCGAATCTCATCGAGCTTCCTACGTGTCCGGTCTGCCTCGAGAGGATGGACGATACAACGGGCCTCTTCACAATCTTATGTCAACATGTCTTCCACTGCGCTTGTCTCGAAAAGTGGCGCGGTACAGGTTGCCCCGTTTGCAGACATACCAATCCCTCTCTAGCACTCGCCTCTCAAAATTCTTCCGCAGCCTACGATCCTGAAAACCCACCTTTTGGTAGTGGCGAAGCATCATTGTGTTCCGTCTGCGATTGCACCGACGATCTCTGGATCTGCCTCATCTGCGGAAACGTTGGATGTGGTCGATACAAGGGCGGACACGCCAAAGAACACTGGAAAGATTCGGCGCACAATTTCGCATTAGAAATCGAAACCCAACATGTCTGGGACTATGCTGGTGATATTTGGGTCCACCGACTCATCCGTGACAAGGGCGATAGTAGCAAAGTCATCGAACTTCCTTCGTCCCGCTCTCGAGCACAGAATCACACGGCTCAGGATGCGGATATGGTTCCGCGGGAAAAATTAGAAAAATGCGGGGCTGGAATTTACACACCTGCTGACGTCGCAGTTGGAGAGCCAGAGGGTTTACTTCGAGGAGTTGGTCGGCAAGGCGGTGGCGAAGGCGAGTGCGGCGAGCGAGAAGGCTATGCTTGCGAGTCGTGATGCGGAGAGCGCGTTGATGAAATTGGGGGCGTTGGAGAGGGAATACGCAAAGCTGACGACGGATACGGTGCCGAATCTGGAGAAGGATTTGGAGCGGGAGAGGAAGAGGGCGGAGAAATCGCAGGAGATTGCGAGGGGGATGGGGAAGAGTTTGAGGGAGGAGAAGAAGGTTTCGGAGGGCTTGATGGAGCGGATTGGGTTTGTGAATGAGGGGTTTAGGAAGAAGGAGGAGGAGATGAGGGGGTTGATGGCGGAATGTGAGGAGTTGAGGGAGGCGAATCGTGATCTCATGGTTATGATTAGTGGGAGGGAAAAGATTAGGGAGATGGAGGAGTCGGGGGAGTTGGGGGAGGGAGAGGCGGAACAGGCGGGCGTGAGTGTGGGGGAGGGGAAGAAGGGGAAGGAGAAGGGAAAGGGGAAGGGGAGAAGATAGTCCATTGACGTTCCAAAGATACGATGCTTTTTTTTTGAAGGTGTCTTGGCGTTGGCGTTGGCGTTGTCTGATGTTTTGCTTGGGTGATGGATTGGGTTGGCTTAGCTTTGTGGCATGAATGACACGGCATATACATATCTTGTTGCACAACAAATACTTCTTCTTAGCCATGGGGGGTATCTGTCCTCACGAGATAGCACCAAACAGCAAAGAAAATACATCACCAACTCCCGCCTGGAGAAAAAATTGTGTCCACGCGCTGCTTCAATCGGTCATCGCTCTTCCTTCTTTCCCCAACCTCCCCTTTGCATGCGATGGCCGCGACAGCGAGGGGAATCTGTCGTTTTTGGTGGGATCTTGCGCGGAGAATTTGTCGGTGGGGAGTAGGTAGGTGGTATATGTATGTGCCTATGTATATATGTATATATATATGTATATACACATCGACATTCTCACTCAAACCCTTCCCATCTTCCCTCACGCCGTCCTCTCTCTCTCTCTCTCTCTCTCTCTCACACACACACACACACACACACACTTACCAGGTTTCCCTTCGGCGTCATGTGATCTTCCCCGCTTGCTCCCAATATATATTATATGTGTGTGTGTGTGTATATCTTTTACATTTTGTCTACTTCTTCTACTTCTTCTACCTCTTCTACCTCTTCTACTTCTTCTACTTCTTCTACTTCTTCTACCTCTTCTACCTCTTCTACCTCTTCTACCTCTTCTACCTCTTCTACCTCTTCTACTTCCTCATCCATCATTTATCATTCTCATCCTTGTGGGTTGATGCGTTGCAGCATTTTGTTCGTTTTGTTTTGTTATGCTGTGTTGTGTTGTGTTGCGTTGCGTTGCGCGTTGGGTGCTCGGCTTAGTGTTTTGGTTGGGTATGGATTTTTGATGGTGATGGTATTTGTTTTTGGGAGGTTCGGAGGTGAGGATGGGGGTTTGTGGTTGTATATATATATATATATATATGTATATGTATGTATGTATGTATGTATGTACGTAGATAACAAACATGCAATAGAAATCGGATGGGAACATCTCATGTATAACTCAGTCTGGCTCGCACTGGCGACGGCAGATCATAGGCAAAAGCTCATTGTTCGGAAATGGGGTTTTGGCTCACCTTTGTTCATGCTGGGTTGGGCGGGGGATGCTTCTTGCGTGTTTGTCTGGCTTTTTGGGGCGTTCTTGGTGGTGGTGGTGGTGGTGATGGGGATTTGGGCGCGGACTTGGATGGAGGCTTTGCGGTTGGTGGGGGGTGGGCAGGGGGAGATGTAGAGAGGGTGGTGTGTTGACAGATGCGGCGTTCTAGAGATGAGATTTTGCTTTGTGCTTTGATGGGGGGGAGGGAAGGAGAGGAGAGAGACAAGGTCGATGGAACATTGGGTTGCAGTTCCTAAATTTTCCGGGATGGAGGATCTGACGTCTGCATACGCGGTGGGGATGAAGAGGGGTTTGGAATGGTGAGGGATGGTGAGGGGTTGTGTTCGTAGAGGGTCTTCCGATGAATTGTCCGTACGTTTTTGTGTCAGTAATTTATGACATGTTGTTTGCGAAATTCGTCACGTCGATGATGGCTGGACCTGTTGGACCCACGCTTTTTTTGCTCCCCTGCCTCACAATCATATATTAAGGTTGGTGGTGGTGGATTCACCAACTATGGTAACCCGAACACTTTGTACATGTTCTCGTGCAAGCAACAGTTAGGTACGATGCTGCAATAGGTATGAGGTTCATCGTCTTCGCGTGAAAACAGCCACCAGCCCCAAACTCGTCATTTTTGATGTCTTTGTGAACGATAATAATGGTCGAGGATTGATTGGTGGATGGTCTCGGCGTGGTTCGAACCGCTCCGCCCAGACCAGGTGGACCGCAACAGCTGGAGCTCAACGTAATCGATGTTTGATCGGCCAGCCACAAGCTCATGAAGGCTCAACGGCGAGTGGCGTGAAGTACCGTACAGTGTGTGTTCTTTGCACTGCCACACTTTATTTTTTTGCACCTCGTGATGGTTCTGCTTGGATCGGCGGCTTCCACCACTATCTTACGACTTCATGCCATTGAATGACACGAGGTTTGTGTACGAAGCGTGACTGGTTTTGATACGAACTCTCCTGCTTGCATGCACAAGGGAAGGGATGTCTCGTGGAGTCATGGTGTGTTGATGTCGAGGTAGAGACTAGATAGGTGGTATTAGTTGTGGGATGTTGATACTGTATGTTAGATTATGAAGGCACTAGGTAAATTGACAGTCGACTGATTGGCGATGAATTGATGGCACAGTGCCATATGTGGTTGATTGAATGGATGGTGGTATTGATGACGAATATGTACCATGGAAAGAAAAAGGGGATGAACAGAGAAGGGGTCGTGAATTCGCGAATAGGGGATGAAGAAGATTATCCGTGAAATGAAGAGTGCAGGTCAACGGGATGGATCATGGATCCCCTTACAGGCCAAGACTTTAATCTAGAAGGATTAAAAGATAGTTTGATAGTTTCATATCATACTCTTGATACATACGGAGTACAGACAGATTACAGTACTGCTCTTTTACATTAGATACTCGTTAGGTAGATGGTGCTCTTTTTTCATCCTCTCTCTCTGTGTCATGTCGTTCTAGCCTCAGCGTTCACGAGTAAGTTGGTAAGTAGTAGTAATGGCAATAGTAGTAGTAGTAGTAGTAGTAGTAGTAGTAGTAGTAGTAATAATAGTAATAGTAATAATAATAGTAGTAGTAATAGTAGTAGTAGTAGTAGTAATAGTAGTGGTAGTAATAGTAGTAGTAGTAGTGATAGTAATAGTAGTAGTAACAATAATCAAGAAAGTAATAGTAGTAGTAATGATGATCAAATACTCAAGTAGTAGTAATAACAGTCCTTGAGTAATAAAAGTAGGTGGGTAGTAGATACAGATAGTACTAATATTCCAAGTATCAAGTCAATGAATCTAATCTCATCCATGTACCAAACACGGACTTCTTAATAAGAAAGTGCCCAGGTGTCTTCTATTTAGACACTTCCATATCAACAAATACAAGTTAAGGACTAGAAATACATCAGCAGCATAATGTATATATATGAAATACGGTAAGAATCAAAGCCTCTGATGGGAATTACCTACTGTCTACCCAGTTGGTTGTAACATAGTATAAGTAGTGAGTAGTGAGTAGTGAGTAGTGAGTAGTGAGTAGTGAGTAGATAGTCTGTAATCATAATAATCCATCATACTACAAATACATATGGATACAGAAAGTAACTTGGAAATGCATCATGATGAGATTTGATTACCTTGCTGAAGGTAACAATACGCCACGCATCATCCATCATCCACCTGCATCGTTAACTTCAATCATTCGATTGAACTATGTGTTCCTCTTCAATCCTAAAAATCCATGGATAGAGAAAGAAAGATGGTTTAGGGTTCTCTCTCTCTCTCTCTCTCTCTCTCTATATATATATTTACATATCCGTGGATTTATTTATATATATAGATGTCTATAGAGTACCTACCTAGGTAGGTGTGTATCTAATATTCATACTCGAGTATATAAATATAAATTCAATTAAAATAAAGGGTCGAGAACACGTTCCTTTTATTAGTATTAAATATATAAAAATTAAACCAATGATATTCAATTGAAGCCTTTTAAAATAATCCTTTAATTTTACTTTAAATTTCCTAAGAGCCACTTTAAGGTTATTCTTATTATTATTATCTATAGATTAATTATTCTTATTCTTATATTCATTCTTATTAATTTCTTACGATTTATTAATAAGCTATCTAGTTTAGTTACTAAGTTACTTATTATTATTAACTTATTAACTTATTAACTTATTACCTTTACCTAGGTAGGGCTTTATACCTACTTACTTATTTACCTCCCCTAGTAGCTCTCATCTCATTGTGCCCCTTTCACTAGCAGCGGCGCAAACGCTAATCGAGAAATTAGAAAGGGGATCGTATTCTCTCTCTATATATATGTGTATATATGTATGTATATATATATATATCTATTATTATATTAATTATATTAGTTATTTTATTTTATTTATTTTATTTTATTTTATTTTATTTTATTTTATTTTATTTTATTTTATTTTATTTTATTTTATTTTATTTTATTTTATTTTATTTTATTTTATTTTATTTTATTTTATTTTATTTTATATTTTATTTTATTTTATTTTATTTTATTTTATTTTATTTTATATTTTATTTTATTTTATTTTATTTTATTTTTTATTTTATTTTATTTTATTTTATTTTATTTTATTTTATTTTATTTTATTTTATTTATTTTATTTTATTTTATTTTATTTTATTTTATTTTATTTTATTTTATTTTTTTTATTTTATTTTTATATTATTAGTTCTATTATTCCAATTAAGGTTACTCTTCATCTCTCTTACTCTCTCTCTACCTCTCTTCCTCTCTTCCTTACCCTTACCCTTACGTTTCCCCTTCCCATTCTCATCCCCCCCCCATTAGACACAGTGGCCTTCCAAGGTTCTTTTAATATTACCCCATCTATCTCCCTTATTATCTTTCCCATTGCTTTCTTTTGCATACACCACCATCATATACAACATCAACCCTCGACCCTCATCTCTCAGCTCTCATCTCTCATCCCTCAACATAAAGTCCCTCTCCCCCTTTCAACGAGAGTCAAGAAATCTTTGACTCTTTTTTATTATTCACTCTCACTACTTCTTTTGCTATACATCCTTTTTAATAGCAAGTCATTCGTTGGTTTCTATTTAGAATCAATTTTAATTGCCTACTTACTTCAGGCCTACTTTATACAAATCTATTCTTCTTCTCTTTATCAACCAGCCAACCTACCAACCCACCCTCCTCTCTCTCTCCGTGTGTGTGCGTGCTTGATTGAGTATATCCATTTCAATAAGGACAACTCAGCATTCACTGCTCTCTTCATTGCATTACCTCCCAACTCGATTTGATACCCCTTCGACACTTGGTTCTTCTCCTTGTCAATCGTGGGATTAGACTTTAAATTACATACACCTTTTTCTACCCATTCTCAAACTTACAATCTATCAAAATGAAGGGTGAGTCCTTTACTTTCTACCATCGCCAGTCCTCTTCCTGATCCGATCGCTAACTTGCGTATACAGCTCTCATTCTTGTCGGTGGCTTTGGCACCCGTCTGCGCCCACTCGTACGTTCTCCAATGTCATGATTCAGCACTGGAAAATCTATCGTCGCGCCCTTGGCACAAACCACCAAAGCTCTCAGGATGACCAATCGACTGACCATTTAATCACAGACTCTTACTCTCCCAAAACCTTTAGTCGAGTTCGGTAACAAGCGCATGATTTTACATCAAGTGGAAGCCTTGGCAGCAGCTGGAGTGACAGATATCGTGTTGGCTGTCAATTATCGCCCGGAGGTTATGGAAAAGTATTTGGCTGAGGTATGATTCACTACCACCAGAAATTAACATGTTGGGTTACACCGCAGAAGTTAATGCAGGCACAATAGTACGAAGAGAGATTCAACGTTAAGATTACATTTTCCATCGAATCGGAACCATTAGGCACCGCTGGTCCTCTCAAACTCGCAGAAGACATTCTCGGAAAAGATGACACGCCCTTCTTCGTCCTCAACTCAGATGTCATCTGCGAATATCCCTTCGCCGAATTGGCTGCTTTCCACAAGAAGCATGGTGACGAAGGTACCATCATCGTAACCAAGGTTGACGAGCCCTCCAAATATGGTGTCGTTGTTCATAAACCAAACCACGCATCTAGAATCGATCGATTCGTCGAGAAGCCAGTGGAATTCGTGGGAAACCGCATCAACGCCGGTATCTACATCTTGAACCCAAGTGTCCTCAAGCGCATAGACCTCCGCCCTACCTCGATCGAACAAGAGACTTTCCCTGCCATCTGCGCAGATGGTCAATTACACTCGTTCGACTTGGAAGGATTCTGGATGGATGTTGGACAACCCAAAGATTTCCTCTCTGGAACCTGTCTTTACCTCTCCTCCCTTACCAAGAAGGGCTCCAAGCTCCTCACCCCACCGAATACCCCATATGTCCACGGCGGTAATGTCTTGATCGACCCATCTGCCAAGATTGGCAAGAACTGCCGCATTGGCCCCAATGTGACAATTGGTCCCAATGTCGTCATCGGCGACGGTGTTCGTTTACAACGCTGTGTCCTCCTCGAGGGATCCAAAGTCAAGGATCACGCTTGGGTGAAGAGCACCATTGTTGGCTGGAACTCTACCATCGGTAAATGGGCACGTTTGGAGAATGTCAGTGTGTTGGGTGATGATGTTACGATTGGTGATGAGATTTACGTCAATGGAGGAAGCATTCTCCCACACAAGAGCATCAAGGCTAATGTTGATGTTCCTGCTATCATTATGTAAGGAATGAATCACGTATGGGGTAACCGGATGTGCAGTGGATGAAAAATGATCGATGGTGCTTTTTTTGGGATCAAACGCCATGATGGGGCGAAGGCAGGGAGAAAGGAAGGAGTAAATTAATTCATGGATGGACTTCACTACCTGGCCGTTTTTTTGTTTTTTGCCATTTCTCTATCTTATCTTGTTTGCTTCGGGCTTTGGCTTTGGGGGTAAAAGGGTCACGCATTCATGTTTTTATGGATGCATGCATTTTTCAAAGAACGCTAGAGATGAACATTCACATTTTCATACTGTTTCCGAGGTGCTCTTGTTTGCTTTGATGGGTATGGTGTATGTGTGTTCTTGCATGGATGGACGGAAGGTGCAGTGGTTATGCATATGAGTGTGTATCTGTATCTGTATCTGCATACTCGTAAGTGATTGATATGCGATATTATATTCTCTATCTCCTCTCATCAAATGAAAAGTTGAATGAAACCCAAGGTTCGAATTGATTGATGGCGTTGATGGCGTTGATCCCACACTCTTTCGAATGAAGAATGGTGAAGGAGGCTTGGTTTGGTTTGGTTTGGTGAGGTGAGGTGAGGTGAGGTGAGGTGAGGTGAGGTAATTGGTATGTATGTGTAATCTGCTGAAGATGTGGATGTACATCCATCCATACATACATACATGTATATCTATGGATACACATTGATCTACAAAGTGGATGGATAGATGCAAATCGTTCTTTCTTTGTTTCTTGCTTCTTTTTTCTTTTTTCTTGATGCTTGATGGGGGGATGTTGTTTATTTAGTGTGTGTTTTATGTATTGTGTGTACGATTTCTGCTTCATTCTGGTTTCTGGCGTTGTGGTGGATTGGCGATTTGGGGGGGTGAGATGTGGATGTGAGAGGGAGTGGATGTGAGAGGGAGTGGATATGGACGGGATGTGAGATGCTAGAACTTCTCTTTGGGATTCTTTGATGTTTTTTGGGTATTGGGATTCAATGTTGGGATTCGAATTTGGGGGACGGGGGAGAGGGGGGGAGAACGAAGAAAGGATATAGATATATTCTTTCAATCTATTAGCTGAGCTGCTGCTACGTCTGATGCTTTCTCTCCCGTCGGTTGGCTTTGTATTATGTTTGGGCTTTTGGCGGGGAGGTGTGTGATAGGATATGGCGAGTAATGGATAGGGAGTGATTTAATTCATCTACTGGCGTATGGTTGTTGGTGGGGGATGGATGAGGGATGGATGAGTGTTTAAATGAGTTAGGATACCGGATAAATATTATGGAATGAATAGTGCTGGGTGGATGATTGATGGTTGCTTGATGATTATAGGGCGGGTTGATTGATTAACTGAGTTGAATTGATAAATGGAGAAAACCGTCCTATATATTAGAGGATGAGAGGATGGAAAGTAATAAGTAATGCAAACAAACCACATATCCACAACATTTCATCTCACACTCAAAGAACCTCAACCAAGTATCAACCACCCAATTTCTCCACCCACGCAACAACCCTCCCCAACCCACAAACTAGCATCTTCGATCTCCGCACAACCTTAAGTAGACCATCCAAGAAGCAATAGATAAAACTCCTTTGATACTATACTTCATTTACCATTAGATCCGAACCCCCTCCCCCAAAACCACCCCCCTAATCCCTTCCACACCTAACATCCGCGTCCAAGATACAGCATAAGCCCTCCCCGCTCAAGTACACGCCAACAAACTATTACTATACACACAAAAAAAGCATCACAGTTGCACGATCAAAACAACCAATACATCAACACGTACCTCAAATACATCACCGTCAGAGGACGAAGATAGATAGGATCATGCCGAACCGTAGCTAGCACATATACCCTACATCCCATGCCTTCTCAGCATACACACCAGTCAGGACCCAGGCAATTCCAACACGCTACTGCGTGAAGAACTAACCGAGCCGCGAGCCCCAAGGTCTTTGATTCTAGTTTGAATGCTAATGTGAACGCTAATGCTAATGCCAATGCCAATGCTACCGAGTACTTCAACTTCAGATCAACAAATCCCAATCCCAATCCTGACAAATACCCCCCTACCACCACCTCCTCCATCCACCAAACAAACTCGCTTCCCCTCCCCTCACCTCGCTTCGCTTCGCCCCTCCCATTCGCGACCTACCTCGCTACCTCCCTCCTGGACCCCTCCACAAAATTCGCTAACCAGCTAACCAGCCAACCCCGCCTCCCAATCCCAATCCCAATCCCAATCTCAGCACATACACACACACACACACACACACACACATACATACATAACCTACTCACCCTTCCTTACCCCAGAGCAACCGCACCACACCACACCACACCACACCACACCACACCCCAAACCCAGAACAAAAGCCAAGCCAAGCCAAGCCAAGCCACCCATCCCACCCCATCCCAGCCAAGCCCAACCGCGCACCCGACCCCACGCACCCAACCCCAAGCTCCGATCCTCGATCTTCGACCTTCCAGCTCCGCCCCGTCGACCTCCCCGACCCCGCCCCCACCCCCAACCGCACCCCCGCACGAAACAAAATTCCGCAACGGAAAGAGACCGTAGCGGGCGAGAGGGCGAGGGCGAGACGTGCTTCCGGAAGGAAAATCGTGCGCAATTGACGGAGGGGAAGATTGGAGGGAAAGAAGAAGAGTGACGGGGTCGCTCGGTCAGCGTGGGCGCGGGTCGAAGATGCGTCTGTCGATGGAGATGACGTACGCGAATGTTATTTCCGATGGTTGTTCCGTTCGACTACTCCGTACAGTACTGTACGTAAAACTTACCTGAAACTTGCCCCGTTTGCGATATTATTTCGGCACCTACGAAAAAAAATTTGGTGACATGAAACAAAGATATAATATATATTTATATTTGCATTCCTGTGGGCTGCGCCTTGCAATTACATAGAGTGTAATTCAAGTGCGCAGATTCCTAAACTATACTATATATGTATGTAGTATACTATGCTAGAGTGGACCACTCATGATCAATTATTAATATATATGTACCTATTTTCCTCCCAGCTGGATGGCATACTTTTCCTCCTCATTCCCTCCCGTTTCTCTCCTTGCCCCCGTCCCAACCAACCGTTACAGCTGCCAAACTATGGTGATTGCAGCATCTTAACATAAAAATTCCATCAACATTGCAGCTGATGCATCCTTCTTCGATTTTCCGTCCGCCCCCACCCATCCTATAATACAATTTCCTTCCACCAAAACCTTTCCTGATGCCGACCCGGCCTATCCAATGCCCCAAATGCCCAAGACCCCATATCCAATGTTCCATCCTGGCCCAATGCTCGATATCCAAAAACCGCCGTGGGTATACCGGCCCAAAGAAATGCTTCGCAAACCTGCGCTAAAAAGGTTTATGAACAAACGATAATGGAAGAAGACGATGGACAAAAAGGAAATATTTTGATGAAGCTGCCGATGCAAAATGCAAAATGCCTTCCACTTAGCGCCGCCTTGAAGCTGCCCGGTTTTTCAGTACCGAGCCCCGCCACATGCAACCAGCCTAGACCCAGAAAATGACCCGAAAAAAAAAACTTCAAGATGTATGCAGCCTCGCTCATAAGAACTGAATGGACAAAAAAAATATGGACATGATTAAGGACTCCTTACAAAAGAAAGCTGAGTATGCTTGTATATGTCATGGATGCGTGCCCGCCCAGGAAATATGGAAATTTGTAACCTTATCAATAATATCCAGGTTGTGATGTTGTCACGATCTGAGAGGATGACCGACCTTCATACGGATCTCTAACAGGAACGCCAAATTGATTCTGCTCTGGATATTGCCCTATTCCAAGGCCATGTCCGGGTAGCGTGTCATAGGAAGTATCTCTCCGATATCCGGAAAACCCAGCGACAGCGGGGGTTCTCCAGGGTTCGACGGCGGTAGCATACCGGTGATGTTTCCTTGTAGAACCTGTGTTCTCGGTGGATACCCCATGTTTGGGTAGTTGCTTGCCTGCCTGTGACTCATGGGATTGGGCTCTGACAATATCGGAACGGTCGAGTGCAGTGGTCCCTGCGATTGCGGGTGATAATATGTGGGAGATTGCCTCTGACTACCCACCTCAAATTGTAAGGACCTTGGTTGAGGCGAGTCATGTATGTGGGTGTTTGAGAGTTGATTTGAAAAGAATTGATCTCGAACCGGTGTAGTCATCTCTTGGGGCGAATGTGCATAATTCGAGGAGTTGTAGTCGTTATAACTCTGCAAAGGGTGCTGGCTTGGAACTTGATGGCTAGCAAAAGGGGGCTGCTGCTGCTGCTGCTGTTGTTGTTGTTGTTGTTGTTGTACATTAGGGTATCCTCTTTGCCATTGAAGTGCCTCAGCAGAGGTTTGTTGATTGAAATTTGGACTTTGCGGCTGGCCTAAACGGATATCGGTCCTTACACGTTTCAACCGGCGCTCTTCCGGTGAAGAAGATTCCTGTGAATAGTCTGAGTATCTATTCTGCATGCGTGCAGCTTGATTGAGGGCTTGTTGCTGCTCTTCGCCGTATTTGCTTGCCTCAGGAGACCTTGGTTCCTCCTCTAGTCCTTGAACACGAGCCCGGTACTTCTTAGGCTCGTAGTCATCAAACGCAGGACCACGCTTTCTCAGCAACGCCCGAGGCTCCTTGCGAACCCTCAATTTGAGGCCCTGCTCCTGAAACTTTTTCGTCATAGGAGTGGATTCCATCATTCCAGGAAAAGTTTTCGACGAATATACAGTGAACTGATCGGACGCAGTAGATCCCAACCAGACAACATCATTGTCACGTTGCTCGTAAAGGTCAAACTGCAATATGAAGATACCTTCTATCTTGGCAGACAAATCACCAAATACAAAATATGCGCCCCAGTCGTCAGTTTCCGGATCTTTGAGTCGATGGAAGATGACACAGTAGTGCCTGCTAGTAAAGCTCCATGAGAAGTCCCAGTTTGCATATCTGTGACCGGTATGAGACGACTCATCATAAAGAAATGTGGATCTATGATGGTTAGTTAGTGAAAGGCAAACAATAGATACTGGCTTCATACTTATGACATAATGAGGGTCGACCGCGTGGGGAATTATGAGCTGGATGACGGGCGGAGGGTCGACTGCTCGACGGTCTGCCAAAGAATTAGATTTCAACCATTCAAGATGACTGTAAGATCCCTCTACCTTTCTCTTTGCCCATATTAACCCTCGCATAACGAGGTTGTTGTCTTATAATGAGCTTGCAGTCTTGGCTTTATCATGGCATATTAGTTATCGTCTTGAAAGAAGAGAATGTTGAAAGCTATTATAAGACTTTAGGAGACATACTCTTGTAATCCTGGAATTTGGAGAGACTGCGCCTGCGCGAAGTCGTGCGACGGCTGAGTATTCATGCTTATGACTATAAATTATTTTATCTATACTCGATATCTCTTTATTCTTTGGTTTCGTTCTTGTGCTATGCTTGCGACACAGATGATTCGAATCGATCCTTCGAGTATTGGGGGACTAGGAAATAACAAAGAAAAGTAGTTAGGAATAGAGGAGGTAGAAGAGACGTTCCTGTGTCTGTAGTCTCGTTATCTTCTGTTGCGTTGTGCTTGTGATACAGGTAGGTTTGGCTGGCTTTCGCGGTTCGAGTCCGAGTCCTAGTTGGAGTTTTAACAGCTAACAAGGAGAGAAGTAATTGGCAAGAGGCCTGACAAAGATAGAATAGGACAGAAATATTCCTTGTTTACTGTTCCTTTCTATTGTCTTGTGGTTGAGATGTAGATGGGAGTTGAACGATTTTGGAGAGTCTGTGAAAGGGTGTAGATAGAGATATGAACAACCAGAAAGTACTGGTAGTGGATGAGAGAAGATCAGGAAGCATAAGTTCTAGATTCTCGATGATGTTCGAAACGATGTTTTAACTGTAGTAGTCATAGGGCTAAGGAACCTTAATGGAGCCTAGGTTCCGTGGAGTATTGCCGTCAAAGAGGGTGCGCCGCTCCAAAGCCTCAACCTTTCGATTTGATGATGTATGCCGGAAGAATGTACGGTCTGTTGAGATAGATGGGCGCGAAGAGGTGCCGGTACACGATGAGAAAGAGCCGCTTTCTGGGTTCAAAGCACAGTGGAAGTTCCAATCTTGATATACTGATAACCTGGCAATGGCTCTGATATCGAGGATACTCTTGGAATTAACAGATGCGGAAAATGAATGGGGATAAGTCTCCACGGTGATGATGATAATGCTTTTGGATATCTTGTATATGATGTCGTGGATGCAGAGCTTCCCAAGCTGTTTGATTCTTTGATCGGACAAACTCGTAGGTATACAAGGTAGAGATTCAACGGTCGTGTATTGAAGAAATGACAATATGCGACTGATGTAAATGACTGAGTGGGTAAGAGTTTGAGCAGTTCTGATTGGTGCTTTACGAGCAGCGATGCTCGGTACTCGACTGGGGGAACGAACGGCGCGGATAAGAAACGCAGGGACAAGACGTTTTCCCTATTTAGTGCTATATGACCAACTAAAGTAATCGAGTGATTGTTCCCTTTCAGGTAAGTACTGTACCTCACGGTGTGTAGATTTAGTTGATCTGAAATGAGGTTATATGAGTTGTGAGGCAATTGATACGTCACACTCTTCGTTGTCGAGTAGACAAGAGTATATACGATACGGGTGTCTTGTATTGTAATGTATTGCAATGTATCTAGGTTGTCTTGTGTGAGAGCAAACAAAACAGCAGAGACGAACTCTAATCAGAGATGAATCTTTGTATTTACGGTACAACAATACTCTTTTCGAGGAAGGGCGTCCGAGTGGGCGGTAGATGTCGTAGGCGTGGTAGATGCAAGTTACGATGAGGCAGTTGCGAACGAGGCCAGAATCGTGTGCGTGTGTCGTCCTCCCCAAATTTGAAAGTTCTTGTTGATCTCTATGGCTTCTTCCCACCCAAACGGTAAATTTCTGGTACACTTCCGGAATCTAGGGTGATCAGAAAGGATCCCAATTAATGCCCGGGTGAGTGGAAAAGTATCGTTGTGGGTTTCAAGATTTACCAATAGGTTAAAGACTATCCTTTATTGGTTCAAATGGGAGAAAAATATGATATTGAAGATATAGATAGGGATGTGGCTAAGTAGATGGCCCAGCAAAAGAAGGAGAGTAATCGATGGGATGAGACGAATTAGGTCGTGAGAATATGATGTATTTGGTTAAGTGGGAGATTTGGAGACGAGATATGCGGTTTATGTTGCCCTTTGCCGAACTTGAGCTTTAATTCGATGAAGCAGTTGAATTTCCTCGCCTCGTTCATCGATAGCCAGTTAAGATGACAAGGCCCCAGGCCCCCCCTCCCAGGACCACCGACCTCCTACTTGCGAGTAGAAATTTTTTCGGGATATGAGAGATGGACATTGGACAAGCGATTCGGCCCTGTCATTCTTTTTTCATACCCATGCCCAACACCCCGGATACTTTTGAGATGAATGATCGAAGGAAGCCCCATACCCGGTACGGTACTTCGAGTTGTGTGTCCGAGTCATATCGATCGTCTCCTCCCTAGAGCAGCGTGGACGTTTCCAAAATTCCTTCGTTTGTGAGTTGACAGAATGTGTGGATACATATGTCGTTTAGGCTTGCTTGTTGATAAAAAAGTCGTATGGGTATGGGCCGCACAGTCCACATCTAAGGAGAAGTCGATACTGGATATATTGAAATGATTGCCACATAATATAACTAATCAAGATCCAATACCGGCATCCTTACCCTAGAAATGCTCTATTTTTGGTGGCTTGACAGATAAATCTTGAAAATGCTCCATAGGGACCGGTAGTAGTACTGAGCATGAGTGGGTACGGGTGCATTCTTGAGGATGTGAGTAGGTGAGTGAGTGGGTATGCGGGTGTGAGTATGAGTATGAGTATGAGTATGAGTGTATGAATGTGTGCGTGTGAATATGAATATGAATATGAATATGAATATGAATATGAATATGAATATGAATATGAATATGAATGTGAATGTGAATGTGAATGTGAATATAAATATGGATGTATGTGTGTGCATGTGTGTGTAGGTAGGTATGTATATCCATGGATGTATATGTATATGTATATGTGTGTGTGTGCATGTATGTGCATATATGTGTGTGTATAGTGTCCCTAAACACTCCTCAACTCGATAATCGAGTCAATGTCCTAGAGGAAATGAGTGTTGTAAAGCTGTTGCTAGCAGATGTGCATATGGTCTCATTGCATTCTCTTAGGGTTTGACTGGCACGCATTCTTTTAGATAATACTATGGAAAATACACTTTTAGCAAAAAGGTAGTACAACATGTACGGTAATGAACAGTACTTTGGCACAATTCAATGCAATGCAGGACTACTTACCCACAAAGCTTTATGAACCCATGTAAGATCTTAATTTGATGCACTATGCACAGCGTTTATTGAAGCGGTCGGTAAGCAAGACGAAGACCCAAGATGAATCAATAAAAAAAGGACCTTTGGAGGGTGGAAGGGTGGAAGGAGTGGAAGGGTGGGAAGGGGTGGAAGGGGGATATCGGACTTGGAATCATATGATAGGCGCGATAGAGAAGAATCGAAATGAGAGATTACTCTTCCTTTACCTTGGCCAGCCATGGTTGATTGATTATCCACAGGGAGAGGTCTAACATCCATGACAAACACACACACACACTCTCTCTCTCTCTCTGTGTCTCTCTCTCTCTCTCTCCCTCTGTCTGTCTCTTCCGAGCTTCCTTGTGCATCTCCCTTGTTGTTCTGTGTTTGATGTTTTGGTGTGGTGGTTGAAAAATCAAATATTGCATGTATATACTCGAGTATATATGTTCATAAAAAATTACGGGTAACGGTAATAGTAATAGTGTGTAACCGCGGCGGTAGATACCAGATAGGTACAAGCAGGTTTCATACGCGAAGAAATTATTCATTTTATACACGACGTAATTTAATTTAAGAGAGATACTAATAACGGTTACTATACGTTTACATTAAGAATATAGATTTTATACTTTATTCATTTATATTTATAAAAAGTTTTTAGAACTTTATTTAAATATTCGATATAAATAAATAAAAACTTAAGTTTATATAGATTATATATTTTTATGCTCTATTTATTCTATATTATTTAAGTTTTATCTCTTTTTAAAAACATTTCTTTACTTTATTATATTATATATACATTTATATACTATTTATATACTATTTATATATACTATTTATATACTATTTATATACTATTTATATACTATTTATATACTATTTATATACTATTTATATATATATTCATATACTATTTATAACTATTTATATACTATTTATATACTATTTATATAATATTATTATTTTATTTATAAATTATTAAATTAAATGA